>OY728156.1:893859197-894540078 GCA_963277665.1 Viscum album | reverse complement strand
CACCCCCTACCCCCCGAACAGCCCCATGACCCCCGTGGATAGCCCACCCACCCCCTGGACACCCCCTACCCCTGGATATCCCCCCACCCCCGTGGACAGCCCACCCACCCCCTTGACACCCTTACCCCCCTAGACAGCCCTGCCACCCCCGTAGACAACTCACCCACCCCCTAAACACCCCGTACCCCCCCTGTACAACCCCACCACACCCGTGGATAGCCCGCACACCCCTAGACACCCCGTACCCCCTCTGGACATCCCCCACCCCTGTGGACATCCCGTCCACCCCTTGAACACTCCATACCCCCTATAAATCCCCCCACCCCCATGGATATCCCTCCCACCCCCTGGATAGCCCGCCCACCCCCTGGACACCCCCTACACCTTGGATAGCCCTACCACCCCCGTGGACAGCCCGTCCATCCCCCTGGACACCCCTTACCCCTGTGGACAGCCCCCACCCCTGTGGATAGCCCACCCACCCCATGGACACCCCCTACACCCCTAGACACCATCCTACTCAAAATTATTTTTTTATTACATATTGTACGATTTATTGAATTCATTATATATCTATTCAATATCACTTAAAATAATGGATAGTTAAATTATCCATGAATCCCCCTATTCCCTCTCATATATTTTGTTTTTTTGGGTTACAAATTAGTTAACCTAATCTAATTAATTCCATATTTATTTTCAAATACAGGAAATGAAACCAATTGAAGAGAGGCGAAAAAAAATATGATGGACAACAATCATCGTATGGATGAGATGGGCATTCCACCACTAGTGCCTATAGTGAGTATTTTATTTCAAATATATATATTTAAATAATATATAATTTCATACGATTAATTTTGTTTTAAATATTTTTTCAATATCCATATCTTAGGATACAATTATTTGATGAGCAGCCTAGTAGTGGTCCAAGTACTCAGGGTGTTCATACGAGGGGGGATGGTATGAGAGCTAACCGATCTAGTCGGCGTGCCTGATTAGACCCTGCCCCTCCCACTGACATACCATCTATCCCGCATTCTGATCCTAGTGTGTTGTTAGGGAAACATGGGATATTTAGGCCTCCCATGTTTTCACCACCTTTTACATATGAGTCTCTGCACCTATCTATACCATATACGATGATGATTCCCACTCCCCATCCAGCATTCATCTAGTCATATGTGCCATCTTCTTTTACTTCTACTTCCTTCTCTCTGAGATTTTATATTCCATCTTCTTTGACTCTTGCTCCACCAAAGTCTGTACCTGCAGAGCATACACTAGGACCCACTCCACCTGTACAGGGTGTTCCTTCAGTTCTTGCGGATCCAGCAGTGCCCATTGATCAGACTTCCGCAGGTATATTTATATAACCCTAACAAATTTTTATACCATTATTTATTTTCATTATAACATGCATTGATAAAATATTTGTTTTTCTTTCATAACAGATACATCTACTAATAAGAGGTGGGGGCGGGGGTGTACATGCATGAATGTAGTGTGGAACCGCTGCATGCAGTTGATGGTGGACTACAATGAAGATAGTTAGATGATAGAAAAAATAGGGCAAAATGTCGGATTTTTTTGGCAACGCTTTCCAAATACTCTGACATCATTCCTGTCAGCCCACTTTCATGGAGACAGTTGCCAAATGAAGTCAAGGATAATTCTTGGGCAGAGATATGGGTAAAAAAATATGTTTTATTTAATGAAATATATTATTTTTTGTAATTATATGAATGAATATTTTTATGTATGCTTCGCTTTAATTTCCTTGATGGTGAGGGTGCATGACCAACACGTCTAAAGGATTTATGTGAGTATTGGAGAGCCTACAAGCACGAGTTGTATACCGGTTGGCATGCTAGTGTTGGCATAGAGTTAAAGGCAGTCCCTATCATTGATGACTGTCTGATAGAATAGTATCAACAGGTGATTACTTATTAGACGTTTACTTAGCTTAATATATTAATCACATTTGAGGTATTTAAATGAAAAATTTCATTTTTTTGTGTAAATAATATATTTTGTATTATTGAATTTTATTTAGGAATAATCTAGAAGAAATAAAAAAACATTGATGCTAAAAAATACCTCCACACATTGGGGTGTACTATGATGCCAGATCATGAGAGAAAGAAGGTATGACAGTTGTTTATAATTTTTCTTTACGACTTGTACTTTCTATTATTTTGTCCATAATTTATTTAATTGCTAAAGTTGTTATATAATTTTAGTTATGAAATTAATTATTTGTAACCTATTTTTAGTTATGGTTTATTACATTCAATTTCATTGTAGAGGGAAAAATTGAATATTTAAGGACAGGTGGCTCGAGCAAAACTGTTTTGCTCGAGTCGAAGGAAGAAAGATGGAAGTGTGGTTAATGAACTGACTCACCAGCAGATTGTAAGTTTTACTATGTTGATTTAAAATTTTAATATCTATTTTTTAACTTAATAATATATTTATATTTGTAATAGGTTTCTTTAGAGGCTCTTGATTCCCAGGAACCTGACAATTTTGGGCTAAACAATCAATTACATCAGGTGTTGGGAGAGGAGCACCCTGGCAGAGTACTCTACCAACCTGGGAAGAGTATAGTACCAATGAGATATTGGACCTCCTCAGGTACGAGTTGTAGTGCCACTGAGTTCCAGCAGGTTAAGGTACAGGTAGAACATGATGAAAAACGAGCCATAGAGACGAAAGAACAGTCTTCTAGGGAAAACACTACATTTATGAAACTGATAAAATTTTTGCGTCCAACACTTCCACTAGAGTCCATAACAACTTGTGATGAATATATATCATTGATGCATTATATATATGGTGCACCAGGTGGGAGTTCTAGTGGTGGTCGAGACGATGGCGAGGAGGAGGCCGAGGTGGAGAAGGAGGAGGGTGAGGAGGAGGGCAAGGAGGAGCCCGAGGAGGAGTATGAGGGTGAGGAGGAGGCCTAAAAGGAGGCCGAGGAGGAGTATGAGGCTGAGGAGGAGGGTTTTGAGGAGGGAGATGATGATGATGGGGATGACGATGAGGATGAGGGTGATGCTGATGATGACGGTGATGATAGTGTTGGTGATGAGGGACATATTGATCCATTAAATTTTTGACTGATATTATTGACATTTGATGTTTGATGATTTGTTGTGCTTGAATATATGTGTGATTAGGTAGGTCACATTATATTTATTTCTTTATCTATAAATAATAAAACTTGACTTAATTATTTGGTATGAATGATTCACCACTCCTCTAGACACCCCCACCCCCTAAACACCCCCACCCCTAGACACCCCCACCCCCTGGACACCACACCACCCCTATAAACCACCACACCCCCCTTGGATAGCCCCCAACCCCCTAGAAAGACCACCCTCCCTGGACACCCCCTACCCCCTTGGACAGCACCCCAACCCCCCTAGACAGCCCCCACCCCCTAGACACCACCCCACCCCTGGATACCCCCCACCCCTGGACACCCCCACTGGAATCCATATTTTAATTGGATATTTTGATTTTTACAAAAAATTTAGATATTCTATTATCAATTGTATATTTAAAAGGTAGATGTATGGAAGTTTTATTTATGTATATTGAATGATACAAGAATTTATATATTAATTTTTAATTTCATAAAGTGTCTTTATTCCTGTGGTTTATATTCCTAAATATGTTTTTTTTTGAGTTTTAGAGAAATGGTATATAAAAATGTGTTATTATATTTAAGATTGACCATAATCACCACTTCCATGTTTAAAGTTATGATGAAATGAAAGATGGAAACAATGGAAAAGTCTATATATGAATGATGGTAATCAAGATCCTGAATAATATCTTCCTAAGTGTGTAAATATAGTTACTAAATTATGTTATCATAGAATCTGTATGGAACATTATAGGTTTCTAAAAAAGGTAATTCCCAATATTACCCTCCACCCCCTACCCCCTTGGACAGCCCCCAACCCCCCTGAACAGCCCCCACCCCCTGGACTCCCCCACCGCCTTGGACACCCCCTACCCCCTTGGACAGCACCCCATACCCCCTTGGACAACCCCCAACCCATGGACATCCCCCACCCCCTAGACACCACCCCACCCCCTAGACACCCCTACCCCTTGGACAACCTCCCAACCCCCTGGACAGCCCTCACCTTCCTGGACACCACCCCACCACCTGAACACCCCCACCCCTTGGACACCCCCTACCCCCTTGGACAACCCCCAACCCCCTGGACAGCCCCCACCCTCCTGGACACCACCCCACCCACTGGACACCACCCCACTCCCTGGACACCCCCTACCCCCTGGACACCCCCTGGATAGCCCCCACCCCCCTGGACACCCCCAGCCCCCCAAACCCCCACCCCCTAGACACCCCTACCCCCTTGGACATCCCCCAACCCCCTAGAAAGCCCCCACCCCCTGGACACCCCCACCCCCTTGGACAAACCCCCAACCCCCTTGATATCCCCCACCCCCTGGATACCCCCACCCCCTAGACACCACCCCACCCCCTGGACACCCCTACCCCTTGGACATCCCCCACCCCCTAGACACCACCCCACCCCCTGGACACACCTACCCCTTGGACAACCCCACCCCCTGGGCAACCCCCTCGGAAAGCCCACACCCCATCCCTAAGAGAATATTACTATCATCTAAACCAAATATTTTTTAGTGTTGTTATTTTTTGATTTTATATCATGCATTATTTTGTTCATGTTCATTTTCATCAAATGGAAGTGCTTTTGGAAGAAAAAAGAGGTGACCAAACTGGAAGCAGGGGTGGATTAGAGTGATGGATATAGTGCCTTGACTACCTAGTCTCAAATTTTGAATCATGATAGTTTTATAAATTGTAATATATAACTTCCATAAATTGATAATCTTCACCTGGGCCCAAAAATTGGTATCAATTATTGGTTATACTTTATTGGCTGACCAAATTACCAAGACTCGGAATTTGATATTGGTTGGAAGACTAATGAGAAAACATTCAGCTATTACCCAGTTTTAGTATTTAATAATGTGGAAGGAAAGGGTTTGGAAAGTAACTACTAGGACTAGGAGGACTATTCTAAAAGGTTTATCTTCTGGTGAATATGGAATCTAATTTTCACAATGTATGCAATGTTGGAGTATGGTGTATACAATATTGGATTTTGTGTGCAGGAGTATTCTCTTGTGTCTCTAGGTGTATTTTATTTACTGCAGGTGTATTGGAGTCTGGTGTATACAATATTGGAGTCTTATGCATATTGGATTATGTGTACAAGTGATATTTGATTCTGTGTGGTGTATTGGCCTAGGTGCATTGGCTTCCTGCATGTGTATTGGGTTCTGCATACTTTCTGGGTGTTGGGTTCGGCATGCTATTGTGAAATATGGGTGAAGGATATACCAACAGTTTATAACCGTTGGTATACTGCTGAAATAAATTTTCATACTATACCAACGATTATAAACTGTTGGTATAGGGGTGAAAGAAATGTGAAAGGTATACCAATAGTTACAAAACTATTGGTATATCAAAGGAATTATACATTTTACCAATGGTTTTCTACAACCATTGGGAAAAAAACTATACCAACGGTTTTTAAACCGTTGGTAAAACACTAAATTCTTTTTAAACCAATGGTTTTAAACCATTGGTATAGATTTTCTCCAACGGTTCTAGGTAACTGTTGGGAAGCTGTGATTTTTACAGTATATACCAACAGTTATTTAGAAACCGTTGGTATATATATATATCCCTATGCCGAACTTCCCAATGGTTTCCCAAACTGTTGGTATATTTTATACCAATGGTTTTCCCTTCAATACCAATGATTTTTAACCATTGGTATAGTTTAACTTTCCAATAGTGTCTCCACATAGCTATATAATTAATTTTCCATCACTATATTTCATGGATGGATATTATGATGGTTTTAGAATCTATAAATGATATTTATGAAATAATTATGCTTCTATAATTATAATATCATATATAAATTTTTACCTTCCAATATGTTAGAGAATTATAAGGTTGCTCATGCGTACGTGTGGACTACCACCTTTACAAAGTGACACGATTTTTTTCATCTCATATTTACATGGATGGTAATAAGTATAGATTTAATAAATATATATGACATATATTATATAATAATGATTCTATAAATGTGAATTATTATATACATTTCTTTCATTCCATCCATCAAAAAGAGAAAACAACATTCATGTGTACGTACGACCCACCGTCTCCATGAATGGTGAAATTCATTTTTCTATATATACCTTTCATAAAAGAATATATATATATATATATATATATATATATATTTATGAATATATATGATACTTATATAATTATTAAAATTCTAGAGATGATGGAACCATGATCATAATACAAGTACCAGGACTGCCAATCTGAAACATACATGATAAACAAAATAGTTATCACATGGAACAAAGATTTTAATAACAAATTGTTAATAAATGGGTGATGAGATGTTATAAGTAAATCATATATGGTATGATATATATTATTTTATTTCTCTAATGGTTATATAATAAATATTAATTTATTATATAGAAGGTTTTAATGCATATGAAGTGAGATGAGACTTGTGGTAAAGGATTTATGTATCAATACCATTTTATTCAGTATTGTTTATGCTTGGATTTACATTGAGGAATAATATGATAATCCATTTAATTTTTATTATCCTCTATTAATTTCTAGGGAATTCATGTTTTCCTTTCACTTTTCCCACTTTAATTCCTCAAGAGTCCGAATGAATGTTTTTATAAGGAAAACTGGCTATGTTTTACTATTCGGTTGAGAATCTTTTTATTCCTTGTCCATGTTTTATTTAAAATTATTTAAAGAACATTTTTACTATTATACAATGATTTTTTAAATTCATTTTAACCCATGTTTGACATTTTACAAAATGGTTTAAAATAAATTTTCTTATTGTTTTCTGAATGAAGTACTTTTTATTTTTTACCAAAAATGTGAAGGGAACATTTGTTTTAACATATACTACATGAATAGAATTTCCCACCATAATTATTAATAAATGTTTTGAATCTTCATTTAAAAATTTCCAAAGTTATTTTTAAATAATTTTTTTCCATTTTGTAATTTTTTAGATTTTAAAGAAGTGATTTCAAAATGAAAAGGTTATTTTCCTCAAGAAATATCCCAATGTTATTTTGAAGGAATTTTCACCTATGATGAAATCCTTGATGTTAATTATGTTTTATAGTGAATATGATCCAATGATACAATCCTTATTATTTCTCTAGATGGTTTATGACTATTATGACGAGAGTTTTATGAAACCCATTTATTTTCCATGGGTTATGCTATGATGAAATGTTTATGAAACCAATTTTATTTCCACGGGATATATTATGATGATATGATGAATGTTTTATGATATCATGGAACATGTATGTATGGTTTTAATTATGTTATGGATGAGCCCAGATTTATATATCCCTCTAATGCACTGGGTAATGTTTTACATCTCATGAGATAATTATGGGATGAAAGTTGATATGCTTGATCCACTATGGGATGTGAGTTGATATTCTTAACCACTATGGGAAATATGTGATAATTATTGATTCATTATGATATGGGAAATAGGTTTTTATACCTGAACCACAATGATTTGATGGTCTCAATAGTTAACCTTGACATATGAAATGGTTTTTATACCTATTATAGTGCCACACTCTCATGACACATTTTCATTATTATGATATGAACTTATAGTTCATGATTGATTTATAGATATTCTTCAATATTATGATTCAAATATTTTGAAATGATAAAGTTTCATGCCATGAATCTTGTTTATGATCCATGAAATATTGGGTATGAAATTTATAAGTTATGGTCATAATCTTATACCCTTATTCATATATTATGATTTCATATAATCACCAATTTATATCTCCCATGTTTACCCTTATTGAGCATCTAAGATCACTGATTCTTATGTTTCCTTTTCCTAGGTTATAATGAAATATTCTAAGTAGAGTATGTCAAGAGGGGTACAATGTGTGAAGAAGTTTATGATAGATGATGAATAATGCATCTAAATAAGATTTTTGTGTATTTAGTCTCCAAAGAAACTAAAACTATATGGTTTTGGAATTGGTCATAATGTTATGTATTGAATATTCATCTATTAAGATGCAATATTTATGTATGAGAAGATCAAGCCGCTATAGTTGGTATCATAGTACGTTTTAGTTAGTATTTGGAGATTAGTGATAGAAAAATTTGGTGAAAACTCTGGGGATAAGTCTAAGTATAAGAAAACATCCTAAAATTTTTGTAATGACCATGGATAACCTAGGTTAAACCTAAGGTTCCATAGATTGAGAAGAAGGTGTCATTATTTAGATATCCTTTGAATGATATTTCATGATTATATGATAGTTCACTCTGATTATTATAGCTCGATGCTTACACTTTTTTTAGTAAATGGTTGGAACTAGAAGACATCATGCTAATAATGAATTTGGTGGACAATACAATGATTATCCACCCTAGTAACCAAATGATACGAGATATGGAATACATAATCTTGTTACTATACTCACAAAACTTTCTCAGTCCATGTATCATGTTGAGATTCCAAATGATCAAAGGAGGTAACAATGTACCACTGAGTCTTTCATGAGGAAACATACACCATATTTTATAGGGTCTTTGATCCACTAGTGGCTAATTGATGGATCAAAACCATTGAGAAAATATTTTTTTTCACCATTTCTTGGCTATGAATGTTTTTGGGAAAACATTTATATTGGTCTCTACAAAACACATGGCTTTCCAACCAGCAAACCATATGATCCATGTGCACCACTACTTAGGTGGTCACTAGTATCACCCATAGCTTCCGGCCAACATAGTGGCCAAGGGGATGTATAGTGTGTCCACACAGAGGTATAAGGGAGTAAGAGAGCCACTGTATGGTGCGGCACAGTGGCGAAGCAGTAATGAGAGTTGACCTGTGACTGAATTTGATGAGTGAATGACACACCTTGTATTATTAAGGAGCATAATCCTAATAGAATAAATGATGTGGGACAATTGGTATTCAGTTACTATTACTCTACATTAAAATATACATAAATATAGTGGAACTTTAGATCTATTGTATCTGGGATGTTGGATCGACCTTACCATATTGTCTTCATCCTTGACCACTTGAGGAGTTATATTCATTAGGTTTTATCCATGAAACATTGTTCGAATTATCGAGCTGAGGCTTCTGATCAGTATTTGATCATTCTATTGATTCAAAAATGATCAAATAATTATGATTTTTTACATGATTTAAATAAGATCAAATTGAATAAAAAAATGAAGCTAACCTTATTTCGATTATTTTGTGACCTAAGGTAGTGACCACATGAAAAATTAATCCAGAGAAATGGATGGATGTATGTGATTTACAGATTACCGAGTCAATGAATTTTTATATATAAATAACCAAGACATATATCATTTGTTTCTATAATCTTATCACATTTTTGATAGATAATTTTGTGGGAGAAACAGTGCAATAAAAGCATTATGTATTTGTGAATCAAGTTCCATGCGTTCATGCTGAGCATCTACCTCCGTGATCGCATGATGGTAGTTTTAGTTTCCATGAAATGATGTAAATATTGACAATATTTTTTATGAAGGTCATATAAGAACTATCATACACAAATAAAAAGGATCTTTTATATATTTTTATGTAAATAAGAGATATCGTAAGACTATGTATAACTACACACTAAGTCTTGAGAAAAAGAAGAATTGCATGACACTCTTGAACAAATAACTTTAGGTTTCATATTTGAGTTATGTAATGTTATTTGTGGCACATGAAAAGGTTGATACCACATATTCCTGTGTTTCATGAAGACACAATAGCATCACGTGAAGAGGATCTGTGCTATTTACACATAAGGATTGAACAATGAGTGTGCATACTTTTGTAAGATTGTGTGTAATTACACAATGTGTCTTTCAAAGAAGAACAAAATGATATTATTTCAAAAAGTACTTGGGGTTTAATACTATTTGTGTGAAGTATTTGGGTTGAGGAAGCTATGTATTTATGAGAATCACACTATAAATAGTGTGTCTATACATTTTTATGTCCATGCATTTGTGATTGCTTAAGCATTGAAGAACCATTCCTTGTGTGTTTCACATTTTATATTATTACACAAAGAATATTATGTTTACTTTCATGAAGAATAAGAAACACCACATATTATATTGTGTTAGTATAGCATGGAGTTTATATTTATTCAATGGTAGTATTTCAAGAAGAATAAAATCATAGAATTGTTGAGTATTTGATAAATAAAAGATAATCATGCATATGATAGTACATGCATGTGGCAGAGATATTAGTATTCCATGCATGAAAATATAATCAACATCATACATGCATGAATAACACACAATGTTTTTGTGTGTAGTGATTAAATACAAAATATTATTAGCAGTATTTGTTTGAGTTGAAGAAATAATTTTTAGTAAAGAAAAGAAGAAGAAAACTTATAGTGTATTAAGAAATCTTCAATTGTTCATTCTATTATCACAGTGAGCTGAAGTGGAAGTGATATCTTCCACTCATTCAGAAGAGTATACTGATCTAACTTTCATACAATATTTTTGATTACATTCAGTGGCACTTTAAGGCTTTCATTTGAAGTGAGCAAGTGTAGAACCAATTTATTATAGTGGCTCAAAGAGGAAGATAAGTTTTTTATTTCAGTGGTAGATTTAAGTTTGTGTGATATTTCTCATTATGTTAGTATTGTGTTTGTAAACACTGGTGGAATTCCAATATAAATAACACTAGTGGAATTCCAGTATAAAGATCACTGGTGGGGTACCAGTATAATTTGGGAAGTGTTTCATACCTACCCACCATGGTTTCAGGGTGATACCTAATCAAACCACTTATAATTGGTTATTGATTTATAGTGGAGAATCTGTGGCTCAGATCATCTCGAACACATCAAGGATGTAGTCACCCACATTGGGGGTTAACCTTGTAAAAATACTGTGTGTTGTGCTTTATTTACCTTTTGTCTTACATGTGGTATAATTGTGTTTGTAAATAGGTAAGATATATTCACTCTATTAGGTACATAAGTATGAATTATTAAAGAGGGTAAAAGTGAATAAAATAAAATTAGTAAAACTTATGTACACTGATTCAAACCCCTTTTAATGTACCTACATGATCCACTAGGCACTTTAACTGGTATCAGAGAAATGGTTCCACCTCTGATTGGATCTACCCTATTTTACTAGTTGTTTGTATCATAAATATATGAAGTTAAGATTTTAATTCAAAGAAGTAATAGAGTTGTATCAGATGAGAAATTCAGTTCCTATCTTTATTAGTTACAATAAGGAGTTTTCTACAAAAACCTTGAAGAACAGATAGATGAAAGAGGAAACAAAGCTGAGAAAGAATTTGAAGATCAAAGAGGGTAACCACAAACTGAATGTAGTCAACATGATAGTCTATTAATAGTATCTGTTAAATCATTTTATAATGATCCTTTTGATGATTCTAGTATAAGAATTTATTAAGAATATTTTATTGAATCACTCAATGATTTTTATTTATAAGTCAAAGATTATTTGAAGAAAGTTCCCATTGAAGTTATAACTTATATATTTTCTTTTATCAAGGGACTATATGATGAAAAGACATATCTTGAATAAGAATATGAGGATATGGATAAAGCCTTTGAAATGAAGTTTCAAATATGAAAACTTTTAACACAACTTATTAAAGCCAAAGAATAAACTGATCACTTCAAAATGAACATTTCTCATATGTTGAAGAAGAATTTCAAATAAATGTGCATGAGAAAGAAGTAACTGAGATGGTCCTTACTAAGATTATTTATACACTTGAATAATCTCATAAAGCTACCATGAGTAGTAAGGACTCTCATTTGTAAATCAAATACAAGGATGAGACATTCATCCCATCCAAAGAATAAAAAGAACAGTCTGTATTTCATTAAAGTGAAAGATTCAATTTGGTTGAAGATGAATTACAAATGACTATTTGTGAGAAGGATGTGATTGAGAAAGTTTATACAGAAGTGATTCATGCATTGGATAAACTAAAAAAACCTCTATGAATGTTAAATAATCCTAGCTACAAGTTAAGAAAAACATAATTAAAGATTTGTATAATTCTCTACTGGAGGAAAACCAAATGAATGATGATCAAGGTCAAAAAATGAAGAGTCAATGAGAAGAAAAACTAAAAGTTGTCGAGGATAAGAAAAATTTCCTCAACTTGAAGTGTCTTTAAATGGAAGTCAATTTTAAAAATTTGAAGGAAACACAATTAAAGTCTTACCAAAAATAATGTAAAGATATAGTGAAATCAATTGATGACTAGAAGAATTCTCTAAATCTAAAATGTCTTGAGTTGGAGGTAAAGTTCAGAAATATGGAAAATACCTAAGATTAATCTTTAAAAAATGAAGAGATTATAAAGGTTTCCAAGACTAATTATAAAAAGAGTCTTACTTCTGAAAAGACTCATTCAATTGGAAATAAGAGATTTATATTATCTAAAGATAAATATTTTACAAGATCATTGAAATAGGAAACCCTTATTCTAGAAGTTTCTATTTGTACTAATATTGTTTAATATGAAAGTACAGGTTCCAAAAAAATTCTGGTAAAACATGGGTGAAGAAGACTGATGATAAATCCACCATATCATTAAAGGTTCTTGTTCCATACAAGAAGATCAAATGAAGAATCATATTATCCAAAGGCAACAAGTTGTTAAAGTTAGAAATATTGTATCACTAAAGAAAAAATAATGATTTTTTGGATATTATTGGTGCTATTGGAAATTTTGAGCATCATAACATTGACTATTAGCATAATTTTTCAATGTCTGATAATTACAGAAGGTTAAAATTAAGGGGGAGAAGATCTCATGTGAGGAGAAATCCTATATAATTGAATCATAATTCATAGATGAATAATAATTTTTCTATAAATAATATATTCGAGTATCTTGAATAATTATGTGATTATTGAAATAGAAGTGTTCATAGTTATCATGAGTGTTGGTAGGTACCAACTATTCACTATGCATATGCTGATATGAAGAAAAGACCACAAAAAATGCAGAGGCAAAGAACAAAAGTAGAAAAGTCTTATTTGGGGTATATGTAGTATAAGAGAGTTAAGAAAACTATGAAAAAATCTACACCCAATAATAATGATGAAATAAATGTCACACTAAGTAAAAGGTGCTTCTATTATGGAAGAAGAGGCCATATAATGGACCTTTTTAAATAGGTTGTAAAAACCAATGCTTGTGCAAGCATGCTAAAGAAGAAAAATCAATTAATCTCAGAAAAAAATAAAAGGGTTTATTTGGTGCATGATAATCAAGATGAAAAATTCAAATTTCATGAGAGGTTTTCTAAAAGTGAAAACCCTATAATTGATAAAGATTTTCATGGAAGGTGTATAATGTTAGGGCATATTACTGAAAAATGCATGACATGGTTTCCTGAAAAAAAAACTATCAAAGAATATAGTAAATTAAATAGTGGATTCTTGTATTAAAAATGATATTGTAAAGAAGGAGTATACACACAATAATAAGTCTAAGCATGTACCAAAAGAAATATTAATCATATGGCCAGAGCAGCTGGAATTGTATAATAAGTTGGAGCAGGAACATAAGAAAGAAAGAGCACTACTTTCTAATGTGAAGAAGCCTATTCCATCTAAGATGAAAGTTGAATAAATTAATAATTACATGCTTCAATTAAATGGTAAAATTTTTAAATTCAAAGAAGGAGTATGCTTGATGTGCTTTCATAAATCTAGAGTAGAATTAAAAGGAGTTTCTGGGTTGAGAATAAATATCATCCTTATTACTCTAACTAAAAATAATTGAAGAACCACCTTATTACCATGTATATTTTGTGTTTGTTTCTTCAGTGAAGAGAATTGAAGGTGTGACATATATTCAGGGGAATTCCTGAAGATATAAGTGTTGTGAAAACATTATACAATATCTAGGAAGTCATCCATCATGATATTTCTTTATTTAAATCAGTGTTAAACTTATTCTTGGAGTTCATTCTTAAAGAAAGACAATCATGATAAAGAATATAAATTAAGTTCATCTCTCTAGGGGGAGAAAAGATAAACTACTACCAGATTTTGATATCTCAATTAGTATCACATGAATATTTCTGATGATATAAAATTTTGAAAATTGAAGCTTGTCATTAAAGAGATATGTACTCCTATCTATATATTAAAAATAATTTTGAATCAGAAGGGGAGAAACTGATAATTTGATAACAAAATTAAAATGGATTGATAAAGTGGAAGTAAATTCTTATAATTTAATTCTTTGAATCTATTTGTTAAGATAAATGTAGAAGATTAGTTGAATATATTTTGAACCATACTTGAAAGAAGGTTTTAGTGTTTTTATTACATTTTGAAAAAAAATATTGATAGATTGTTGTCTAGATTTATCACTCATGTTTTCTACATTGGGTCATCATATGTTGACTTTTAGTTGATTAATTTATTACTCAATGATTTATGAAAATTGATGCTATCCCTCTCTCAAGTAGGTCAATTTGAATTTCTATTAAGTATAATCTCTTATGAAATGAGGATATTGAAAAAGAAAAGAAGAAAAATTAAATTGTTAAAAAATGAAATGAGTTTAATTCTTTCACATACTTATATCTTTGGTTATATTGTCAATAAGGGGGAGAATAAAACATTGACTTTGGAAGTGAAATGGGTATTTGAAATAAATCCAAAGGGGGATATTGAAGAACCAAAATTAATTGAAGTAATAATTGGGTTTTATTTGTTGTCAATGTGTTTGTTTGAAAAAAATTCAATGTGATAGTGATTGAAGTATGGGGTTCTACCATTGAATTATTCTAGAGAATAGATAATTATTCATAAGTAAGTTGTCATGAATGTTTCTACTTTAAGAGTTGATTTAAATGAAGCAACATTAAACGTGATGATTGTAGAGCTAATCTTAATGTCCAAAAAATGTTACTAGTTGAATTAAGAGAATGAAATTTGTTTACACCATTTGAATTGATGATTTGAGAAGTTGAAAGAAAGTGGAGTTAATGATTCGCATGAAAAATATTTTTTTTTCATGATGAATATTTTGAGAATATATTTGGAATTTATGATTTAATTTCAAAGGAAAAGAAAGGAGAATTATGGTTTGGTCTTAATAATGTTGGACATAGTGAGATTATTAATATGGATTGGATAGGTATGTTTTTGGGCTAACACTTATATTAGTCTCTACAAAACATATGGCCTGACAACTAGAAATCAATAGGATCTACGTGCACCACTTCTTAGGTGGGCACTAGGATCGACCACAAAAACTGACCAATATAGCAGCTAAGGGGATGAATAGAGTTCCCACACAGAGGAATAAGGGAGTAGGAGAGCCACCATGTGGTGTGGAATGATGGTGAAGTAGTAATGGGAGTGGAATAGTAACTAAATTTGATGACTGACCAACACTCCTTGTATTATTAAGGACCGGAATTCTGATAGAACAACCGATGTGGGGAAATAGATATTCATTTACTGTTGCTCAACATTAAAATATACATAAATATCACGGACTATCATATCTATTATATCTATTCCATTATATTCACCTTGCATCGTCTTCAACCTCGACCATTTGAGGAGTTTTGTTCATTAGGTTTTCTCTATGCAACGTTGTACAAATTATTGATTTGAGGATTTCGATAAGTATTTGATCATTATATTGATTCAAAAATTATCGAATCATCATGTTACTTTATTTTCATGATTTAATGAAGATCAAACTGAAGAAAAATAGAAATGAATCTAACCTAGTTATCCAAATACAATGATTTTTATTATCATGTGATATGAGGCAGTGAGCACATGAAAAATTGAGTTGGAGAAATGGATGGTTGTCCATGATTTATGGAGAACCAAGTTGATAAAGTTTTTTCTATAAATACCTAATAACTCTCTAATTTTTTTCTATGAGATTATCACATTTTTGAGAGAGAATTTTGTGGGAGAAACAAAGTAGGTAAAGTTCTATGTATTTTCAAATAAAGTTCCATGCATTCGTGATAAGCATCCACCTTCATAATCGCATGATGGTGGTTTTATTTTCCATGAACCAGTGTAGAGACCCACACTATGTTTTGCGAAGGATATAGAAGAACTTGTGTATACAAAGAAGAAAGGATATCGTGTATACTTTTATGTGAAGAAGAGATACCACAAGACTGTGCATACTTACATACTGAGTCTTGAAAAGAAGAAATATGTGATACTCTTGTGAAAAGAACTCGAGGTTTCATATTTGAGTTACACAAAGTTGTTTTTGGAACATGAAAAGGTTGAGACCCTATATTCCTATGTTTCTTGAAGACATAGTAGGATCACACAAAGAGGAACAATTCTGTTTGCACACAAGGATTTCACAGTGAGTGTGCATACTATCACAATACCGTGTATACTTACACAACATGTCTTGAAAATAAGAACATCATGATATTATTATGCAAAGGAATTGGGGTTACATACTATTTGCGCGAAGGATTTGGGTTAAAGAAGCCACATATTTATGAAAATCACACTATAAATAGTGTGTCTATAATTTTATATACCCATAAATATGTGATTGCTTAAGCATCGAAGAAACATTCCTTGTGTGTTGCACATTTTATATTATTACAAAAAGAATATTTTCTTTACTTGCATGAAGAATAAGAAACATCACATATCATATTGCTTGAGCATAGTGTGCAGTTTATATTTGTTCAGTGGTAATATTAAAAAAATAATAATACCATGGAATTGTTGAGTATTTGATAAACAAAAGATAATAATGCATATGATAGTACATGTATGAGGAAGAGTGATGGGTATTCCATGAATGAATAACACAAAATGTTCATGTGTGTAGTGAATAAAGAAAAATACTGTTAGAATTATTTGTTTGAGCTGAAGAAATATTTTTCAGTAAAGTAAAGAAGAAGATAACTTGAAGTGTATTAAGGAATATTTAGTTATTCATTCTATTATTATAGTGAACTGAAGTAGAAGTGATATCTTCCACTCATTCAGAAGAGTATACTGATCCAAATTGCACAAAATATTGTTGATTACATTTGTAGTCAAAGGCTTTCATTTGAAGTGAGAAAGTACAAAATCAGTTTATTCTAGTGGCTCAAAGAGGAAGATTATTTTTTTTGTTGCAGTGGCAACTTAAATTTGGTGCGACCTTTATCATTGTGTTAGTGTTGTGGTTTTAAACACTAGTGGAATTCAATATAAATAATACTGGTGGGATTATAGTATAAAGAACACTAGTGGGATACCAGTATAATTTGGGAAGTGGTTCATACCTACCCACAATGGTTTTAGGGTGATACCTGACCAACCCACTTGAAATTGGTGATTGATTTCTAGTGGATAATTTTTGAATCTAATAATCTCAAACACCACAAGGACATAGTCACCCACATTGGGGGCGAACCTTGTAAATTTTTTTATGCTACTTCATTCACTTTTTATCATGCATGTGGTATAATTTTTTTTGTAAATAGGTAAGATTTATTCACACTTACAGGTTCAGAAGTTCAAATTATTATTGAGGGTAATAGTGAATAAAATAAAATTTCTTAAACTTGTGCACACTGATTAACCCCCTATAAATGTACCTACATGACCCAATAATCACTTTATAAGGAATTACTTGAGCTGAAGTAGAAGTATGATGAATCAATTGGTACATATGAGGAAAGTTTTACAAGACTCGTAAGTTATGATTCTAATCATCAGTCCTAAAAGAAAAATTGATCAATCGATTGGTGTATTAAAACTAAGTATTCAAAAGGTGTTAGTTATAACAAAATTTAGTAGCTATGAAGAGATCGTTTGATGTACACTCAAGTTAGAAATAGAAATTATAGATTCCTACTATTCATATAGTATTGTTAAGAAAAGGAAGATGGAGTCTCATGAGAACTCGAATAAATCACTTAGTGGAAAGAAATCCCAGCCATCTACATGCTAGAAATATGGGATGAAATATCAAGAGAATAACTTGAATGGAATCGAGAGGTGATTTAAATATGGAAAAGTAGGTTATAAATCCTATGAATATAGAAATGAAAAACATTGCATAAATCAAAAGTTTTTTTTGATGATAATTGACATCAACAACCTCTTAATTCTAAATATAAAGGGAAATCTCATGTGATCATGATTGCCAAAGTGGGTTACAAGAATGAAAAGGTGAAAGGTACACCTATCATCCACTCTAGAACAACTAATGTATTATTTTATTTTTTCTCTACCCACTCTTTTATATTTATGTAATTTGATAAGGGTATAGAATTACAACCTCAAAAATTTGATGTTTTTTAGAGGTGAAAAATCCTAATGGTATGATGGCTGCATCTCAAGTCTATAATCCCTCTCCCATTGAAGTTTGTCATAAAGTGATTCCTTTAAATCTTGTTATTATTCCTTTAGATGAATTTGATGTGATTCTAGGAAAGAATAAACTTTCTTTATATAGATCTCATATTAATTTTCAATGAAGGGAAGTCACATTTTATATTCTAAATGAATCTATAATTATTTATCAGTGTGAGTATAAATACAAACTTCAAATAAAAATTACTTATATCTTTTGGGTTTTAATTCCTCTCCATAAAGGGTATCTATCTCAAATTATTGGAGAGAAAATTAACATTTAGGATATTCCTATTGTATGATAGTTTATTGATGTCTTTATATAAGACCTTCCTAGCCTTCCTATGAATCTTGAAGTTGAGTTTTCAATAGAACTTCTACATGGTTCTACACCTATTTCAAAGACTCCTTATACAATGACCCCTATAGAGTTGTAGGAATTGAAGAAAAAACTCCATAAAAATCTTAATAAGGTATTAATACGCCCTAGTGAGTCACCATGGGGTGCACCTATTCTTTTTGTTAAAAATAAATATGGGTTAATGCATCTTTTCATTTATTATCGGGAGCTTAACCAGATCACTATTAAGAACAAGTATCCTTTACCCCATATCAACGATTTTTTTGATCAATTATGAGGAGCTAAATACTTTTATAATATCGAATTTTTTTCTATATATCATCAATCTAGAGTTAATAAGTAGGATATTCCCAAGGTATCCCTCCATACAAGGTACAAAAATTATGAATTTATAGTTATTCCATTTGGACTTACTAATGTCTCTACTATCTTCATGGATTTAATGAATATATTATTTAGAGATTACCTTGATCAGTTTGTGGTAGTATTTATAAATTATATTATTATATATTAAAAGAGAAAGTAATTCCATGAATATCATTTGAGAATTGTGTAGAAGACCCTAAGGAAGGAGAGGTTGTATGTAAAATTCACCAAGTGGGAATTTTGGCTTTATAAAATTTAATTTTTAGGTCATATAATATCAAGTAAGGATATATTAGTGGATCCTTCAAAGATGGAAGTTATTGAACAATGTACTAGACCAACCATGGTAACCTAAATCCATAATTTTCTTGGGTTGGATGGATATCACTGACACTTTATGATATATTTATCACAACTATCTAATCCACTAACCAAGTTGACTTGGAAGAGGGTTAATTTCTTGTTTATAGTTTAATGTGAAAATAATTTCAAGGAACTGAAGAGAAGGTTGGTTAGTGAAACTATAATCACATTACCCTGTAGTGGATAAGGGTTTGTGATCTATAGTGATACATAAAAAAAGGTACTGGGATGTGTTCTCATATAGAATGATATGGTGATAGCATATGAGTCACACCAATTGAAAATACGTAAGAAAAATTATCCGACTCATGATTCGGAGTTATCTATGGTAATTTTTGTATTGAATATATGAACGCATTATCTTTATGGTGTATAGTTTGACAATATACAAATCATAAAAGTTTCAAGTATATTTTCACATAGAAATAGTTTAATATGCACTAGATAAGATGGTTATAATTAATTAAAGATTACGAATACTCAATACATTACCACACTGTGAAGTTGAACAAGATGATTGATGCTCTGAGTCAGAAATACCATGCCAGTTTGTATATGATGAGGATTGAAAGTGATCTAATACTTATATATTTGCAAAAAAGGAACTTAAAATACTTAGGAAAGGTGACTGATCCTATCTTTATCAGCTGAATGTTCAACTATTTATCCATGTGAATATTAAAGAGATGGAGAAGGAAGATGTAGAACCAAAGAAGAAAGTGATAAGTGTTCCTGAGTTCAACTATGATTATGATGGAATAATAAGGTTTAGGAATTGAGTATGTGTCCCATCCATACTAGATTTGAAGAATCTACTGGATGAAGCTCATAGTTCATCATTCTCTATTCATCTTGAAAGTAAAAAGATATATAAAGATCTAAAAGAATATTTCTCATAGGGAAACATGAAAAGGGATATTGTAGAGTGTGTATCTTGATGCTTGTAATGTTAATAAGTTAAGTCTGAGATACAAAAGTCTAATGGGATGTTACAAAAATTACCCATACCTGAATGGAAATGGTAAAAAATTTCCATATATTTCATCATCCGAACCCCTAAAACATCTAAAGTTAATAATTCTATTTGGGTTGTACTCGATCACCTTACAAATTCTGAACACTTAATTTACATCATATAATATTTACATCTTGATAAAATTGATAGGCTATACATTAAGGAAGTGATAAAATTACATGGAGTAACACATTCTATTGTATCTGATTGAGATCTAAGGTTTACCTTGAAATTATAGAGAAGTCTTCAATAGGCTCTGGATTCAGATTTGTGTTTCAGCACTATATATCACCCTCATATAGATGGTCATCCTGATAGAACCATTCAAACCCTAGTGGATATGTTGATATCTTATTCTTTGTATTTCAATGGTAGTTAGGATCAACACCTTTCTCTAGTTGATTTTTATTATAAAATAGCTTTCACATAAGAATTTATATGGTTCATTATGAATCCCTCTATGGTTGGAAGTGTAAAACTATTACACACTAGGATAAAGTTATAGAAATAAATCTATTGTGATTGGATCTATCTTAATAAATTACATATAAGGTTAGATCTATTCAACAACACATAGGAGTAGCTCAAAGTAGATAAAAATGTCATGCTAACAATCGTCAGTGAGATATGGAGTTCGAAGTTAGTGAAAAGATATTCCTATGAATATATCCTTGGAATAAGGTTATGATATTTATAAATAATGGAAATATGATCCCTAGATATATCTATCCCTTTGAAATCATTGATCGTATTGGGATGATAGCTTATCATTTGGAACTTCCACTGAATCTCTATCAAGTTCATGATGTGTTTCATGTATCTCTCCTGAGGAAGTACACACCTAATTATTAAAATGTAATAAACTTAGAGTTCATACTTTCAGATCAATATCTCTCTTATGAGGAACAACCAGTAGAGATTTTGGATCGTAGACTAAAAGTGCTACAAAATAAGACCACTCACCTGGTCAAAGTTTTATGGTGAAACCATAAATTAGAAGAAGTTGTGTGGGAATTCAAGGATGTAATAAGGCATAATTATCCTAAATTGTTTGTATTAAAGTGATATAATTTCAAGGGTGAAATTATTTTAAGGGTATTAGAATGTAATACCTTAAGATTTTATGATATATTAATAAATTTGATTTCTTAGATAGCTTGTGATACACACAACCCCAAGTCTAAATGAGTTGTAATATAGTATAACTGTATAACATAGATATTAAATTAGTGGAATGAATAAAAATAACCAAATTTTAAAAAACTATGTATACAAGTTTTAGATAAAGAAAATATATTTTTAATAAAGCCATAATATGCTTTAAAAATACATTTTCCCTCAAAATGGGTTTTATTGCTTTTTATGAGAGAATATTATAATTAATTTTTGAAAGTTTTAGAAACAATATTTGATAAAAATAATATAAATTTTTAAATAATCATATCAAAATTATCTTAAGTTGATTTTTTTGTATTTTTCTGAAAATATTGATTTTTTTATAAATAATGAAAAATATTGATTTTAACTAAAAACTGTAGTTTTGTTACAAGAACTTACAAAGTTAAATTTTATTTTAAAATGATTTAAAAGTAAAATTAGTTATATTTTATTATTAATAATTTAATTAATTTAATTTCAATCAATTTTATTATTGAATTTGATATGAAAACATTTTTTAATTAAAATTCCATTTTTCTGAAAAACTATTTTTTTTGTTATGTTTTACGATTTTCTCTTAAATTACTTTTTATCACTTATGTTAATTTAATAGTTAAAAATGGATTCCACATTTTTAATCCGGGGGTGATTTTTTTAAATAAGTCCCTTTTATTTTTGGTCAATATGGGTAGTAACCATAGTATATTTTTGTCACATGGGTAAGGGTAAAACAAGTAAAATTGGGTTAAAACCTTGGGATAAGGCTTTAAAATTTCTATAAAACTTTATTTTATCCTATTGTATGGGTGAATTTATATAATTTATATACAATTATTGAATAAATGGCCAATTTTTTCATATTTCTTTGATTATTACCTTTATATTGATTTAATAAAATAATAAACACAAAATATCACTCTCATGACTTTAATATCTCAAATATTTTATCATAAATCTAAAAGAGGTTATGTTCAATTATAAGTATTTATTAAAAATATAATTTTATTTTATTTATCATAGTAATTTATTTTTAATTTTTATTTATTTAATAATAATCCTAAATTCTTACGCAATGTCGACACAATATTTATTCAATTAATAGAAAAATACAATAAATAATTTTAAAATTTTTAAAAGTAATAAAATTTGGATGAATTATTGTGTTACAAAGATTTTATTGATAATTATAACATATTATAGTTTTTTTAAATGTTTTTATTTTAATCACATTACTTTCATGTTGTGTCCAAAGTCATATTATGTGAATAGTATAAAAAATGACATTAATAATATTTTATGAAAAATAATATTTTATTAAATTATTTAAAAATCATAAAAATATTGAAAGATGATAATTTGGATGATAAATGGTCTAAATTATAATCCCTTACCCATTTAATATCCAATTATTACCTTATAATTAAAATTATAACCCTTTAAGAGTGAAAAAGATGTTACCACAATTAAGGATAAAATATGTTAACTAAGGGGTTAAACTAAAAGTTTAGATTTGAAGCACCAATAAACCCTATAAAAATTTTATTTATTAATGTTATTTTAACCAAATTCTACCTTATCTTAAAATATTTGTTTATTTGGAATCATTTTTCTATATAATGACTTTATTATATTTTAATCTTTTAAGAAATTCCAAGAGTGCCCCTCCCCTCACTTATAAAAGGACACCCTCCTCTCTCTTATCTACACCACTTTGATCCATATATATTGACAAAAAACTACCTAATTATATTATAAACTTACATATACATGAATTATAGGTATTGTTATTCTTAAAATACCAATATAAGGGTCCTTAATAAGGGATCTAAAGGAGGCTTATCGAAGAAGAGGTAATCATCTTACCCGACCTCTTTCAATTTGTTTCATATTCCACCTCCTCTAAATTTATGATATTCATCATAAAATAATAAATTCAGTATATTAATTATACCTAAATGTTATTGTTATTATAAAACCACCTTTATTCACCCTCTTTTCCATCAAATTGCAAGTGAAAGTATTGCTCATGAGTACATATGACTTACCGTCTCCATGTAGAGATACATTTCATTTTCCATAACCATATTTCATAGATGGATATTATGATGGGTTTAATGTGTATAAATTATATATTTTAAAATAATAATTATTAAATAATTATAATATCATATCCACCTTCATACCTCCCAATCCATTGGAAAACGATATCGTCGCTCGTGCGTACATGTGGAGAACCACCTCTGTGAAGGAATGTGATTAATTTTTCTTTTCTACTTTAAATAGATGGTAATAATGATATATTTAATGAATATATATTATATATATTATATAATAATGATTATATAAAGGTGAATTAGTATCTAACTTTCTTTAACTATATCCTTCAAAAAGTGAAAACAACCTTCTTGCGTACGTATGACCTATCGTCTCTACAAACAATATAATTCATTTTTCTATCTTTAAATTTTATGGATGAATCTAAATAAATATATATATATATATAATGATGAATATATATGATATTTATATCATTATTATCATTATGTATATGATTTAACCATGATCAAAGTACAAGGATCGAGACTGCTGAACTGAAACATACATGAGAAACGAAACAATTGTCACCTGGAACAGTGATTTTATTAACAAATTGTTAATAAATAGGTGGTAAGTTGTTATAAGTAAATAATATATGGTATTATATATATGAGTTTAATTATTAAATAGATGAATAATAAATATATATTTATTATACAAGAGGTTCAAACACATATGAAGTGAGATGAGACTTGAGGTAAGGGATTTATGTCTCAATACCATTTTATTCAGGATTTTTTATACTTGAATTTACATTGAGGAAATTATATGGTACTTATCTAATAAATACCTTTAATTTTTATTATCTTATGGTTATTTATTGGGAATGCATTTTTATCTTTCATTTTTCTCACTTTAATTACTCAAGAGTCCGAATTATTGTTTTTGTAAGGAAAACCTATTATGTTTTACTATTTGATCAGGGACATTTTCCTTCCATGTACGTGTTTTATTTAAAATGATTTCAATAATATTTTTACTATTATACAATTATTTTTTAAATTAATTTTCACAAATTTTTTTTTAATTTTTATATTTTTTTTAAAATTAATCTTCATGTCATTTTCCGAATAAAGAACTTCTGATTTTTTTACCAAAAATGTGAAAGGAATCTTTGTTTTAACATATATGACATGAAAAAAATTTCCCAACATCATGACCAATCAATGTTTTCAATATTTTTTTTAAAATTTTCAAAATAATTTTAAAAGAAAAGGTTTTTCATAATATTTTGTAATTTTTTAAATTTTAAATAAATGATTTCAAAACGAAAATGGTATTTTCCTCAAGAAATATTCTAGTAATTTTTTAAAGGATTTTTTACCTATAATAAAATCATTGATGTCAATTATTCTTTACTGAGGATATGATATAATTATACCATCCTTATTATTTATCTTGATTTTTTATGACTATGATGATGATATTTTTATGAAACCCATTTATTTTCCATAGGTTATGCTACAATGAAATGATGAAATGTTTATAAAACTCATTTTTTCCATGGGTTATGTTATGATAATATGATGAATGTTTTATGATCTTATGGAACACATATGTATGATTTTCATGATATTATGGGTGAGACTATATTTATATATCCCTCCAATTTATTGGGTAAAGTTTTATACCTCATAAGATAATTACGGGATGAAAGTTGATATACTTGACCCACTATGGGATGCAAGTTGATATGTTTGATCCACTATGAGAAATGAGTGAAAATACCTAATCCATTATGATATGGGAAACAAATGTCGATTCTTGATCCACTATGATTTATGGTCTTGGTAGTTAACTTATACATATGAAATAATTTATATACCTATGATGGTGCCACACTCTTATGACATGTTTTCATGCTTATGATCTGAAATTATGGTTCAAGATTGATTTATTATGATTACTCACTCTTATGATTCAGGTATTTTTAAATGATAACGTTTTATACCATGACTCATGTTTATGATCTATGATAGATTTGGTATGAACTTTATAAGTTATAGTCATGATCTCATACCCTTATTATTATCTTATTCTTTCATATGATCATCAATTGAGATCTCCCATGTTTACCCTTACTGAGCATCTGAGCTCACCCTTTCTTATGTTTCATTTCTATAGGTTATGATGAAATATTCTAACTAGGGTATGTAAATAAGGGTAAAAATTTAGATGAACTTTATGATAAATGATCAAGAATGTACTTAAATAAGATGTTTGTGTATCTAGTATATAAAGACACTAAACCTTTATAGTTATGGTATGGATCATAATGTTATGTATTAAATATTAATCTATTAATATTTAATATTTATGTATGAAAATATCATTCCACTATATTCATGATTATGTAAGAGTAAAATATTAATTACTTTATTTTTTGTCCACCCATTATAAAAATGAAAAAGTTGTACATGCATATGTATGGACTACCGTCTCCATGAAACGATGCAATTAATTTTTCATTATCACCTTACATGAATGATTATAACATTGTATTTAATATATAAAAATGATAATTATTTTATGACTAAAATCTTATATATGATGGAACAATGGCCCCTTTGACCTTGGTAAACCTACCAAAATTGTTTTGGGATTATGAATCAAATGTCCTTAAAACATCCAACATGAACTTAATCCATTTAGTAACTATATATGACATGGTAATAAATGAAATAAAATGGATTATGATAAGAAAATAACCTTGAAAAATTTTCTTAATAAATTAAATAATTAATATAAGTTTATTATCCCAAAGTTAAAGAATGTGCGTTGCAAGTTAGACTTGAGGTAAGGGGATTTATCACCTTAATTTTCTTTCATTGACAATCATGCCATCTTAACCACATGTTTTCTTTTTATAGTGTATGTATTTAAACATGAAAGTATTTTATCATTCATTTACTTAAATTCAAGTGGTTTACAAATCCTTTTCAAGTTCCCTTCTTCAATTTTCTTTTGATTCAAAAGATACTACTATCTTTAGGGATTTTCCTCTAAAATGTTGTTTTAAATGATTTAAAATCTTTATCCTATATATGAATGTTCATTTAAATGTTTCAATAATGTTATTATTTTTTATTAAAAGGGTTATAAAGTTCATTAAAACTATATATGAATTTCTTTACAAAGGTTAAAAAAAGAATCTTTTCAATGTTTTTCATACGGGTTATTTTTTACTTTCTAAAAGTTTTAAAAAATATTTTTTAACATATATGGCTTGATATAATTTTCCTGTCATCATATCCATTATTCATTATCAACATTAATCTACAATTTAACATGGATTTTAAAATAATATTATATTTTTTTCTTATGGAAATTTTAAATTTTTAATAATTTTTAAAGAAAAAGTATATTTATCCTTATGATAAGGAAAAATGGATATTGTTTTTCTTATACATTCAAATAAGTTTTTAAAAGGTTTTATAATGAAAAAGTGAAATATTAAAAAAAAGATTCATGATATATTACCTGATAATTATAGATAATGATAGGTGAGCTCGATATAGCTCTCCAATGCATTGGGTAATGAATAGTCTTTGAAGGAAATAAATGAGGGAGATAACCAGATTGGTTACTCCTATAGAATAAAATAGGATTCAGGTATTCTAATGTGGTTTAAAAATGAGTGAACATAGGTTATGAATACGGTTATCCAAGATACCTATATTAATAAATTTTATTTCTTATATAGCTTATGATACACGCAACCCCAAGTCTAAATGAACTATAATATAGTATACTAGTATAACATAGCTATGAAATTAGATAAATTAATAGAAATAACCAAATTTTAAAAAAATATTTATATAAGTTTTATACAAATAAAATATATTTTTAATAAAGTCATAATATGCTTTAAAAATACATTTTTTTCTCAAAAATGGGTTTATTGCTTTTTATGAGCGAATAATATAATTAATTTTTGAAACTTTTAAAAACAATATTCAGTAAAAATGATAGAATTTTTTAAATAATCATATCAAAATTATCTTATGGTGAATTTTTGGTATTTTTTTTGAAAAGATTTATTTTCTAATGAATAGTGAAAATATTGATTTTTACTAAAAACTATAGTTTTATTACAAGAATTTACAAAGTTATATATTTTTTTAAAATGATTTCAAAGTAAAATTAGTTATATTTTATTATTAATAATCCAATTAATTTAATTTTAATCAATTTTAAGATTGAATTTGATATAAATACATTTTTAATTAAAAATCCCTTTTTTTGAAAAACTTTTTTTGTTGTGTTTCACGATTTACTCTTAAATTAATTTTTAAAAATTCTATGAATTGAACATTTAAAAATAGATTACATATTTTTAATTAGTGGGTTTAATTTTTTTAAATAGGTCCCATTTTTTTTTCAATATGGTTAGTAACCATAGTATATTTTTGTCACACTAGTAAGGGTAAAATGAGTAAAATTGGGTTAAAACATTGGGATAAGGCTTTAAAATTTCTATAAAAATTTCCTTTATCCTATTGTATGGGTGAATTTATAAAATTTCCATATAAGTATCTAATATATGGCCAATTGTTTCCATATTTATTTGATTATGACCTATATATTGATTTAAGAAAATAATAAACACAAAATGTCACTCTCATGACTTTAATATCTCAACTATTTTATCATTAGGGTAAAAAGAGGTTATGTTCAGTTATAAATGTTTATCAGAAATATAATTTTATTTTATTTATCATAGTAATTTATTTTTAATTTTTAGTAATTGAATAATTATGCTAAATTCTTAAGCAACATCGACATAATATTTATTCAATTAATAGAAAAATAAAATAAATAATTTTAAATTTCTTAAAAGTAATAAAATTTGGATGAATTATTATGTTCCACAAATTTTATTGATAAGTATAAAATATTAGAGTTTTGTGAAATGTTTTTATTTTAATTTCATTAATTTCATGTTGTGTTCAAAGTCATATTATGTGAATAGTATAAAAAATGACATTTAATTACTTTCATGTTGTGTACATTTTTATCTTTCATTTTTCTCACATTAATTACTCAAGATACCGAATGATTTTTTAAGGAAAACCTACTATGTTTTACTATTTGATCAGGGATATTTTCCTTCTATGTCCATGTTTTCTTTAAAATGATTTCAAGAATTTTTTTACTATTATCCAATGATTGTTTAAAGTAATTTTCACCCATTTTTTTTAATTTTTATAAAATGTTTTAAAATGAATCTTCTTTTTTTTTCTATATAAGGAACTTATGACTTTTTTACCAAAAATGTTAAAGGAATATTTGTTTTAATATATATGTAATGATAAAAATTTCCCACTTTCATGACTGATCAATGTTTTGAAGATTTATTTAAAAGTTTTCAAGTTTATTTTCAAAGAAAATGTTTTCCGTAATATTTTTTAAAATTTTAAATTTTAATGAAGTGATTTAAAAATGAAAAGGTTATTTTTCTCAAGAAATATTTGAGTAATATTTTAGAGGAATTTTAACCTATGATAACATCCTTGATTTCAATTATGCTTTATTGAGGATATGATCCAATGATACTATCCTTATTATCTCTCTTGATGGTTTATGATTATGATTATGAGATTTTTATGAAACTTATTTATTTTTCATTGGTAATGCTATGATGAAATGATGAAATGTTTATGAAACTCATTTTCTTTCCATAGGTTATATTATGATAATATGATGAATGTTTTATCATCTTTTGGCACACATATATATGATTTTCATGATGTGATGGGTGGGCCTATATTTATATATCCCTCCAATTAATTGGGTAAATTTTTATACCTCACAAGATAATTATGGGATGAAAGTTAATATACTTGATCCACTATGGTATAAAAGTTGATATGTTTGATCCAATATGGAAAAAAAGTGATGATACATGATACATGATCCATTATGATATGAGAAATAAGTGTCGATGCCTGATCCACTATGATTTTATGGTCTTATTAGTTAACCTCTACATATGAAATGATTTCTACACCTATGATGGAACCACACTCTTATGAAATGTTTTCATTCTTATGATATGAACTTATGGTTCATGATTGATTTATTATGATTCCTCACTCTTATTATTCATGTATTTTTAAATGATAAAGTTTTATTCCATGACTCATGTTTATGATCTATGATATATTGGGTATGAAATTTATAAGTTATAGTCATGATCTCATACCCTTATTATTATCTTATGCTTTCATATGATCATTAATTTACATCTCCTATATTTACCCTTAGTGATAATCTGAGCTCACCCTTTATTATGTTTCATTTCCATAGGTTATGATGAAATATTCTAACTAGGGTATGCCAAGAAGGGTAAAAAGTGAGATGAAATTTATAATAAATGGTCAATAATGTACTTAAATAAGATGTTTGTGTATATATTCTATAAATAACTAAACCTTTATAGTTTTGGTATGGATCATAATGTTATGTATTAAATATTCATCTATTATTGTGTAATATTTATGTATAAAAATATCAGGACACTATATTCATCATTATGTAAGAGTAAAATATTAATTACTTTATTTTTTTCCACCTGTTAGAAAAATGAAAATGTTGTTCATGTGTATGTACGAACAACCATCTCCCTGAAACGATGAAATTCATTTTTAATTATCACCTCACATGAATGATAATAAAATTTTATTTAATGTATAAAAATTATAATTATTTTATGATTAAAATATTATATATGATGGAACAATAACCCTTTGACCTTGGTCAACCTACCAATATTGTTTTGGGATTATGAACCGAACGTCCTCAAAATATCCAACACAAACTTAATCAATTTAGTAATTATATATGACATGGTAATAAATTAAATAAAATATATTATGATAAGGGAATAACCTTGAAAAAATTTCTTAATCAATTAAATAATTATTATAAGTTTATTATACCGAAGTTAAAGAATGTGTGTCACGAGTCAGACTCAAGGTAAGAGGATTTATCACCTAAATTTCCTTTCCTTGAGACTCATTCCATCTTCACCACATGTTTTATTTTGTATGGTGTATGTATTTACACATGGAAGTATTTTATCATTAATTTACTAAAATTCAAGTGGTTTACAAATCCTTTTTTAGTTCCCTCCTTCAATTTTCTTTTGATTCAAAAGTTACTACTGTCATTAGGGACTTTCCTTTAAAACATTGTTTTAAATGTTTTAAAATCTTCCTCCTCCATATACATGTTCATTTAAATTTTTCAAGAATTTTATTATTTTTGATTCAAAGGTTTATAAAGGTCATTTAAAATATATATGAATTTCTCTAAAAAGGTTAAAAAAAATAATATTTCCAATGTTTTTCATATGGGTTATTTTTGACTTTTTACAAGTGTAAAAAAAATATTTTTTAACATATACGACATGAACACCTTTTCCTGTCATCATAAACATTATTAATTATCAAAATTACTCTATAATTTAACATTTTTTTCAAATAATATTATATTTTTTTTCTTATGGAAATTTTTCATTTTTAATAATTTTCAAAGAAAAAGTATATTTATCCATATAATAAGGCAAAAATGGACAATGTTTTGCTTATATATTCAAATGATTTTTTCAAAGGTTTTATAATGAAAAATTAAAATAATTTTTTTATAATATATTAATTTATAATTATAGATAATGATAGGTGATCTTGATATAGCTCTCCAATGCATTGGGTAATGAATAGTCTTTGAAGGCAATAAATGATGGAGATAATCGGGTTGGTTACTCCTACGGAATAAACTGGGATTTATTTATTCTAACATGGTTTAAAAATTAGTGAACATAGGTTATTAATATGGTTCTCAAATATACCTATATTATACATTAAAAAATGGTTTTTATGGAAATATTTTTATTCTATATGGTAAGGAAAGTTTTTGAACTTTTAAAGGTGAAAGGTTTTTTTCAAAGAAATGTGTTCATGACGATTTTATGAATTTTCTATGCTTTCTAATGGGTTTAAAAGGTTTCCTTTGAGAAATTTTTGATATTACCATGTGGATATGATATTTTTTATTTATATTCTCAATGTTTTATTGAGAAAAAGGTAAACATCATCATGGGTTTTCATTTTTTCATTGGACATTGCTTCATTTTTATATCCTTTACTAAGATTTGTTTTTATGATAACACATTTTTAAATGTTTTTCATAGGATATAAGGATGTTTAAGAACTTTATCAAGGTAAATATTTTCACTTTGATGAATCATCATAAAATATGAATAAGTGTTTTAAATTAAACATGAGTTTAAATTTAAGAATCCTGTTTTGTAAAAAAATGGACATTGTGTTTCGGTGTTCCCTATATAATGCAATGTTTTTCCTAATTCCATAAAACTCTAAACCAAAAAGTTTACCAAAATTTAATAAAGTGTATCCCTTGATATAAACCATGTAATTATGGTTTATTTTTCATAACAAGTCATTATAATGATATTTATATTATAAAAAATGTTTACATAATAGAAATTGGATTATAAATAATTTATAATTCATATAATATCATATATTTAAAATTTAAATTCCATATAATGATAAATATGAAAGATATTATATTATATAATTTTTATATTTAAAGTTATGAAATTTCCTTAATGTTAAAGCTATAATTATAAAAGGGTTTATAGTTATATTTCATTATAAAATTGTTCATGAATGTTTATATTGTGTTTAAATATTTGAATTGTTAAATTATTTAAAATGTTATTCCCTATTTTATTCATAGTTGTAATTTTTTTTATATTATGGATACTTGTATTCTAAAATTTATATGATAAACTGCTTATAGATCGAGCCTTTTATTATATTTTAGGTATGATAATGAATTTAGTTTTTCATATACCTTGACCTCAGTTAATAATTGAAGTTATGAACTTGAAAATATTTGTTGAGTATAGTTTATGAATATCTGGTTTTAGAGTCATTGTGAATTGAATTCTCTCTTAAGTAAAGATTCCCCAGGTAGAGGGACTTGGGTTTAGACTACTTACCTACCTTGAGGCTTATGAATTGTCTAGGTTGGAGGATGAGGTTGACTATCTATCACTCTAGGCCTACTCATGTGGAGGTTTTTAATCTCATATAACTCTACAAATTTACATGAATTATTTATTTAGTATATGAATATAATTAATTTGGATATGTATGAATATGTTTGACTTATATTTTTTGGTGAGTAACACAAACTTGTGGGTTGTGTAAAGAGTTACACATCAATATAGTTTGAGCATATTGGTTTGGTGGAGAGAATATGATTCCGAAATAAACTACTAGAAAAATTCATAATTAAAAGGGAATAACATGAGATAAGATGGTGAGATTAAAATCAACTTCAAATAATAAGTGTGTGATTACTTCCAAAGTGATGCTTTTCAAGAACTCAATCTTTAAACTGGGTAGGTCATGCTAAAGTTGGGTGCCCCTGGATTATCTTGTGTAAGGAAAATAAGGATAGATGACACCGAAATGTCCTTAGGTAGGGTGTGTCAAAGTTGAGTGCCCCTGGATTTTCCTTTTTAGCTTGTTTTTTTATTTTTATTTGTGTTATACTAGCTAGGATACCCTAATAGGATTAGGTTACCAGAGGAATATAATTGATTGTATCCATATGATGTATTGGATAAAGGGTTGTCCGCCAACTATCCAAGAGTAATATATGATATGATTGGGATGATTCCATACCTAAATAACTAAGTGGAGAGAGAAATACTATATAAAACTCATTTCTTAGTGAAATATGGATCTTGGACCACTAATTAGTATGATGAATATTAAAAGGGGCCACCATTTTAGTGGGATCCCTTTAATAAAAGTCCTTATTAAATGGTTAATAATGCATGATACTCATATAATAAAATATTCTATTATGTATAATATCATCATCATCATCATCAAGATAAAATCTATGATTAATCCTTGATAATTAGAAGCTTAATGTAAGTATCTCTTAAGACTGGTAACTTAAAGAAAAATTCTTAAGAAATATTGGTGATTTAATAAAATTTATTAAGGAAAATTCTATGTGTTGAAATAGTTCCTTCCCAAGTAACCAAGTTTTGAAATTATTCAAAAAGGGAATCTAGATACTTATATAAGTATAGAGTGATTTATTCAAGGTTTAAAAGGAATTAAATGATTTAAATAATTTTAGTTTCATATACTCAACATGATTTGGTATGTCAAATGATATTCAATATGAATGAACATGTTGATTACTCGATGAGATTAAAGTTTTTCTTAAAACTTTATCAGTTATAGAAATAAATTCCATTATTTTGACTGGTATATGATATCAAATATATTTTTTACAATGTTTTAAATATATAGAAGTCCATAAGATGAAAATAATTGAAGCTTGAAGTTTTATTTCAATTAATAGAGAAAAGGAGTTGTTGTATTAACAACTTGGATACTTCAAGCTTGGATAAACTTGTCATAAGATGTGTATTTTTATATCATTTGGATATTGAGAAGAGAATGTAAACAATATTTGTTTAAATGAAATGATATGGGTTTTCTAATACACATGTTTTATTATTTGTTTAATTATATAACATTCTTTAAGGGGAGACTGAAATTTGATTTTTATAGTTAGAGAATTTGTCCTATTTTCATCCATGGAAATGATTTTACAACATGATTGCATTCAAATAAAGTTTATCAAATTTTATCAAAGTGTTGGGAATATATATAAACTATTAATATAATTTCTAGGTTCTAAATTATTTTATAGATAGTAAAATATGGTAAAATTTCAAAATCTAAGAATAAAAGTTGGTTGAAAAGTTTACAATGTTTCTTAAAGAATCCAATCAATGTCATTGAAACCTAGTGTTTTTAGGAAGGAATATTAGTAATTTAATGTGATTGGATTATCCAAGATATATTCAAAGGAGTTTATGAAACTCCATGGAATGTCCATGTCACATATGAATGTTATAGAAATTAATTCTTCAATTTTTAAAGGTATGTGATATCGAATGTATATTTTATAAAGTGTTGTAAATATACAGGAGTATAAAATCAAAGGAGGAATTGATTTATCTTGAAGTTTATATTCATGATATAAAGTAAATAATTAATATATTTAGGATTTAAATGTAAAGGATTTTATCAATCTCAAATAAATCTAAGTAAAATAAGTGCATCTTCATCTCACTTATCTTACATGATAAGAGAAGTTGTTTGATAATGAATAATTTTTATAAAAAAGTATAATATGATTAAATAAATACACAAGGTTTATGATTCATCAATTTCTATAACATATCTTGAGAATAATATTTGGATAGAATCATTTAATCCAAAATAAGGTTTTTATCCAAATATTTTTTAAAATATGAGGAAATTTGTCCCTACCACCCACCAATGATATATTTTAATAAATTAGAATTTTAAAAAATAAATGTTCTAAACACATAGAACACCATATATTATATATAAACAATAGTTTATTTATTTAATATTCCCATTAAAAGGAAATAAATGTTATTTCCTAACACAAAATGTTTGTGTTGTTTTTTAGTAAGACATTCTTGAAAGAATATAGTATCTAAGAAGCTAGTGGGAGTATGTTCGAACTTAGAGAAGTTCAAGATTAAAAAATAAAGGATAAAAAAATATTAAGTTGAAGTATTTTATACTCAATATCCTAAAACAGTTTAGGATCTATGATTATAAATTAAAATGAAAAGAGTTACATTTAGTTATCATGAAAAGTGAAAGATACTATTTTTTGAAAGATTGTACCAATAAAAATGAAAGGTGAATGAAACTTGATATCCTAAAAAAGTTTAGGGTATGTAAAGATAAATGCAATAGTTATATTTGGTTATCATATTGAAGTAATTATCAATTTATCCTAAAAGATTTTAGGATGTATTAATAAACAATAATGTAAGTATTTATATTATTTCAAGGGAAAATTTTGATGAATTAGGGGTCTAATGATGATGATGATGAACTTAGAAAGAGTTATATGTAAACAACATAATTTGACATAGTAACATTTGATGTTGTGAAGTTAAGATTTTTGAATATGTTCAATTAGTTGAACAATTAGAAATATGATTCCTAAATCGAACCATTATTAAAACTTTCTTGATTTATAGATGTTTCTCACTGAAGAGTTGGTGTGAGTGTTTTATCAAATGGTCACATAGATATGTGAAATAAATTATATATAGTGTATGGTGTTATAAAAACCCATAAAGTGTAGAAAATATAATTTTTGATAGTATATCATATATGATATGATAAACCGATGATTATGTTGGTTTTGTTAAATATTCTTAAAGAGTTTAATAATATTAAAATGTATCATATTAGAGGCAATATAAAATTTATCATTATTTTATACTAGTTAAATAAATGTATATATAAATATAAATTTCGTGAAATGAAATGATAATTAACCTCTCAAATTATGACTTTGAGTTTATCCCTAACTGATGTTTTTCATGAAGTATTATAATTCATAACGACATGTTAAGGTTAGCATGATTAGGATTCTTGTATAGTGATACATAATATTATCACGAGGCACAAAACAAAGAATATGATTCTTTGTGTGTGCTGGAAAATACACTAAGTATACCACATGGAGTGTCATGCATATATCTTTGGTATACTGTGGATTCATGGATCATATTTGAGTCCCCATTACCTAATATTGGAATGATACCTATCATGATAGCCTTTATACTTGAATACCCTACTTAAAAATCCTATATATTTACTTAGAAAATATGGGGATGGTTATGTATGTTGATGATCATGTCATCAGTTGGAGCCTAACCAAATGAGATTTGTCCTCTTGTATAATGAGTATAACATCTGGTCCCTCGATTGAGATAGACCATGGGAGTGTATGAACACAATTTTATATTATATATATATCCAGATAAGGTACACGTGATGTGATTATCCATAAGGATGAATGACATGTGAAGTATTCATCGATCATATCAATCTACACACTAATAATTGAAAACATATGAGTTGTCTATATGGGATTGACATGTTCCATGTCCCATGGTCACTCTATGTATTGTACAAAGGGAAAATATTAGAATGTAAATTTGCATATGATGAAAACTAGTGGAAATAGGTATAGAGATATATGATTTTTATGGAGATCATTCCAGATCCCTTTATAGCTTGAGTAGCATTTATGCTTTACTAGAGGTCAATCTTTACTTATAAATATGGATCCAGAGATTTGTATTTTTTATCAACTCTATAAAGGTCCATGGGGTCATGCTTTGTGGTTGATTGAATAGGGATTGATTTTGACTTGGAGAGTTACTCTAAAATTATTTTAGAGTCAAATAAAAAAGTGTTTTGGATAGGTATTCACAAGGTATTACATTTGATGCAATACAAGGTGAAATTAATGATAGCCTTCCAAAAGTATTTTGTAATATATCCAAAATAGTTTTAGATATGGACTCACAAGTTATTTTATATGATACAATATAAGGTGAAATGACACAAAGATTATTAGGATTTATTGAAAGTGGGATATTGAAGGAGATATTCCCTAAATCCATATTTATCTACATATGATATATATATATATATATATATATATATATATATCTGAGTTGTATTGTTTTTCATGAAAATTATTATTTTCATTCATTATAAGGGTATATCATTTCATACATGATATATCCTTAATAGCCGAATGATAAGAAATTATCATTTAAGAGATTCTTCCACCTATGTTATCATTTATTATACCATTTATTTAGATAAAGTATACGAGAGATGAACCATTCATATGATGAATGAAAATACTAGTTGGAGAATTTATTCATGCATTTTAACACATGAATAAATGAAATTTTTTGAGGCTCGTATTCTATAGCCTATATAAAATACTATCATGTGATTATATTGGGTGTGGTGCTTTCTTGGTGCTCATTCAAAACTCCATTATCCTAAATCTTTCTTTTTCCACCTCCTTTACACATGAGATTCTGGCACATTGTAGAGGATGGGGAATCATACACATGCGACATGCAATTATATTCAACCCATGGATAACTTTAGAGAGGGTATGTCATTTGGATTCCCTTGGTGATCTTTATCAAACCCATGAAATAATGTTTGAATATGTTGTAGATTCTCTTCAGTGTACAATACACACGTTTACAACAACTATTCTTCATTTCTGCATTATATATAGTTTCATTTATCTTACATGGGAGCTACCCAAACAAGGGTTTAAATCACTTTTTCTCTATTTGATAATTTTTATTAGTATATAACAAAATCCTTCATTAAATGAAGAAAGTTATGGTTAAGGATGATTGACACAGAAATTGAATAATGACCTGGTTTTTTTTATTTTTAAATTCTAAATGTATATGTTCTTGAATGAATTATTTTATTTTTATCCAAATTAACATATATTAATATATATATATATATATATGAATACCTTAAATGATTAATAATTATTTTTATTCTAAGAATAATTTTACATGAAATAAATCTATAATTTTTATTAAATTATGTGTATATATTGAAAAAATAATTAAATATATTAATAATATGTGACCCAATTATTGAAATTTTAACTCATTTAATAATTGGATCAGGTAAGGGTTGAGTATTTTGAACCGAATATTAAATGGACCAACCCAACCCAACATGAATTATCACCCTTGTTCTTAAATGATAGTGAACACAGTTTTCTAAAATTAGATTGTGTAACAAATAAAATAATCAAGTATAAATATTATTTATTTTTAATCATAATTTTATCAAATTATAATGTTTTTTAATAACATATTTCAAATATGAAACCTAGAAAAAATAGTTACAAAAAAGTTTAAAAACAAACAATGCAAATAAATATTTTAAATATATACACAAATAAAGTTGGATATAGTGATTGGTATGACATTGAAGTTGACATGAAATTATTTTCTATAACACACACACAAAAGAGATAAAATTACTATATTATTTGTATTGGTAGTCATTAAATCATATCTCCATCATTAATACATAAAATATGGATAATAAACTCAACAAGGTCATCATGAAGCCTCCCTTTTAGGGAGATATTCCCTAAAGACCTCATACCATACTGTAGAATGTGTTCATGTCATATAATATGAAATGAATGATTATAAGTCATATAATATTCCTTTATAAAGGGATATTATAATTCATGGTATACAATATAATGTTATTACTTTTACACATCATATCATGCAATATGATGATGTTATAATGTATTGATTTACATGAATAATCTATTAGGAAAGTGTGAAGTATACTTTCAAGTTATGTTTTCTATGTATGGAAGAAGTGACCCCATAACAAGGGACTTGGATTGATGGAAGATCACAAAAGGAGTCTAGTAGGAGGCTGATGGGTTTTTTGGGATCATTTTATGAACATACACAGAGAAACAACCCATATATTTGTCTGATCTATCTATAAGAATCAAACATGCATATGTAAATAAAGAATAGTGTATCTAAAAAAGATAACAATAACCTCCATCTTACTTATTTTAGGGATAATATTGATGAATATCATAAAGCAGTTGAACTGAGCTTCATGCCTCCGAGGGGGGAGCATCAACCAATGGATCCAAATTCGTTACTTGAGGTTTTCCTCAATGCTCGAAGGGGTGATGTCAACTTCACTGGAACATAGTGAATGAGGACCAGGAGGAGAGAGTGTTATTTATAAATCTTTTCATTAAAATTAAAACCACACACCACCAATGAGGGAAATCATTCCATTTTATAGTCTATACCCTACATTCTATGTTTAATGAAAATGTATTAGCCATATGAAATGTATCAAGTGTAATCCCATGAATTACAATCTATTGGTAGAATACATTAAAATAATTCAATGAACACATAAGATATTAATTAATCCATTAATAATGTATTATTAACTAAAATAAACCACATGGGAATTAGGTGGTAGATGCATGTACTCAACCTATAAAGTGGTAGATGCATGCACTCAACCTACAAGGTGGAAGATGCATGCACTTTTCCTATATTATATTGGGTGAAATGTATTCATAGTATTGAGTTTAAGGATATATTGGCATCAAAATATACTTAAGTCATATACACCACATGCACACTATTTTATTTAACATCCAATAACTTCCCACTTTCACTAAAATCCCTAAGTATTTTATGTCAAACTTTACAACTCTTTATGAATCCATCCAAAACTATTTTGGATACAATTTCATTGAACTCTATTCATTTTATAACAATCAATTTTTATAAACTTAATCCTTATCCAAAGTCCTAACTATGTAACCCTATAGTTCTTATTAACATTGAAAAAAAGTATGAAATCCTCATTTAATAGATGTAAGTAAGGACCGACCTCTAGAAAAGAATCAGTGTTGCTCAACCTACTAAGGGGTCTAGTGAGATCTTCATTAAACATACTCATATATCCATACAAACATGTTCACCACAAGATATATCATATAAATAATATGTATTCCTAGGTAATCCTTTCATCAAATTCATCAAGTGACCACTAGACATAGAACAATTCCCATATAGTATAGGCCATCTCATCCTTTATTGATTTTTTGAAAATGTCTGACTAAGTCAATGAACACATCACCTGTCATTAATATAAAAAATGAGAACATTACATGATAATCATATAACTAGTTTAACACATCATATGTGACTCAAATAAGCACAAAAATACATTTCCTCAATCTAATTCAACCAAGTTCAAGATTTATTTGCTCGTCATATAAGTGGACAAATCCCATCTTGGTTGCACTCCAACCAATGACATGATTAAAAACATACCCAATCACCCCTTTATTAGATAATTAAATTTTTATTTTCATAATAAAGGTATCAAAATATGAAAATTTTCATGCTAGGTATATCACCAACCTCAGGAAAGAAAGAATGATAATAATCACACCCCATTAAGTATATTGATGATTATATGAAATCCCATGGGATATAATTTAGTGGGCCATTCCAAGTAATAAGTAACTAATTATTAACTCATTAATATATTATTTTAACCTCATATAAAACCTTTTACAATGAGTAAAAGATTATATTAATACCAATATTTACATATCATCACAATTCATAATACTCTGTGATGGTCATCGATCAAGGACAACTCAAATTCAAAAATTGAGGGGATATTATCATTCAATTATTCATGTAAAGTAAATTAAAACACGCATGAATGAATGATAAATAAATATTTCCTTTATTAAAATAAAATGATACATTATTCAACCATTACATTAGTATATTAAGTATCGTAAACCAAGAGACTCTAGATGACCCTTATGCTTATTCTATGATAACAGTTTCATCAACGGATCCACTACATTGTCATCTGTAGCTACCCAATAGATCCCAACATCACCCCTATCAATGATCTCTCACATAATATGGTGTCTATGAAGGATTTCTTTGGTAATTTTTTGAGACTAGAGTTCCTTAACCTGAGAAATGACTCCATTTTTGTCATAGTAAATCTTTATTACTCTGTTGATTCTAAAAATCACCTCCAGTTCAAATAAGAACTTCCTTATACAAATAGATTCCTTTATAGAACCTAATGTAGAAATGTACTCTACCTATATTTTCAATTCCTATTGGTGGATTATTTATAACTCTTCCAAGTGATAACTCTACTATTTAGACACAAAATGAAACTAGACTATGATCTTATATTATATCTATCAGATTAGAAACTAACATTCATGAAACCTTTTACACAAATATCATACTATCATACAAAGACTAGAAACACATCATTATTTATTCTCAATTACTTAAGAATGTTCTTCACAACAATCTAGTGACTCTCACCAAGATTATATTGTTATATGATGGTTATGTTAAGAGCATATGAAACATCAGGTTGGGTATACAACATGATATATATGATAAAACCTATAGCATACATATAAAGAATTCTATCCATCCTTGATAACTCTTTAGAAGGATCACAATCCTTCCTATTATTCATGCCCTGTAACATTAGAAAAGTGTAACAAACCTACTTTTTTATTTTGGATCCAGTTGATTTTTTTGAATGCCCTTAAATTTATTCCTGATAATGGCATAATTATCAGGAGTTGTTTAAACTCAACATAAAGTATTTTAATTTATTTTAAAATTTATTATACTCATACATGAATTATGAAAAATATTATAATTAGGTATTTAATAGGGAAATTGAGACCACCATTGAGTTTGAAACATGATATTTACCCTACAAAAGATATAAGTTTCATTCACATTGGGCTTAAAGATGATGTGCAGTCGTAAGATGGAATAAAATAAATAAATTAAAATATTAATTTAATTTATTAAATTTATAATTAAAATATAATATTCCTATTTATATTTTTTTGGAAAATTTATAGGGTTATCTACCTAACCATATAAATTGTATGAGAGAGATAAATAGAGATCTTCATTGGATGTTGATGTGGTAGATAACTAGGGAATGAGGAATCGCCAGTGATGACAATGCATTTATCTTTTCCACCTACTGATCATGAATATTCATGGAGAAAATAGAGAATTTAGTGGAGTGTTATAATAAATTTATAGTAAACATGTATTCTATCATAGATCTATCCCCTTTGAGGTAGGGAATTTGATTTATGATTTTACCTATGTTCTTGAAATTGATGTGATTACAAATTAGTCTTGAAAAAACTAATCCAAAATTAAAAATTTTCAAGCCTTTAATTTATGATTATATTTATTTTGGATTTTTATATTGAATATTTTGGTTCATGTTACATCAATGAATGAAGGCCAACTGAAAACAAAACACATTCATTATCACATTTTCACTTCATTGATTTCTCCCTCAATTCTACATGTGTTCATCATTGCTATTCGTTTGATCAGTGGTTTGGCCAAAACCAGGAACTCGATTCATTGCATAATCGATCATTAGTTCTATATATCATTGTTTTTTGTTTGGAATAATGTATTTTAGAGTGTTATAGGTGCAATGTTGATAACAGAAATCCTTGTAAGGATCAAGATATGTTGCTATCACAAGTCATGGTGTGTGGGACAATGAATTTTCAATGGGGAGTGGAGATGATTGAATTAACCAGTAAAGAATAGACAAAATAAAACTTATAGCTAGACATTGATGGTGGTTAACTCAATTTTCAAGAGTTATAGGCATGATTTTCATTGGAATTTATGAAGGAGGCATTGAAATCAGAATATGTGTTGTATTGTTATCTTTCTATGAAATTCACAACTACACAAAATGTATTTTGGAAGAACACACATTGTGCATCTTGTTTATAAGAAAGTTAGGGTTTATAGGGGAGTTAAATATTAAATTTACATGTGACTAAGTCACATTTCGTGTGACCCTAACCCAACCAATTCAGTGTGCACCAAGGAGTACGCACCCAAGGACCCGTGTGGCCCCATATGCTGCGTGTGTTAAGACACACCCTATGTGCACTTAGAGGGATACAACTCGATCATACATGGTACATGACGAGTACCCTATTGGACATGACATGCCATGTGGAATTAAAGAACACAACTAAGTGGATAACTTGAGAAAATACACATGTACCCATATAAGACATGTGGACTTCCCTTTTTCCTGAGAAACTTTGATCAAATAAGTATTTACCTCTCAAAATTTCTAGGTGGATTTTTTATCACACCCATTGGGTCTGGGATCCTCTTAGTGTGTAAAATTGTTTCCAAGTAAGTATGGGGATAGGATCCTTCACAATCCCAATTAGATAGAGTCAGGTATTTTACCCATATTTATGGAGCATATATTCTATATCTATAGAGTATAATTTTATCCATCCATAGATCTAGTATTTGATAGGGATCCCCCATCAGAGTATAATTTCACCCACCCATAAATCTTGGATGAAATAGAGATACACCATTGGAGTTTCTATTTCACCCATATTCATAGGGAAGGTATCCTCCAATATCATCTAAGGTAATGGAAATGTAGTTTATAGTGACTTATGGATCAGAATCCATGGTAGTGGGGATTATGGTTAGACTAGTTTTTGGGTGCTGAGACTGCCTTCCTTCTTATAGTCAGGTTGGACCTTCTTGTTGGTTATTGATCCTATATTTTTCCCTCTTTACTCTGGTTATGTTTTGACATACTCATTGGGGGATTATAGAGTTTGTGCATGAATTTATTCATCCAGTTGTCTATTTTATGTATTAATCTAGTATGTATAGAGGTTTATCTCTCTCACTGTGTGCATAGATGCATTAGGCTAATGCTTCCCATATTTTTTTTATACCAAATTAGTGCTAGTAAACATCCCATGACCTATTAGAGGTGGGATGGGGTGTCACTTATGGAATGTCACTAGCTCGAGTGGCCCCTCAATAATCCAATATGTGATAGAGTGGAATTAGAGAAGTTTTTACTAAGGATAATGAATAGATTTAATAGGCATGTGGGGATTGGTTTGGATTTAGGGAAATGATATTCAAGTGTTTCAAGTTCAGATCTTGGGCCAGTAACCCTAGTGATGGTGCGGCAACCAACAAATCCATTCACCAGTATTTTAATTACCTCATCATTGAATCGGTACATCAAGACCCAAATTATAGGAAAAAATGGTACATAAATAATATAGGAATGAGTTGTGGTTTCTATGTCCTTCTTATGTTAGATCCCCAAATATTATCTTTTAATGTAGTATATCTTTACTATTTCAGGCTGCCTCCACACAAAAAACTATCTAGGATCCCATGAAATGATCACAATGGGGATTGGTTTAGCAATGAGGCCTCAGTATATGGTCCTATTCATAAGGTGTTATCTCTATGTTGATAGTGAGTAACACTTCCCCCTATTGAGAAATAGATAGAACTGCACCCATTAGTGTAGGTTGGCATGTTACCTCATGCTAGATAAAAGATCACATCGACAACTTAGGATGATGAAATGTGGAGGGTGAGAATTATTTTTGAATTTTAAAGGTGGAGAATACCTAGGTTCTAGGGTTATCCAGAAAAGAAGGTGGCTATGAACTAGTTAGAGTCCATGGTATGTGATTTTCAACTCATCCAAACCCATGCAGATCATATGGTAGTGCTTACGGTGAGTATTTTCCATGGATATACAGGATGATGGTGGAGCTTGATAATGCAAACCCATTATGAGTAAATCATCCCCTATATTGATTTCGAGTGTCACTTCTGGGAGGAGTACGGCTCGATGACTCTGAGACTAGTACACATCCAAGAGCTTCTCTAACTTCGGTGGGGAAACATGTCAATGGTTGAGCAAGCATCAAGGTTTATCGATCTCACATGATACTCTCATGATTTTATCTATGATGTATACTTCTAGGATATGATGTTTGATCATGGTCTACAAAAATATATTTAAGCTGGAGTTGTTACCTTTTAAATCCTCATCCATACAGGGGTGCTGGACTGTGCCTTACCGATAGAGATATTTTTGGTAGAGCAATCACAACCAGTTGGTGCTAAAGATATTCATCCAGGATCAGATAATTCAATAGTTAGTGGATGGAATCAAGCTTTGTTATGACGAAACTTGAGGCTTTGAAATGTCTAGTCAGAAACCAGAGGGTTAATAACTTAAGGTTTGAAAAGAGATTCAAATAACCCAAGGTATAAGCAATGATATTTCCATGATGGGTGAGGTCACATCACCTAAGATTGTCTGACCTGTCATGAAGTAGTGGATATGAAAACTATGGATGGGTCCCCAAGGTAGAGGCAGTGATAAGAGAAAGAGGAACCATAAAGTGGAGATCATGGTATAGGTTCTATGAGAGATATAGGAGGTATCCAATGATATGATTTGATATTTCCACCACCACTTCTAGAAGTTCTTCATCAGGATCAAAGAGCCATCGATCAGGGATGAAGGTAGTTATAGGTAGTATAGGATTATGACCCAAAGTATCCCAACATAATTTTAGGTATGATCTATGTATTATATAACTTATAATTAGTTTTTATAAACATATATGTTATCTATTAATTCTTGTAATTATCTCTTATTTGATAATTGGAGACACTAGTTGTGTCTCTAGCCTAACCCTTTTGGATAGAGACTCCTACGAGAGGTGATTCTGTCATCACATCCTTCTATTGATAGTTTTACTTGATGCTTGGTGGAGAAACACTATAGGAAAAAAATTGATTTTGTAACATCCCGTTACCTTGATCGGGTATGTTTTCCCTTTTTCTAAGTTCTTTTCTGGTTTTAAAATCCTTTTATGTGTTTTATCTAGGTTTACTGCAGACTTTAGAATAGGTACATAGTGTATACCTAAAATACACATCGTGTAGTTGGTACTGGTTACATGTCGTGGATTTGGAGATCACGCTGTGAATTGGGAGATCATGCCGTGACCTGTCACATGCTGTGTACCAAAGGTACATGTTGTATAGGGGTTAAATAGAATATTTTTAACCCGATGATATGGTTTTTTTGGTGTAACTTATCCAGCATGGACTACATGTCGTGACCAAGGGTTACACATCATGACCCAGCCCATGCCCAGGTTAAATTCTTGCATTTAGCATTTTCAATCATCTATTCTTTCCATATCTCTTGGATCTCGGACCATAGATCTCCCTAGGTGATTTTTAGAGGCATATCACTTTCCGGATCAATCCGAACGACTTTGATTCATCGTTTCTTCTACGGTGCATCTCTCTAGGTGAGTGTTCTCTCCAATTATTCTTTGCGATTGATCGTAATAGAGCCCTAGCCTTGCTTTATCGGATTTGGTGATACAAGTTAGATGTTTATTGTTATCCTCATCTAGATCCATTGTGAGATCTTGTCTCGAAGGTCATTCCTTGGCTAGTTGTGGTGCAGTAGGCATTATTCTTCGAGTTATGTGGGTTTTACCTCTTCCACAAACCTCTTGAGTTTGGATTTGGATCAATCATAAGGTGTTAGGATGTGATTCTAGGTCCTTCGTGTCATTCTTGAGTATCATTGGTTTTGGGATCCCGTGGCAGGCATGTGCGACCTAGACTTTGAGGTCGGTGATTCCGTCTCTAGCCTATGATAATGATCCTAATTGATATTACTTTATAAATTGATTTATGAAATTGGAATAATTGTTTTTATGTGTTTAAAAAGGGGTTTTGAAAGAAAAATGGGTTTTCTCTAGCTTTTGATAAATGGATTTGTGAAATGGTTTTTAATGGTTTTCAAGACATTGAAATGGGTTTGTGAAAAATAGCACATGGGTTACCTTGGGTACTTAGATGGAAGGTTTAGCTTGTTTCCATCATCCATTATTGTTATTATCAAAGAGTTTTTCTTGGGTATTTTCTCTGTTCCCTAGGCCCGTTGTTCTAGGAGACAGATATTGACATTTTTGGGGGATTAATCTTGGGGTTTTCCTCTACTTCCTAGGCTCATTATTCTAGGATCAAATTTATGCACTTGATTCTTATGACATGAGTAGTATATTACCTAAAACTATAATATTCCATGGTGTTGTGATACCTATGCTTCTACTTTGTATTGATTGGCTTTCTGAGTTATCCTTGATATACATGTTTATGCTTGGAGAAAATGATATGGAAAATGTGATTTGAAACTAATATACCTTCTTTTGTTTAGAGATGTGGAAAAGGGAATGTTTACCATGTTTTCTATAAAACTGCTTTACTGCTTATCATGCCATGTTTTAAATTCTAAATAATCATTCATGAATTTTTATACAAAGACTTTATATGGAACACCTAGGTGGGATCCTACTGATCCTATTAGCTCACACCCTACACACTACTTTAGTGGTGTGTAGACCTTTGTTTGTATTCTAACATAGGGAAAGGCAAGGAGCTATAGTGAGGTGGCGAGGTTCATGTTAGTTGGGATGGATATCTGGTGGTGAGATGGTTAGAGTTCATCCATGCCATCATTAGAGTAGCTATTTGGTTTTGAGTCCCTTGCTGTTGTACTTGTCTTTTGAAGTTTTTAGATAATATTTCAGTTGTTTTTTTTGCTGTTTTCCTTACAGTTATGGCACATATATTTGTTAGCATTTTATTGTTCCTTTATTTATCTATATATGTGTTCCATGTGTCTGTTCAGGTTGGGAGAAATCATTCCCTTAATTTTGTCGTTTGATGCCTGAGTTATTGTCACCAGCCCATGGGGATCGGGAATGCCCTTTAGGTATGTGATAGATCGAGTTGAGTGCCGGGTTTGAGGGAAACCTGGTACAGTTCATTACAGTTTGGTATTAAGGGTAGGTCTATCCTCAAAATCTTTTTCTTGGGACTTCTATTAGATTGGAGATAGGAATGTCGGCACTTGGGAGGTATGTTGCGATAAGTGTCTGGTAACTCTTGTCGTAAAAAGACTAGTTACCATGAGATGTCAGGATATGTGTCTCTAGTGTTGGTTTTTTTATTTTAAAAATCTTAGTTTCTGCTTATGGGTTTTCTAGTTTGAACTGAGATTTGTTCAGTGTCTGATCGTTCTTATGTTTTGGTGTACAATAGTATGCCTCCGAGACATCTTCCATAGGTTCCTCAGGAAGGTGCAGCTGATGATTCTCAAGGAAATCCACCAATGGATCAGAATCTCATTGAGACTATCATATGGGAAATCTATGTTGTCCATTAGGATGCACCATGAGTTTAGAATGTAGTGGTTGAAGTACCACCTAGAGCCGGAGGAGGAAGTAATCGATCGCGGGAGTTCTTGCGTGATAAGCCATCGTACTTTAAAGGGCTGACTAAACCTCAAGAGGTGTAGGATTGGTTGGATAGGATTGATCAAATTTTTGACTTCCTAGAGACATCTAATAATATTAGGGTGAAGTGTGCAATGTTTAGACTCGAGGGTTCCGACAAGTGTTGGTGGGACTCTATAGTCCAGGTAGACAAACATGTGGGCTTGGATTAGAAGGGTTTCAAAACCCAATTCTTTTAGTAGTTTTTTCCAGAGTCTCTGATGTTAGAAAAATATCTAGAGTTCCTATCATTGTAGTAGGTAGAGAATTTAGTGTCAACATACCCCAACCATTTTTCCGAGCTTGTCCGTTTTGCTGCATACATGGTAAAGAATGGCCAGCTAAAGGTGCAGAAGTACCTGCAGGGTTTGAGACTATATATTAGATTGTAGGTGTTTATGTTGAAGCTTTCTAACTATGCAGAGACAGTGGACAAAACAATGATGGAAGGTATGGACATGGTAGGAAAGGTCTACTTTACCACCTATTCTCTTTCAACTGGTGATAACTTTAGTGGCGTGCATGGGAAGAAGAGGAAGTGACAGGACCATCACATGAGTGGTGGAGGTGGGTCTTAATAGCGAGCCTTCTCTGCACCATCCATTATAGCTAGTAGTGTGTCTCTAACTTACTACCAATGTGAAAAGGGGGGGTCACACCAGACATTCTTGTACTCTGCCCATGAATACGTGCAATATCTATGGACATGTTGGTCATCTATAGAATTTATGTCAGGCTATGAATATGCCTCATTATGGTCAGGGTTCATTAGCTCCAAAGGATACTACGGTGAATTCATAAGCTTCAAGGACTATAGGGATCTAGCCATAGGCCTCATGAGTGAATCATTTACATGCAACATATGAGTTTCTAATGGAAGTTGATGTAGGTCCAGCAACAGTGAGAGGTGCGCTCCTTATTGTAGCTTTAGTAGCTACCGATTTGTTTGATACTGGTTCCTCCCACTCGTTTATATCTACACATTTTGTTGATATGATTAAACTTACAACAGAACTTATGCCCTTTGTAATGGATTTAGAAACACCTCTTGGCAATAGGAAATATTAGGGGTTCCATTGTCCTAATTTTTTCATGATAGCTGACACGGAGTTGGTTTGGAATTTTCTCATTCTTGATCTAGATCTGTTTGACGTTATCAGCAGTATGGATTGGCTTGTTGCTCATCGAGATGAGGTTGATTTTTATTATCGGTGCATTTCATTTCTTGCTGCCTATGGGAGCTCTCGTGTGTCTCAGGGAGAGTGGGACCCAATGTCATGTCATGTAGGACCATCCCGCCTAGAGATCAGGATTTTTTTGGTTGTTGTTGAATTTAATCTTGACGATGTTTCTTCTTTTGAGGATATTGCTGTTGTTGTTTGATACTTTACTAACATTTTCCTAGATAACTTCTCTGGTCTTCCTCCAGAGAGAGAGGTAGAGTTCACGATTGACCTAGTTCTAGGTATGCAACCAATATTGATGCCTTCTTATCACATGAAACTAGTGGATTTGAAAGAAATCAAGACTCAGTTAGAAGACGTATTAGAGAGGGGTTTTTTTCCCTAGTATTTCGCCATGGGAATCCCCTGTGCTCTTTTCCAAGAAAGCAGATCAATTCGATTATGTGTGAAATATCAAAAGTTAATCCAGGAAATGGTTAAGAAAAAATATCCTTTAACTCGTGTGGATGATTTGTTTGATCAGTTGAAGGGAGAAAATTGGTTTTCAAAGATTGATCTTCGATCGAGTTATCATAAGCTCAGAGTCTGGGAGTATGATATACCAAAGACATCCTTCAGGAGAAGGTATGGACATTATGAAAATCTCATGATGCCTTTTGGTTTGAATAATGCTCCTGTAGTTTTTATGGATTTGATGAATCAGATATTCCACCAATATCTTGATAATTTTGTGGTAGTGTTTGTGGATGATATTCTGGTTTATTTAAATTCTGAATGTGAGCACAAGAATTATCTAAGTTTGGTTCTGGAGATTCTAATAAATCACCATATGTATGGAAAGCTTTCAAAATACAGTTTCTGGATTCAAGAAGTGAAGTTATTAGGGTACAAAATTCCTGAGCATGGAATATCAGTTGATCCAGAGAAGGTAAAGGCTGTTTTGTCCTCGAATGAACCATGAAATATATTTGATATATGAATCTTACTTGGTATTACTGGATATTACTGATGGTTCGTCAAGGATTTCTCTAAACTGGTGTCACGATTAACTGCTCTTACCAAGAAAGAGGTGAAATTCTAATGGGATGTGAAGTGTCAGTCTTCCTTTAATGAACTAAAATGAATTATAACCTCAAAACCTTTTTTGATCTTACCTAAGCCTAATAAGGGGTATGTGGTGTTCTGTGATGCATCTGGTGCTGATTTGGGATGTGTGATTATGCAGGATGATCATGTGGTAGCTTATAGATCTCGTTAGCTCTGACCACATGAGAAGAACTACCCCACTCATGATTTAGAGCTTGTTGTGGTGATGCATGCACTTAAATATTGGTGGAACTATCTCTTTAGGGAGAATTTTATAGTCTTATCTGATCATAAGAGTCTGAGATATATCCTTTCACAGAATTAATTGAATCTCAGACAGAGACAATGGGTAGATTACCTTCAGATGTTTGACTTCGACATTACTTACACCCTGGGGAAAGTGAATGTTGTTTTAGACTCTCTAAGTAGGAAGGTACCGTCATTTCCCATTCTAGAATCGAAGGAAGAGTGGAATATTATGGGGATTTTTGCTCAGTTTCACTTGGATGCATAGAAGGATATCTTAGGTATGGTTTTGAACAGTGTCCAATTGTCATCATCTCTTATGGAGTCTTTCTTGAAAAGTCAACAACAAGATGATGAGTTTCAGAAAATTTAGGAAAATATTTATGGTGGGGAGACAGTTCCAGTTTGGTCTCTTTATTTAGATGGTATACTTCACTTCAGAAATCAAGTTGTCATACCCACATCTATGAGAAGTTCGGTTTTGTTTGATTGTTATATCTTTTCAGGGGCCATTCATCTATGAAATACAAATATGTATTATAAAATGAGAATAAAGTTTTGGTGGCCATGTATAAAGCATGAAATTATAGATTATGTGTCTTGTTGTTACACCTACCAATAGATAAAGGAAAAGCACTTGAATCCCTATGGTTTGATTCAGCCTCTCTTGGTGCCAGTTTGGAAGTGGGATGAGGTGTCTATGGATTTTGTTGTTGGGTTACCATGGACTCCCTGAGGGAAAAATGCTATCTGGGTGGTTGTTGATCAGTTAAAGAAGTTTTCTCATTTCATTATGATCAAAGACACCACTAAAGTTAAAGATATGGGTAAACTATATGTGTAGGAGATCGTGAGGTTACACGGGAGTCCTTATTCTATTGTTTTAGATAGGGATCCTAGGTTTACCTCAAGGTTTTGGAGGAGTCTTCAAGAGGAAATGGGGACTCAAGTTAAGTTGAGCACAACTAACATCCAAATACAGATGGCCATACATAGCATATATTTCAGATACTAGAGGATATGCTTCGTTCCTGTATCTTGGATTTCGGTGGATCATCAGATAGCCATCTAGGACTGGTTGAGTTTGTTTACAATAACAGTTAACAGTCATCGATTAGAATGGATCTTTTTGAGGAGTTTTATGGTAGCCCATGAAGATCACCTATTTATTGGGTAGCGGTGGGAAAATTATATTTGGTTGTACTAAGTTTTGTTTAGGAGATGTCGACAAAGATTCAAGAAGTGTGACGATGTATGGTTACAACCCAGAGTTGACAAAAAATGTATGCAGATCAGTGGTGTTGTCATTTGGAGTTTTCCATTGGTGATTGGGTTTTCATGAAATTTTTACCTTAGTTGGGTCACTGTCAAATTGAAAAATAGGGAAAGTTGGCTCCAAGATATGTTGGACTATTTGAGATCACCGAACGTCTTGGAAAATTTTCTTATCGGTTAGCACTACCGTTTCAATTGAAAAACATTCATGATGTTTTCCACATATCTCATCTTAGGAAGTATCATCCTGATCCCTCTCATGTTTTGAGTTGGGAAGAAATTGAGTTAGAGATAGATGCTTCTGTTTTGGAGAAACCAGTTGAGATTTTTGACTCTCAAACAAAAGTATTTCATGGGAATTAGATTCCGTTGTTCAGAGTTCTATGGAAAAAAAGATCGGAATCTCATGAGACTTGGGAATGCAAGGCATTTTTGAGGGAGCAGTGGCCTCATCTCTTTCTAGATGATACATCTTCTAAATGACTTCCCAAGGATGGAAAGTCTTTATGGTGGGGAGTTTTTAACATCCCATTACCTTGATCGGGTATATTTTTCCTTTTTCTAAGTTCCTTTTTGGTTTTAAAATCATTTTAGGTGTTTTTTCTAGGTTTACTACAGACAACAGAACAGGTACACACCGTGTACCTGAAATACACATTGTGTACTTGGTTATAGTTGTATGTAGTGGATTTAGAGATCACACCGTGAATTGGGAGATCACACCGTGACCTGGTACATTCCATGTACCTGAGGTACACGTCATGTAGGGGTTAAATAGCATATTTTTAACCTGAGGTGACAGGTTTTTCGGCACAACTTATCCATCATGGACTACATGTTGTGACCAAGGGGTACACATCATGACCCGACCCATGCCCACGTGTTTAGCATTTTTTCTCAAATATTATTTCCATATCTCTTAGTTCTAAGAGCAGAGCTCTCCCTAGGCAATTTTCAGAGGCATCTAACTTTCCGAATTGATTCGATCAACTCCGATTCATCATTGCTTCTATGGTGCATCTGTTAGGGTGAGTGTTCTCTCCGATTCTTCCTTAGTATTAATTGTGATAGTGCCCTAGCCTTGCGTTATCAAATCTACTGATCCAAGTTAGATGTTTCTTGTTGTCCTCATCTAGATCTGTTGTGAGATATTATGTCGAAGGTCGTTCCTTGGCTAGTTATGGTGCGGCAGGCATTTTTCTTTGAGGTATGTGGGTTTCCCCTCTTCTGCAGACCTATTGAGTTTAGATTTGGATCAATCTTAAGGTGTGGGGATGTGATTCTAGGGCCTTTGTGGCATTATTTAGTTTTATTGGTTTCAGGATCCCATGGTGGGTGTGTTCAACCCGTACTTTGAGGCAGGTGGTTCCGTCTCTAGCATATGATAATGAGCCTGATTGCTATTTCTTTATAAATTGATTTATGAAATTGGCATGATTGTTTGTGTGTGTTGAAAAAGGGTTTTGAAAGAAAATGGTTTTTCCCTGGCTTTTGATAAATGGATTTGTGAAATGGTTTGGAATGGTTTTCAAGACATTAAAATGGGTTTGTGAAAAAGAGAACATGGGTTACCTTGAGTACTTAGGTGTAAGGTTTATCTTGAGGCCATTATCTGTTGTTGTTATTATCAAGGAGGTTTGTCTTGGGGATTTTCTCTATTCCCTAGGACCGTTGTTCTATGAGACTGATATTGAAATTTTGGGGGATTAATCTTGGGGTTTTACTCTACTTCCTAGGACCATTGTTCTAGGATCAGTTTTGTGCACTTTATTCTTATGGCATGAGTAGTCTGCTTCCTAGACCTATAGTATTCCTTGGCACTGTGATACCTATGATTCTACTTTGTATTTCTTAGATTTCTGAGTTAGCCTTGATATGAATGTTTATGCTTGGGGAAAATGATATGGAAGATGTGCTTTGAAACTGATATACCTTCTTTTGTTTAGAGCTATAGAAAATGGAATGTTTACCATGTTTTCTATAAATCTGCTTTACTGCTTATTATGCCATGTTTTAAATTTTAAATAAGCATATAGAAATTGTTATATAGAGACTTACTATGAAACAATTGGGTGGGATCCTGCTGAGCCTGTTATCTCACACTCTGTGCACTGCTTCAGTGGTGCATAGACCTTTGTTTGTCTTCTAACACAGGGAGAGGCAAGGCGCCATAATGAGGCGGTGAGGTTCATGTCAACTGAGATGGGTAACTGGTGGTGAGATGGTTAGAGTTCGTCCATGACATCATTGAAGTAGCTGTTTGGTTTTGATTCCCTTGTAGTTGGACTTGTCTTTTGGAGTTCCTAGCTACTGTTTCAGTTGTTTTGTTTCCACTGTTTTCCTTACTGTTATGGCATATATATTTGTTAGTCTTCCACTGTTACTTTCTTTCTCTATATATGTATGCCATGTGGTTATTCAGGTTGACCGAAATTGTTCCATAAGTATTTTCATTTGATTCACGGGTTCTTGTCGCTAGCCCATGGGGATCAAGAACGCCCTTTGGGTATGTGATGGATCGGGTCGGGTGCTGAGTTTGAGGGAAACTCAGATCAGTTTGTTATAGATTTAGTGGCGGTTTTTTTGTGGCGGTTTTGAAAACTGTTGCTAAATGTTTTTTAGGAAAAAATTTAGCAGTAGTTTTAAAAACTGTCGATAAATGTTTTTTAAATACATATATAATTTTTAAATTCTCTTTTCAAATAAAAATTAATTTTTTTATCGATGATATTAAAAAACCGCTCCTAAATTAAAGGAAAAAAATTAAAAAATAAAATATTTAATTATGATTTTTGATTGATTATTTACTATCATATAATGTTTATTATTTATAATTTTAATGAATCATAATGTTTTAATTAATAAATATTTATAATTATTAGTTAATAATTATTTGAAACTTAAAACAAATCTTCAATAAGTTAAAAATCAGACTTCAACATCAATTGATCATGAATTTTGATCTAGGAGTCCATTTTAGTTCCATAACCAGTCAAACTAAAGCTTATAAAATGAACTAAAACCATATTAGATTTATTTTTTTGTAATAATTAAAAGAATAAAATTTATTATAGTTTCAAGAAAATTAAGAAATCAAACTTAAACTTCAAACGACCATAACTTTTGATCCGAGTGTTCATTTGGGCTCTACTATATATCAAATTGAATCCTATGATGAGTTTTATGCCTTCGTGACCTGGGGGAACCCCTAATAAAATTTTTAGAGGCCATAAATGCCCAAAAGGCCTCTAAAATTGAGTTTTTAGCCAGGGTACCTCAATTTTTTAACATTTGATGGAATTTCAACCTTGTTTAAGGGGGTCTTATTGTTTTTTGGTGGGGAATGAATTTATTCCTAGAGATTACATTCATATTGATTTTTTTGAAATTTTATCATTTTTCATAGTGTATTTTTATTTATAATAAAATATATGCATATTTTCTTATATTTACTTATAATAAATCACTTTTATAAATACATATTTACATAGAAATGTATTTTTAAACATATAACCCATATGGAAATAAATATTTTTTATTAATTTCATTAAAAATAAATAATTATCAATTTTATTTACCTTATAAAAATGCATTAATTTGTATATATATACCTATACAAGTAATGTTTATATATAAGCATGTGTGTGTTAATAAAAAATATATATTTATGTATATACTCTAATATATGTAAATAAATATGTATATATTCAAATATTTGTGTGTGTATTTGAGAAATATAAATATGTACTCGTGTCAATAATATTGTGTGTATACAATATATATAAATGTATTTTTATATAAATAGATATATATTTATATTTATATTCTAATATATGTAAATAAATATTAATATATAATATATTTAAATAAATTTAAGTATATATATATCATACACATTCGATGAGATTTCATCTTCATTTAAGAGTGTCTTCATATTCTTTTCATGTTGTTTATGATTTTATTCCATTGATTTACATTTCTATTAATTTGATGTTGTTGCAATTATTGTGTTTTCCCCTATTTTGGTAATTTATTATCAATTATATATATATTTTATATGAATTTATGAATATTTATGTATATTTATATGCATTTTTAAATATTTATACATATTTATGTTTATATATTTTTATATCATATACGTGTAAATATATATAGAGATATTTATATTTACTTGTGTTTATATATATATATATATATTCATGTATAATTATATATTTGAGTGTGTTTATTTATATTTATGTAACATAAATGTGTGTTTTTATATATTTATGTAAATTTTGTTACATGTATATATATTTATAGATATTTATATCCATTTATTATTTTATTATTTTATTATTTATTATTTTAATATTTATTTATTATTGATTTATTATTTATTGATTTATTTTTATTATTAAATTACTGTTAAATAACTATTTAATATTTATTTAATATTTATTATTTATTATTCATTTATTATTTATTTATTGTTTATTTATTATTTATTTATTCATTATTTATTTATTCATTATTTATTCATTCATTATTTACTTATTCATTATTTATTATTTATTTATTCATTATTTATTAATTATTAATTAATTATTTGATATTTATTAATTATTAATTATTAATTATCTATTAATTATTAATTATTAATTATTTATATTCATTATTCATTATTATTTATTTATTATTATTATTATTTATTATTATTAATTATTAATTATGTATCTATTATTTTTTTATTTTTCCTTATTATTTTATTATTTTATAATTTATATATTATTTATTTGTTTATTTATTTATTATTTATTATTTATTTATTATGTATACATCAATTATTATTATTTTTTAATTTATAATTATTTTATTATTAGTTTATTATTAAATTATTATTTATTATTTATTTATTTTTCATTATTATTTATTATTTATTTATTATTTATTTTATTTATTTACCTATTTAATTATTTATATATATATTTATTATTTGTTTATTATTTATACATTAATTATTAATTTCTTTTTAATTTATTATTATTTATTATTTATTATTCATTATTCATTATTTATTTATTTGTTATGTATTATTTGTTTTTTCAATCAATATATATATATATATATATATATATATATATAAGTATATTAAATTCTATTTATTAATCATATGACGAGCTTGCTGGAGTGGTAAAGTCTTTAGATAATAAGTAAGAGGTAAGAGGTTCAAATCTCACCAAATGCAGAATTTCTATATATGGCATGTTCATGTGCATAGTAATAAATAAAAAATAAAAAATAAATTAATTATGGGAATTAAAAATTAAAAAAAGTAATAAAAAACCAATGCTAAACGAAAAAACCACCTCTAAATGCCTATTTTTGTGTAGTGAAAGTTTCTCATGGGACCTTTTTATAGCTAATATGAGTCCTTACGATGTCATTCTTAGTATGGACTGGTTGGCTATTGTCCATGCTTAGATTGATTATTTCCGTTAGAGGATACGATGGACCTAGGAAGACAAGTTGAGATTTTCCTTCACTGAAAAGAAGGAATTCCATGTAGAGTAGGCTGGGCTCATGTAAAAGAGATTATAATCAACCTCCCATTAGTTGGCTAGCCTAACTCTTGGTGTAGTAGACTCAATGGATGTTTGGTTCCCCAGTATAGTAGAGGAGTACCCAGATGTCTTCCTAAAGACATACTTGGTTTACCTCCTCATCGAGAGGTTGATTTCTGTATTGATTTTCACCCAGGGATAACTATGATATCTTTAGTGGTATATCAGATGGCTTCTGCTGAGCTTTGAGATCCGAGGGTGAAGTTGGAGGACCTTTAGGGGAAAGACTTTGTCAGACCTAGTGTGCCCCCCGGGCAGCTCTGATATTATTCACCAAGAAGGCGGATGAGAGCTTGGGGTTATATATAGATTATCATTATTTGAATCATGTGACCCTTAAGAATAAATATCTATTATAGAGGATCGATGACCTATTTAATTAGTTGAAAGGGGATATGTAGTTCTCAAAGATTAATCTCAGGTTCGGATATCACCGGTTACGAGTATGCGATGTAGATATAGTGATAATGGCATTTTGATGTCACTATGATCATTATGAGTACTTGGTTATGTCCTTTGGCATGGAAAATTCCTTGAAAATGTTTATGGGATTCATGAATTAGATCTTTCATCCATTACTGGACCAATTCATGGTAGTTTCTATTGATGACATTCTCATTTACTCAACATCAAAGGCTGATCATGTAGATCATTTAAGGATGGTATTAGATGTACTTAGAGTGCATCAGTTGTACACAAAACTCTCAATGTTTCATCACTGTATTAAAGGGGTATAGTTTCTAGGACATTTCATCTAATAGGAGGGTGTATCTGTGGAACCAATAATGATTGATGCAGTGCTTACTTGGGAGCCACCCAAGAACTCGACAAAGATGCAAAGCTTCCTTGGATTGGATGACCATGACTTGAGATTTATGCCAAACTTATATTGTAATGGACCGAACCTCTCCGGTCCATTACTTTGTAAAAATTTGATGTGGTCAAACACAACACGTGTTATAATAATAATTTTTTTTGATAATAATAATTGATAAGGGCGGCGTGAAAATATTTGGTGTTAATTAGATTAAATGGTTTTAATTTAATCATTGTGAAATAAAAGAAATAAAATTAAATGTATTTAATTCAATGAGGGGAGCCATATGGAATAAATTATAAAGAAATAAATTATAATAAATGAGGCGCATGTAATAAATTATAAAGGAATGAAATTCATGGGTCACAACCCCTTACGGCTGAATCCAAATTGTATTTTGGAATATTAAAATAATTATAATAATATTCATTTAATAGATTATAAAAAAATAATAATAAAATGCTAATGAATAATGGAAGTGGTTCCCAACCCGTGCGTGAATATCATGTGATTTGAGAGAGGGAGTAATTATAAGATAATAATGAGCATCAATAATAATAATAATTATTAATGATAATGATGGTGACCCGTTGATGATATTGAAAGAGGATTTATTACTATTAAATAATAATGGTAATAGTGGATTTTGGTGTGTAATAAATGGAGAGTTTCCATAATATAGAGAGTTTCCATTAATTTGGATGTTTCCATAATGTTGGTAGTTTCCATAAATTTATATGTTTCCATAATGTTGGTAGTTTCCATAAATTTAGATATTTCCATAATGTTGTTGTTTCCATAAAGTATGGTGTTTCTATAATGATGGGTGTTATTATTATTAATTGTATTAATAATAAAGTTGAAGTGAGAAACTGAGTTAGGAATTAATTGGGAGAAGAAATCGTGAATAAAGAATTAGACTGGAGAGAGAAAAGGGAATGAGATAAATAAATTAAAATAAATTAAATAAATCAATCAAGGAAGTGATGGGGTGTGTTGGACATGGAGAAAAGGAAGGGGGAGGCGCCACTTTTTCTGGAGTGGGTGAAAGATTGGAAAGAAATTGGAGAGAGAGTGTGAGAATTAAAAGGGGAAGTAATAAAAGAAAAGAAAAGGAAATAAATTAAGGAGAAAGGGAGTGAGGCGCACCAAATTGGAGAGAGAGTGGTGCTTGGCTTTGGGTATTTGAAATAAATCAATTAAAAATAATAATATAATAATCATGTTATTGTTTTTGTTGATAAAACACTTTTTTGACCGTAACTTATTCGTGCGACCTCAGTTTCACGAACCGTCTGTGGCAGTGCAACCCAGATTCTGAGACAAACATTTCAAGTCCAATATTGGATTCCTTTTTTGGGTTTTTGGATCGGGTACCCGAAGCGCTCGGAAAATAATAGATTTAATATTATTATTAAATCTTTGACCAGCCATAACTCCCGCGTGCGATGTCCGATTGACTTCTCATCAGTGGCGATGTGATCCTGTCATTAATACGATCGATTCAAGTCTAATGTGGAATATTAAATTATGGTTCGTGGCTTGGGTCCATGAAACACCCAATAATAATAATAATAATATTACGGGATTTTCTATTCAACATATCTCCTTCATACGATGTTGGAATGGCGAACCCTTAAATTAAGACTGATGATTCAAAGACCATAAATCCTATATTAATTATTCCTATGGCTCGGGATGTTTTTATTTGGTCAAACCGTGTGGGTTAATGCGATCCGCATTTAATGGGGAATAAGCGTATCTTAAACCGTCGCCCCATTGAATCTTTAAAAGGGACAAGATATCATCCTCCCTTGTTCTTCCACTTTGTTATCGGCTATAAGACACTAGAACCTTTCAATCCTTCCTGTAGGAGTTGCACAATCAAACTTCAATCCTCGGATCAGTTCCACTCTGTTTTGATGCAACCAAGCTGTATCGATCAATCTTCGATATAAGGTATGCTTTTATCGTCATTCCTTTGGGATCATCTTCCCATGTTTCTCCTTTCCATCTTCTAGCATGTAATCTCCATACTTCTAATGGGGTTTTCTTGGGGTTTGGTTAGTTTGGACATACCGTGGAATCCTCGGGTGGATGTAGTTGTCGTGAGAGGAGGATCGTGACCTGTTGTGTGGATAAAGAACATCAAGAACTCTTCAAGGTAGGAGATTCGTGGCTTCTATAATTGTTTATGTGAAATCCTAGAGTTAGAATGATTTAGACCTTTGGATCATAATGAAATTGACCTAATTAAATACTTTAACCATATTAAAATAATTGGTTTCATCGCATGTTGTTGCTTTGTACCGTGATAATAGTTTGCCTCATGTTTTTCTAGATAGAGTGATATCTATGCTTGCTTTGATTAGCTGTTCGTTCTTGATGGAAATTGATAAAGAACGTAAAGCCGGAATTAATTGATAATTATTTGGCTAAATATAAAGAGGCATGTAAATGAATTCGGTTGTTGCCATTGTTGTAGTTGTTCTAATTTTTTGTTAATAAAATTGGCATAATAAGCATGTTAAATATTTTGTGATAGCTTACTGATTAGGTTTCCCAGAATTGGAACCTACAAATTGAATCTGTTAATTCAATAGGGATTAAAGAACTGGTTGGTTGATAAAATATAACACCTGGTAGGGTTCTTAGTTACCCTATTGTTCATAAGGCCGAGTGCCTTGTGCTTTAGATCCATGAGTGATCATTATGTGTGAAGGCTGGATGCCTTGTTAATGGGCCAAGATCCGATTTGATGTGATGTTTTATTTCCTGCTGCTTGTGCTGTGATGTGACCCTGGAGGGGTGTTGTGATATGTGGAGGCAAGAAGGCCTTGTGGTTGTGACAGCAGATGACGCCTAGAGTAGAAAGATGCATCGGTTTATGCATGTGGGTGTCAGGGAGGACACAAGCGATGATAGAATGGGATTGATGTGTTTGTTGGATGCTTAGTGACTTTGATTGAATGTTTATCTGCTTTACTTTTCCCCACTGATCAAGGTAGCTGGTCTTGCTTACCCTTCTTCCGAAGGAGGCGAAGACGCGTGGGGTATGCCACGTGCTTTCCGTGTCTAGCTTCTTAAATGAGAATGGGTCAATGTTCCTGCTATAGGCGGAAAAGACTCGACGGGTAGTACATCTACTCACCGTGTTGAGCCCCCTTGTGTTTAGTAGCATAGAATGATTTTCTAGAATGCCTAGGAATATGGGAAGTAATTCTAAAATGAATATTTGAATAAATGGTGTTAACCCATGGGGTTGGTGTTCGCTGAAACATAATGATGAGGTAGTAATCTTTTGAAGGAATAATTGACTTTGGGTGTGATGCTAATGAAATTTAATGAGGAATTTTTCATGGTTAATTAATGTGTAAATAATTAATTAGCGTAAAGTGGAATTGATAAAAAAGGGAATGAAGGAATCTAATAAAGTTCTTTAATTGGTTGTGTGATTATTGGATACCTAGTCTTAGAAATAGCAGCCCGAACTCCGAGAGACGTTAGCTGCAGTTGAGACTAAGACTAGGTTATGCCCATAGTGTGGTTGTGTGTATAATATATTCTGTACTTTTTGTGTTTATATACGCTACTCCACCCTGTCGGTAAGGGCAACTGACACCCCGAGGATTCTGAGCCATGGGGGGTGTTTTCCCCAACATTCCAGTGGGAGGATGAATGACTGACTACCCCCTTTGACCCCACTCTCTTCTCTTGGTAGATACTTGTGCTGGTAGGCACAATGGTTAGTTTTTCCCATATATGTGTGTAGAGGGATGTAATGACTTGTGGTTATTCACACACACATATTCTGGATATAGTATCCTATAGACTACTATAGGTGTAACGTGTATAGGCTGTGATGGCTTAAGGATCCTTACTCAGCGTATGGGCTGTGATGGATTGAGGTATAATACCCGACATGTGATACACATTTTGTGAGCTGTGGTGGCTCTCGGAAACTACCTGGTTATTTTGGTTGTGAGGATGGTGTGGTACTTAGCCCAGGTGTCTGCGGGCAAGACTTTGTGGTGCACGTGGTGCAGGTTGTGGAGCTTAGCCCAGGTATATACGAACAAGCCTTTGGAGAGAGATACACATGACGTATGTCGTTGGGGCAAAGCGGAAAACCAGTGGGGAAGTAGTAGCGGGGTACCCTTGATATTCTTTACTATATGAAATATTCTTGTATGCGTTACTTGGTGAGAGTAGCCATGGTGAGGTTGGGAACTTAGTATACCTTTTTAGGTGACGATCTAGTTTCACTTGTTGTTCAATGTACTTCAGCATGATTTATTTACTTTGCACGAGAGGCTTTGGGGAGGATCCTACTGAGTATACTGTTATAATCACCCTAAGTATATATAAACTTTTTTTAGGTCTCTTGGATCAGGTTGAAGATCAAGCTGGTTTCTACTAGCTTAGGGTTGCAGGAGTTGTTCGGGCTTGTGGTTGCTGTTGTTTTTACTTTCTTTTGAGTACTTGTAGTTTTCCCCCTTCAGTTATAGTACTTCTGCATGTCATTTCATATGTGTACTTGGGTTTTCGTTTATATTGCAGTCTGAGTTGGAGTTGGTTGGTGTCTATCTTATCTCTCTCTTCCGCATGTGTTCTCTTAGAGGGTAATGCCTCCCATTTTGTGTGTTACTATACCCTCGGTGCTAGTCGCCAACCCAGGGCCTACTGGAGGCAGGACTTGGGGGTCATTATCTCCCTTCTCACATTGCCGGCCCAGAAGGGGTACACTTTGTGGGGAGGGGGTTGTGACAGAGTGGTATCAGAGCTCTGATTGAGGGATAGGATGTAGTTTGGAGTTAGGCACACATGAGGTTGCATGTGTTGGTAGGGCAACAATGTCATTCATGTTTAGAAAGTGAGGTAAACACTGGAGACCGGCTGAGACATAGGCGTTTAGGGACCCCCTATGATCTGATGTACGAACCTTTAAGTTTACAATGGCTACTAAACGAAGTAATACTGGTTGTAGGGTAGAGACCTAGGAAAGGATCATGCATCATTATTCTTTGTGCCTGTGTTTGAATGGGTAGACCTTGGGATAGGTTAACCTAAAATTAATAAAAGAAAACAATTAATTAATTAATGTTTAGTCTTCCATATTCCAAGATTAGGAGCTCTAACAGTTGTTATTTTACAGGTATGGCTCTAGGTCGACGTCCTCGTCAGGTTTGTGCATAAGATGTTCAGTAGCCTGTTCCAGCAGATCGTCACTGGGTGGAGGTTGACGACGACGACACTTGGAGGAAGACACTCTGAGAGTTTCAGCGCCAGAGTCTGCAGAAGTATGAGGGCTCCGTTTCAGATGTAGTCACGGAAGGCTGGTTGGAGGAGGTCAAGATAGGCTTTAGTTAGATTCGTGCTCAGAAGGAGCACTGGGTGTCCTTGGTTGTGACGATGTTGTGTGGAGCAGTGAGGCAGTGGTGGTTATTGTTCCTTAGGTATCATGAGGAGTCAGTGATCTCATGGGAGGAGTTTCGAGACAAGTTTAGAGTCGAGTTTCTTTCCTCGACTGCAAAGGCGTCCATTCACCAGGAGCTTCTTACCCTTCAACAGGGGATCTCTAGTATTCACTACTAAAAAAACCACCATTAGTGACCGCCAATGGCGGTCGCTATAGGGCTCTAGCGGCCTATAGCGACCGCTATTGGCGGTTGCTATAGTGATTTTTTTTAAAAAAAATGTCCACTGAAATAAATAAATAAATAAATAAATATATATATATATATTAAAAAAAATATTCACATATATACTATTAAATAAAATATTTTAAATATATATATATATAATATATTTTAAATGTTTTAATATATATAATATTAAATATATATATAATATCCAATCATTGTGCTATAATAATTTAAAACCCCCGATTTAAGAAATGCTATCATTTCAGGTTTTTCGGAGCACGTTTGCTCTGAATTCGACCGTCGCACGCCGTTTTGGTGTTTTATGACTCCGGAAACGCGTTTCCGGCCGCCGCAGTCAAACGGCACCTCCGATTGACGTGGGTCTCTCCGACCATTTCACAATTCATGCAATGGATGTTGTCGTGCGGTTTCGTGGCATTCAGAGGCCGTTCGAGTGGTTTTGACCCCCCAACGCGCCATTTCAGCGCGCGTCGAGCTGCTGAAAACGATGCATTCAGTCGTGCCGCATGCACTGCACATCTGATGGACGTGCCGCCTCCTTCTGCATCTCAGGAATAATATTCCTATCATTCTCGTGCGGTTTTAGGTTTTTCGGAGCACGTTTGCTCCGAATTCGACCGCCGCATGCCATTTTAGTGTTTTATGACTCCGGAAATGCGTTTCTGGCCGCCGCGGTCAAACGGAACCTCCGATTGACGTGCCGTCTGTCCTAACATTTCAAAATTCACGCAACAGATGTTGTTGTGCGGTTTCGTGGCATTCAGAGGTCGTTCGGGTGGTTTTGACCCCCCAACACGCCATTTCAGCGCGCACCGAGCTGCTGAAAACGACGCATTCGGTCGTGCCGCGCGCACCGCACGTCCGATGGACGTGACGCCTCCTCCTGCATCTCAGGAATAATATTTCTATCGTTCTCATGCGGTTTCAGGTCATTCGGAGCACGTTTTCTCTGAATTCGACCGCCGCACACCGTTTTGGTGTTTTATGACTCCGGAAACGCATTTCCGGCCGCCGCGGTCAAACGACACCTCCGATTGATGTGCAGTCTGTCTGAACATTTCAAAATTCATGCAATGGATGTTTTCCTGCGGTTTCGTGGCATTCAGAGTTCGTTCGAGTGGTTTTGACCCCCCAACGCGCCATTTCAGCGCGCGCCGAGCAGCTGAAAACGACGCATTCAGTCGTACCGCGCGCACCGCATGTCCGATGGATGTTCCGCCTCCTCCTGCATCTCAAGAATAATATTACTATCGTTATCGTGCAGTTTCAGGTTTTTCGGAGCACGTTTGCTCTGAATTGGACCGTCGCACGCCGTTTTGGTGTTTTATGGCTCCAGAAATGCGTTTCCGGCCGCCGCGGTCAAACAAAACCTCCAATTGACGTGTCGTCTGCCCGTCCATTTCACAATTCACGCAACGGATGTTGTCGTGCGGTTTCGTGGCATTCGGAGGTCGTTCGGGTGGTTTTGACCCCCCAACGCGCCATTTCAGCGCACGCCGAGCTGCTGAAAATGACGCATTCGGTCGTGCCGCGCGCACTGCACGTCCGATGGACGTTTTGCCTCGTCCTGCATCTCAGGAATAATATTCCTATCGTTCTCGTGCGGTTTTAGGTCGTTCGGAGCACGTTTGCTCCGAATTCGACGGCCGCACGCCGTTTTGGTGTTTTATGACTCTGGAAACGCGTTTCGGGCCACCGCGGTCAAACGGCACCTCTGATTGATGTGTCGTCTGCCCGACCATTTCACAATTCATGCAACGGATATTTTCGTGCGGTTTCGTGGCATTCAGAGGTCGTTCGGGTGGTTTTGACCCCCCAACGCGCCATTTCAGCGCGCGCCGAGCTGCTGAAAATGACGCATTCGGTCGTGCCGCGCGCACCGCACGTCTGATGGATGTGCCGCCTCCCCCTGCATCTCAGGAATAATATTTATATCATTCTCGTGTGGTTTCAGGTCATTCAGAGCAGGTTTTCTCCGAATTGGACTGCCGCACGCCGTTTTGGTGTTTTTTGGCGCCGGAAACGCGTTTTCGGCCGCCACGGTCAAACGGAACCTCCAAATGACATGCCGTCTGGCCGACCATTTTAGAATTCACGCAATGGCTGTTTTAGTGCGGTTTCGTAGCATTAGGAGGTCGTTCGGGTGGTTTTGACCACCCAACGCGGCATTTCAGCGCGCGCCGCGCTGCTGAAAACGACACATTCGGTTGTGTCGCGCGCATCGCACGTCCGATGGACGTGCCGCCTCCTCCTGCATCTCAGGAATAATATTTCTATCGTTCTCGTACAGTTTCAGGTCGTTCGGAGCACGTTTGCTCCGAATTGGACCACCGCATGCCGTTTTGGTGTTTTATGGCGCCGGAAACGCGTATCCGGCCGCCGCGGTCAAACGCCACCTCTAAATGATGTTCCGTCTGGTCGACCATTTCAAAATTCACTCACCGGCTGTTGTCGTACGGTTTCGTGGCATTCAGAGGTCATTCGGGTGGTTTTGACCCCCCGACGAGCCATTTCAGCGCCCCTCGCTGCTGAAAACGACACATTCGGTCGTGTCGCACGCACCGCACGTTCGATGGACGTTCCGCCTCCCCCTGCATCTCAGGAATAATATTTCTATCGTTCTCGTGCGGTTTCAGGTCGTTCGGAGCACGTTTTCTCTAAATTGGACCGCCGCACGCCGTTTTGGTGTTTCATGGCGCCGGAAACGCGTTTCCGGCCTCCGCGGTCAAACGACACCTCTGAATGATGTGCCGTCTAGCCGAACATTTCACAATTCACGCGCCGGCTGTTGTCGTATGGTTTCGTGGCATTTGGACGTCGTTCAGGTGGTTTTGACCACCCAACGCGGCATTTCAGCGCGCACCGTGCTGCTGAAAACGACACATTCGGTCGTGCCACGCGCACCACATGTCCGATGGACGTGCCACCTCCTCCTGCATCTCAGGAATAATATTTCTATCGTTCTCGTGCGGTTTCAGGTTGTTCGGAGCACGTTTGCTCCGAATTGGACCGCTGCACGCCGTTTTGGTGTTTTATGGCGCCGGAAATGCGTATCTGGCCGCCGCGGTCAAAAGGCACCTCCGAATGATGTGCCTTCTGGCCGACCATTTCACAATTCACGCAACGGCTGTTGTCGTACGATTTCATGGTATTTGGAGGTCGTTCGGGTGGTTTTGACCACCCAATGCGGCATTTCAGCGCGCGCCGCGCTGCTGAAAACGACACATTCGGTCGTGCCGTGCGCACCGCACGTTCGATGGATGTTCCGCCTCCTCCTGCATCTCAGGAATAATATTTCTATAGTTCTCGTGTGGTTTTAGGTCGTTCGGAGCACGTTTTCTCTGAATTGGACCGTTGCACGCCGTTTTGGTGTTTTATGGCGCCAGAAACACGTTTCCGGCCGTCGCGGTCAAAAGGCACCTCCGAATGATGTGCCATCTGGCCGAACATTTCAAAATTCACGCACCGGCTGTTTTCGTACGGTTTCATGGCATTCGGAGGTCGTTCGGGTGGTTTTGACCCCCCGACGCGCAATTTCAGCGCGCGCTGCGCTGCTTAAAACGACACATTCGGTCGTGCCGCGCGCACCGCATGTCCGATGGACGTGCCGCCTCCTCCTGCATCTCAGGAATAATATTTATATCGTTCTCGTGTGGTTTAAGGTCGTTCGGAGCACGTTTTCTCCGAATTGTACCTCCGCACGTTTGCTCCGAATTGTACCTCCGCACGTTTGCTCCGAATTGTACCTCTGCACGCCGTTTTGGGGTTTTATGGCGCCATAAACGCGTTTCCGGCCACCGCGGTCAAAGGGCACCTCCGAATGACGTGCCGTCTGGCCGACCATTTCAAAATTCACGCACCAGCTGTTGTCGTACGGTTTCGTGGCATTCGGAAGTCGTTCGGGTGGTTTTGACCACCCAACGCGACATTTCAACGCGAGCCGCGCTGCTAAAAACGACACATTCGGTCGTGCCGCGCGCACCGCACGTCCGATGGACGTGCCGCCTCCTTCTACATATCAGGAATAATATTTCTATCGTTCTCGTGTGGTTTCAGGTCGTTCGGAGCACGTTTGCTCCGAATTGGACCGTCGCACGCTGTTTTGGTGTTTTATGGCGCCAGAAACGCGTTTCCGGCCGCTGCGGTCAAACGACACCTCCGAATGACGTGCCATCTGGCCGACCATTTCACAATTCACGCACCGGCTATTGTCGTACGGTTTCGTGGCATTCAGAGGTCGTTCAGGTGGTTTTGACCCCCCGACGCGTCATTTCAGCGCGCGCCGCGCTGCTGAAAACGACACATTCGGTCATGCCGCACGCACCGCACATATGATGGACATGCCGCCTCCCCCTGCATCTTAGGAATAATATTTATATCGTTCTCGTGCGGTTTCAGGTCGTTCAGAGCACATTTGCTCCGAATTGGACCGCCGCACGCCGTTTTGGTGTTTTATGGCGCCGAAAACGCGTTTCCGGCCGCCGCGGTCAAACGACACCTCCGAATGATGTGCCGTCTGGCCGACCATTTCAAAATTCACGCAACGGCTGTTGTCGTATGGTTTCGTGGAATTCGGACGTCGTTCGGGTGGTTTTGACCACCCAACGCGGCATTTCAGCGCGCGCCGCGTTACTGAAAACGACACATTCAGTCGTGCCGCGCATACCACACATCCGATGGACGTGCCGCCTCCTCCTGCATCTCAGGAATAATATTTCTATCGTTCTCGTGCGATTTCAGGTCGTTCGGAGCATGTTTGCTCCGAATTGGACCGCCGCACGCCGTTTTGGTGTTTTATGGCGCCAGAAACGCGTATCTGGCCGCCGCAGTCAAAAGGCACCTCCGAATGATGTGCCCTCTGACTGACCATTTCACAATTCACGCACCGGCTGTTTTCGTACGGTTTCGTGGCATTCGGAGGTCGTTCGGGTGGTTTTGACCACCCAACGCGGCATTTCAGCGCGCGCCGCGCTGCTGAAAACGACACATTCGGTCGTGCCGCATGCACTGCACGTCCGATGGACGTGCCGCCTCCTCCTGCATCTCAGGAATAATATTTCTATCGTTCTGGTGCGGTTTCAGGTTTTTCGGAGCACGTTTGTTCCAAATTGGACTGCCGCAAGCCGTTTTGGTGTTTTATGGCGCCGGAAACGCATTTCCAGCCGCCGCGGTCAAAGGACACCTCCGAATGACGTGCCATCTGGCCGACCATTTCATAATTCACGCACCGGCTGTTGTCGTACGATTTCGTGGCATTCGGACGTCGTTCGGGTGGTTTTGACCACCCAACGCGGCATTTCAGCGCGCGCCGCGCTGATGAAAAGGACACATTCGGTCGTGCCACGCACATCGCACGTCCGTTGGATGTTCCACCTCCTCCTGCATCTCAGGAATAATATTTCTATCATTCTCGTGCGGTTTTAGGTCGTTCGGAGCACGTTTGCTCCGAATTGGACCGCCACACACCGTTTTGGTTTTTTATAGCGCCAGAAACGCGTATCTGGCCGCCGCAGTCAAACGGAACCTCCGAATGACATGCTGTCTGGCTGACCATTTCAAAATTCACGCACCGGCTGTTTTCGTACGGTTTCGTGGCATTCGGAGGTCGTTCTGGTGGTTTTGACCACCTAACGCGGCATTTCAGAGCGCGTCGCGCTGCTGAAAATGACACATTCGGTCGTGCTGTGCGCACCGCACGTCCGATGGACGTGCCGCCTCCTCCTGCATCTCAGGAATAATATTTCTATTGTTCTCGTGCGGTTTTAGGTCGTTCAGAGCATGTTTGCTCCGAATTGGACCGTCGCACGCCGTTTTGGTGTTTTATGGCGCCAGAAACGCCTTTCCGGCCGCCGCGGTCAAACGGAACTTCTAAATGACGTGCCGTCTGGCCGAACATTTTACAATTCACGCACCGGATGTTGTCGTACGGTTTAGTGGCATTCGGAGGTCGTTCGGGTGGTTTTGACCCCCCGACGCGCAGTTTTAGCGCGCGCCGCGCTGCTGAAAACGACACATTCGGTCGTGTCACGCGCACCACACGTCCGATGGACGTGCCGCCTCCTCCTGCATCCCAGAAATAATATTTCTATCGTTCTCGTACGGTTTCAGGTCGTTCGGAGCATGTTTGCTCCGAATTGGACCGCCGCACGCCGTTTTGGTGTTTTGTGGCGCGGAAACGCGTTTCCGGTCGTCGCGGTCAAAAGGCACCTCCGAATGACATGCCGTCTGGCCGAACATTTTACAATTCATGTACCGGCTGTTTTCGTACGGTTTCGTGGCATTCGGAGGTCGTTCGGGTGGTTTTGACCACCCAACGCGGCATTTCAGCGCGCGCCGCGCTGCTGAAAACGACACATTCGGACGTGCCGCGCGCACCGCACGTCCGATGGATGTGCCGCCTCCTCCTGCATCTCAGGAATAATATTTCTATCGTTATCGTTCCGTTTCAGGTCGTTCGGAGCATGTTTTCTCCAAATTGGACCGCCGCACGCCGTTTTGGTGTTTTATAGTGCCCGAAACGCGTTTCCGGCCGCCGCGGTCAAACAGCACCTCCGAATGACCTGCCGTCTGGCCGACCATTTCAAAATTCACGCACCGGATGTTGTCGTACATTTTCGTGGCATTCAGAGGTCGTTCGGGTGGTGCGGGGGTGCGGGGAGCTGTTCGGGGGTGCGGGGGGGGGGGGGGGGGGCTATACGGGGGGGGGGGGGGCTCTACGGGGGGAGGGGGGGGGGGTGTACGGGGGTGCGGGGGGGGGGGGGGGGGGTGTACGGGGGTGCGGGGGGTTGTACGGATGTGCGGGGGGGCTGTCCGGGGGTGCGGGGGGCTGTACGGGGGTGCCTGGGGGCTGTCCGGGGGTGCGGGGGGCTGTACGGGGGTGCTGGGGGGGCTGTACGGGGGTGCGGGGGGCTGTACGGTGGTGCGGAGGGGACTGTACGGGGGTGCGGGGGGCTGTACGGGGGTGCGGGGGGGCTGTCCGGGGGTGCGGGGGGCTGTACGGGGGTTCCGGGGGGGCTATACGGGGGTGCGGGGGGCTGTACGGGGGTGCGGGGGGGGGGGGGGGGGCTGTACTGTAACAGCCCGAAATTTTGAATAAATCTTGTTTACTAATTTCATGTGTTATTTTATTTTATTTTTATACTCAACAAAAATGTTTTATTTGATAAACATGATTATAATTAAAATGAGACCAGTGGGTTTTGACTATTATATATCCATCGGTCAATATGACCGCTGTGAACAAAATGTTTTGATTATTGTCTCTAAATATGAGTAATCTTGGTTAATTATTATAGAAAGAAGATTCGATGGCCTCACCTAGTAGTCTTGGACCAATCGAAGCCCATCTAACAGAGCTTGGGAAGGAGGTAGCACCATTGGGCTTTGCTCTGGATCAAATCCAAGCCGAACTTCATCATGTGAAGCTAGAACGGAATCACCTTCGTGAGAAGTTCAAACTAATAGAAATTACTACTCGGGCAATGTTGACTGAGCCGCCCCAAAATTCTATCACCCTAGCACACCTTACTCTTAGGTCCTATGCTGGTATTATAAGGGGCTATGTAACGAGACCGTAACTGCCTTGTGTAATCCTTGTTTTAAATAAAAATTGGGATTTCTTCTTTTGATGAAGTTTATGAATTTTGAAATGACCGGATAAATATAGTATGTATATTTTTGATGAATTTTAGAAAAAGGATATTTTAAAAATGTTTATGTAAACCTTAAATAATTAAAAATGTGTAATGATTTTCAAAAAATGGTCTTCTACAATTATGTTCAGTACAAAATTTGGAGTCTAATAAGATCAACTTGATTTTTGATGAATAGTAAATTATGAATAGTGATTTTATGATTAGGATTAGTAATATGACCAAATGGATTAGTAATCTCACTTAAAGAAAGTTTTAAAATAATCTAGGCACCTTGATTAAGTAATGTGATTCAATAAAATGGTTAAATAACGGTTTCATATATTAATATTAAAGTATTAGTTTTTTTTGGGTGAATAGTGTTTTTTAATTAAAAATTAAATTAAAAATATTTAGAAAATTATTTTTATAAAATGGATTTCATTTTTGAACTCAGAGCACTGATATTATGTTATGGTAATTTTTGTGGTTTTTTCTGAAAAAATGAATTTTCGGTGAATAGTGTATTTATTTAAAAAAAATAAATTAAAAATATTTAAAAAATTATTTTTATAAAATGGAGTTCATTTTTGAAATCAGAGCATTGATATTTGATTAAGGTGAAATTTTGGGATCTTTCTGAGAAAGTTGAATTTTCAGTGAATAGTGAAAATACAGTTTTAGGGTTTCAGTATGTTTAATGACATCATAACTGTGTCATGATGATGTCATGGGATCTTTTGAGGGTTGGCCGGCTAAGGGTGATGAATTATTGTTTTGGGGGCCCCATGTGGCCTAACTCCATGATAAATGCCAAGGGAGAGCACATGGGTTTGAGAAAAGCACATGTGAGGTGTCCCTTGGCCATTAATGCCTTGTCCCCTCACTTTCCCTATAAATACCAAGCCCTCCTCTCATCCATTCGACTCCCCACTCTTCCCCAATGAATTTCTGGTCTCATTACCTCCCAAGGAGTCCTACCAAGGTGCCCCCAAGCCCTCAAGGTCCCATCCTTTGAGGTTTAAGAGTTACATTTTAAGGTAAGGGATCCGACCTCTCTCTTTCATTTCAAGTAATCTCTTTTATGTCATTCCTTTTATGCTACATGTTCTTATGTTTGAGGATGTTCTTTTATACTCCTCTTACTGCCCTTTTTATGTTCAAATAATGAGAGATCCCCTCTTACTCTCATTATTTCGTTTTATGAAGTTTTAAGTGGCGCCGTTAGGCTGTCGAAATTTTTGTAACAGATTCTTTCTCCCTTCTCATTTTTCAAGATCTATTTTCATGTAAAGTATTTAAAGTTCCTTTTTATTATGTTGGGGTATGATCTCTAAATTTATCATACTGATCTTTTATGATCATATGATGAGAGACCCCATTTGATCTCTTCAATTCAGTATTTTGAAGTTTTAAGTGGCGCCGTTAGGCTGCCGAATTTTTAAGTGGTTCTTCACCCTTCTCGTTTTGAAGTTCTACTTTCATGTCAATTCCTTCGAGTTCCTTTTTGTTATGTTGGGGTATGATCTCTATATCTATCATACTGGACTCTTATGTTCACATGATGAGATACCCCATTTGATCTCTTCAATTCAGTATTTTGATGTTTTAAGTGGCGTCGTTAGGCTGCCGAATTTTTAGGGGATTCTTTCACCCTTCTCATTCTTTTCAAAGTTCTACTTTCATGTCAAGTCTTTCAAGCTCCTTTTTAATTATTTTGGGGCATTATCTCTATATTTATCATACTGAACTCTTATGTTCACATGATGACAGACCCTATTTGATCTTTTCAAATCATTTTTGTTGAAGTTTAAGTAACACCGTTGGGCTGCCGAACTTTCATAAGAGAAATCTAATTTTTGTCTTCCTTCCATGTTTTTCTTTTCAAATGGTATATCCTTGAAATTTCATTACCATGATCATGTATCCTTCTTATTCTGTCCATCTACTGTTTTATGGGTCATTTATGAATGTTTGACCCATTTTCCCTCTCCTTTTAATGTCTTCTAAAACCTCGTAACATAGCCGTTATGCTGCAGAATTTCCGTCTCAAAATGTCTCTCTCTTTTTCTAAAGTTATTTTATATTATTAAGTGAATACTCAAAGCTCTTTATTCTAAAGGGGTATTCACATATATACCAAAATGTTTTATTTTAAATTCTGGTATTTACATACATGAGACCCACCTTCCTTTTCTATGGGTTTTAAAGTGACGTAAAGATCATGTCTTTAAAGCAGTTTTTAAAATGTTGTGATTATGAAATGAAACCCATTTATTTTATGCTATATGGGTTATTTATGAAATGTTTGATGATGATATATGTGGCTCACATGATAATAAAGGCAAATTTAAGGGTGCGCCCTGATAGCGCTCCAATGCATTGGGTAATGATGTAACCACTAGAGATTACAATTTTCACGATACCTTGGTGAATAACCTTGGTAATTTTCAAATGACACCTTGGGGATGGACCTTGGTGATATGTTCATGATTGTCTATGTTAAATTATGTAGCCAAATATTCAAGTTATGAAAATGTTATTTTTATTATGATATGCCTCATGATTTCATTCTCATGCCTTGAAGTTCTTTTCATGACTTTATTGAAGTATCTCAAGTTCACATGTAAAATGTTTCTCTTGTTTTCCTTACTGGGCCTTCTGCTCACCCTTTCCTTTTATGTATGTCCCCAGGTTCTGAGATGCAGTAATGAACCTAGGATGAACATAAGGAGAAGCCTTTCAAGTGTTTAAGAAGAATGTTTTTTTTGTTGTTTCATGTTTTAAGTTCCTGGTTTCCAAGACACTAAACCTTAAAGATCCTCGGTTTTGTAAAATGTAATGAATGTTTATGTGATAAAAAGGCGGGATTCTATAGTTGGTATCAAGGGATGGTTTAGTTATTTGTGGAAATTAGGATATGAAAACTTTAGGAAAAAGCCTATAGAAAAGTTAAAATATAGGAAATATTCCTGGTATTTTGGTGAGTATTGAGTAAGGGGTTGCCAAGAAAATACATCCCTGTCTGGATACGAGCAGGTAGAGGTAGCTCTGGCACAGATGTACATAGGGGTAAAACCCGAAAACACCACTTTGAGCTAGACTCGAATGGGAACTGGTACACGAAAATGGGCCTTGCTGCACTCTTGGTTACGACACTCCCGGGGGATATGCTTTGGTAAATTCATAAGCTTAGTATGAACCATTGTTAAAGGAACAAAGATAAAATAAAATGAAGATTCACATAAGAATATATGATCATGGATAACCTAGATGGGAACCTAGGGGATCACAAGTTAGGGTATACTTTTCAACTACAAGTTATCCTTATATGCTTTAAGTTTCTTTTCTTGATTATTGGCTAAGTATTTAAGCCCCTAATTATAGTTTCTTTTCTTAGTTAATGGCGGGAAATGGAAGAACATGTCTCAACAACCAATGTGATAGGAAATGCTATGATTGCCGTATTAATATGACAGAGATGATTAGGGGATTAAAATATGATTTTTTATTTTGGAAGACGTTCACTATTTTGGGGACCCTATATGATCGAGGTAAATAGATTACAATGGTATTTTCATTGAGGAGTAAGGTTGACTTATATTTTGAAGAATCGATGAATTTAAGGTGGACTTATAGTAATTTAGGTTACTTACGGGAATTATTAACCTATCTTGGGTAAAATATGTTTAGGTTAGCTACTTTTGTTATAAGATGTTAGGAGTGGTTGATGTTGTTTGGAGATGAACAATGAAGTTTATTTTGGAAGAATATGTTATCAAATCTTTCTTGTATTTGGCTTTCAATCTTAGTTTGGTTTATTTTGAGGAATCTTAAGGACCATTATTTACAGAATGGACTATGAAGAACTTTGGGTAGTACCATGGAACTTGAAGATTTAAAAGTAGTTTCCATTCCTATGGGATTACTTCTTTTTAAAGAGTTTTTTTTACCTTACTCTTTCTGTTTTTGGGATAATGTTTAAAGATAAAAGAAATAGATAGTTAATCTTTTGTGGATTATGTGATTCTCAAGAAGATGATTCTTGTGTTTTGATGAGACCAAGTAGTTTTGAATGCTCATAGTTTAGAGAAAAGATTAGTTTTGGGTAGAAACTTATTAAAGTATGAAACTCTACATGAAGGTAGATATATTTTCTTATGCTTTTGTTCTATGTAGTAAATGAATTCCTCAAAGTAATGAAAAGGAACATAAAACAAAAACGTTGTTGGTTTACGTTTCCTACTAGGTAATCAAAGACCGCTTGCACAAATCATAATTTTGGGATTTTTCTGGTGGTTAACTTCCTCCTAATCATGTTTTCTATCACTCTCCTTTAGGACGTGACCCTTTGTTTTCTCCTCCATGTCCATGTTTCTTACATGGAATCCTAGTATGAGTAAACTCGGGTGGCCTTTGTACTTCCTTTTCTTTCATTTAAAGTAATGGTGTCACAGACTCTTTTTCCGATGTGGGACTTTCAATGAAATTTCAAAACCCAATTTTTTTAAAATTGCGAGGACGCAATTTCTTAAGGGGGGAAGATTGTAACAGCCCGAAATTTTGAATAAATCTTGTTTACTAATTTCATGTGTTATTTTATTTTATTTTTATACTCAACAAAAATGTTTTATTTGATAAACATGATTATAATTAAAATGAGACCAGTGAGTTTTGACTATTATATAACCATCGGTCAATATGACCGCTGTGAACAAAATGTTTTGATTATTGTCTCTAAATATGAGTAATCTTGGTTAATTATTATAGAAAGAAGATTCGATGGCCTCACCTAGTAGTCTTGGACCGATCGAAGCCCATCTAACAGAGCTTGGGAAGGAGGTAGCACCATTGGGCTTTGCTCTGGATCAAATCCAAGCCGAACTTCATCATGTGAAGCTAGAACAGAATCGCCTTCGTGAGAAGTTCAAACTGATAGAAATTACTACTCGGGCAATGTTGACTGAGCCGCCCCAAAATTCTATCACCCTAGCACACCTTACTCTTAGGTCCTATGCTGGTATTATAAGGGGCTATGTAACGAGACCGTAACTGCCTTGTGTAATCCTTGTTTTAAATAAAAATTGGGATTTCTTCTTTTGATGAAGTTTATGAATTTTGAAATGACCGGATAAATATAGTATGCATATTTTTGATGAATTTTAGAAAAAGGATATTTTAAAAATGTTTATGTAAACCTTAAATAATTAAAAATGTGTAATGATTTTCAAAAAATGGTCTTCTACAATTATGTTCAGTACAAAATTTGGAGTCTAATAAGATCAACTTGATTTTTGATGAATAGTAAATTATGAATAGTGATTTTATGATTAGGATTAGTAATATGACCAAATGGATTAGTAATCTCACTTAAAGAAAGTTTTAAAATAATCTAGGCACCTTGATTAAGTAATGTGATTCAATAAAATGGTTAAATAACGGTTTCATATATTATTATTAAAGTATTAGTTTTTTTTGGGTGAATAGTGTTTTTTAATTAAAAATTAAATTAAAATTATTTAGAAAATTATTTTTATAAAATGGATTTCATTTTTGAACTCAGAGCACCGATATTATGTTATGGTAATTTTTGTGGTTTTTTCTGAAAAAATGAATTTTCGGTGAATAGTGTATTTATTTAAAAAAAATAAATTAAAAATATTTAGAAAAATATTTTTATAAAATGGAGTTCATTTTTGAAATCAGAGCATTGATATTTGATTAAGGTGAAATTTTGGGATCTTTCTGAGAAAGTTGAATTTTCAGTGAATAGTGAAAATACAGTTTTAGGGTTTCGGTATGTTTAATGACATCATAACTGTGTCATGATGATGTCATGGGATCTTTTGAGGGTTGTCCGGCCAAGGGTGATGAATTATTGTTTTGGGGGCCCCATGTGGCCTAACTCCATGATAAATGCAAAGGGAGAGCACATGGGTTTGAGAAAAGCACATGTGAGGTGTCCCTTGGCCATTAATGCCTTGTCCCCTCACTTTCCCTATAAATACCAAGCCCTCCTCTCATCCATTCGACTCCCCACTCTTCCCCAACGAATTTCTGGTCTCATTACCTCCCAAGGAGTCCTACCAAGGTTCCCCCAAGCCCTCAAGGTCCCATCCTTTGAGGTTTAAGAGTTACATTTTAAGGTAAGGGATCCGACCTCTCGCTTTCATTTCAAGTAATCTCTTTTATGTCATTCCGTTTATGCTACATGTTATTATGTTTGAGGATGTTCTTTTATACTCCTCTTACTGCCCTTTTTATGTTAAAATAATGAGATATCCCCTCTTACTCTCATTATTTCGTTTTATGAAGTTTTAAGTGGCGCCGTTAGGCTGCCGAAATTTTTGTAACAGATTCTTTCTCCCTTCTCATTTTTCAAGATCTATTTTCATGTAAAGTATTTCAAGTTCCTTTTTATTATGTTGGGGTATGATATCTAAATTTATCATACTGATATTTTATGGTCATATGATGAGAGACCCCATTTTATCTCTTCAATTCAGTATTTTGAAGTTTTAAGTGGCGCCGTTAGGCTGCCGAATTTTTAAGTGGTTCTTCACCCTTCTCGTTTTGAAGTTCTACTTTCATGTCAATTCCTTCGAGTTCCTTTTTGTTATTTTGGGGTATGATCTCTATATCTATCATACTAGACTCTTATGTTCACATGATGAGATACCCCATTTGATCTCTTCAATTCAGTATTTTGAAGTTTTAAGTGGCGCCGTTAGGCTGCCGAATTTTTAGGGGATTCTTTCACCTTTCTCATGCTTTTCAAAGTTCTACTTTCATGTCAAGTCTTTCAAGCTCCTTTTTAATTATGTTGGGGCATTATCTCTATATTTATCATACTGAACTCTTATTTTCACATGATGACAGACCCTATTTGATCTTTTCAAATCATTTTTGTTGAAGTTTAAGTAACGCTGTTGGGCTGTCGAACTTTCATAAGAGAAATCTAATTTTTGTCTTCCTTCCATGTTTTTCTTTTCAAATGGTATGTCCTTGAAATTTCATTACCATGATCATGTATCCTTATTATTCTGTCCATCTACTGTTTTATGGGTCATTTATGAATGTTTTACCCATTTTCCCTCTCCTTTTAATGTCTTCTAAAACCTCGTAACATAGCCGTTATGCTGCAGAATTTCCGTCTCAAAATGTCGCTCTCTTTTTCTAAAGTTCTTTTATATTATTAAGTGAATACTCAAAGCTCTTTATTCTAAAGGGGTATTCACATATATACCAAAATGTTCTATTTTAAATTCTGGGATTTACATACATGAGACCCACCTTCCTTTTCTGTGGGTTTTAAAGTGACGTAAAGATCATGTCTTTAAAGCAGTTTTTAAAATGTTGTGATTATGAAATGAAACCCATTTATTTTATGATATATGGGTTATTTATGAAATGTTTGATGATGATATATGTGGCTCACATGATAATAAAGGCAAATTTAAGGGTGCGCCCTGATAGCACTCCAATGCATTGGGTAATGATGTAACCACTAGAGATTACAATTTTCACGATACCTTGGTGAATAACCTTGGTAATTTTCAAATGACACCTTGGGGATGGACCTTGGTGATATGTTCATGATTTTCTATGTTAAATTATGTAGCCACATATTCAAGTTATGAAAATGTTATTTTTATTATTATATGCCTCATGATTTCATTCTCATGCCTTAAAGTTCTTTTCATGACTTTATTGAAGTATCTCAAGTTCACATGTAAAATGTTTCTCTTGTTTTCCTTACTGGGCCTTCTGCTCACCCTTTCCTTTTATGTATGTCCCCAGGTTCTGAGATGCAGTAATGAACCTAGGATGAACATAAGGAGAAGCCTTTCAAGTGTTTAAGAAGAATGTTTTTTTTTGTTGTTTCATGTTTTAAGTTCCTGGTTTCCAAGACACTAAACCTTAAAGATCCTCGGTTTTGTAAAATGTAATGAATGTTTATGTGATAAAAAGGCGGGATGCTATATGTACGGGGGTGCGGGGGGCTGTACGGGGGTGCGGGCGGGCTGTTCGGGGGTGCGGGGGGTTGTACGGGGGTGCCGGGGGGGCTGTACGGGGGTGCAGGGGGCTGTACGGGGGTGCGGGGGGGGGGGGGGGGGGGGCTGTACGGGGGTTCGGGGGGGGGGGGGGGGGCTGTACGGGGGTGCGGGGGGCTGTACGGGGGTGCGGGGGGCTGTACGGGGGTGCGGGGGGGCTGTACGGGGGTGCGAGGGGGCTGTCCGGGGGTGCGGGGGGGCTGTACGGGGGTGCGGGGGGGCTCTCCAGGTTTGCGGGGGGCTGTACGGGGGGTGCCAGGGGGGGGGGGGGCTGTACGGGGGTGCGGGGGGCTGTACGGGGGTACGGGGTGCTGTACGGGGGTGCGGGGGGGGGGGGGGGGGGAGGGGCTGTACGGGGGTGCAGGGGGCTGTACGGGGGTGCAGGGGGGCTGTACGGGGGTGCGAGGGGGTTGTACGGGGGTGCGGGGGGGGGGGGGGTGGGGGGGAAGGGAGGGTCTGTACGGGGGTGCGGGGGGGCTGTACGGGGGTGCGGGGGGCTGTCCAGGGGTGTGGGGGGGGCTGTACATGGGTGCGGGGGGGATGTACGGGGGTGCGGGGGGGCTGTCCGGGGGTGCGGGGGGCTGTACGGGGGTGCGGGGGGGGGGGGGGGGCTGTACGGGGGTGTGGGGGGCTGTACGCGGGTGCCGGGGGGGGCTGTACGGGGGTGCGGGGGGCTGTACGGGGGTGCGGGGGGGCTGTACAGGGATGGATGGAGCTGTACGGGGGTGCGGGGGGCTGTTCGGGGGTGCGGGGGGGGGGGGGGGCTGTACGGGGGTGCGGGGGGTTAGAGTTTTTAAATGCACGCCTTAAATAATATTAGCTATCATATAATAAACAAGAAAATAAAGAAATTATAAGTACAAGACCTTCTAATTTAAATTAAATGAAGAAATACAGTACATCAATGTCAACCCCACCAGTAAAAACAAAAAACATATCTCGTGAATATATGACGCGTCACACGTTGTCATCACTGCTACCTCCTTCTGGTGGGCCAGGGGCCTACAAAAAATAAACATTATAAATATTTTAATAACAAAAATAATTTAATTTAAATAAATAAATACAGTATATACCTGCGTCGTATGATCCCCTGCACCATCAGCTCAACGCACATATTCCCGCAGTGCTCTAACCTCAGCTGTCAATTGCGCATTTGCCTCCTCGGAAGCGCGCAACCATGCCTCAAAATCTGACATCTGCTGTGTCATATGAGCAACAGTAGGACCGAAAACCGCAGCGCTTGACACTACAGAATGAGGAATCCCTGCTTCATAGGTCAAACTATAGCCATGCCCGTCCCGACCGATAATGCGAAGAAAGATCTCATCCCGTCGCATGGGAAGCTGTCGCTGGTCCTCTGGCAGATGATCTAACTCAGATTCAAATTGAGCCTGTGAAATATTTAAATATATATAAATATATATATGTTAATATATAGATTTATGTAATTATTGGTAAGTACAGACACTTACTATCTATGCTGCAACCTCTGGATCATTGCGATCATGAGTCCTCATCCACACCGACATTTTATCAGTTGCTGCACCTTGCTCTCACAACTGTATATTAAAAGAATATAAACACAAAACCATATTAATTAATAAATTAAAAAATGAATAATATATACCTCATGTCGGATCTGAGACACGTGACGAGTCCCGAGCCTATGAGGTGGTCCCTGCAACGCTCGATTCTCAGAATGGCGTATTGACACCTCCTACATTCAATTCATTCAAATTCAAAACAAATCACATATTCTTGAAAATATATATACACCAAAATAATTAATATAAAAACTGCAACACCCTCAGTAGACCAATATGCAACCAAGTCACGCCACTAAGCCGGGAGGACACCTCTCAGGACTTTTTCCAAAATGTTTAGGGCACCCACATTTGGTACCCAGTGGTCCCTCTTCACTTTTCCTTTATAATCTTTCCACATCTTATGGAATTTGCTCATACACACGGGCCGAAACTCTTCAGGGCATACTTTCAAATTTTTCTATAAAGAAAATAATCAAACATATTAGTATTCTTTATACATAGAAAATAAAGTAAAATGATTTTCTTACCTGAACCTCCCTCCATAGACGATCTAATGTGTCCTGAGGGATAGAAGCCCAGTCACGCATGGTCAATGGAAATCGATGTGGGTCACGTATGATATGACCCAGATGACGAATAAATGATGGGGCATTCGGTCCCACAGGATGAAAAACCTCATCAAATGAAACATCTATCGTCATGTCGGAATTCCATGATAATATGCCACGACTAGGGCCTCTCCTGCGAGAGGAAGAAGCAGCCGAGTCTGATCCTGTTGAAAAAAATTTTATATATAAATTGACAAATGTTATATATATATATATATATATATGTATGTCTATTACATAAAAATATAGACAATGACATTCAAACATACCTCGACCCTGAGACGTAGATGCCTCAGATGGATGATGTGGATCTTCTGCCTCTTCCCCTGACATGTCTGCAGTCATAGAAAACACCAATAATGAGTCCAAAGTGTTTAAAAGATAAATTGGATTGTTCTTAAAAAATCAAACTCGTACAACTGTTAATCAAACAAAAAATGGATTGAATAATTATTTGGGAATGAATTTTAAAAAATCAGAAAGTTAACAAAACAGATATACAAATTATGTACAAAACCAGTCAATGCATAACCAAATTTCAGATAGAACTAATAAAAATTCAAGCAGCACATGAATCAGATGAAGAATACCTCAAAGGGATGATACACCGATCATAACATCAATAAATCAAGAGTAAAAACAACCTAAATATTTATGATTGAATTAACTTACAAAAGTGAGGATTAAAACTTATAAAGATTTATAAAATGATTAGATAATTTATGATATCCTAGGACATTCTAATGAATAGCGGGAAAACAATTATATCTTTCATTAAGCATGAAAATATACCGTTTCTCCTTCAACATCCGCTCTGACCCAATAAATATCTTCTTCACGTTGAACTACGGTATGTTGATCAAGTTGTTGGTAATCAAACGGAACAGTCTCGGGTTCATCTTCTTCAAATAAAAACACTCCTCGCCGAGACATTTTGACAACAACTTGCCAACTTGGATCCGAAGGCAAAGTAATGAAGAATACTTTTTCCGCTTGTGATGTCAAAATGAAAGGTTCATTCTCAACTCGTTCATTATTTTTGTATAACATATAGTTAAAATTCACCAATGAAAACTGATATTGATCGACTTTACATCCACGCACTGGATCAACCCAATTACACTTTAACAATATGTACTTCAAACCGTGTGTGTATACAACTTCAATGATGTCTATAAATTGACCATATTAATAAACAGAATTGACAAAGGGACAACCGATGCCACTGTTTTGTGTTGATCATTTTTCGTCAACATCTTTAATGCGAAATCGAAAACCATTAGCATCAATAGCTTTATAACGACGAGCCGTTATAGATGGACCCTCAACCAGTTGGATAAATACTTCAGGTAGCTTGGGGTCCCCTAACTCCCTCAGCTTATGAACCTACATAATTTATAAAAATCAATAATGATATATGCAAAAAGAATTAGTATAATACTTCACTCATAATGAAAATAAATTTATACATACATAATCCTTGAACCAATCATGAAATGACGCATAATGAGATTGTTGAATTTGCAACTCAGTCGCACGATGCATCTCTTCTTTTATCTCATTAATGTGTTTCCTGTAAATGATAACGCGATGTTTAAAAGATCATCTTATGCAAACAAAACATGTAAAAGTTATACAATCACATTGATAAGATACTTAATGCATTAATGGTGCAACTGATGGAGTATTGAACAAGATATATCGATGTGCTTGTATCCACTCGATGTTGTCCATATCAAATGTGGTTCCTTCTCCAACTAGACCATCATGAATCCGAGAGGGCTTATCTAATTTTGTTTCAACATCCGTAAGATATTCTGCACAAAAGGTAGTACACTCATCCATCAAATAACCATTGGCTATTGATGCCTCTGGATGAGCTCTGTTGCGCACAAATATTTTCAATGTACTCAAATACCGTTCAATAGGATACATCCACCTGAATTGCACTGGACCAGCAGCCATTACTTCATCAGTTAGGTGCACTGTCAAGTGGACCATAACATCAAAAAATGAGGGGGGGAAAAGTTTCTCAAAGTGACAAAGCGTAAGTACAATTCGGTCCTGCAAACTTTTTAAATCACTCATTTGTTGATTTCTTAAACAAAGCTGTCTAAAAAAAATACTCATCTCAATCAAGGGCTGAACAAAATTGGGGGATAAAAAATCACAAATTGCGATTGGAATCAACTACTCAAGTAATATGTGATTGTCATGACTTTTCAACCCTTGCAATGTCTTGCTCGTCAGATTCACACACTTTGAAATATTAGAATAATAACCATCAGGCACCTTGACCATCTTCAAAATGGAAAGAAATGTCTCTTTCTCCTCTGTAGTCATCGTATACTATGCAGCAGGCATATATGCCTTGTTTCCCTCAGCTAACTGTAAATGTAACTGTTTCCTTAAACCCATTTCTTCCAAATCACGGCGTGCATTAACATGGTCCTTTGATTTTCCACTGACACCTAAAATGGTCCACAATATGTTATCACAAACATTTTTTTCAATGTGCATGACATCAAAATTATGCCTCAACATGTTAGTTTTCCAATACAGAAGACTATAAAAAATACTTTTCTTTTTCCAATTGTGACTGCGCTGCCTACCCGCAGCACGAATATTACGTACTAGAGGATCCACCAAATATTGAATTTCATATACCATGCGGATGTTTTCTTCCTCAATCTGCGATAAAATTTCGACTCCTATCATGATCTTTGGTGCTGGGATGAACTCTCTAGAACCATCAAATGCCACTTTGTCCTTTCTGAATCTGTGCTGAGGAGGGAGAAAACGCATGTGACCCATGTATGCCCATTTTTTGGAATGTTTAAGCCATACAAATTTTTTACTTTTATTGCAACAAGGGCAAGCAAATTCTCCTTTCGTACTCTAGCCTGATAAATTTTCATAAGCTGGGAAGTCATTGATTGTCCACAATAAATCAGCATGCAGTTTGAACATTTCATTCGTTTCGCAGTCATAAGTCATCACACCATCACCCCAAAATTCATTCAACTCATCAATCAATGGATGAAGGTAAACATCAATCTTATCCCCCGGACTTTTAGGTCTATCAATAAGAGTGGAAAGTAATATAAATTGTTGCTTCATACAAAGCCACAGAGGAAGATTATATGGAACCAACACCACGGGCCATGTGCTATGAGTTGCACCAACGATAGACTTGAATGGATTGAAACCATCTGCTGCCAATCCCAATCGGACATTACGAACATCTTTAGCAAAGTCAGGATGTCTCTTATCAAAATCCTTCCATGCATGAGAGTCTGCTGGGTGGGTTAACATATCACTTTCATGAACTCTTTCTGCATGCCATCTCATTAAATTAGAAACTTTAGATGACATAAAAAATATTTTCAACCTCGGTTTAAGGGGAAAGTAACACATTTGCTTTATGGCAATCGGTTTCCCCTGTATCGCAATCTAACTTTGATGAGTATTATTTACCCTATTCTCTTTCCACCCGGAAGCACCACAAACCCTACAAATATCCAAATGGGCAGTTTCTTTTCTAAACAACATACAATTGTTTGCACATGCATTTATGGTCTCATATGTAAAACCTAAGTTCTCTGTCAACTTACGAGCATAGTAATACGACTCAGGAATCTTAGCGTTGACAGGAAGAAATTTTTTCAATAAAACCAAAAGCATGTCGAATGATGTGTCTGACCAATTATTCAAAGTCTTCAAATGCAACAACTCCACGATAAACAACATTTTATTGTAAGAAGTACATCCAGGATATAATTCTGTTTTCGCATCATCAAGTGCTTCATAAAACCTCCTCGAATCACGATCTTCACCAGAGCGAAGATTTATCTCACCAGTCTCAAGATTCTGGATGTCAATGCCTTCAGGATCAAACCCACGTACCATTTCAGTAAGCATTTCATGCATTGGATCAGTCATCCTTGCATCAACATCCATCTGAGATGCATCTGTATTTTGACAACGAACATATTCTTCTCCATGACGAGTCCAACTCTTATAATTTTTCAGAAATCCATTAAAGAAAAGGTGCTCCCTCACAGTATCTCGTGTGAATTGATATCTGGTAGCACATTTTCTACATGGACAACTAATATAGTCACTTTAAAATCCTCTCGTGAAGTCAATAAACTGCATAATGCCATTGAAATATTCTCTAGACGTTCGATTTGGAAGATCAATCCAACTCTTATCCATAATTATATCTGTATAACAAACATTTACACAATACTTATTACATTTAAAATTTTCAAATCAACTATATTTAAAATAAATATTAATCATTTGTTTATGAACCATTAATAAAATAATAATGTAACTAAAATCCCATGTTACCTGATTGAGCTACAAACCTGAAAGGGAGGGGAGCCGAAGGCGGTGCAGTGAGAGAGAGGAGGCAGCGAAGGGGAGCCGGAGCCAAAGGCGGTGCAACAAGGGAGGGGACGGGCGGTGGCAGGGAGCTGGAGGAGAGGAGGCGGTGAGGGGATGGGGGACGGGCAACGAGGGGGGGGGGGGGCTGTCCGGGGTCGGGGGGGGGGGGGGGGAGCTGTTTGAGGTGCGGGGGGTCGTCCGGGGTGCGGGGAGCGGTCCGCGGTGTGGGGGGAGGGGGGGGCTGTCTGGGGTGCCAGAGTCGTTCGGGGTGGGGGGGAGGTCTGAGGGGGCGGAGGGCGTGCGGCGGGGGAGGCCGGGTGGCGGGGGGAGGGGAGGGCGGCGTCGGGGGGGGGCGGCGACGGGGGGGGGGGGGGGGGAGGGTGGCGTCGGGGGGGGGGGGGGGGGTGGCGACGGGGGGGGGGGGGGGGGAGGGCGGCATCGGGGGGGCGGCGACGGGGGGGGGGGGGGGGAGCGGGGGAGGCCGGGAGGCGGGTGGGGGGGAGGGCGGCGTCGGGGGGGCAGGGGCGGCCGGGCGGCGGAGGAGGCCGGGCGGCGGGGGAGGCCGGGAGGCGGGGGGGGGGGGGGGGAGGGCGGCGTCGGGGGGGCGGCGACGGGGGGGGGGGGGGGGGGAGGCTCGGGTTTTTTTATCAAGGCCAGCGACTGCCATTGGCGGTCGCTAATAGATGTCTATAGCGACCGCCAATGGCGGTCGCCCGATTCTGGGGGGATTCAATGCCCCCTTTTCTAGTAGTGATTTGAGAGTTTGTAATCTATTTCAGGAACCTCTTAAGATATGCTTCAGACCTGTTACCAGATGAGAAGGCCAGGGTGAGGAATTTTGAGGAGGATTTGCGCCCAGAGATCCAGTGTCAGGTCACCCCATTTATGCTGAAGACATATCTTGAGGTGCTGGGGAGGGCATAGGTTGTCGAGAGGACTTTAGACAGGACCAGATCATCACGGGAGTGGGATTTTCATGATCCCTTACGAAGCAAAACTGTGGTCCGGGGTTCCTGGTTTTCAGGGCAGAAGATTTTCCATTCAGCCGGGGGTAGGTCCCAACCCTTCACATCTCGTTTCTCCGGAGGCAGCAACTCCCAGGCCTATACCAAGGGATCAGGTGATTTTCTTTTTCTTGTGGTGGTCATGGTCATCAGCAGCGGGAGGGATATACCTTTCAGAGCGGTCATCGTGCACCGGGCGCTCCGCTCCAGGTTCCTCCGTTGAGGCAGTTCCAGCCGCGGCAGCAGCAGCAGGTTGCACTATCTTTAGATCAGCAGAGAGTATATGGGGTAGGCATAGGACAGCCCCATGATACTCCCCGTCCTTAGAGAGTAGAGCGCGACCATGGTGGTGGTCGTCATTAGGGTCAGAGAGGCCATGGAGGAGTTCGTGGAAAACTTCATGCTCTAGAATTTCCATCTCCAGGCGAGCCATATGTCATTCGAGGTACCCTTTGCTTGTTTTCTACCTTGGTGTATGCCTTGTTTGATTTAGGAGCGACACACTCCTTCATATCACCTACCCTTGTCCATGTTTTTGGACTTGAGGTAGAGAGGCTTCCAGTTCCCTTGGCGTTGACTACGCCAGTTGGAGGTCGAGCTGACTTGTTTGAAGTATGTAGAGACTGTGATCTAGTGTTAGGGAAACACCGCTCTTGGGGAGAATTCCTATGTTTACGAATACAACCATATGATGTCATCCTCAGCATGAATTGGTTGTATTCGGTGCAAGCTATCGTGGATTTCTTTAGGAAGAAGGTCGTTTTCCTTGGTGAAGATGGAGAGAAAGTGGTGTTTGTTGGTGAGCGAGATCCTTGGATGGGTCAGAGATGCATTCCATCCTTATCATCCATGATGGATGACATGATGCTGAGTTCTTCAGAGGTTCAGAAGTTGGCGTTTCCTAGGGTCGTAGAGGAGTGCCCTGATGTCTTTCCAGAAGAGGTTGTAGCATTACCCCCTCGATGAGAGATCGATTTTGGGATCAAGCTACAGCCAAGAGCGTCTCCTATCTCTATGTATCCATATAGGATTTCCCCTTCTGAGTTAGGAGAGCTAAGTATATAGCTTGATGGTCTGTTGCAGTGCAGTTTTGTTCGGCCAAGTGTGTCACCATGGGGTGCACCAGTTTTTTTTTGTGAAGAAGGCCGACATCAGTTTGCGGTTGTGTGTCGATTATCATCGCTTAAACAGAGTGACAATAAAGAATCGCTATCCTCTTCTGTGAATTGAGGATTTATTTGATCAACTGAAGGGTTCAAGTTGGTTCTCAAAGATCGACTTGCGGTCAGGATATCATCAGATGCGTGTGAAGGATGAGGATATCCCGAAGACTGCTTTCCATTGTCGTCATGGGCATTATGAGTTTGTTGTAATACCATTTGGCGTGAATAATTCTCCAGATGTATTCATGGGATTGATGAATTATGTGTTCTGTGAGTTCCTGGACAAGTTCGTGGTAGTTTTCATCGACGACATCCTTGTGTACTCCACATCTGAAAAAGAGCATGCAGAGCATCTACAATCCATTTTGGGAGTTCTTCGTCGACATCAGCTGTTTGGGAAGTTGTCAAAGTGTGAGTTTTGGGCTCAAGAAGTCTGTTTCTTTGGTCATGTTGTGTCCCAATAGGGAGTATCTGTGGATCCATTGAAGATAAAAGCAGTTATGTCTTGGGAAGCCTGCAAGACAGTGTCAGAGGTGAAAAGTTTCCTTGGTCTCGCAGGCTACTACATGAGGTTCGCAGACAATTTCTCACGAGTTGCGACTCCTCTGGCAGCTTTAACTAAGAAGGACTAGAAATTCATATGGACTGATCAGTGTCAGGCAGCATTCAATTATCTAAAGGTGAAGTTAGTAAGTGCTCCAGTCCTTTGCCTTCTAACTGAGGGATTCCAGTTTGATGTTTTCTACGATGCTTCACATCTGGGGTTAGGATGTGTTCTCATACAGGAGAGTTCAGTTGTTTCTTATGGGTCTCGGTGGTTGCATCTCCATGAACGCAACTACGCCACCCATGATCTTGAGTTGGATGCCATGCTGTTTTCTCTGAATTTTTGGAGACATTACCTCATTGGTGAGCGCTTTGTGGTTTTCCCTGATCATAAGAGTTTGAGGTATGTTTTCTCTCAATGTGACTTGAACTTATGATAATGTCAGTGGATGGAGTTATTACTGGAATATGAATTTGAAATATCATATACACCTAGAAAAAGGGAATGTTGTAACTGATGCACTGACCCAAAAGTCACGTAGTGATGCTGTGCGTGAATCCAGTGATTCCATGAGAGTAATGGAGAAACTTTCAGCATTGCATCTTGACATGGGAGAAGGAATTCCCCAATACATGTGTTGGGGAAGCGTGTTGCTTGTTTTGTGCGGTGTTGGAGGCAGTGTGTGTATGAGAAATCCTAAATTATAAGGGTGGGAAGACCTAATCCCTAATTGAGACGCATTAATGTAGATGCGATTAAACCTGTGCAGGTGAGTCAGTGTCGCCTAAAGTGGATAATATCTCGACATGGGGGAAGGAATTCCATGACTCATATAATTAGGATAGTGGTCGGATTCCTATTATGACGAGAGCCCTGAGAGGTATCTTGCGGGGTGGTTGTTTGGACCTTTCCCTTTTTATGAGTTGTTTTTTTATTCTCAAGGATGAGAATGTTTTGAGAGGTATCTGATGTAATGGCCCGAACCTCTCCGGTCCATTACTTTGTAAAAATTTGATGTGGTCAAACACGACGCGTGTTATAATAATAATTTTTTTTGATAATAATAATTGATAAGGGCGGCATGAAAATATTTGGTGTTAATTAGATTAAATGGTTTTAATTTAATCATTGTGAAATAAAATAAATAAAATTAAATGTATTTAATTCAATGAGGGGAGCCGCATGGAACAAATTATAAAGGAATAAATTATAATAAATGAGGCGCATGTAATAAATTATAAAGGAATCAAATGCATGGGGAACAACCCCTTATGGCTGAATCCAAATTGTATTTTGGAATATTAAAATAATTATAATAATATTCATTTAATAGATTATAAAAAAAATAATAAAATGATAATGAAGAATGGAAGGGGTTCCCAACCCGTGCGTGAATATCATGTGATTTGAGAGAGGGAGTAATTATAAGATAATAATGATCATCAATAATAATAATAATTATTAATGATAATGATGGAGACCCATTGATGAAATTGAAAGAGGATTTATTACTATTAAATAATAATGGTAATGGTGGATTTTGGTGTGTAATAAATGGAGAGTTTCCATAATATAGAGAGTTTCCATTAATTTGGATGTTTCCATAATGTTGGTAGTTTCCATAAATAAGTATGTTTCCATAATTTTGGTAGTTTCCATAAATTTAGATATTTCCATAATGTTGTTGTTTCCATAAAGTAGGGTGTTTTCATAATGACGAGTGTTATTATTATTAATTGTATTAATAATAAAGTTGAAGTGATAAATGGAGTTAGGTGTTAATTGGGAGAAGAAATCGTGAATGAAGAATTAGATTGGAGAGAGAAAAGGGAATGATATAAATAAATTAAAATAAATTAAATAAATCAATCAAGGAAGTTATGGGGCATGTCGGACATGGAGAAAAGGAAGGGGGAGGCGCCACTTTTTGTGGAGTGGGTGAAAGATTGGAAATAAATTGGAGAGAGAGTGTGATAATTAAAAGGGGAAGTAATAAAAGAAAAGAAAAGGAAATAAATTAGGAGAAAGGAAGTGAGTCGCACCAAATTGGAGAGAGATTGGTACGTGGCTTTGGGTATTTGAAATAAATCAATTAAAAATAATAATATAATAATCATGTTATTGTTTTTGTTGATAAAACACTTTTTCGACTGTAAATTATTCGTGCGACCTCGGTTTCATGAACCATCTATGGCAGTGCGAACCAGATTCCGAGACAGACATTTCACGCCCAATATTGGATGCCTTTTTTGGGTTTTTGGATCGGGTACCCGAAGTGCTCGGAAAATAATAGATTTAATATTATTATTAAATCTTTGACCCGCCATAACTCCCGCGTGCAACATCCGATTGACTTCTCGTCAGTGGCGATGTGATCCTATCATTAATACAATTAATTCAAGTCTAATGTGAAATATTAAATTATGGTTTGTGTCTTGGGTCCATGAAACACCCAATAATAATGATAAAATTATTATTACGGGATCTTGTATTCAACATATCTCCTTTATATGGTGTTGGAATGGAGAACCGTCTGTGAGGTTGGAACCCTTAAATTAAGACTGATGATTCAAAGACCATAAATCCTATATTAATTATTCCTATGGCTTAGGATGTTTTTACTTGGTCAAACCGCGTGGGTTAATGTGATCCGCATTTAATGGGGAATAAGCGTATCTTAAAATGTCACCCCATTGAATCTTTAAAAGGGACAAGATATCATCCTCCCTTGGTATTCCTCTTTGTTCTCGGCTATGAGATGCTAGAACCTTTCAATCCTTCCTGTAGGAGTTGCACAATCAAACTTCACTCCTCGAATCGGTTCCGCTCTGTTTTGATGCAACCAAGCTGTATCGATCAATCTTCGATATAAGTTATGTTTTTATTGTCGTTCCTTTGGGATCATCTTCCCCTATTTCTCCTTTCCATCTTATAGCATGTAATCTCTATTCTTCTAATGGGGTTTTCTTGGGGTTTGGTTGGTGCGGACGTACCATGGAATCTTCGGGTGGATGCAGTTGTCGCGAGAGGAGGATCGTGACATGTTGTGTGGATAAAGAACATCAAGAACTCTTCAAGGTAGGGGATTCGTGGATTCTATAATTTTTTATGTGCAATCGTAGAGTTAGCATGATTTAGCTCTTTGGATCACAATCAAATTAACCTAATTAAATACTTGAACTGGATTAAAAGAATTGGTTTGATCGCATGTTGTTTCTTTGTACCGTCATAACGGTTTGCCACATATTTTTCTAGATAGAGTGATATATATGATTGCTTTGATTAGTTGTTCGTTCTTGATAGAAATTGATAAAGAACGTAAAGCCAGAATTAATTGAAAATTAATTGGCTAAAGATAAAGAGGCATGTAAATGAATCTGGTTGTTGCCGTTGTTGTAGTTGTTCTAATTTTATGTTAATCAAATTGGCATATTAAGCATGTTAAATCTTTTATGATAGCTTACTGATTAGGTTTCCTAGAATTGGAACATACAAATTGAATCTGTTAATTCAAGAGGGATTAAAGAAATGGTTGGTTGATAAAAGATAACACCTAGTAGGGTTCTTTGTTACCCTATTGTTCGTAAGGCTGAGTGCCTTGTGCTTTAGAACCATGAGTGCTCATTATTTATGAAGGCTGGATGCCTTGTTAAAGGGCCAAGATCCCATTTGATGTGATGTTTGATTTCCTGCTACTTGTGCTGTGATGTGACCCTGGAGGGGTGTTGTGATATGTGGAGGCAGGGAGGCCTTGTGGTTGTGGCAGCAGATGATGCCTAGAGTGGCGAGATGCATTGGTTTATGCATGTGGGTGTCGGGGAGGACACAAGTGATGATAGAATGGGATGGATGTGTTTGTTGGATGCTTGGTGACTTTGATTGAATGTTTATCTGCTTTACTTTTCCCCACTACTCAAGGCATCTGGTCTTTCTTACCCTTCTTCCAAAGGAGGTGAAGATGCGCGGGGTATGCCACGTGCTTTCCGTGTCTAGCTTCTCAAAGTAGAATGGGTATATGCTCTTACTATAGGCGGAAAATACTCTACAGGTAGTACATCTACTCACCGTGTTGAGCCCCCTTGTGTTTAGTAGCATAGAATGCTTTTCTAGAATGCCTAGGAATATGGGAAGTAATTCTGAAATGAATATATGAATAAAATGTGTTAACCCGTGGGGTTGGTGTTCGCTGAAACATAATGATGAGGTAGTAATCTTTTTAAGGAACAATTGACTTTGGGTGTGATGCTAATGAAATTTAATGAGGAATTGTTCATGTTTAATTAATGTGTAAAGAATTAATTAACGTAAAGTGGAATTGATAAAAAAGGGAATAAAGGAATCTAATAAAGTTCTTTAATTGGTTGTGTGATTATAGGATACCTAGTCTTAGAAATAGCAGCCCGGAGTCCGAGAGACGTTAGCTGCAGTTGAGGCTAAGACTAGGTTATGCCCATAGTGTGGTTGTGAGTATAATATATTCTGTACTTTTTGTGTTTATATACACTACTCCACCCTTTCGGTAAGGGAAACTAACACCTCGGGGATTTTGATCCCTGGGGGGATGTTTTCCCCAACATTCTGGTGGGAGGATGAATGGATGACTACCCCTTTGACCCCGCTCTCTTCTCTTGGTAGATACTTGTGCTGGTAGGCACAATGGTTAGTTTTTCCCATATATGTGTGTAGAGGGATGTAATGTCTTGTGGTTATTCACACACATATATTCTAGATATAGTATCCTATGGACTACTATAGGTGTAACATGTATAGGTTGTGATGGCTTGAGGATCCTTACTCGGCGTATGGGCTGTGATGGCTTGAGGTATAATACCTGACGTATGATACACGTTATGCGAGCTGTGGTGGCTTCCGGAAACTACCTGGTTATTTTGGTTGTGAGGATGGTGTGGTGCTTAGCCCAGGTGTCTGTAGGCAAGCCTTTGTGGTGCACGTGGTGCATATTGTAGAGCTTAGCCCAAGTATATACGAGCAAGCCTTTGGAGAGAGATTCACATGACGTATGTCGTTGGGGAAAAGCGGCAAACCAGTGGGGAAGTAGTAGTGGGGTACCCTTGATATTCTTTACTATATGCTATATTCTTGTATGTGTTACTTGGTGAGAGTAGCCATGTTGAGGTTGGGAACTTAGTATACCTATTTAGGTGACTAGTTAGTTTCACTTGTTGTTCATTGTGATTTAGCATGATATCTTTACTTTTCACAAGAGGCTTCGGGGAGGATCCTACTGAGTATATTGTTATACTCACCCTACGTATATATAAACTATTTTTCTGGTCACTTGGAGTAGGTTGGAGATCAATCTGGTTTCTACTAGCTTAGGGTTGCAGGATATGTTCGGGTTTGTGGTTGCTGTTGGTTTTACTTTCTTTTGAGTACTTGAAGTTTCACCCTTTTAGTTGTAGTACTTTTGTATGTCATTTCATATGTGTACTTGGGTTTTCGTTTATATTGCAGTATGAGTTGGAGTTTTTTGGTGTCTATCTTATCTCTCTCTTCCGCATGTGTTCTCTTAGAGGGTAATGCCTCCCATTTTGTGTGTTACTATACCCTCGGTGCTAGTTGCCAACCTGGGGCCTAATGGAGGCGGGACTCGGAGGTCATTATCTACCTTCTCACATTGCTGACCCATGAGGGGTACACTTTGTGGGGAGGGGGTTGTGACATATATAGTATTGAAAAAACTTTTAATTCCTTGACCTAGAATAGGAAAACATTTATCTAGTTAGAGAATTTCTATAAGGGATTCAAAGAGTTTTGATTGAGGTTGACAAGAACTCTTATATTAAGGTTTCGAGAGGGGGGGGGGGTTGAGTACATAGTGTTCTGTGATGCCTCTAGATACAGACTTGAGTATATGTTTATAAAAAGGCAGGTGGTGATCAGGGGTGTAATCAAGTCAAGTTTAGTTGATATAGGATGATACTCAATCTTTATATTGATACAAAATTCCAATACTTGATACTTGACTCAACTCAGTACAATCTTGAATTTGAAATCTCAAGATTGAATCAAATATTGAAATGAGCTACTTGATATTGATTGATCAAAGTCAATTAATGTAATTATCTTTACTATTAATCAAACTCAAGCTTGACTATTAGATATAAAATATAATTAAAAAATGATTTTTATATTATAATAATTTCAAAAATCAATTAAAAACATAAAAAATAATCCAATTATCTTAACAAATACACCCATAAAAAATGTATTCTTTTTATATTAATTAACATACATAAAAAAATAGTATTGAATGAGGTGCCTAGTGATGTACACGAGAAGGTTTAATTCACGTAAAGATATTAAAGCAAGAAGTTTTGGTAGGTTGAAAAATTATTGGGACTCAACAACCATCCATGAACTAATAAAAAAAGAAGAGATCCTCATTACATCATTCCCTTCAAGATTCTCATCACTCCTTCAACCAAGTGTGCAACAAAAGAATAACTCCTAAACTCCCTTTAACATTATCTCTACCAATATCTACACATTCCATAACCTATTGAACAACTAAAATACATTGCAATCAAATATAAATATCATTCAATGAGTTATAATTATTGAAAAAAATACTTACAATAAACACTTAAAAAAATAAACCATTAAAATTGATTATGAATCATATTTTAAAAATATTTAGAAAACTAAATACATTTTTTAGCATGAACATGGAATCAAAATTAAATATATGAACTCCAACATCCATGGGTATACTTATTAAAAATATCTCTTGAAAAATACTAATGCAACAATGACTTCAAAATGATTAGATATGGTAAAAAAGTTATAGTATCACTATTCTCCTTAAGAAAACTTGTTTGAAAAAAATAAATAAATGGCATTAATTTAGATTTTAGAAAAAAGTATAAAACTTCTTAAGGTTGTTTTGAAAGTATAATAAATTATTTTTTTTATTAAAATTATTTCAAAAATAATCTTAAAGGTGTATTTTATGTTGAGGTGTCATATAATATAAGTGAAAGTGAGATAAAAAAACATATTAAAAAGTGATAAATATGTATGGGAAGAAGGTAAAAAATCCTTAGAGTGAAGGATTCCACATAAATGTGTCATATTGGGAACAATATAAATAATATTAATTAAATAGAAAAAATTATTCAAATTCATTGTAGAAGAGTTTGGATTCAAGTTTGGGTTCAACAAGGATGGGATCAGGTCCTCAAAACATGCTTCTCAAGAGATGGTGGTGCTTACTTTGGATTATTTTGGTCATTTATACAACACTATGCTTGATATTATTTTAGATTTTGATAGATATTTTTTATTTTTGGGGTTTTATTCACCGAGTGTATTTCTGGACTTCCAAAACCTTCAACTTTAACATGATTAATAAAGGCCAAGGGGTGTTATATTTAGTGTTTATAAATATTATATATGTAACATCCTAGCTTTATCCAAAGGCAAAAAACATTAATTTTTTGGTTTAAATTACTTAAAATGGACCTAATATAGATGCCTAATCAGTTAATGGAGGTCTCAAGTGTGTTTAGATTTTGTTTGAAGCCCATATCTCCAAAATGGGAGGAAGCAAACTGAGCCACATGGTTAGAGAAAACCATGCAACCCAGCCTGCATGGTTTCCCTAAACCATGCGGTAGTTGGTAGTGGGAACCCAGGGGCTGCAAATTTCATTTAAAACTATGAGACCCAAAGTGCACGGATGTGCAACCCTCTATAATATCTAGATAGAGAGTTTTCACATGGTTTGCACACGGTTAGTCAAACTGTGTGCCTAATCATGTGGTATGCCCCTTTGAAGCAGCAATAGGCCCATAGTTGGCACACAGTTTGGCCAAACTGTGTGACCAAACCATGAACAATGTATTTTGAGGGTGAAATTCTTTTTTTCCCTTAATGAAGGTTTTAACCACTTTTTTCCTCCTCCATCCTCTTCCACTTGGGCTTTTTCTCTCCCCCTTGGAGTGTGGTGGTCTCCTCCTCCCTCTCATAGGGTTTTTGATATCTCACTCCTCTATGGTCGGATTCCTTCACTGTCGGAAGCTATAAAAATACCTCGGTAAGATCTCCCTTCTATACCCATATATTTCTAGTTATCTATTCTATCTGTTGTGATATTTTGCTGTAATGGATTTTTTCCCTATTTTTGGGGTTTTGTTAAATCTCTCATTTTCTCCCATTTTAGGTTGAATCAAGCCTTGACAATGAATGAGTGGAGTGTTTCTATGTCAAGGTAGGGAGTATTCACCTTTTTCCCATCATTTCATCACATTTTAAGTGTTTTTCCATTTTTCTGCTAGCCAGACTCTTCTATAAAGGCCTGTTCTTGCATATTAAATTGATCAGTTTGGTTTGTCGTGTCTGTAGTGACCTTAACTTATGACGAAACCCATTCTTAGGGTGTTCACATTAACTTTGGCCACCCCTTTGGGTGATCCATATTATAATGGACAAATGCCCAAGATTTAAATGGTTAATTACCATATGATAAATGCATTTTGATTAAATGACTTATATTATAAATGGAATTTGGAATCAATGGTTAGCTATGAGAGTTACCTTTAAGCTTTATGCCTCACAAATCACATTTAAATATATGTAGATCCTTGAATTGAATTTCACATGCCTTTACTTATATAAATTCTATGTCAAGTTCATTGTACTCTTTCACATTCTAATGTTTATTGCTTTATGCCATAAGTGAATGGCTTGAATTGAACTGCCTTACTTGTCTAAGTTAGATATCTTGGGATTTTGGAATGTCATTGAAGACACATGATTGGATACATGTAAATTCTAATAACTTAATTCCTATGCCCTTATTTTAGTAGCACGAATTATATGATATTCTTTGTTTCTTATGCCTCATACCCATATATTTCTCTTAATTAATTCCTTATACCTTTCCAATCAATTATTCAATTGTTATTGGTTTGAATTGTGTAGATATTTAGCTTGGTAATAATTTGGTTTTAAGATGGATACTTGTTGGAATACAATTATAAATGATTTTCCTTATTATATTCTTGAATTGCTATGCTCACTTGCTGTGAACTAGGAGAGAACATGGATCCCGACTTAAGGATGCCATGGATGGACTCACCGTGCTTGGTTGTATACTCTTGTCATGCCGAGGGTGATACTTTAGCTTTCTAAGTATGGGATTTCCTAGAGGATTTTATTAATTCTCATGAGTGATTCCAGTTCCCCAGGGGAGTAACCAAGGATGGAATCATTTGGAAAGATGGCTATGCCATGACTTGGGTGATACCCAGTCCCCTGTGTGAGATACTTGGCATTGACTCAAAGTCACCATCCTCGAGTGATGTAAGGAACACCGTATGGTTTAACTTATATTGACTCATAGGTATTGGGTTATATCAGAGACACCCATAATGACCCTTGGGATTCTGTTCGAACACCTTGTATGGGCTCGAGACTCCACCTTCAAATTTAATGATTTTATTGTCTTCCCATATTTGATGCACAATTTATTATTATCATGAACTTTCTTGTGATATCCCTTGTTTTTACTTGTTTATACTTGAGAATTTTTATGCAATGATATGGGAATATGACCTCTAAGCTAAAGCACAATCTTGGGGTCTTCTTTACTTTGACTGACTAAATTGTAATGGCCTATGTATAAATCATTCATGAAATTCACAGGTACTTATTTTAGAATTATGGATTAGGAAGAAGTAGGTGGTATGGGTTAGGTGTCCTTTTAGGAACCCATACCAAGGTGGTTACTTCCAATTTATTTATTGTTCAGAATTTATTATTATTGCACACTGTTATATAATTGTTTCATTTAATGGATCGACCTAGACACCATGGTTGCCGACCTACTGAGATTTTTATCTCACACACTTCTCAAGTGCCATTTGGTACCCTAGTAGACTTTATGATCACATGTATGGAAAAGGGGAAGCATACGACTTCTGATGTTTGATTGCTTTTCTGTTCTAGGATGGAGTAAGGGGAAGAGGACTAATCCTATACTCGAGATGCTTGAATTAGCATTTTTTGTTTTTTTTAATATTTTACTAGAATGTTGTATATGCTTGTATCCCCAACTACCGATACTCAATTTTTTTATATAATCATGAAAAACATCATTTTTTTTATTTAGTATTATTACTCATCTTTCACTTGGTTACTTATACTACATGGTTATTTTCGTTATCTTCTACTGTTGTCTGTTCTTTAAATATGCTTATGCTATTTATTACCTATAATTTACCACTATTATTACACTGATATATGAGCGTATAGTATCCCCAAAGACACAAAATTAGCCCTCGCTTATATTCAGTAGCCTCTGACATTTGGGGAGATGCGCTTAAGGTCCTGTAGTTACCGTCTTGGGGCACTGTTGATTGGAAATTAGGGCGGGATGCTTCAAAGTGCTATTAGATCTACCTTTTCCTTTTGTATTACTGTTTGGGTTCAGACAGGGGACTAGGATATAAGAATTTGGATCTTACCCTGTTCTTGGATGTAGCTAGCCCATGTATAGGGGAAACCCAAATTACCTAGGGTGGGAATTGCAGTTATTGATTATACCATTTATGGTTGATACAACTTCACCGTTGGGTGAAACAATTGTCTTATGGTATTAATAATATTTGTATGATTATAATGATGATTTATATTACTTCATCCTAATGATATGAGGGAATTTCATTTTATGCATCATACTAGGAACTATAAGAATTGAAATGTCATGCATTATGCCATGCCAGGTTCACTTTTCAGCATGCATTATCTGTTTTCATTTGACTGTTGTTGTTCCTTGTTCTGTTGAGCCTTGTAGTTCTTATTTCACTTTATTTATAAAAGTGTTCTAATGCAACCTACATGGATATGTTATGGTTTGGATTAAGTGGATGCCAATTTCAACTCATAAGGTGAATGGTCCCTTATGAATTAGGATAATGATCCACCTAATTCATCCAAATTTAAATGGGATTAAATCATTAAATTAATTAAAGTGAAAAACCACCTTTAATTATGGAATTGAACTTATACATGGAAATATGTGAGACCTTAACTTTGAACTTACCTTGAAAATGGACTGTATTCTATGTTTCTTGTGATCCTTCTGAGTCCTTTTCCTCCCTATCTAGACCTAAATCTAATATCAGGCTATCAATTATGTTATTCTCAGAGGTGGGATTTGTGTCTATCCTCATTATCACTTTCTTTATCTATTTTTCATATATGTATACTCTATCTATTTTGATTCCTATCTGAGGTGTGCATTTGGAAATTATAGAGCTATTCTACCATGACTTCCTTGTGATGTACACCAAGAGAGTGGTGATGAGCACACTCCTTAGGTTGTGGGACTTTATCCACCAATTATACTCCTGTAGTGCCACCTGAGTCACCTCCTACTAATCTTCCACTCAACATCGATGCTCAGTTCAGGGGTAATTTTATCATGTTTATGTAGTCACTTTAGAGTTCTCCCTAGCCTACCCCGACTATAGCAGAGCTTACATGGGACTTTCAGTAGTAGAAACCTCCCAGCTTCTCAGAGTATTTTGGACCTCTTACTTCAGAGTTATGGTTAGAGCCTATGGTTTCTATCTTTGACCATCTTGAGATGCCTCCATAGCGGAGGGTCAATATCGCTACTTACATGCTTTACAACTCTATCAACTATTGGTGGGATGTCTTTTCTCAGTCAGATCATTACTGAGGTATGATTTGGGAAGACTTCCAGATGGATTTATTTGACCACTTATTTATATAAACCTTGAGAGAGGATCAATCAGGGTATTTCAGACATCTTTATTAGGGATCTATGATATTTATTGAGTATTCTACTCGCTTTACCAAGTTCCAATGTTTTTCTCTATCTCTAATAGGTGATGAGTTGACTAATTAAAGGAACTTTGAGGATAGGATTGGGCATGGTGTCTTATTATAGGTGAACATATTCCATTTGAATACCATGATAGAGATAGTAAACTGGGACCTAATTATAGAATGAAATCTCAGAGAAGCTAAACATGTAAGGCAGGGTGGTTTGGTTCTGAAACAAGGTGATGGTTCTTCTGAAGTTGAAATCACTGTTTAGAGGGTACAAATGGGGGTGGTTCCAGCCAAGGGATGTGATTTGATTCTATAGTATGTCACTAGTGTGGAAGGATAAGGAACAAGAACCCCCAATGCATGAGGAACCCGATCGAATTTTGAGCTTACGACAGGATGGGTTATCTTCAGTGCTTCTTCCATTCTTTTCCTCCAGCGTCTAGTGGAAGGGAATCCATACTAGCACATATATCTAGTACAAGACCTATTATACCATGTTAGGTTGGGATTTTTTCATCTACTGGATGATTATAATGAGGTAGTAGTGGCCATGGACGAGGTAGTTAAGGGCCATATCTTCAGCGTTAGTAGAGTGGATCTTCTTAGGCTAGTTAGGAAGCATCTCAGGGCCAAGGTTCAGAACATATGTATGTATTATAGCCAGCACTATAGGTGAAGAGTTTGGGGACATATACAGTTAGAGGTACTATCTTGGTAACCTCTACTTTAGTTTTTTCCCTTTTCGATACTGGTGTATTTCAATCTTTAACATCTTCTTTGTTTGTGGAAAGTATTGGTCTGGCTATCGAGTACTTCAATGAAATTATGTCTCTCGACACTCTGCTAGGGGTCAGAACAAAGGGCATACATTAGTTTCAGGATTTCCCCTTGAGATAGGTGGGTGTCATTTCCTTTATACTTTCTTCATTCATAAGATGACCAACTTCGACATCATTCTCGATATGGACTAGCTTGTGCCTTATCACGAACAAGTGAATTTATATCATTGTTGAGTGTCTTTTACTTCACTTGATGACAAAGTGTATGTACATAATGGAGAATAGTATATCTAAGCTGATCGAGCTGGACCCAAGTGAGATGGGCTTGGAAAAGTGATAGTTCAGTTAGCAAGTATCTTTATGATTGATTAGGGAATACAGTTATTAGAGTCCCCTCTAGTAGTGAATCATTTTAGGGATGTCTTATCTAACTATTTTTATGAATTACTTCATGATAGAGAAGTTTAGTTCACCATAGAGCTAGTTATAGGTGTGACACCAATGTTCATTTATCTATATAGGATAAGACCTAAATATCTTTAGGAACTCAATAAGAAGATTGAATATCTTGAGGATAAGGGTTTTATATGACCCAACACATCACCATAGGGTCTACCTATCCTTTTCACCAAGAAGGTGAATGGTAACCTATGATTATGCATGGATTATAGGTGGTTGAATTAGCTTACAGTGAATAACCATCATCCTTTTCCTCGTATAGACAACCTCTTCGACCAGCTCTGAGGAGAAACTATTTTCTCCAAGATTGATCTGAGGTTGAGATATCATTAGGTTCATATGAGGCCATCAGATATACCATGTATGACATTATATAGTAGGTATGGCTTGTATGAGTACTTGGTTATGTCTTTTAGTCTGGAGAATGCGCTAACAATCTTTCAGGATTTGATGAATTAGGTTTTCCACTTGTATCTTTATTCCTTTGTGGTAGTCTTTTTAGATGAAATCTTAGTGTACTAGCACACTAGACATGACCATGAAACCCATCTTGAGATCATTTTGAGTACACTGAGAGAGCACCGACTATATGAAAACCTCAGTAAATTCCACTTCTAGATCAGTAAGTTTTACTTCTTGGGTCATATCATAGCTGAGGCAGAAGTATTTTTTGACCCAGAGAAGGTGAGAATAGTAGTTTCCTGTGATAATACCAAGAACGTGTTTGAAATACATAGTTTCTTATGAATTTCTAGCTATTACAAGAGTTTTATCCAGGATTTCTCCTGATTAGAAACACATCTTATGTCTCTTAATAAAAAGTATGTAAAGTTTCTATGGTATAAATATTGTGTGAAATATTTTTAGGAGTTAAATGGAAGAATCACTCAAGCTCTGATTCTAATTCTGCATGAGTTTGGAAAAATCTATATATACTTCTGTGATGCTTCAGGAATAAGACTGGGTGCTGTTCTGATTTAAGGTGATTGAGTCGTGGCATATGGATCTCGCCAGCTGAGGCCTCATAAGCGGAACTATACTACCCAAAACCTCAGGTTAGTAGCCTTGGTTCATGATTTGTGTTTTTGGAGACACTATTTATTGGGTGATTGATTTGTTGTTTACACAGATCATAAAAGTATCAAATATATATCCACTCATTAGGACTTGAATCTAAGGTAGCACAAGTGGGTGGAATACCTATAGTCCTTTGACTCTGATCTTGCTTATACACCTAGTAAGGGTAATTATATTGATGATTCCTTAAGTCATAAAACATAGAAACAAGCCGCCAAAGTGACCAACAGTTAGTGGAAGATGATGGCAATGTTTTTTGAGTTATAACTAGAGGTTTTGGAACAAAATGGGAAACTAGTTATAATAGGTCTAACAATGACAAAATATTTTCTAGAATGGGTTCAAATATGGTAGGTATAAGATTATAAGGGCCTCATTTTGAGGGAGAGTATCACAGGAGAGAACCCACCTCCTGGTTGGTTTTTTGATGGTGGTGAGGCCCTACTCTACCATAGACATGTTTGGGTGCCTTCTGATATATGGGAAGAGATGATGGGGGAATCTCATGCCTCTATTTGGGTATTTTATCCTAGGATTACCAAGATGTATAGAGATATTCATCACTAGTATTGGTGTCCAGGTATGAAGAGGCAGATATCAGGCTTCATTACTCAGTGATCCACCCATCATCAGGTAAAGGCAGAGCACCAGAAACCTATTATACTTATACAACCCCTCTTCATTACTGAGTGGAAATGGAATGACATCACCATGGATTTCATTATATTCTTTCCAAGATCTCCTTGAGGCAGCGATGCAATATGGGTGTTTTTTGATATGTTTACTAAAGTTCAACACTTTATACTAATCTGGTAATCCTTCTCTATTGATGAGTTATAAAGACTTTATATCTGGTAGATAATGTGAATTCATGGAATAACCTATTCTATCATTTTAGATCGAGACACCTAGTTCACTTCATAGTTCTAGAAAGGGTTATAGATGGCACTGGGTTCACAGGTGCTCTTGAGTACTTCATATTACCCTTAAACTGATGGTCATTCAAAGTAGACCATACATGTGTTAGAGGATATGCTATGAGCTTATATCATTGATTTTGGAGGTTCCTTGGAAAAGCATAACCCTCTAGTTAATTTTTCCTACAATAATCACTTTTAGAAAACAAATCAGATGGATCCATATGAGGATCTCTATGGTAGACCATTCTGATCACCTTTATATTGGATTGAGGTAGGTGAGACATCTCTACTGGGTACTTGTATCGTTTAGGAGACTTCAGATCAATTATAGCTGATTCATAAGTGTATGGCTACAAATCAGTCCAGGAAAAAGTCATATAACAATCCTTGCTACAAACCTATAGAGTTTGAGGTGGGACATTGGGTATTTCTACATGTATCTCCTTGGTTGGGTCATAAACAAATCAGGGGGTAGGGGAAGTTATCACCGAGATATACCGGGCCTTTCATGATAGTGGAGTGAGTTGGGCCGGTAGCCTATCAGTTGTTATTGCCTCAGAGGTACCATTCCATGCATGACATATTCCACATATCTCATCTTTGATAGTACCATATAGAGTTGTATCATTCATTTGATCTCAAATATATCGAGATAGAGGCAGATTCATCCTTCAAGAAGCATCCAATTTATATCGTTGATCATAGCATAAAGGTACTTTGAGGAAGGTCAGTTCCTATGGCCTGAGTGCTATGGCAGCATAAACATGTTCAGGACGAGACCTAGGAGCGAGAAGTTGATGTACGTGCATAGTGGTCAGAACTCTTTTTAGATGACATCTTACCACCCTTAGAAGGGAAACTTGAGGACGAGTTGTTTTAAGGAGGAGAGGTTTTAATGTCCTAGATTTATCCAAAGGTACGAACCATTAAAATTTTGGTTTAAATTACTTAAAACAACCCTAATACCTATTAGGTACTAGGATGGATAGCGGAAGCCAATGTTTTTGGAAATTAATTTTTTTGCCTCACCAGAGCGATGTAACATCGTCGAATCTGGTAATCTTATCTTGGTACGGTCTGAGGACCACACATGGTTTATAAAGAGTACAAAAATAAACTGAATGTGTACCTCATTTGGATCTGACGTGTAAAAGTGTGTTGTAATATTCTAGTGACCTTTGCTCAAAGAATATAATGTTCAAGCCCTCTATATCTTCCACACATGCTACTTGAATTTTCTCGTACACCATTCATTAGGATCCATGTTGGAAAAAAATCCCTCAAGGTATCATTAAAGCATTTTTGAGGTGGTTGTGTTTGTTGAAAAAGTGGACATCTGTGCTGTGATTGTTTACAAAGCAAACCATGACATACAATTTTGTTGACAAAGAGGATTTCATGGTGGAATGTCGAGTTAGAGAGATGTGGTCAACGATCCAGGTTTGATTCAAGAACTTCGACAAAGGAATGGATGATCTGGAAGTGGTACAAAAAGAACAGATACAAGGTGGCACCATTTTCCAGTGTTTGCAAAATTTTTGGGCCTAAAAATCGACAAAAGGATAAAAGTGGTTTTGGAAAAGTGACTTGCACGCCCTGTACTTGAAGGAGAGGAAACTTGCACGCCTAATGTTTTTCAGGATCATAAGGTCAAAATATGGCAAAGGAAAGAGGGTCGCGCAGGTATTGGTGTGGTCGTGCAGGTGACTTGCGCACCGTAAAGAGACTTGCGCGCCAATGCCTAGGAGGCTTGGGAACTTGCACACCTATTGTTTTTCAAGATCAGAAGATCAAAATTTGGCAAAGGAAAGTTGGTCGCGCAAGTGACTTACAGGGGAAGAGACCTGCGCGCCGAGACTTGCACGCCGAGGGTTGACTTGCGCGCCGTCGCGTAGGATAACCAAAATGCCTATAAATATTGGACCACCCCTCCGCATTTTCAAATGAGTTCAACAATTAGAAAAATTAGAGCTCCCGTCGTGCTGGTGTGGTGGTCGCGCAGGTGGTGTGTGGTCGCGTAGGTGGACTTGCATGCTAGTGTTTGAAGTTGCACGCTGGTTGGTAGTTGTGCGCCAATATTGGTTTGAGCGTAAAAGGGATTGAGTCGTGCAGGTTTGGAGTTGCAGAAGATTGTGCTATGAAAGTAGTTGAGGTAGACTTGTGCGCCTGTTGTGACTTGCGCACTGATACTTGTGCGCCGGGTTAGACCTATGTGCCAAGTAAGGTTGATTCCCCAGCAGTGTTTTTGGGCTGCATAGAAGTTGGAAGTTTTCCCGATACCTTCGGTGCAAAGAGAAATTCATCTACGGGTGAAATTTGGACTTCAACAGACCATCCACATACAACAAAGGATGTATTCATTAGAGATAATGAAGAGACCTACAAGTCTATAAACTGTGAGTGGATCCTTTCCGGAGCAGTGAGCAAAGGAAGAGGAAGAAGGTGATCCTCTCCACCGGCAGTGATCCATAGAGAGAGAGAAACAGGGAGTGACCCTTGGGAAAGCAGTGAGCTGACCCTAAACTCTGTAAAGGCAGTGAGCCTAGGACAGAGTGACTGTGCCCGAACCTTGTAATTCACAGCTAGTGAAGTTTAGTGGAATTTGGTATGACCGAAAACTTGTCAGCATATGCTCCTTGGATGTAGCCCTTAGCGGTGAACCAAGTAAAAATTTTTGTGTCCTATGCATGCTTTAATTTCTGTTTATATTGTGCAATAGGAAAGAGAGAGAAGAGTGTTTTTCTTAACAAAAAAACAAGATCAGAACAGGCTTTAATTTTAAATTAGTCATACCCTGATTCATCCCCCCTCTCAGGGTACTCAGCCTTGTGGGCCTAACAATTGGTATCAGAGGGAAAGGTTGATATTATTTCTTCTCTCAATAGAGGTCACTAATCATAAAGGGATTCTGATCTTCGACGGATGTAATTTTCAGATATGGAAGAATCGAATGCAACACTATTTCTGATCCTTGGGAATAGATTTTTTTTCAGCATCTATTCATGGTATCATAGCTAATATTAATAGTGGTGCACTATCAGAAGTTGAGCATAGAGAGTTGGATACTGATTCCAAAACAATCAATGCCTTAGGGGGATCCCTTTCCAATACCATCTATACAAAGGTGATGTCATGAAAAACGTCACATGCCATGTGGGAAAATCTTTTGAATATATATGAAGAGGATAGAAAGGTCAGATAGGAAAAGCTGCAAGTGTTGTGGAACAAGTATGAAGATTTGAGAATGAACCCAAATGAGTCTGTTGATGCATTTTTTGACAGGGTAAATGCTGTGGTAGAAGACATGTGAGGTCTTGGTGAAATTATTTAAGACATAAAAATTGTGAAGTGAATCTTGAGAAAACTTCCACCTCGGTTCAATCCAAAAGTTTCTGTTTTGGAAGATAAAGACCCGAAAGAACTGACATTGGATAACCTTCACAGCACCCTTGTTTCATAAGAACTGAGAAATGATGATAACGATGCTGTGGAAAAGGGGAAATCCAAAGAGGTGGCATTTAAGGCCATGAAGAAGCTCACCATTGAAGATTCTCAGGAGGAAGAAGAAATAGATGAGGTAATGTCATTCCTCTCCTCAAATCTTCAAAGAGGAAAAGGAAAGTTCAAAGGGAAACTTACTCTTTCATGCTTTAGATGTGGAAAGGTTGGACATCTCGCAGCAAGATGCCCCAAACAGTTTCAAGAAGAAAATGATGAAGATGATATTGAAATTACCAAGAAGAAATCTTCAGCCTATGTGAAAGGGAAGAAGCAGTTCAAGAGAAATTTTTTCAAGAAGAAGAATATTCTTTCACAAGAAAGAGATAGTACAGATGAGTCTGAGGTTGAAGAGGTTTAGGATATTGAAAACTACAAAGATCATGGAGAAAATTCTATGGTGGCAGTCATTGGTAGTTCTCAGGAGAATAATGAAACTGAAGGTGATGATGAAGAAGAAGAAGTTGAAGGAAGAATAGATATGCAATCTGAGTTAGAGGCTACTCTTGAGGAGATAGATGTTTGGAGATCCAAAACAAAGAAATCTAACAAAGTTGTTCGTGATGCCAAAGTCTATATGCATTAGTAGGAAGAAGACAAGTCTGATTTAATGGAATAAATTAAGAAACTCAAGTTATCATCACCAGAGAACTCAGGATCAGTTAGTGAGTATAAGATCAAGATTGAAGAATAGAAAAGTGAGATCGATGGCTGGAATAGAAAAGTGAAAGATCACATCAAGCATATCGAAGATCTTGAAGAAGAATTTGTCTGTCTGTAGAGAAAAAGTTAAAGACCAGGAAAAACCCTTGATTCCCAACACATTCTGGGGAAAGCAGGAAATTCCGAAGACTGAGAAGATGAAAGAGGAGCCTAGTAGTTTAGCAGGAAATAAGCAACAATTGAGCTCATACGACAAGGCTGATTTAGGGCTTGATTAGAAGCAAAAATCTGTGGCAATTGAAATCAGCCGCAAGCACCCGTCCCAAAATTGAAGGTTGATTTGGGCACAAAGCAGAATCAGAATATTCAAAGATCCCAAGGGGAAACTCATAGTTCTGAAGTAACATGAAGGAATGCACCTTATATCAGGTGTTATTGTTGTGGGAAGATGAGACATTCACTATATGTGTGTTCCATAGCCAAGAGATATCGAAGGGAACAATAACAGAGGTGGCAGCCAAACAGAGTACGGTTTTCCAAAACATATTTCAAAGGACACTTTTTTTGGTGTGGAGGATTTGGGCACATGGCTAGGTACTGTACTTCGACCATACAGAGAAATGTTCCAAATCATAATCAAAACATTTGCATGCATGAGATCAATAAACCGACAGGTGAGTTAAAAATGCAGAATAGATTTGCAGCTTTGCAAGATGAATATGGCCCATCATACTCTGAGAAAGAACAGAAGTCTCAATCCATGACGAGTGTGAAGGAAAAATTATGGACCAAGAAGAAGAAAAATTAGAAGGCCGTGGTGGCAGAGATTAACCTTAAAGCATCAGATCGCTCTGGTGTGTGGATCCTTGATAGTGGTTGCACATCTCACATGGCGGGTAATAAGGATCTTGTTATAGGCATAAAATACAACAAAGAAGGAGTTATCAAATTTGGAAACGATGACGGCCTGAAGATTGTTGGCTTAGGGAAAGACAAGTTTGGGGGAAAAGAAATGAGATGTGCTGATGTCTTGGTAGTAGAGGGTCTTAGTCATAACTTGCTCCGTGTCAGTCAACTATGTGACTCTAGGCATTCTATCCTATTTACCAAGAAGATATGTGTTGTGAAAGGAAAAGATGGAGCCATTGTTTGATAGGGAAAAGGGACAAAGGTAAATCTTTACCTTGTAGGTGGGGAAGAAGATACGTTCCTTTTATCTAGAGGGGAAGAAAACTAGCTGTGGCATAAGCAACTTGGTCATCTATGCCAACCATCCATGGAAGATCTGGTAAAGTGTGATGCTACTAGAGACCTTCCCAAACTATCGCGTGATCGCACTCATACATGTGATGCTTTCCAACAAGGGAAGATCATTAGAAAGACATACAGGCCAAAGGAACAAAAATCAACTAGAGTGCTCGAATTGGTGCATGCGGATGTATGTGGACATATCTCACCACGAGTTATAAATGGGAAAAGGTACTATGTTCTTTTCATTGATGATTATAGCAGAATGGCCCGGGTATTTTTCATTACCCATAAGACAGAGGTGTTCAGTTGTATAAATCAGTATAGGAGGGAATCAGAAAGGATGCTTGGGCAGAAAATTATAAAGTTTCGTACTGATAACGGTATGAAATTCACAAACAATCAAGTCAAAAACTATCTTGAGAAACACGAGATAAGGCATCAAGTTTCATCAGTGAGAACTCCCCAACAGAATGGAGTGGTTGAGAGGAGAAATCAGATCATCAACAACATGGCCAGAACGATGCTTATTGAAAAGGACCTACCAGAGAAATTTTGGAAGGAAGCAGTTTTGACATTGGTCTATATTTTGAACAGGTCTTTGTTGTGTCCGAAGGAAAGGAATACTTCATATGAAATGTGGTACAGAAAGAAGCCAACGCTGAAATACTTTCGAATCTTTGGGAGTAAGTTATTCATTATCAACAAATAAAATCACATGAAGTTTGATTCATGAGGAGATGTGGGGATATTCCTTGGCTACTCAGGGAAAAGAAAAGCGTATAAATGTTTCAACAAAAGGCTGGGAAAAATTGTTGAGAGAAATGATGTCACTATAGTTGAAAATGAACAGAATACTAAATGACCCAGTGAACAGTTTCTGGATGAAAGTGATGATGAGGTAGGCAGCACAGGGGGAGTAGAAGTGTCAGAGGCTGACTCAGAAGGAGATACTGATGATGAACAAGAAAGTGTCAAGTCTGTGTCTTCCAGGAAGCCAAAGAGTCGAGCTAAAATTGACAGGAAAAATATCATTGGTGATCAGACAGCTCCAGTTCAGACTCAAAGAATTAAATCATTACAGCAAACATCATTTTTATCTCAGGTGGAGCCGAAATGTTTTTCCGATGCAGCTGCAGATAAAAACTGGGTTTAGGCTATGAATGAAGAGCTTGACCAGATTGAGAAGAACCAGACATGAGAGATTGTTTCAAGGCCAACAGATAAGAATGTCATCGGGACTAAATGGGTCTATCGAAACAAGATGAATAAATATGGCACAATGATTTGGAACAAATCATGACTGGTGTGAAAAGGATATTCCCAAATATAGGGTATTGACGTTGATGATACATTTTCACCAGTTTCTAGGCTGGAGACAATCAAATTATTTTTGGCCATATAAGTGAAAAGAAAGTTCAAAGTGTTCTAGTTGGATGTTAAATCTTTATTCTTGAATGGAGTTCTGGAAGAGGAGGTGTATATTGAGCAGCCATATGGTTTTCTCATTCATGAGGATGAGAACAAAGTTTGCAGGCTGAAGAAGGCGTTGTATGGGCTGAAACAAGCACCAAGAGCATGGTACTCAAGGCTTGATCAGTACTTGAAGAAGCTTGGTTTCCAGTGTGGGGGAGTTGATTAGAATCTCTATTTCAGCAATGATAGTAATCAAAGGATGATGGTGTTGGTTTATGTCGATGACATAATATTTGGCGGATCCAATGAAGCTCAGTGCAAACAGTTTTCCAAATTCATGAAAAATGAGTTTGAAATGTCAATGATTGGTGAGCTAACGTTTTTCCTTGGTCTACAGGTGACACGAGGAAGGAATGTAACATTCATTTCTCAATCCAAATATGCCAAGGTGGTTTTAAGAAGGTTTGACATGGATAATTCCAAGGAGATGAAGACTCTGGTTGCTACTCGGATGAAATTATCAAAAGATGAGGATGGAAAGGCAGTTAATATCACAGAATACAGAAAAATTATTGGAAGTTTGCTGTACTTGACCGCAACAAGGCCTGATATTGTTTTCTCCACATGCCAAACAGTGATATATCAGAGTAATCCCAAGGAAAGACACATGCTTGCAGTGAAGAGAATAATTTGGTATATCAAAGGCACCGTGGATTTTAGTCTGATGTATAATGACAAATCTCAATCAGTTTTATTGGGTTACACAAATGCAGATTGGGACAGATCAGCAGATGATAGAAAATCAACGTCAGGAGGTGCATTCTATCTTGGTGGATTGTGTATTTCTTGGCTAATCAAGAAGAAAGATTGCATTTCATTGAGAACTGCATAGGCTGAATATATTGCGGCCACTCAAGAATGCACACAATTACTGTGGATGAAGCAGAAACTTGAAGATATGGGAGTTGAAGTGAAATATTCGATCAGAATCTAGTTTGATAACTCAAGTGCTATCAATTTTAGCAAAAATCCCATCCATCACTCAAGGACCAAGCACATTGAGATTAAATATCATTTCATCAAGGAGAAAGTTTAGCATGGAATTGTGAAACTGGAGTATGTGCCTACAAAGCTACAGGTTGCCGACATTCTGACAAAGGACTTACCCAAAGAAGCTTTTGAGAGACATCAACTGGCTCTGAGAGTTCAGTCGACTCCCTGCACTTAAAAGAGTGTGGATGTGGGATACCACCCCCTCTCCCCGTGGTATGATGTGTTTTTCCCAAATGTGCTGATATGTGTTCTCTACTCTGTTACAGACTGCAAAGGAGTGACCTTTGGGTTCATTGACAAATGAGGAGAAAATAGTGATTGTTCAAGGGGGAGACCGTGTGGCTATTTGAGAAATCACGATAGATACAGGGAGAAGCTGTAAAGTGAAGCAGTTAGATAGGGGGAGAAATGAGAAAGAGAGAGTATTAAATCTGACGATTCTATAAGTGATCGATTAAAGACTAGATATCAGGATAGATAAGGATCATGATAAAAGAAGAAGAGTGGTATAGAAAAGTAGTGTTGGAATGCGGTAAGAATATTTCAAGAAATTGGTATTCCAAAAATTGGTATCAGTTTGGTGTCATCATTGGGTGTCAGAGATGAAGTGATTCATTGATGAAGTTTTCATTTACTCTTGTTTCTCACACCGAGCATTGCTCATGTGGGCTTAGAGTATGTGATGAGTAAATCCTTGATCGCTATCGGAATCGCAATAGGCGAATGGTGGATGAAGAATTAACAATGTATCTTTTTATGGAAGAGTTGTCAATAAACCCAAAGGGGGAGATTGTTGGGCAAAAATCCCTCGAGGTATCATTGAAGCATTTTTGAGGTGGTTGTGTTTGTTGAAAAAGGGGACATATGTACTGTGATTGTTGAAAAAGAAAACCATGACATGCAATTTTGTTGAAAAAGGGTATTTCATGGTGGAATGTAGAGTTCAATAGCTATGGTCAATGATCCATGTTTGATTCAAGAACTTCGATAAAGGAATGGATGATCTGGAAGCGGTAAAAAAAGAACAGATACAAGGTGGCACCATTTTCCACTGTTTGCCAAATTTTTGGGCCTTAAAATTGACAAAAGGAGAAAAGTGGTTTTGGAAAAGAGACTTGCATGCCCTGTACTTGAAGGAGAGGAAACTTGCGCGCCTAATGTTTTTCAGGATCATAAGGTCAAAATATGGCAAAGTAAATATGGTCGCGCAAGTATTGGTGTGGTCGCGCAGGTGACTTGCACGCCGTAAAGAGACTTGCGCGCCGATGCTTAGAAGGCTTGGGAACTTGCGTGCCTGTTGTTTTTCAAGATCAGAAGATCAAAATTTGGAAAAGGAAATTTGGTCGTGCAAGTGACTTACAGGGGAAGAGACCTGCACGCTGAGACTTGCGCGCCGAGGGTTGACTTGCATGTCGTCGCGTAGGATGACCAAAATGCCTATAAATACTATACCACCCCTCCTCATTTTCAAATGAGTTCAACACTTAGAAAAATTAGAGCTGCCGTCACACTAGTGTGGTGGTCGCACAGGTGGTGTGTGGTCGTGCAGGTGGACATGCGCACCGGTGTTTGAAGTTGTGTACTGATTGGTAGTTGCGTGCCAATATTGGTTTGGGCGTAAAAGGGATTGAGTCACGCAGGTTTGGAGTTGCAGAAGATTGTGTCGCGCAAGTAGTTTAGGTAGACTTACACGCCCGTTGTGACTTGCACGCCGATACTTGTGCTCCAGGTTAGACTTGCGCGCCAAGTAAGGTTGATTCCCTGGTAGTGTTTTCGGGCTGCGTGGAAGCTGGAAGTTTTCCTGATACCTTGGGTGAAAAGAGAAATTCATCTACGGGTGAAAGTTGGACTTCAAAAGAGCATCCATATACAACAGAGTATGTATTCATTAAAGATAATGAAGAGAACTACAAGTCTATAAATTGTGAGTGGATCCTTTCTGGAGCAGTGATAAAAGGAAGAGGAAGAAGGTGATCCTCTCCACTGGCAGTGATCCAGAGAGAGAGAAATAGGGAGTGACCCTTGGGAAAGCAGTGAGCTAAACCTAGACTTTGTAAAGGCAGTGAGCTTGGGATAGAGTGACTGTGCCCGAACCTTGTAATCCATAGCTAGTGAAGTTTAGTGGAATTTGGTACCACCGAAAACTTGTCGGCATATGCTCCTTGGACGTATCCCTTAGCGGTGTAAAAATTGTTGTGTCCTGTGTATGCTTTACTTTTGGTTTATATTGTGCAACGAGAAAGAGAGAGAAGAGTGTTTTTCTTAACAGTGAAACAAGATCAGAACGAGATTTAATTTTAAACTAGTCATACCCTGATTCACCCCCCCTCTCAGGGTACTCAGCCTTGGGGACCTAACAATTGGTATCAGAGGGAAAGGTTGATATTAGTTCTTCTCTCAATGGAGGTCACTAATCATAAAGGGATTCTGATCTTCGACCGATGTAATTTTCAGATATGGAAGAATTGAATGCAACACTATTTTTGATCCTTAGGAATGAATGTGTTTTCAGCAGCTATGCATGGTATCACAGCTGATATTAATAGTGGTTCATTATCAGAAGATGATCATAGAGAGTTGGATGCTGATTCCCAAGCAATCAATTCCTTAGGGGGAGCCCTTTCCAATCCCATCTATACAAAGGTGATGTCATGAAAAACGTCACATGCCATGTGGGAAAAGATTTTAAATATATATGAAGGGGATACAAAGGTCAGAGAGGCAAAGTTGAAAATGTTGTGGAACAAGTATGAGAATCTAAGAATGAACCCGAATGAGTCTGTTGATGCATTGTTTGACAGGGTAAATGCTGTGGTAGAAGACATGTGAGGTCTTGGTGAAATTATCAAAGACATAAAAATTGTGAAGCACATCTTGAGAAAACTTCCACCTCGGTTCAATCCGAATGTTTCTGTTTTGGAAGATAAAGACCCAAAATAACTGACATTGGATAACCTTCACAACACCCTTGTTGCATGTAACACCCCAAGCTTTCACGATAAACTTCTCTTTCAATAATTCAATAGCTTGCATTGTACGCAAGTTCGAGATTCTAACACGCCGCGACCAATCAAAGTAGCAGTTATGAATAGTAATACCCACCTTTTGAAATTATATAAATTTTATATTTCAAAATGGACTTCATTTTTGTATTCGAAATATCGAAATTATCCAAAGTTGATTTTTTTTGTAATTATTTGAGAACTTCCAATTTTTTTATGAATAGTGAAAAATACTTAAAAACAACTTTTTTAATCAAAATATTTTATAATGATAAATTATAATATTGAGTGGTTTTAAAGTATAATTAGAATATATTTTTACCATTTTATCCAATGGTGTTCATTAGAATTAATTTCACTTTGAAATTGGACATAAACAATTGTCAATCTTTTGATATATATTGTTTCTTAAAAACACGCTATTTGTTGCGACAGCGGGAATTAATTATAAGATTAATTAAGGAAACTTATATGTTTGGAATTTTGTAAAATAGACATCATTTTTTAATTCAGTATATCAATTATAGCTTAGGGTAAAATTTTGGCATTGTTCTGAAAAACTTCAATTTTTGATGAATAGTGAAACCACTAAGTGGTAGTTAAAAAACTGATTTTTCGTTTAAATGAAATATTACCACTTCTGTATTTTGATTTTCAAAAATCCGACATACATGGTTTTCATTAGGAAGTAAAATTTGGTTCAATGGGATTAAAATATTTTTTTGGTGAATAGTAACTTTTAAGTTTAATTAATCGCGATTAAAGGTAATTAGTGAAATTTAAGGTAAAAATGATATTATAAAAATATGAAAATACCTTTAAACTTGTCCTAACAATATTGGATGTGTCATGGACGACCAAGACAATCCATGAGTCAACTTGAGGACCCCATGGAGCCACTTTGGTAGGAAAATGACATAAATAACTTTTTATTTAATGTTAAAATAAAAATGTCACAAACAAGAGTTGTTTTACTAAAACAATTTTTAAATGGGGTTATAAAAGTCATATTTTTGAATATAAATATTCATTAGAAATATAAAAAGATTTCCTACATCATGATATTTTTTTTATAATTTTTAGACATTAAATAAATTAAATTATTTATGACACCATGATGATGCAGCGATTACCTCATTAATTAATGATTTAAATAAAATGAAAAGATAATGTAAAATATAAGACTTAAACTTGTCAAAAACCTATTAGATGAGTAAATTTCGAACCCTTATCACCTTATCCTCGAAATATATAAGTGTGGGACCTTTCTAATCCGAAAAATCATTTCATAATAATGTAACATTTCAATCTTTCCAAGAGTGCCCCTTCTCTCCTCTTATAAAAGGCCCCCACCACTACCACCTTAGTCACACCTTCAAAGCCTTTTGGCTCGGCCAAACTCTGCCCAAATACTCTCTCAACTTCCCTCCCTTACTCTTAGAAGCCTCACTTTGGGCAGAATTCTTCCCAAGGAAGCCTTTTCCTCAAATCAAAAAGAGTTACCCGATTTTAAGGTAATGTCTTCTCTAATGTTGTTTTGTTTTATTTTGCTTCTCCAACCCCTTAAACTATTTTTATTCCTTTATTTTGTAACAACAACAGTATCTAAAATATACTAGGATGTTGTTATGATAATTATTTGGTTTACACTTACACACACTTTCGTCTAATGGTTAAAGAACATACTGTTTCTGTGGGTGGCGAAATACTGCCTCACGAAACAATGATTGTTCAATATTCTTTTAAAACATCTAATGGTGGCCATTTTGATGACAATATTTTCATATATGATATATATATTATGTTTATGTTTTCCTTATGCTTCTGTATTTCTCATTTATGGCATACTTTATGATTTCCATTATGGGTAAACGCGATAATTTTATTTTAGGAAGTGCGGACTACCGCCCCCTCAAAGTGATTTGAATCGTTAATGCCATATGTGGGATGTATAAAGGATGGAGTAAATTGTATTATACATTATATTATACTGGAATTATATTAAAACTTTATACTATTATGATTTCATTCCATTAAATATGAAATAGAAATGAAAGTAGCGTTCATGCGTACGTACGACTTACCGTCTCCATGAATGGTGCATTTCATTTCTTACCTCTAAATGTTATGTAATATGATAAATGAATGTATATAATGGATATATATTATATATATGATATCTATATCATGAATATAATTCTGGATATAATGGATATTTCACCACATGAACAACTTGTAATTATAAGAAGTTTATTTTTGACTCAAGTACCAAAGATCGACAAAATGACTGTTATTAACTTAAATAATTACATAATGTTAATAACATGGTAATAAGTGATATAAAAGGAATAATTAACTTGAAAAAGGTTCTTAAGCAGGTAGATATTAACTCTATTTTATTATTCAGGAGGTTAAAGAGCGGTCGAGTCTAGTCGGACACGAGGTAAGGGAACTTCTTAACCCAATTTCTATTCTTTGGGTTAATCTCCTACTTTCAAATTATGTCATGATATTATTATATCATATCTTGTATTTGTAATTTCATTATGTTTACTTATAGAGAATACACATAATATATCTATTTTATTTAAAAAAAATGATCTTTGTAGGGTACTTTGTCTCAATCTCCATTCATTGAGGCATATTTTGTTTTATACACAAATTTCTTTTATACGGTGTATAAACCCCTTTGACTTTTACGTTTATTCAAAAGGAATCTTTTTATACGAAGCGTTATAATAAATGACAAAAATTAATGTTTTTCTTGTCGTACGTATGCGGCGACAATGACTTCTCTGCCGCCGTAACCATTATTTGAGTTTCGACTTCCTCTACAAGCCATAACTTTTTTTTAAATGAAAAATCAATACCAAGTTTTAATTATCTTTTATTTTGGTATTGAAAATGGTTTTGATAAGGTTTTTATTATATCAATGTGTTCTCTTGATATCTTGTGATTGAAACGTGGAAATGTTATGTTTCCTTTATGCACGTTTTATGTGATACGATTATGTTATGGTTTATGATATGTTTAAACCTGTTCATATGAGGAATGCATTGGACTTAATAAGTGACGGGTGGAGCCCGCTATAGCTCCTCGATGCATCGGTAGGTCTCATGAGACAAACTAGTGTCTTGGCACAAGGCCTTGAAAAAATCTTATTTGTGGTCTTGGCACGAGGCCTTGACTACGTGGTTATGATAGTCTAGCATTATGCATTCCATCATTATGAAAGTGGTTATTGATATTGCATGGGATTATTCGACTAGTAGAATATCCATCTGAGTAAGTAAATGGCATTATTTAATTTTATTTTTGCCATATCATGCTGAAGTCCAAGTTTAAAAAGGCTTTTGTTTTAGTTATACATTTCCTTAAATGTTAATGTTTATTTATAAAAGCTTCCGTAATATTGTTATCCTTACTGAGCATCTGAGCTCACCCCTTTCAATGTTTTAATATTTTCCAGGATGTGAAGAAGTATTTTATGAATGACCTACAGGGATAGTCAGAAGAGGATATGAGTGTGGACTATGGAGACTTTGTTATTGTAGTTTTTTACTTTATGACGTAATGTAACATTTATGAATGTATCTAGTGTTTCCAAGGCTACTAAACTAATCGGTCTTTCGAGACTTGATCTTTTGTGATCATGCCAATGTTACGCAATAATACACCGACTCTGGGTAACTGGGGTCGGGGCGTTACATTGCATATGAAATGAGAAATGATGATAACGACGCTGTGGAAAAGGGGAAATCCAAAGAGGTGGCATTTAAGGCCATGAAGAAGCTCACCATTGAATATTCTCAAGAGGAAGAAGAACCAGATGAGGTAATGTCATTTCTCTCCTCAAATCTTCAAAGAGGAAAAGGAAAGTTCAAAGGGAAACTTCCTATTTCATGATTTATATGTGGAAAGGTTGGACATCTCATAGCAAGATGCCCCAAACAGTTTCAAGAATAAAATGATGAAGATGATGTTGAAATTCCCAAGAAGAAATATTTAGCCTATGTGAAAGGGAAAAAGAAGTTCAAGAGAAATTTCTTCAAGAATAAGAATCTTCTTTCACAAGAAATAGATAGTACAGATGAGTCTGAGTTTGAAGAGGTCGAGGAGATTAAAAACTATAAAGATCGTGGAGAAAATTCTATAGTGGCAGTCGTCGGTAGTTCTCAGGAGAAGAATGAAACCGAAGGTGATGAAGAAGAAGAAGAAGTTGAAGGAAGAATAAATATGCAAGCTGAGTTAGAGGATTCTCTTGAATAGATAGATGTTTGTAGAGTCAAAACAAAGAAAGCTAACAAAGTTGTTCGTGATGCCAAACTCTATATGCAGTAATAGGAAGAAGAGAAGTTTGAGTTAATGGAAGAAATTAAGAAACTCAAGTTATCATCACCAGAGAACTCAGAATCAGTTAGTGAGTATAAGCTCAAGATATAAGAACAGAAAAGGTAGATCGATGGATTGAAAAGAAAAGTGAAAGATCACATCAATAGTATCAAAGAACTTGAAGAAGAAGTTGTCGGTCTGCGAAGAAAAGTTAAAGTCCAGGAAAAACCATTGATTCCCAACACATTATTGGGAAAGCAGGCCATTCCAAAGACTAAGAAGGTGAAAGAGGAGTCTAGTAGTTCAGCAGGAAAGAAGAAACAATTGAGATCATATGACAAGGCTGATTCAGGGCTTGATCAGAAGCAAAAATATGTGGCAATTGAAGTCAGACCGAAAGCACCCATCTCGAAATTGAAGATTGATTTGGGAACAAAGTAGAATCAGAATATTCAGAGATCCCAAGGGAAAAATTGTAGAGCTGAAGTAACACGAAGGAATGAACCTTATGTTAGGTGTTATTGTTGTGGGAAGATGGGACATTCACAGTATGTGTGTTCCATAGCCAAGAGATATCGAAGGGAACAAGAATAGAGGGGACAACCAAACAGAGAACAGTTTTCCCGAACATATTTTGAAGGGCACTATTTTTGGTGCGGAGGATTAGGGCACATGGCTAGGTACTGCACTTTGACCATACAGAGAAATGTGCTAAAGCAGAATCAAAACATTCACAAGCAGCAAATCAATAAACTGATAGGTGAGTTAAAAATGCAGAGTAGATTTGCAGCTTTGCAAGATGAAGCTGGTCCATCATACTCTAGGAAAGAAAATAAGTCTCAATCCATGCCGAGTGTGAAGGAAAAAGTATGGACCAATAATAAGAAAAATGAGAAGGCCGTGGTGGCAGAGACTTCCCTTAAAGCATTAGATCACTCTGGTGTGTGGATACTTGATAGTGGTTGCACATCTCACATGACGGTTAATAAGGATCTTGTTAGAGGCATAAAATATGACAAAGAAGGAGTTGTCAAATTTGGAAATGATGAAGGCCTGAAGATTGTTGGATCAGGGAAAGACAAGTTTGGGGGAAAATAAATGAGATGTGATGATGACTTGGTAGTAGAGGGTCTTAGTCATAACTTGCTCAGTGTCAGTCAACTATGTGACTCTGGGCATTCTATCCGATTACCAAGAAGATGTGTGTTGTGAAAGGAAAATATGGAGCAGTTATTCTACAGGGAAAAAGGACAAAGGGAAATATTTACCTTGTAGGTGGGGAAGAAGATACGTGCCTTTTATCCATAGAGGAAGAAAACCAGCTGTGGCATAAGTGACTTGGTCATCTCTGCCAACCATCCATGGAAGACCTGGTAAAGTGTGATGCTGCTAGAGACCTTCCCAAACTATCGTGTGATCGCATTAATACGTGTGATGCTTTCCAATAAGGGAAGATCATTAGAAATACATACATTCCAAAGGAATATAAATCAACTAGAGTGCTTGAATTGGTGCATGCAGATGTATGTGGACCTATCTCACCATGAGTTATAAATGAAAAAAGGTACTATGTTATTTTCATCGATGATTATAGTAGAATGTCCTGGGTATTTGTCGTTACCCATAAGACAAAGGTGTTCAGTTGTATAAAGTAGTATAGGAGGGAATCAGAAAGGATGCTTGGGCAGAAAATTCTAAAGTTTCATACTGATAACGATACGGAATTCACAAACAGTCAAGTCGAAAACTATCTTGAGAAACACGGGATAAGGCATCAAGTTTCATCAGTGAGAACTCCCTAAAAGAATAGAGTGGTTGAGAGGAGAAATCAGATCATCAACAACATGGGCATAACGATTCTTATTGAAAAGGACCTACTAGAGAAATTTTGGAAGGAAGCAGTTTTGACATCGGTCTATATTTCGAACAGGTCTCTGTTGTGTCCGAAGGAAGGGAAGACTCCGTATAAAATGTGGTACAAAAAGAAGCCAATGCTGAAATACTTTCGAATCTTTGGGATTAAGTGATTCATTCTCAAAAAATAAAATCACATGAAGTTTGAGTCATGAGGAGATGAGGGGATATTCCTTGGTTACTTAGGGAAAAGCAAAGCATATAAATGTTTCAACAAAAGGCTGGGAAAAATTGTTGAGAGCAATGATGTCACTATAGTTGAAAATGAACAGAATACTCAATGAACCAGTGAACAGTTTCTGGATGAAAGTGATGATGAGGTAGGCAACACAGGGGGAGTAGAAGTGGCAGAGGCTGACTCAGAAGAAGATAATTATGAAGAAAAAGAAAGTGTCACGTCTGTGTCTACAAGGAAGCCAAAGAGTCGAGATGAAATTGATAGGAAAAATATCATTGGTGATCAGACATCTCCAGTTCAGGCTCAAAGAATGAAATCATTATATCAAACATTGTTTTTATCTCAGGTGGAGCCGCAATGTTTTTCCGATGCAGGTGTAGATGAAAACTAGGTTCAGGATATGAATGAAGAGCTTGAACAGATTGAGAAGAACCAGACATGAGAGATTGTTTTGAGGCCATCAGATAAGAATGCCATCGGGACTAAATGGGTCTATCGCAACAAGATTAATGAATATGACACAGTGATTTGGAAAAAAGAATGAATGGTGTGCCAAGGATACTCCCAAATAGAGGGTTTTGACATTGATGAGAAATTTTCACCAGTTACTTGGCTGGAGACAATCAGATTATTTTTGGCCATAGAAGTGCAAAGAAAGTTCAAAGTGTTCCAGATGGATGTCAAATCTGGATTCTTGAATTGAGTTCTCGAAGAGGAGGTGTATATTGAGCAGCCAGATGGTTTTCTCATTCATGAGGATGAGAACAAAGCTTGCAGGTTGAAGAAGGCGTTGTATGGGCTGAAACAAGCACCACGATCATGGTACTCAAGACTTTATCAGTACTTGAAGAAGTTTGGTTTCCAGCATGGGGGAGTTGATTACAATATCTATTTTAGCATATATAGTAATCAAAGGATGATGGTGTTGGTTTATGTCAATGACATAATATTTGACGGATCAGATGAATCCTAGTGCAGAAAATTTTCCGAATTCATGAAAAATGAGTTTGAAATGTCAATGATTGGTGAGATAAAGTTTTCCCTTGGTCTACATGTGACACAAAGAAGGAATGGAACATTCATTTCTCAATCCAAATATGACAAGGAGGTTTTAAGAAGGTTTGTCATGGATAATTCCAAGGAGATGATGACTCCGGTTTCTACCCTGATGAAATTATCAAAAGATGAGGATGACAAGACAGTTAATATCACAGAATACAGGAAAATTATTTGAATTTTGTTGTACTTGACCGCAACAAGGCCTGATATTGTTTTCTCCACATTCCAAGTAGCGAGATATCCGAGTAATCCCAAGGAAATCCACATGATTGCAGTGAAGAGAATAATTCGGTATATCAAAGGCACCGTGGATTTCAGACTCAAGTATAATGACAAATCTCAATCAGTGTTATTGGGTTACACAGATGCAGATTGGTCTGGATCAGCAGATGATAGAAAATCAACATCAGGAGGTGAATTCTATCTTGGTGGACTGTGTATTTCTTGGCTAAGCAAGAAGAAATATTTCATTTCATTGAGCACCGTAGAGGCAGAATATATTGTGGCCACTCAATCATGCACACAATTATTGTGGATGAAGCAGGAACTTGAAGATATGGGAGTTGAAGTGAAATCTTCGATCAGAATCTAGTGCGATAACTCAAGTGCTATCAATCTTAGAAAAAATCCCATCCATCACTCAAGGACCAAGCACATTGAGATCAAATATCATTTCATCAAGGAGAAGGTTGAGCATGGAATTGTGAAACTAGAGTATGAGCCTACAGAGCTATAGGTTGCCGACATTCTTGCAAAGGCCTTACCCAAGGAAGATTTTGAGAGGCATCGACTGGCTCTGGGAGTTCAGTCGACTCCCCGCACTTAAAAGAGTGTGGATGTGGGATACCACCCCTTCTCCCTGCGGTATGATGTGTTTTTCCCAAATGTGCTGATATGTGTTCTCTACTCTGTTACAGACTGCAAAGGAGTGACCTTTGGGTTTGTTGACAAAGGGGGAGAAAATAGTGATTGTTCAAGGGGGTGACAGTGTGGATATTTGAGAAATTATGATAGATATGGGGAGAAGCTGGAAAGTGAAGCAGCGAGATTGGGGGATCAATGAGAAAGGGGGAGAGTATTAAATCTGACGATGCTAGAAGTGATCGATCAAATACTAGATATCACGACAGATAAGGATCGTGATAAAAGAAGAATAATGGTACAGAAGAGTAGTATTGGAATTCGGTAAGAATATTTCCATAAATTGGTATTCCAAAAATTGGTATCAGTTTGGTGTCAACAGTGGGTGTTAGAGATGAAGTGATTCATTGATGAAATTTTCATTTACTCTTGTTTCTCACGTCGAGAATTGATCATGTGGGCTTAGAGTATGTGTTGAGTAAATCCTTGATCGCTATCGAAATCGCAATAGGCAAATGGTGGATGAAGAATTAACGATGTATATTTTTATGGAAGAGTTGTCAACAAACCCAAAGGGGGAGATTGTTGGGAAAAAATCCCTCAAGGTATCATTGAAGAATTTTTGAGGTGGTGGTGTTTGTTGACAAAGTGGACATCTGTACTGTGATTGTTGACAAAGAAAACCATGACATACAATTTTGTTGAAAAAGGGGATTTCATGGTGGAATGTCAAGTTCAAGAGCTGTGGTCAACGATCCTGGTTTGATTCAAGAACGTCAACAAAGGAATAGATGATCTGGAAGCGGTACAAAAAGAACAGATACAAGGTAGTGCTGTTTTCCAGTGTTTGCCAATTTTTTGGGCCTGATAATCAACAATAGGAGAAAAATGGTTTTGGAAAAGAGACTTGCACGCCCTATACTTGAAGGAGAGGAAACTTGTGCGCCTAATATTTTTCAGGATCATAAGGTCAAAATATGGAAAAGGAAAGAGGGTCACGCAGGTATTGGTGTGGTCGCGTAGGTGACTTTCGCGCCATAAAGAGACTTGCACACTGATGCCTAGGAGGCTTGGGAACATGCGCGCCTGTTGTTTTTCAAGATCAGAAGATCAAAATTTGGAAAAGGAAATTTGGTCACGCAAGTGACTTGTAGGGGAAGAGACCTGTATGCCGAGACTTGCGTGCCGAGTGTTGACTTGCGTGCCATCGCGTAGGATGACCAAAATGCCTACAAATACTGGACCACCCCTCCTCATTTTCAACCGAGTTCAACACTTAGAAAAATTAGAGCTGCCGTCATGCTGGTGTGGTGGTCGCGCAAGTGGTGTGTTGTCGCACAGGTGGACTTGCGCGCCATTGTTTAAAGTTTCACGCCGATTGGTAGTTGTGCGCCAATATTGGTTTGGGCATAAAATGGATTGAGTCGCACAGGTTTGGAGTTGCAGAAGATTGTGCTGCACAAGTAGTTGAGGTAGACTTGCGTGCCCATTGTGACTTGTACGCCTATACTTGCGTGATGGGTTAGACTTGCGCTCCAAGTAAGGTTGATTCCCCATCATTTTTTTCGGACTACGTGGAAGTTGGAAGTTTTCCTGATACCTTCGGTGCAAAGAGAAATTCATCTACGGGTGAAAGTTGGACTTCAACAGAGCATCCACATACAACATAGGATGTATTCATTAGAGATAATGAAGAGACCTAAAAGTCTATAAACTGTGAGTGGATCCTTTCTGGAGTAGTGAGAAAAGGAAGAGGAAGAAGGTGATCATCTCCACCGACAGTGAGCTAGAGAGAGAAAAACAGGGAGTGACCCTTGGGAAAGCAGTGAGCTGACCCTAAGCTTTTTAAAGGCAGTGAGCCTGGGACAAAGTGACTGTGCTCTAACCTTGTAATCCATAGCTAGTGAAGTTTAGTGGAATTTGGTATGACTGAAAACTTGTAGGCATAATCTCCTTGAATTTAACACTTAGTGCTGAACCAAGTAAAAATTACTTTGTCCTGTGCATGCTTTACTTTCTATTTATATTGTGCAACAGGAAAGAGAGAGAAGAGTGTTTTTCTTAACAGAGAAACAAGATCAGAACAGGCTTTAATTTTAAATTAGTCATACCCTGATTCACCCCCCCTCTCAGGGTACTCATCCTTGTGGACCTAACAATCCGGGTGCTAGCACGGAACTCCAACGCCCACTTCAACACAACGATGATCACTATAATCCAACATCTTCAATCCGAGAAGACGGATCTTGAAGCACTTTCTTGTTTGATAGAGTATCTCTCTAGGATTCAAGAGGAGAGAGATTCTCTCAATTATAATGGATGAATAGTCACCATGGGATGAGCCTCTCTCCAATTATATAGTGAATATTTATAATACCCGGTTTGGGTTCCTGACCCCCCGTGTAATAAAAATCCACTATATAATTATTGAAAATAATTATTTATGAAAAAATAAATTATTCCATAAATAGTATTTATAATTTATCACTAACTTTAATATATATTAAATATATTATGTGATAAACTTGAGTCTTTAACTCAACTCACGTCTCCTGATAATATTAAACGAACCTAGGATATTAATATCCTTTCATATAATATTAATCCTTGTATTTACTTAATCCCTTGTAAATACATGTCATAAATAAATTCAATGAATTATTAAAAACTTGAATAATTAAATAATTTATTTATTCTTTTGTGATCCATAGAACTTGGATAATACTCCGACCTATGGTGGGTCCACTAAGATCTAAATTCCTATTTAATAGAATATGGAATATTCTCAAAGAATTATAGTGTATGACCCTCTAGGACCTTATCTCAATTGTAGTCAATAAAATTCACAGACCAAGAGTGGGGTCTAGAAACCCATCAAGGCCCCTATAGAGTTAAGGAAAAGTCAAATAAATGACTACATTTCTATGAACATAGTCTATGCAATATAATCTATTTGTCATTAATATCTTAATAAAGAAGGATGCACACTTGTTTCATCATCATTTTCCTTGATTTATTATTTGTTGATATGTCTAGATGGACTTACCTTCGACTACCATGGGCATGGATTTAATGAGGGTACTACCATCCTAATCAACCAGACCTGAGATATCTCTTCCCCAACATGGAAGTGACAAATCCTATCTTGATCATTCAATCAATGTCATGTCACCAATGATATACCCAACACAAACTACCTCGCCATAAATTCATTTCCATGGTTTTCGTCTTGCATCAAAGTATGCAATCAAATGACATACATTTATAATGATATCAATTCATGAGACCATTACACATGTCCATATATAGGAACAACCAATGACACCTGAAACATTTGATTTTCCTATTAGCGGGTCTGTCCTCATAATCTCAACTACTAGAGATCACCAAGTGAAAACTTCATGAGAAGAAGTATCAATGATTATGATCCCCCCAACACCTGATAGTAACACATCATCTATATCCTGTTAGAATGATGTAACTGGACTATAAGACATTACTTTGAGATTACTGTCATAATGTCTCTAAGTTCTCATTATATCCTAGGATCTGCTATAACCCTTCGATATGGCATGTGATCTAAGGACATTACTATAAACAAAGTGGATACATAATTATCTTCATTATTATGGAAATATAAACACATGTATATATAAAAAACTGCATACATGTAGTGGTAATAAATTTATAACACAAGCTAGGTCTAGGGAAACCACTTTCAACACTACCACTTGCACTATATCCAACTACTAACAAGTCTCAATCTGCTATCCCTCACATGAGAATCATGCTTCTACTGAAAAATGGATTTATTCAGGGGTCTGCCATGTTGTCCTCTATGGATACTCTACTAACTGAGACTTCACCTCACTGAGTAAAATCCCCTAAGATATGAAACTTAAAAAGTATATGCTTTGTCCTATAGTGAGACCTAGGATCCTTGGATAACACCACTGCAACATTATTATCACAATAAACTATTACAAGTTCTACACTGCTAAGAATAACACCAATGTCTAAGACAAAGTTTCACATCCAGACTGCTTCCTTTGCTGTATCGGAATCCTCTATATACTCAGATTATATGCTAGAATCGACAACCATAGATTTCTTCATGCTTATCCAACTCACTGTACCACTATTAAGGCAAAATATGTAGCCTGATTGCAATTTCATATCATCATGATCTGTTTGGAAACTAGCATCAATGTATCCTCTCACTACTAGTTCATCATCTTCTCTATACACTAGGAATATATCCTTTGTACGCCTCAAGTATTTAATGATAGTTTTAATAGCTGCCCAGTATAGCTCTCCTAGATTAGATTGATATATGACCACCATGATTAAAGAAAAGGCAACATCAAGCCTAGTACATAGAATGACATACATGATAGAACCCACTGTTGAGGAATAAGGGATTATACTCATTCTGTCAATCTCCTCCTACATTTTTGGATATATCTTCTTGGATAGATTGATACCATGTGACATGGGAAAAAACCCTCTCTTGGACTGTTCCATATTTTACCTTTTGAGTACCATGTCAATGTATGTACTTTGACTTATCCCAAGAAACCTATAAGATATATCTCGATAGATCTTAATCCCTAGAATGCATGATACTTAACCTAAGTCTTTCATGGAGAAGCATTCATTTAACCAAGTCTTAACTGACTGTAAGACTTGCACTTCGTTTCCCATAATTAATATGTCATCAAAATATAATACTAGAAAATTATGGAATTCCCATTAACCTTATTATAGACAGAAGGCTCACTTTCATTTTTGACAAAACCAAATTCTCTTATGGCTTCATCAAAATGAAAATTCCATGACCAAGATTCCTACTTCAATCCATAAATGGATCTTTGTAGCTTGCACACCTTATTGGAATTCTTTGACTTGACAAACCCTTCTTATTATATATAGAAGGCTCACTTTCATTTTTGACAAAACCAAATTCTCTTATGGCTTCATCAAAATGAACATTCCATGACCAAGATTCCTACTTCAATCCATAAATGGATCTTTGTAGCTTGCACACCTTATTGGAATTCTTTTACTTGACAATCGGGTTGAGTCATATAGATGTATTCAAACAACTTCCCATTAAAGAAGTTTTGAAATCCATTTTCCAAATCTCATAATCATGAAAGGCTACTATTGCAAGAAATTTTATGATGAATTTCAACATTGATACTAGTGATAAGGTTTCATAATAGTCAATGCCTTGACATTGTCTGAAACCCTTTGCAACTAGTATTTATTTATAGGTATTAACCTCACCATCCATGTCCAGCAATTTATTGAATACCCATTTGCACCCAATGGGTTTTACATCAGCTGGAGGGTATACCAAAATCCAAAATTGATTTTGGTATATGGAATCCATCTCAGAATGCATGGAATCTTTCTATTTAGCAGCTTCTTTGCCTTCTAATACTTCTTTGTAGGTTAGGGGTTCATCATCCTCAAGGAGTAATGTGTCACCTGACTCAGTGACAAGAAAACCATAATTCTCTAGTTCTCTAACATCTCGAGTAGACCTACACAATATTTGTGTCTCTGGAACCACTTCTTCTTCCACTTGCTCTTGTGGAGATTGTTCCCATACCAACTCTTGTGCATCTGGGGTATGAAATTCATTGAAGTCAATATTTATCCCACTATTTTCAATTGAAATGTATTCCCTTTATATAAATATGGAATTTCTTTCCACAACAAAAATTCTATCTAAAGGGTTGTATAGGTAATATCCTTTCGTTTCCTTAGGATAACCTATAAAAATGCACTTTGTGATTCTGGATGATAATTTTTCACTTGTTAAAGACTTTAAAAAATCCTTGCATCCCCATACACAGAAGTGTGATAGATTGGGTTTCTTTTCACACCATAACTCATATGTAATATCATCTTTATATTTAGTTAGTACTCGGTTAAAGGTATATTCCACTATTTGTAAAGTGTATCCCAAAAAGGATAATGGAAGATTTTTCTGACTCATCATTGATCTGACCATGTCTAGAAAGGTCCTATTCCTATTTTTACTAACACCATTCCACTGTGGTGTATAAGGAGGAGTGATTTGGGATACTATCCCACACTCCTTCAAGTGATCAATGAATGATTTGTTAAGATACTCTCCACCACTATTTGATTGGAGTGACTTAATCTTCTTACCAAGATGGTTTTCTACTTCATTTTTATATTACTTAAATATCTAAAAGGAATCAGACTTCTACCACATCAAGTATATGTATCTATACCTTCTATATTCATTAGTAAAAGTAATGAATAATGAAAAACCACCCCTTTGTTCTACTGGAAACCAACCACATACATCAATATGTATTAATTCCAGTAATGCATTGGATCTTTCTCCCTTCCCAGAGAAAGGTGATTTGGTTATTTTACCTTGTAAACAATCTTGGCATACATCCAAGGGTTTTAACTGTACCGAGTCTAAATACCCTTCCTGATGTAACTTTTGTAATCACTTCTCGTTTACATGACCTATCCTGAAGTTCCATAGGTGGGTGAGATATGAGTCTTTCTCACTGGTTTTGTCATTTATTTTCATTTTGGGTTTTTTGAGTTCAAGTATATATAAACCATTTCTTAATATGTGCCATACCATAACACATGTTATACTTATAGAAAAGACAAAATTTATTTAAAAACTTGAAATAAAATCCCATAATATCCAAACTTGAAACCAAGATTTTGTTTTTGGTTACAAAAGGTATATATTAAAAATTATTTAAAACTAGAAACAAACCACTAAGCAAAGTTAAGTGATAGTCTCCCAATGCCAAGGCTGCCAGACATGCACCATTTGTAGCTTAGATATCCACTTCACCTATTACAATATTCTTGAATCTAATTGGTTCTTGTATATGAATACATATGTGTGATCCACATGTTGTATCCAATACCCAACTTATAGATAAGGAAATATTTCATTCAATGATAAAAATACCTTAAGTAAAAGCGTCAACTTGCTTCTTCTTCACAAATCTGTAATTTTTCTTCCAGTGGCCTTTCTTGCCACATCCAAAGCAGACAACCTCTTAATCATTACTCTGATTCTAAATCTTTTTCTTCTTTGAAGGAATATGCATTGGATTGTTTGACCTTGGACCCCTTTACCTTGCCTTTCCTTCTATTTTTCACCATAAGGACAAATGAATTGGTATTTTTCATATCCTTATTAGCTTGGAAAACTAAATCCAATAGATCTGGGAGTGACTTTTTCATATCATTCATGTTATAATTGACAATGAAAGTTAAAAATCTTGGCAATAAAGAGGCAACAATGAGATCCACTGCTATCTCTTAGTTCAGTTTTAATCCAAGGGCTTCAAGCCTCTCAATGTACTCAATCATCTTAAGTACATGAGGACCAGCTTGGTTCCCTTATGCTAGCCTGCACCTATAAAGGGAACTTGAGATCCCATACCTTTCCTATCTATCCTTATCTTGATATAATTCTTGGATATGTGAAATAATATTATAGGCATCCTCATCCTTGTTCATTTTCTATAATTGGTTGTACATGGATGAAATCATGATGCACTAAACATCAAGGGAATACTCTACGTTCTTTTTCCATTTATCTTTTTCCACCTTACTTGCTCCCTGAGGAGGCACAATAGGAATTGAGGATTCCATCACATATTACTTCCTTTCTTGATGTAGTACTATGCACAAGCACCTGTACCACTCCTAGAAGTTATTGCCGGTCAGGACATTTTCTTTATCCAGAATAGATCGCAATGATAATTTACTTGTGGTATCAGTGATTTCCATTTTAAATATACAGCAGATAAACATTACCATTCATTACTTTATATTGATTTCTATTAGACATTTGTGATTAATTAATTGTATCATTTTTAATGTCTCCCACTATTTTAGTGAACCCTAATAGCCCTCACTATTGGATTCGAAATACTCTATCGCTTGAGTAATCTAGTGGAAAGGATCCTTGAAACTACTCCTTATAATCTAAAAGATTTGTATATGATACTACTTGGAGAGTTTCTAGGTTGGATTTAGTCTGGAAAACCACATTAACATGTGGTTCCTTTTACTATTGAGTAAAGTCCCAACTTTTGGAATCTATACTTGATTCCCTCAACATCTTGCCTCTAAAGTGATAGAAATCTAGATTTGGCTACTTATTTACTACCACCTTATTCAATTCAACCCATTAATCTTATAATAACTCCTCGATAGTAGGGAATAATCTAAAATTTGGATGATGAGTATTCTAAACACCCGATTTTTCTCAAATTTGAGTGATGGAAGGTGTTAAGACTTGATATCTCTTTGAGGGATTTTTGTTTATTGATGAGTATACTACAATTATATTTTATTCATTCAAACTAGTTTGTTGTGATCACAACTAAACAAAAAATATAAATACATTCATCACATCTTTATCTTGTTTATTATTTTATGGGATCAAGAAATAATCATGCATTTGCATAAAATAATAAACCATGCATAAAGGAAAAACATGCAATCCGACTGGTCTTGAGCATTTCATTATGATCGATTCATAATGAATCAATCATGACCTAGGGGGTTTCATACCTAAGTTGAAAGCTAACTCGTGTCATGGATCTCCCCTAGTACAAAGTTCTCAAATCTCGTCTAGATTTCCACCTTGACTTGGCGGGGCCTTCATATGAGATCATCACCATGTAATTATAAATATACTCGCATGCAGGAGAGGGGGTATATGGGTACAATATAAAACAAGTGTATTGGATGTGCATGCACTTATAAATATCTGAATTAAAGTGATGATAAAATGACCTTTATTTATTTAATTAATTATTACAAACATCACACACATTGAATAAATTATTAAATAAATAAAATCCCAACATGCACAGGGTAGTCACTAGCTCAAGACCAGTCGATATAAAATAATCTGCAATAAAATTAAAAAGAAATAAATTAAATCAGTATGAGGGTGTTATAATAAATTAAATGATTTTTAATAAATTCAAATAATTTATTTAACAATTCCAATTGTTTGATTTAATTTTTTTTTAAAAATTCGTTCGTATAATATTAATCCTTGTATTTACTTAATCACTTGTAAATACATGTCATAAATAAATTCAACGAATTATTCCAAACAATAATAATTAAAAAAATTATTTATTCCCTGGTGATCCATAGAACTTGGATAATATCCGGACCCGTGGAGGGGCCCACCTAGTTTTAAATTCCTATTCAACAGAATAAGGTAGATTCTCAAAGCACTATAGTGTGTGACCCTCAAGGCCCTTATCTCAATAGTAGTGAATAAAATTCAAAAACCAAGAGAGGGGTCTATAAATCCATCAAGGCCCCTATAGTGATAAGTAAAATTCAAATAAATGACTACCTTCCTACGAACATAGTATGTGTAATATATTCTCTTTGTCATTGATATCTCAATAAAACAGGATGCACACTTATGTCATCATCCTTTTCCTTGCTTTAATATTTGTTGATCTGTCTGGATGGACTTACCTTTGAATACCATGACCATGGATTTAATTAAGGTTCTACCATCCTAATCAACCATGCCTCAGATATCTCTTCCTCAACTCATAAGTGAAAAATTCTATCTTGACTATTCAATCAATTTCATGTCACCAATGATGTACCCAACACAAACTAACTTTCCATGACTTCATCTCCATAGTTTTCATGTAGAATAAAAGTAAGTAATCAAATGACATACATTGATAATGATCTCAGTTCAGGATACCATCACACATGTCCATAGATAGGAACAACCAATGACACATAAAACATGTGGTGTTCCTATTAGTGGATATGTCCTCATAATATCAACTACTATAGATCACCAAGTGAGAACTTCACGAGAAGAAGTCTCAATGCTTATGAGCCCCCTGACACCTGATAGTCACACATCATCTATGTCCAATCAGAATGATGTAAATTAACTATAGGACATTACTTTAAGATTACTGTTATAATATCTATAGGTTCTCATTATATCCTAGGATCTATTATAACCCTTCGATATGACATATAATCTAAGGAAATTACCATAAAAAAAGTGGATGTAGAATTATCTTCACTATTATGGTAAGATAAACACGTGTATATATAAAAAAATGAATACATGTAGTGGTAATAAAATTACAAAACAAGTTGGGTCTAGGGAACCCAATTTCAATAATACTAGTGACTAATCAATTAATAGAGGTTTTAGGTGTGTTCGGGGATCATTCAAAGATTGGAGCTCCAAAATGGGAGGAAGAATACTGGGCCACATAGTTAGAGAAAACTGTGTAGCCTATCCCGCATGGTTTCCCTAAATCGTGCAACAGCTGGTAGTGGGAACTTAAGGGCCACACGGTTTGTCTGAAACCATGTGACCTAGGGTACATGGTCGTGCGAACTAGGGAACATGACTGTGTGGCCCTCTAAAATTTTTAGACAGAGAGGTTTCTCATGGTTTTCACATGGTTAGTAAATTCATGCACCTAACCATGTGGTATACCTCCTTGAAGCAGCGACAGGCACATAGTTTGGCCAAACTGTGTGGCCAAACCATGCATAATGTATTTTGAGGGTGAAATTACTTTTTTCCCTTAATGAAGGTTTAAACATATTTTCTTCTCCTCACTCTTCTTCCACTCAAAATTTTGATATCACCGTTAGTGTGTGGTGGTCTCCTCATCCCTATCATAGGGTTTTTGATATCTCAATCTAATATGGCTGGATTCCTTCACCATCAGAATATATGGTATATCCTCCCACCCCTTACTCATTGTCTTGAGAAGGAGGTGAGATGATACTTGGACTTAAGCGATGTTCCCAAAGTGCCAAAGGCTGGAAATAAATGATAAGGGCTTCAAGAACAACTAGGGAACAATTTTACCTTTAATGAAAAATAACCGACCAAAAAAGCCTTAACCAACCAGAGATACATAATGCATGTCAACAAGGTAAACCAAACAATACCTTACCAAGAGATAACCAAACAACCAAACTATTCCATAATAATTCCTAAAAAACAATACAAATAAATCACAAAAATCCCAATATTAGAGTACCAAGTGGAAGAATCATTAAAAAGACCCAAAGGAAACCATGGAACTCTCCACAACTCCACACCAAGATCCATGCTTCAAGCACTACAATACGATCTAAGCATCATAATGAACCGCTAGAAAAATGAGATGCTTTACCTTTGCGTATATCCCGAAATACCACATCTGCAAAAGCACCCAAGTGAAAAAGCAAGGGGTGAGTAATCATACTTAGTAGGTTTTACCCAAATGACTTTACTACACATTCCACTAGTATAAAACAATTATCACATTTATATAAATTAGTTTATATAAAACATTAAATAGTGAAACAATTTATAGCAAACCAAACACACCATTACCATGCCATTTTTCTCCCAAATCCACACAATACAAGGGAAATCCAAAAAAATCCATAAACCACTTTACCATCACATATGATCACAAAAATTTCATATTTAATATCCACACTCATAATCAAAATATATCCATAAAGTTTTACACACTCAAACCGGTGTAACAATCATGGTAGAACTTCCCGTCCAAGACCATTTACTACTTTTCCAATATAGTGGTACTTCTCGCCCACTAATCATTGATGGTGGCCCTTACATACACTATCCATACCCTTTTTATAGTGGTACTCCCTACCCACCTCACATCCATTTCAATCACATACATAAATACTTAACCAAAAAACAAGCATATAACACACCAAGGCCACAAAATTACACAAACAACCATTGCCAACCCAAAAAATTCCTTAGGACATTACCTATAAAACATTACCTTACAATAAAACAAACTCTTTTATTGAAAACCATTTTCACAAACCATTTCTTAAATCAACACAAGAAACCAATTTTAAAATCTATAATTTAAAATACAACATTAAGAACATTTCACCGCAATACCTCATTTTTCCAAAATCCCCAAATCATCCCAAAATGAATTTACATCAAGGTTATAAAATCATAATAACAACTAAATTCAAGAAAAAATAATTAATTTAATACAAGTCTTCTTGTTCTATAAAAATGGAGTTGAGAGAGAGAACACCTACCTTAGGGTTTTGGTGAAATCGACCAACTCAAAACCGCACCAAAAATTTGGGTGAAATATCCTCCAAAACCGACTTAAATATATTTTCCTAAAATCAATAATCCTAACTATCATCATTTTTGGAACCCCCCTAGATCTACATGATATGGGTGTATAACTAGAAAACTGAGATAGTGGGAGATGTAGATCTAAAGAAAACCAATAAATATCCAAGATATAAGGATTACCTGACGATAATCACCTTCACCGCACCTTGAAAACCCTTCTAATTGCTTCCAAAATGAGTGGTAGAGCCCCAATAACCCTTGAGAACCAAAAATAACAAGTGTGGTTTTATTTGGGGAAGAAATGAGAGGTTTAGGGAAAATTCTAAGTGACCCCATATTTAAAAATACAATTTTTAATGCCGGGCATGGTTAGCTCGCACGATTAGACAAACTGTGCACTAATCATGCTCCTACTACTACCTAAGGGAACCCCACACAGTCTCCTCACACAGTTAGACAAACTGTGTGCAAATAATGTGAAGCCCACTATCCCAAGTTGCATGGTTACCTCGTTTGGTTACACGGTTCCCCTAACCATGCTCAAACTGTGCTCCTTTAAAAAGCCTCCAAACATTTCCAAAACCTTCCAAAAATCTACCAAACATTACCCAAAAACTTTAAACACAAAAAGGCATAAAAAAGGTTACATAACTCAAACCGAGGGTGCTACATTCTCTCCGCCATTGTACTTTCCATCCTCGGAAAGTAGAAAACCATTACTTTTCCAAAATATCTTGGGCCATTGCTCGACCATCTCTTTTTCCTGCTCCCAAGTCTCCTCTTGAATATGACCATGCTGCCACAAAAACTGAACTAGACCATTGCTTTTACCATGCAAGATTTTATCTTACTTATCCACAATCCGCACTGGAACATACACCAAGGAAGAATCCAGATCTAGCTCAAAATGATCCCATCGAATAAAATGGTCAGGATATGACTGATAGTTCTTCAACTGAGAAACATGGAATACATTATGCACCACACTAAACTATGGTGGTAAGGCCAACTAATAATACACCTATCCAACCTTCTCAAGTATCTTAAAAGGACCAATATGCCTTAGAGATAACTTACCCTTCCTCCCAAACCAATGATGTCCCAATCTTAGAGAGATTCTCAAGAACACATGATTACCCACCTTGAGTGACAACGATCATCGAATATGGTATGCATACGATTTTTGATGACTCTGTGCCATCTCCATCCTCTTCCCAATCAAATTAATCTTCTCCATTGTCTCTTGGATAAGGCTCGGTCTGACCAACAAGGTCTCACATGTTTCCACCCAACAAAGTGGAGAACGACATGAATGCCCATACAATGCTTCAAACAGATCCATATGTATCGAGTCTTGATAACTTTTATTATATGATAATTCCACTAATGGAAAGTGATCCTCCCATGAGCCACCAAAATCCATCACACAATCCTGTAACATATCTTCCAATGTTTGTATCATTATTTCGAATTTCCCATCTATTTGAGAATGATATGATATACTCATCATCAACTTAGTCCTAATGGATTTCTGTAAGGATTTACAGAAATGAGATGTGAACCTTAGGTCTCTATATGATACAATCAAAACTGGAACACCATGCCTCTTTACCACTTCATGGATATAGATTTTGGACAGATCCTCCACCGTATGAGAGTTATGAATAGGGATGAAATGGGATGAATTTTTGGGCGGATCCACTATCAACCATATAAAACTGTGATTTCTAACCATTCTTGTGAGACATGTAACAAAATCCATCGCCATCTATTCCCAATTCCAAACTAGGATAGGTAAAAACTGCAACATACCTACCAACCATTGATGCTCTGCCTGACTTGCTCAAAAGTGAAGCATCTTGAAACAAACTCCGCCACTTTTCTTTTCATACCAGACCCAAAACTGAGCTTTCAATGCCTTATAAATTTTCTAAATTCTAGGATGGACAACCAATTTGGAATGATGATAATACCTGAGAATTTTCTCCTGAAAAGCCATCAGTACAACCATCCAATTACAAAAACACAAAACTAAATTCCCATTTAGTTTTCAACCATCAATGGTCTCCCCACTATTGAGTTTTGACCTCATCACCACACATTCAGAATCATATGCCTGTACCTCTTTAACCAAACCAATCAAGTTAAGAACCGAAGAGACTGGAAAGAAGACCACTCTATCACCCCAGTCCTCATATTCCAACCACATTATGACTATGAAAGATATCAACTGCCACTGATCCAATGCTTGTTTCACCACCTAAACATACAACTTCTTACTTAGTGAATCATCCACCAAATTTCCCTTACCCGATGTGTACATAGAGTAAAAATCAACCATATAGAGATACTATATCCATATTATTTGCCTCAAGTTAAAATATCTTTGTGATAAAATATGTTTTAAACTTTTATGATTAGTAAACACCATAAATTTCTCACTAAAGAGATAATGACACCACATTTTCAAGGCACAAACCACTACCGCCAACTCTAAATCATGTGTTGGGTAGTTATTCTCATGTAACCTCAACTACCATGAGCCATATGCAACCACATGATCCCCTTTAATGAGAACACAACCTAAACCTAATCCCAATGCATCATAATACACCACACACCCTTTCCATGGTTATAGAAAAACCAATATTGGTGATGATTTAAGGCAACTCTTAAGCTCCTCAAAAGACTTCTGACACTACTCATTCCATAAAAATGGAACATTCTTCATTTTTAAATAAATAATTGGTGAGGTAAATCATGAAAAATCATAAAAAAAATCAATAATATCCAGTTAGACCAAGGAAGATCTGTATCTCAAAAACATTACTTAGTATTTTCTATGAAATAACAACCTTTATATTTTTTGGATCAACTGAAACACCCTTCTTAGAAATAACATGGCCAAAGAAACGAACATCCTGTATCCAAAAATCACACTTCAATAATTTATAATATAACCGATGATCTTTCAAGATCCCCAACACTATCTCCAAGTTCTACTCATGCTCCTTTGTTGTCCTGGAATACACCAATATATCATCAAAAAATACCACTACAAAAGATTCTAGATATTTCTAAAATATCTAATTATTCAATTCCATAAAAAATGATGGTGCATTCTTTAGACCAAAGGCCATAACCACATACTCATAATGGACATATCTACTTCTAAAGGTGGTTTTTAGAATATCCTCCTTCTACACCCACAATTAATGATATACTGAATGCAAGTAAATCTTGGGGAAACACTAAGATCCCATCAACTGATTGAACAAATTATCAATGCATGGAAGTGGATTTTAGTTCTTTATCATAACTTGATTAAGCCTATGATAATCAAAAAAAGTCTCAAAGTTCCATCCACCTTTTTAACAAACAAAAAAACAACTTCCCATGGAGACATTCTAGGCTGGATGAACCCTTTGTTTTCTAACTCCTCCAGTTGAAATTTCAATTCCATCAATTCTGTTGGTGCCATAAGGTAATACGGAAGTGAGATAGGGCAGGTCCCCAGAAAGAGATTAATCATAAACTCCACTTCTCTCACAGTTGGAAACCCTGAGAATTATTCAAGAAAGACATCCAGAAACTGATCAACAACTACGGTAAAAATGATATGCTGAACCCCTTCTATTAATTCCAATGACAGTGCCACTAACTGAGATGAGATCACGCCAATAGTTGGTTCCAATAAGCCTTTTGTACCTATATTTTCATTATTCTCTCATCTAAAGATATGTTTGACACCATACTCCATCGTGAAACTAACCGTTCACACATAATAGTAGATATGGGTCTTAAACATTTCCAACCAATTTTCAACCAATCAATTCCCAAGATTATATCATAGGAATATATCTCAAGCATTGAGAAATTCCACATTAACTCAACCCCATCAACAACTATACAACATGTTTTACATAATAAAGATGGACACTATCTTTGACCTAGAGGATTTTGAATTTTTAAAACTGAAGGCATCATTTCCACAGTTAAACCCATCAAACTAACAACATGAGAGGTAATAAAAGAATGCAAAGTATCCATATCAAACAACACTTTCATCAAGGTATAATTTAAAATAATTATACCTTGCATCGTGGATGGTCCCAAATAATCATCCATCATAACTTTCTCTGCTTCAAACAACTGCTTGCTTTCCATAATCTAATATTTATTTTCCTATTGAGGAGTCATGGTATTTTTTGAATCACCATGACTAACTTTACACTGCTGATGAGGGGTATACTGTTTCCCCCAACCTATAGAGGCATAAGATTCTTGAGAACCCTGAGGAGTATCACGAACACCCGACCTTGGAGAATTATGATAATAATTACAAAGATTCCCATCAGCTTACAGTTATGACATGATCAAGGTTGTACCATACAATCCTATTTGATGTGGCCCATAGAGCCACACTGAAAACATCCCGGCTTACTCTGAGGATTCGGAGGAAGATTCATTTATCCTGTCATCGGATTATGAACCATAATTCCTCTCTAGAAATAAGTGTCCCTCTTCCGTTTGATCCAAGCATTAGAGTTCCCACCATTTCCTATGGGTACTAACATGATTCCCCCACCTGTATCCCCCAAAATATCCCATTCATCCACTATTTCTTTATTGAAATTTTTTGTGTAATCACTTATACATAAAACCTCTATTTTAGAATTAATTTATTTCCTCAACCAAGCTTTAAAAATATGTGCTTTCAACAATATACTACCCACCACCTTGGGTGAAAACCACTCTAAGTTCATAATCCTAGCCACATATTCTATTACCAAGAGGTTTTCTTGTTTTAAACAAAAGAAATCCGTTGTGTTCTAAATTCTGAACATATGAGGGTAGAATTGTTTGTTACACAACTCCTCAAAAACCTCCCATGTCATACCTTAGTATATTCAATCTTGGACCTCTAACTCCCACCATTGATGGGAAATATCTTCCAACATGTATGTTTCTAACTTCACTTTTATCTTTGTTAGTGTTCCAAGGAATTCAAATATCCTATTTATTCCATTCAACTATGCCTTCACCTTTTCCAATTCAAAATCACCCCTAAATATTGGTGGATTCTGCTTTTGAAACTGAACCACATGATCCACATGCTTTGGCTCATCTACTTTATTCCCACTTTCCAAATCTTGGAAATCTTTCACTATACTCTGCACTAGCTACTGGTTCACCTAGGGATCAGGTGAAACCACATTTTCAGCAGCCTCCTCTGGTTGGTCTCTATAACGCTTACCCGGTTCCATTTCTATCAACACATAAACAACCATAATTCTCATACCCTTATCAAGAAAATTCTTACAATTTCAAATTCAATTACTTTGAAACTATCAAAACCAGGATTTCCAAAAGTTCACATTTCCCGTGTTGCACCATTTTTGAAAAATTTACCATGATTTGAAAATTGACCCATTTTCAAAATACCACAACTATCCACATTTTAAATCTACACATTTGAAAATAATTTCCAGATTTTTCAAAAATCTATATATCCATAGCACAACATAAATCATAATGCCAATGAAATATGCATCCTAGTGGGGAGTCATTTATACCATGCATTCCATGCTCATCTCATTGGATACACCCAATACAATGAGATTTTAAATGCCTATAAGTGTCTCCTAAAAACTTATGTACCCAACTCCCTGGTAACTTGAAGTTCAACATAAAAGGATTAGCTACATCCTTTTATTCTATACATTTCAAGTTCCGACAATCCTATGCCTTGGTTCCATACCCACTCAAGGAATAGAACAATAATGAATGACTACACCAAGACCAACAATCAACAACAATGAACCAAATAAACTTGAAGATCAAGGACCAAACAAACTGATACCACTTGTAACACTCCACCCCTTCCTCATTAGATTGAGAAGGAGGTGAGATGCTACTTGTCCTTAAGTGATGTTCCCAAGGTGTCAAAGGCTAGAAATACATTCCAAGGGATTCAAGAACAATTAGAGAATGATTTTACCTTTAATTAAAAACAACCAAACAAACAAGCCTTAATAAAACATAGATACATGATGCATGTAAACAAGGTAAACCAAACAATACCTTACATAGAGACAACCAAACTCTTCCATAAAAAATCCCAAAACCAGTGAAACTAAATAAAAAAAATCCCAATATCAGAGTACCAAGTATAAGACTCATAAACAAGACCCAAAGGAAACCATGGAACACTCTACAACTCCACACCAATCTCTATTATCTAATCATTACAATACCGACTAAGCATCATGATGAACCTCTAGAAAAATGATATGCTTTACCATTGCCTGTATCCTGTAATACCACATCTACAAAAGCACCCAAGTGACAAAGAATGAGGTTAGTAATCATACTCAAAGTGTTTTCACCAAATTACTTCACTACACATTCCACTAGGATAGAACCATTAATACATTTATATAAAGTAGTTTATATAAAATATCAAATAGTGCAACAATTTATAGCAATCCAAACACACCCTTCCCAATCTATTTTTCACCCAAATCTACACAATACAAGGAAAAGCCAATAAAAAATACATAAACCACTTTAGCATAACATATTAGCATAACAATTTCATATTTCTTAGCCACACATATAATCAAAACATATCCATAAATTTTCACACACTCAAATCAGTGTAACAATCATGATGGAACTTCCCGTCCAAGCCTGTTTACTACTTTCCCAATCTAGTAGTACTTCCCACCCACTTATCCTTGATGGTGGTCCTTCCATCCACTATCCATCCCCTTTTTATAGTGGTACTCCCCACCCACTTCACATCCATTTCAATCACATGCATAAATACTTAACCAAAAAACAACCACATAGCACTCAAAGTCCACAAAATTATACAAACAACCATTCCCAACCCAAAAAAATCCCTCAGGACATTACCCATTTCACATTACCTTCCAATAAAACAACCCCTTTTATTGAAAACCGTTTTCAAAAACCATTTTATAAATCAAAACAAGCATCCAATTTTAAAATCTACATTTTAAAATCCATCATCAAGAACATTTCACCGTAATACCCCATTTTTCCCAAAATCCACAAATCATCACAAAATTAATTTACATCGAGCTTCACACATCATAATAATAACCAAATTCAATTAAAAAAAATTAATTGAAGAAAGGGATTCTAGTTTTAGAAAAATGGAGTCAAGAGAGAAGCCACCTACCTTAGGGTTTCAGTGAAATCAACCAAATCACAACCGAAACACAAATCCGGGTGAAATCTCCACCAAAACCAACTTAGATATCTTTTTCTAACATCAAAAAGCACAAATATCATCATTTTAGGAAAAAAACCCTAGATCTATATATGATGGGTGTATATCTAGAAAACTGAGAGAGAAAGAGAGATGTATATCTAAGGAAAAACAAGAAAGATCCAAGAGAGAAGGCTTACCGAAAGAGAATCACCAACACCGTTCCTTGAAAACCCTTCAAATTGCCTCCAAAATGAGTGGGAGATCCCATCTAACCCTTAAGAACCAAAAATACCGAGTGAGGTTTGAGTTAGGGAAGAAAGGAGAGGTTTAGGGAAAATTTTAAGTGATCCTAGATTTAAAAATCAAAATTTTAATGCCACACATGGTTAGCTCACATGGTTAGAAAAAATGTGTGCTAACCATTATCTTTCTAATAAATAGAATAACACCACACATGGTCTCCTCACATGGTTAGAAAAACCATGTGAATCCCACTATCCCAAGTTACACATTTACCCAGGTTTGTTACATGATTTCCCCTAACCATGATCCTTTAAAAATCCTCTAAACATTTCCAAAACCTTCCCAAACTCTCCCAAAAATTACCCAATAACTTTAAACACATAAAAAGGAATAAAAATTTCACATAACTCAAACTGGGGGTGCTACATATGGAAATACCTCGGTAATATATAACTTCCACACTAATCTATTTTAAGTTATCTCTTCCATCCATTGTGTATTTTGGTGCAATGGAATTTTTACCTATTTTTGGGGTTTTTTAAATCTCTCTATTTCTCTCATTTTAGTTTGAATCAATCATAAAAAATAGAAAATTAGAGCATTTCTACATTGAGGTAGGGATATGACTTTTCCCACCATTTCATGGAATTTTAAGTGTTGTTCCATTATGCTGCTAGTTGAACTCTTCTAGTAAGGCTTGTTCTTGCATATTAAATTGATCGGTTTGGTTTGGTGTGTTTGTAGTGACATTAGCTTATAAAAAAACCCATCCTCATGGTGTTCAACTTGACATTGTCCACCTATTTGAGTATTCCCTCTTCTAATGTCTAAATTTCCATGATTTAAATGGTTAATTACCACATGAGAAATTCATTTTGATTAAATGACTTATATTATAAATGGAATTAGGAATCAATGGTTAGATATGAGAGTGACCATTGAGCTTTATGCCTCATGACTCACATTTAAATACATGCTGAAACTTGACTTGAATTTCATATGACTTTTATTATATTAATGATATGTCAAGGTCATTATACTTTTTCCACATTCTAATGTTTGTTTCTTTATTCCATAAGTGAATGGCTTGAATTGAACTTCCATGCTTGGATAAGATAGATAGATTGGGATTTTGGAATGTCATTGATGTCACATGCTTGGATACATGTAAATGCTAAGTGCTTAATTACTATTCCCTTATTTTAGTGGACCTAATTATATAATATTCTTTATTTCTTATGACTAATACCCATACTTTTATCTTAATTAATGTCTCATGCCTTGGCACTCAATTGTACCATTTTTATAGGTTTGAATTATGTAGTTGGTTAACTTGGTAAGAATGTGGTTTTGAGATGAATACTTGTTTACATACAATTATAAATTCTTTTCCTTATTATATGTTTGGACTTATATGTGATTGATGTGGGATTGGAGATAACATGGATCCCAAATTAAGGATGCCATGGATGGACTTTCCATGCTCAATTGGATACTCTTTCTACGTTGGGGGTGATAATTTGTCTTTCTAGGTACGAGATTTCTAGATGGATTTTATTTATACTCGTGAGAGCATCTGGTTCCCTAGGGGAGAAAATGAGGAAGGACCCATTTGGAAAGATGTGTATGCCATGCCTCAAGTGATACTTGGTCCCCTGTGTGAGATACTTGGCATGAGATTAGAGTCACCATCCTCGAGTGATACAAGGAACACTGTATGGGTTTCCATGTATGGACTCACATGTATTGGGTTATATCGTAGAAACCTGTAGGGACCCTTGGGATTCTATTAGATCGCCTTGGATAGGCTTGGTACTCCACCTTTGGATTTAACAGATTTATTTTTTACCCATATGTGATGAATCCTTTATTATTATCATGATCATGCTTATGCTATCCCTTTTTTCTCCTTGTTTATACTTGATTAGGAATATGTAATGACATGGGAATGCGACCTCCAAGCTAAATCACAAGCTTGGGGTTTTCTTTACTTTGATTGAAAAAATTGTAACGACCTATGTATACATTGATAATGAATTTCACATGTACTTATTTCAGACTTCTTTATTAGGAAAAAGTAGGTGGTATGGGTTGGGTGCCCTTTTAGGAACCCATACCTAGGTGGTTACATCACTTTTAGTTATTTTTTGGCATTTATTATTATAGAACATAGTTATATAATTGTTTCATGAAATGGATCTTCCTAGACACTATGGGTTACAACCTATTGATATTTATATCTCACACCCAACTCAGGCATCATTTGGTACCTGATTAGACTTTATAATCACAAGTATGTACAAGGTGAAGTGTGCGACTTCCGATGTTTGATTTCTTTACTGTTCTAGGATGGACAAAGGGGCAGAGGACTGAGACCATGCTCAAGATTCTTATAATAGCAGTTTTTTGTTTTTTTAATATTTTTATAGCATGTTTTATATGCTTGTATCCCTATATCCCCATACTAACTTTTTGTATAGCATCATAAACATCATCATTTTTGTATTTAGTATTGTTACTCAGATTCTTCTTGGTTACTTATCTTGCATGGTTATTTACTTTATCTTCCGCTACTATCTGTTCTTTAAATATGATTCTGTTATTTATTAACCATAATTTACCACTGTACATACACTAATATATGATGTAATATTCTCCCAAATAACACACCCTTTGACCTCACTGCTAGTTGGAAACCTCTGGTATTTGGAGAGATGCGCTTGAGGTCCTGTAGCCACCGTCTCGGGGCACTGTTGAGTGGCACTCAGGGTAGGATGATACAATATATAAGAGCTAATATTTACTTATAACTATGATTTGGATAATATGTGATCTATTTAATCATGTAATTTATTTCATCACAATGATATAGAAAAATATGAGGCCTTGTTTGGAGTGTTCTCTTTGTGATCTTTCTTGATAAAAAGTCTCTTTGTTTTTCCCAGAGTTTTGTTTTTTGTATTCAAATTCATCCATTGTAATCTAAATGAATTCCATTTAAAACTCCTATATTTAGTTGTTCCATCTTAAAACTAGAATATAAATGAAATCCATTTTAAACTTCTATATACATTTGTTCCAAGTAAAAATTGATATCGACATATATAGAATATCTGTTTACTGAACAAAATTAAAAAATTGATATATATTAGTATAATAACTCAATAAACACCAAAGGATAGGACCATTTGAAGTATTTCACAACCCTAGATAGGAAAAAAAAAGTTAAATAAAACATAGATTAAAAAAATTATGAAATAATAATCTACAGTATGAGTTAAACATAATACATACCGATATGGATACACAAGTGACTTTAGATTCCAAATTAGTTGTGATTATGAAAAATAACAGAAATAGTTAAAACTTGATAAAAAATATAGATATAAAAAATTATGTTTAACCATATTTTTTTAAATATCTTCATTAGCGGAATATCAATTTTTTTCTTTCTTTCTTCATAGATGAAAAAATAAAAATAAAAATGAAAAACATTAATGATTAAATAAAAAATAAATTAAATAAAGTTACTTTATCATGTTTTTTCACACCGTGAATATTGTGATAACAATCACCTATACAAAGTAAAGCTTGAACTAACTGAGGAGACACTGAGGATTAATAAATTTCAATAACTCTACTCCCTATACTAAATGTTTCTTATGAAGAAACTGTTGTGATAGGAATTTCAAGAATATCAGTAGACATCTTAGAAAGAATATGATACTTCAAATTATTATACTTACACAAATTTAATGCATTAAATGAATTGGAACCCCTTTATAAATGAAGATTATATCTTCTAAATAAATTTCCAAATCTTATTTTTTGTGACTGAATAGTTTTAAGAAACTTCATATAATTTGAAAATTTAGACTAGCCCAAAGTAGATAGCACTACACGCCAACCATTAACATCACTGTCCACTCTAAATATAGAACTTATTTCATTAGTACCCATATATTCATTAGTGTACTAATAAAAAATTTATATAAAATTTTTCAAACACAAGATATATTTTCACTTTTTACATTTTTAGGATATATTTGAGGAAAACAAAACCAAATCACCCTCATTTTTGATACAAGATCCAATATTGCAGCAATGGAGACCATAAAATTCATTCCCCCCAATATTTTTTAAATTTATTCTTTTTTTTCTCAACAATTTACTAAATAAAATTATCCTCACTTATTGATTTATTATCTAGAAACACTTTTATGTACACTTCATTCAAAAATATGTTTTAAGTTGGATAATTAATACCAAATATAATCTTAGTAGTATAATTAAACACTTCCAAAATATGACAAACCCTTTCCACTTTGTCCCAATCTTACTCACTTGGGAAACAATGTTAATAAGGCTATCATTCCTTAAACATTGGAAATATATATTTTAATTTTATTGCAACTGATATCATTTTAAATGTTGAATTCCATCAAGTCTTTCATTAAAGAATCAATTTTTTATGAGGCAACTGCAACTGTTGTGCTATCTCACAAAACAAGTTCAATATTAACTCATTTTTATTGATGAAGTTAACACTTTAATGAACATATTCTATCATATTATTAATCATATAAAGGCCATATATAACCATGATATTAAATATACAAGCACAACATCAAACATGAAACAATTTCATAAATTAATCTTCTATTTCTTGAAAATTTATCTATGATTTTTATAATAGAAACACCATTGTTTGAATCATTATCCACAAAAATTATAAATATTTTATTTTCATTTTTTTTCCTTAAAACATTTGAGAATACAATTATAAATATCAATACCAAGATATAAAGTAGGTATGGTAACAAAACTTATAATGTGCTTTTATAATATTTAATTAACATCAATAAAGTGTGTAGTAAGAACCATGTACTCAATTTTTTTATTAGTTGAATTCCATAAATAAATTTTCAAACTAATCTTATCAACACCTGTCAATAAACGCATAAGTTTTTTCTTTTCAGTTTCATAAATTTTCATATGATCCTTTTTAATAATATTTCATATTTTCTCTCACTCAGACTTCCCACATCTTTACATAATATTAAATCCTTATTCTTCCACAATTAAATATTCATGTTCATGAATTATTATCCACTATGTAATTGCCTCCATAGTTTTTTCTATATCAAACTTTCCATTTTTTAGACTTGGAAATATTTTTACATTCCTACTAATGTTAGTAGGATAAAAATTTATCCTTTTTTGTTGATTATAATTAATTTTTTTCAAGAAATTTTTCAAATTTCTGCTAAATTGTGTAGTGATTTTACTTGTACTCATAGCTAATTTCCTATTGTAATGAACATACTCCCTTTTCTAGAATCTTTATAAAGACTAAATTAATTGAACTCTAACCAAATAATGAAATTTTTTCCCTATTTTTTCTACTAACATCATATTCTTATTCAACATTCTCTGAAACATTAATATCATCTTTACCCCATTATTTATTACTGCTATCATTGGATGACATATTCACATCAACATTTACATCAACATTACCATTTACTAAATTTTATCTCTCATCTAACTCTAACTGATGTTCCAAAGGTATAAATGAATGATGGAATGGGCGTGATATATTTAACTTTCTAGAGAAAAATATCATTAGATTCTTTTTTTTCAAGGTACATTAAATTCAATTTTAATTATAAAAAAATGTAATTAAAAAAATTAAGGTCATAAAAAAATTTATATAATAATTCATTTGAAAAAAAATTAATTCATAACTTCTTAGAAAAAAATCATTTAATTTTTTTTTAAAAATATTTTAATAAAGAAAAAAAATCAGAACTTGTTAGAAAAAATATAATTTAGTTGAAAAATAATAAATTAATTTGAAAAAATAAAACTTGTTAGAAAAAATATTTTTTAGTTTAGAAAAATTTATTTTACAAAAAAAATAATTTTTTTCAAAATAATAAAAAAATCATATAGAAAAAAAAAAAATTCAACCAAAAATTAAATATTTTTAAATTCATAATTGAAAATAACGCGCAGAACAATAAGTAATAATTCGGTTTTTTTGAATTCATAATTGAATATAGTATTAGGAACTCTATGTTTTAGTAATGATAAATTCATAAAAAAAACAATGGTTAAAAATAAAAAAATAAATAAAACATACAATTCAATATTTTAAACCTAATAAAATTCATCAAATAATTCATTTTTACCCTAGCATTAAAATAAAAAACATGAATGTAAAATTTAGAAAAAAATTTGTATTATCACCAACCATTAAAATAAAATAGGAATGTAGAGGTAAATAAACTAATGAATAAATATAAATATAGGGCAATGAAATTTGTACTAAGAGATGGAGTTATAGGTATATAGGAGGAGGGATGCAGTGGGTTAAGCCGCTCGAATGGGGATGGGGAATCAAAATGAAGGGAGGGGGTGTGATAATGGATGAGTCAACTTGCTAGGTGAGGGAGTGGTGGGTGGAGGGGGATTCGATGATGGTAGGGGGAGGAAACACTGATCGATGTGTATGGGGTAGGTTGGGGTGAGGCCCATGAAGTAATGGGTTAGAGAGTGGTGGGAGAAGGGGGATCCATTGCTGGGGGGGATGTCATCATTGGATGGAGGGGAGAGGGAGGCTGAGGTAGTCGCCACAGTCATGACAAGGGAGTGAGGAAAGAGGGGTGGTGGGGGTGGAGAGGGTTTTGAGGTTGATGGAGGGAGAGTCGATGAGTGTCACTTAAGGGTGAGGGAGGGAGAGGTGGTGAGGGTATCAATTCAAGGGTAAGGGAGGGTGAGGAAGGAAACAGAGTAGCTTGGGTGGGGGGATAAGTGTAGTGGATAAGGTTTCATTAGAATTTTTATGTTATATATATATATATTAATTGTTTTATTGATCTAATAAGATTACGAGCTACTTGATAACATTATTTCAGTACTCGAACTTAACTCTATGAGGTATTGAAGTAGCTCAAGATCAAGTTCGACTCAAGAAAAATTGAGTTGAACTTGAGTATTTTTTAAGTTTTTATTGAGTAGATTACAAGTAACACTGTATAATTTACACCCCTAGTGGAAATAGGCTATGGTTCTAGCTAACTGAGGCCCTATAAGTGAACTACTCAATATGACTTGGAGCTGAGAACTCTCAAATTTTCCTTGAAGACTTGAAAACACTATCTACTTGGAGATAGGTTTTTTGTTTATTTCAACCATAAAAGTCACAAATATATATTCAACTAGAGAGATCTTAACCTGAGATAGAGGCAATGACTAAAGTTTCTACCAGATTGTGAATTTGATATAGTATATACTCCTAGAAAGGAGAATGTGGTGGCAAATGATCTTAATAGAAATTCTCATTCTCAGTTGATAAGTGGGTATTCAGAGTAGTTAACCTCATTACAATTATCCTTAGTGGTTAGGAATGGAACAATATACCTTTAATAAATGGATATGACCCATTTTATTCTCCATTTTGTGAAGGAAGAACAAAATATATATGGTGATTGTGAGGTCTTTTGTGATTATATATCAACATGACATGCTCATGGAGCATGTCATTATTTTTTGAGGGTGGATTGTGGTTTTAGTCTCAGTTTTAGAGGAGGTTATAAGAGAGTTCCATATATCTTCATTAGTGGTACATCTTGGTGTGGTAAATTTGTAACAAGATCTTTGGTGGTAGTTTTGGTGGGTAATGATGAAGAGGGGTATTGTAGAGTTCATCTCTTTATACCTTACCTATCAGCAGGTAAAGGCTGAGAATTAGGTTTATATAGGTTTTATTCCACCCCTAGAGGTTCCATAATGGAAATTAAATAACATATCCATGGGTTTTGGGACAATACTCCCATGTTAAATGATATTTTTTGAAGAAATCTTAGTGATTTTCAACCGACTCACTATGTTGACCTAATTTCTCACCATTAATGAGCATTGTTCAATAGAAATCCTAGAACACTTATATGTGAAAAATATTGTCCCACTCCATGGAGTACCCTCGATGTTTGTCTCTAATCATGACACATGATTTATGTCTTAGTTGTGGATAGGTTTTATATGAGGATTTTGGGACACTATTTTATATAAGAAATTTTTTTACCCACATATAGATGGCCATACTAAGTGAGCCATTTAGAATATGAGGGATATGCTGAGGGATTGTGTTTTGGATTTAGGCCAGAGATACGAGGATCTATTGCTACCACTAGAGTTTGTGTATAACTTCATCCATCACACCATGATTGTAATTAATCTATTTGAATCCCTTTATGGAAGACCCTATATACCACATTTATTCTGGTCCGAGTTGGAAGAGTCAACACTCATGGGACTAGAGTTGGTGAAAGTGATGAATGAGAAGGTGAAGATCATTTAGGAATGGATGAGGAAAACCCAAATCCATTAGAATTATTATGAATATGTTTGATAAAGTCCCTTGGAGTTTAAGGATAATGATCATGTGTTCATAAAGGTCTCAAGTTGATGTGAATTATAGAGATTTGACTAAGGCTTCAAGCTATATCCAAGGTACATTGGTCTATTCTAGAATTTGTATAGGGTTGGATATGATACATATCACTTGGATTTACCCCCATAGATAGATTGAGTCCATGGAATCTTCAATGTTTTGTAGATGAGGATATATGTTCATGATTCGACACATGTTATTGACTGGGGTGAGCTAAACATTTAATATTATAGAACCTTTATGGAGTACCTAATGGAGAATGAGGACCGACAGTAGAATATCCTATAAATATGAGAGATTTACCTAGTGTATATTCTATGGTAACACAAGAATATCTAGGAGATATCATAGGAGAGTGAGAACCAAATACAATCTTAATACCCTCACCTTTTCAAGTGAAAGATTTGAAGATGGAGAGAATGCAACAACCCTGGTTGTCGGGTTTGGACCCCTTTTGAATTTTTTTATGAATGAAATTAAATTTAGTTCTGGTGATAACATAATCATCAAGGAAAATTTAAACCTAGACGTGGAGTATTTTAATTTATTTAAATATTTATTATACTCATGAGTGAGTTATGCTAAATCTAATGATTGAGGTCATAGATGGGGAAACTGAGACCACTTTTGAGTATGAAATGCGGGATTTACCCTAGGAATGACATAAGTTTCATTCACATATTTCATGAAATGACCTAGATAACCTGCCTAAATAGTACCTAAATCAATCCTGACTGAACCAAAGGGAATTATTGATCCTCAAGAGTTAGAAACAATCACTTAGGCATCTAAATAATCAAGATGGAATGATTTATCCACAAGAACAACCTATTAAGATAAAGGAATATATATAAATGAAAAAAATAGTCAGTATACCAAACATTCCACAAGAGATAAAATACTATAAGTAGGTAACTGCAAGTCTCTAAAATGATAAGTCAACACGAGGTCATTAGATAAAACCATCGAGACATCAACCCAAAAAACTTCATGTAATAAGTGGACCAAAAACTCCCCTGATCACCACCAGCTCCCAAGTCCTGGTAATTAATAACAACCACTACCTCAAAGTAGTGACTTTCATTTTCTTGGACCTAGTATATGAAAATATTAAAAACCTATAAGGAAAAGGTAGGGTGTGTGAAAAAAATTATAATAGGATATTACTAATCATTTCATAACCAATAAATAATAAATAAATTTTTTTTTCTCAATTTGAATAAATCATGGAATATACATCTTTTCATATTTTATATTAATACATGATTTAAAAAAAATTAAATGGATAAATTAAAACTATTTTCAAAGTGCATTTCCATCAAATCAAGTAGATATAAACATCATTGTAAAAAAATTAATGAATAGAAATTTCTATAAAAATGGACATGGGTAAATAATTTCATAAAAATTGGAATGTATAAATTAGTTTTAATTATAGAACCATGGTAATAAATCCTGAGCTTAGTTAGTTCAGGTCATAAGGTTCTGCACAATATAGATGGAATATGGCTCCATGTGTGTAAACACTACCTAGATTCCAAGCCTAAGGGGAATAGAAGAGAATCCCAAAGAATAAAATCCCTACCCTCAAGATAGTTTTGTATTTTTGTCATCACCGTTCCATTTTCAGATAACAGTTTACCTTTCATGCATATCCTTACACCTAACTAGCCATGATCTCATGTGCTTCATGGTAATAAATCATAGTTGAGTATATCATTAAATTCAATCAATCAATTCTCTTAGCCCCAAGTTAAAGTTTCAAAACACACCATGTTATTTCAAAAACTAGATCAAAATGGTTTTTATCAAAAACTCATGAATTTAAAATCAATTTACTTCATTTCAAATCATCAAACATTTCATTCCCTTTTCACCTCAAAAATCATCATCAAATTCATACTTCAAATTATTTACTTCAATTCAAGATTATTTTTATAGAAATCACACTTTATTTCTAAATCCATTTTCAAGGGATTTTATGATGCACACCATGCCATTTAAAATAATTAATCGAGAGACTTAAATTCAATATTTAGAAATCAATTAGAAAATAAATTTAAATTAAACAAGTATGAACAATTTCAGTTGATAGAGATTGCCTTATAAAACCATCTACCTCAATAAAGATCAAAAAACACCCACACATGATCCACCAACAGAGAGATGAAAGTCTAGGATCTATCAAAGGATAATACTAGAAACACAATACATTAAGTCAAGATCAATATCCATAAATGACATGAGGATCTACTACTCTTTAAGAGGGAGAGAGAGGATGAATGAAGAATTCATGTTCCAATAATATCACACTTTCCAGAAGAGATCTAATGTTCCAAACGAAAATTTATCTATGACGAATCAATTTTGGGAGAGACAAAGTAACCTTTAGAGGGCCTCTAAGAACCAAAGTATCAAATCATGTTTGACTAGGAGGAGTTTAGAATTTAAAACAAGGGGCCTCAATAATTAAATTAATAAAATCATAGAATTAAATTCCCATTACATGGTTTGGATGAACAGTCTTGAAAACTATGAACCAACTATGAACATTTTACTGGGATACTAGATAGAGATGCATGGTTTAACAAATCACACACCAACTTTGCACTCCCACTTAGGCTACTTGAAGAGGTTTCATGGTTTAGTTGCATTATTTGGAAAATTGTATGAAAACTATGCACCCCTTTCCCATGAAACATAGTTTGAGGGGTAGGCTGCATGGTTTTCACTAACCTTACAACCTTCTCTAGGACTCCAAAATAAGGCACATAGTTTCTTGGGATGACCCACATGGTTTTACCTAACCCCGTGCCAACCATACACATTCCCATAAACTTTAGAAAAATTCCAAAAGTCACCCAAAATAACCTAAAGAAAGATCTTGATAAAAGATGATAAAAACTAAGGGATAAAAGTACCTAAAAGTAGAAATAGATATGTTAAAATTATCCCCACTATAAATTGTTTCTACCCCAATAAACCCTATCAATAATAATTCATATCAAAGAGGTGATGCCACTACTCTCTCATTAAATCACCACTCTCCCACATCTCATGAGAATCATAACCATGTTTCCAAATCACCCAAACCAAGGGGATAGATATTCCATGAAGGACCTTGATGGGAATAAAAAATATGAATTGGCTACTTAGTCACAAATAAATTAGGTTCTACATCAAGGTCCTCTAAGCTCAAGACATGAGACAAGTTAGAGATATACTTTCTGAGCTAAGACACATGGAACATGTTATGGATCAATGTTATCTAAGGTGGAAAGTACAAACTGTAATCCACCTTACCAATATTCTCAAAAACCTCATGAAATCCCATCTATCTTGGTGTTATATTTACCTATTTTTAAATCCATTAGTGAATTAACCAAGGTGAATCTCTCAAAAAAATCAAACCACCAATTGAGAATTTAAAATGGAATCAATGATGATGAATATAGGATTTATAATGTATTTGTGTAGTTACTATTCTATGATGAACCGACTAAATATTTTTCATCATATCTTGGATGAAACTAGGTCCAACCAGGGAAGCTTCACTAATCTATTACCAGAAAAGAAGAGATATACAAGATCAACCACATAAGGCCAAAAAAGGATCCATCTTTATAGATGAATGGTAGCTATTATTATAGGAGAAATCAATTGTCCCCAAATGTAAATCCTAAGCTTCACTAAAACTAAGAATGCAGGAACATAACATGTCTTCAAGAATATATATATACTATTCTATCTAACCATTTTTATGAGGATTGTACATTGTTCTCAACTTTACCTCAGATATCACCACCTCTTGGAGGCCTCTCTAAAAATGAGAATGGAATAGGGTATCCCTATCAAAAAAATGGTAGATGGAACTCCATGAAATCTAATTATCTCCTGAATATACAAATTTCCCTTAACTTTGGTGGATTAAAAAATGGGAATACAGTGGGATGATTTGGCCAGTCATTCAATCACCACCAATATTGAAAGATTTCCTTGATTTATATGTGGTAACCCAACTACAAAGTCCATCGATATCTCATCATACTTCCAAGTTAGAATTGGAAGTGGATGAAGCTGAACCAAACTCTTCTAATACAAATATTTGAATTTTTAACAAGTATAATAATGAGAAAAAAATAAGTAATGTATAATTTAATACTTGTACACTAAAAATACCACCACATATCATATATATTTTTGTCATGCCTAGAAGTATCACCCACTAATAATGATGAAAATCCCCTATAATATCCTTCCTCACAGGTAATTGAATAATAAACAAGTTCCTGAAGTAAAGGATACCCTCAAGATATAGATAACATTCCTAGATGGCATCTTCACCATATAAATAATCCATAATTCTTTAGAACCCAATATCTAACTGCTGTTCCTAGATAATAATCTTGATAATAGAGGATTTTAACTAAACACTTATGAAAACAACCTTGGTCTCATCCTCTCAGACCCTAAAATTCATATGAACAAATAGATTCATCATATTACATTCCTAAAAATATTCTTTCATGTCCCAGGATGAAAATTTATTTCTCAAAGTATCTATAATGACATTAACCTTACCAGGAGTGTTGGCAATGTCAAAGTCAAGAGACTTTAGGTACTCCACCCATCACCTCTATTAAAGTTTCATTTATTTTTGTGAGAAGATATAAATCAATATTTTATGATTGGATTAAATAGTAAACCTTTCATCAAAAAGTTAATTTCCCCAAATCTTTAGATCATGCATCATAACTACACGCTCAATATCATGTGTGGGATAATTATTCTCATTAAGCTAAAGCTGATGAAAAACATAATCCACCATGTAATCACCTTGCCTAATAACACATCCCAAACCCAAACCTGATGCATCATAGAAGTCCACATAGCCATAACCATACTCTATAAGAGTCAACACTTGTTTTGAAGTCAAAATTATCTTTAAATATTTGAAAGAAATTTAACATTTCAAATCCCATACAAACTTTACTTCTTTCTGAGTAAGAGTACACAATAGAGAAACCAACTTTGAGAAATCATTCAAAAACTGATGATAATACCCTATAAATCCCAAGAATCACCAAATATAAAAGGAATTTAGTGGTTTCTCCCATGTCATGATAGATTTCACCTTCTCAAGATCAACCAAAATTCCATGTTTGGAAACCACAAGTCCTAAGAAATTTACCTCATGTATCCAGAAGTTTTATTTATAAATCTTGGCATAAAGTCTATTATTTATCAAGATATCCATAAATACTCTCAAGTGACTCACATGATCCTCCTTCGTCTTAAAGTAAACTAAGATGTCATACACAAATATCAAAATGAAAGAATTTAGGTATTAGTGGAAAATCCTACTCATCAACACTATAAACATAACTGGAGAATTGGTCAGACCAAAAGGCATAACAAGGTACTCATAGTGCCCAGACCTACTCCTGAAAGTGTTATTAAGGATATCAAACTCCTTGATCCTAAGTTGGTGATAGCCTAACTGGAGATCATTTTTTGAGAACCACTTTTCCATTTTCAACCAGTTAAAAAAATCATCAATTCCGGACAATGAATATTAGTTCTTAAGCATGACCCAATTGATAATTCTTCATCAACACTAAGGTGGTGGGTTATGTTATCCTTCTTGGAAAAAATCATTGGTGGTGCCCAAGTTGACACACTAGGTCGAATGAAGCCTCTGGAAATCAAGTCATCCAAATGAATCTTTAACTCCTTTAGTTCTGCTGGTGTCGTATGGTAAGAGGGAATATAAATAGGTTGGGTAGTTGGTACCAAGTCGATAAAAAAGTCTACCTACCTCACCAGTGGAAATCTAGGAAATTCAAAAATAAAAACATTGGGAAACTCAATAACTACTGGAGGAAGATCACCACCCAAATAATATTACTTTAGTTCAAAGGAAAACATAGATATCATCCTACCTAATTCTGGAAGAGGAAGTTCAGTTCGAATTGACCCTGGGTCCCATTATCCCTAAAAAATGTAACACTCCCTGTTGGGGGAAGTAAATGAGACCCGCCAAAGATAACAATCGATATGAGATTTATGAGAAGTCAACAAATCCATCCTGATAATGACATCCAAAGGTTACATATACAGAACCAAAAAGTCTCAAACAAGATCAATTTTTGAAAAATAGAAAGCACAAGAGGGACATCAAATACCCTACTCTTTCTCTCTCTCCTAAGAGGTGTAGTAATCTCTATGACATAAGGCATGAGCTATATAAGAAGATTTAACAATTCCACAACATGGGTATATACGAAGGAATGAGATACACCAATATCAAACAAAGTAATCACTATTACAAAACCTGCATTTAACAGTATTGATATTTATCAACGCTAAAAAAATGATGATAAATGGAATATTTATCAGCGTTAAGGAAATAAATGATAAATTTAACCTTTTATTAGTGTTTTATTTTCAGCACTGATAAATATTTCTTTCATCAGCAAATTTTTAGCGCTAATAGAGGTCTGAATAAATAAAATTAAATAATTAAATAAATAAAAATAAAAAATGAGTTTATTAAAAAAACATTACAAATTTTATTAATTAAATTCTCATTGATAAAAATGAATGAATTGATTATAAATTATTAAATATTAAACATTTTATTAATTAGATAATTATGATAATTAATGTTATTAAATTGTATAAATTAAATATATAGATATATATTAATGTATATAAATATTATTTATATATTAAAAAATATTTATGCACTTTAAATTAAATAGTTATATATTTATTAAATAATGGTTTATAATTAAAAATTAATATGAATTAAAAATATTGGTTAATTTCAAAGTACTCGACATATAATTAAATGTCGTTTGATTTTTCAATTTAACATAGATCAAATATGTGTTATATTGATTTCACATATACGTAATTAATGCATTTTTATATACAATGCACACACATAAAACTTATCCATTTTTTCAATATTGTTAAAGTGCACTTATTTTTAATTCATTCAATTTAACTCATTTTTAACATATATTCATGCACTTAAAACTAGATATTTATTAATAGTGTTAAAAACATAGATTTTTAAAAATATTTATAAATAAATATATTTATAAATGTATATTTACTATATTCATACCATCATATATTTATAATTATAAATAAATAAATATTTTTTAAAATTATTTATATAATTATAAATAAATAATTATATATATTTAAATACTTATTAAATTTATAATAAATTTACTTAAATAATGAATATATTTACTATATTTATATATATATTTTAAATATATATATTTATGTATAATTATATAAATATATACAATGATATAAATATTATTTTTAAAAAATATTTCGATAATTATTAATAAATAATTATAAAATTATAATAAATATATTTAAAAAAAATATATTTAATATATTTATATTTATATATATTTATTAAGTATATATAAACATTTACAATTTTTATTTATTTATAATTATAATTATAAATCCTTTATTAGCGTTTAAGTAATAAACACCGATAAAAGCATCTTTATCAGCATTTTTTTTCGCACCTACAAAGATGAGGCTTTATCAGCGCTAAAAAAGCGTTGATAAAATAAACATTTATTAGAGCTATAATTTTTCGTGCTGATAAAGATTGATTTTATCAGCATTTATTTGCAATCTCTGATAAAAGTTTCTCGATCTAATAAAAAAACCCTAACCATTTTTGAAACTATCACGATATCAAAAACTTTTTGCGGAAGCCACCCGATGCTAGCACTCCTCCTTGGTGAATCGAACCTTGAATCACACCACTCGAATACCTCTCAAAAATCTCATCCGATATTCGATGTTCAATTAAGGTTAGGGTTTCTGAAGAGGGTTTTAGATTTTCTTTAATCTAGAGAGGTGGGCCTTTCGATTTTCTTTGTGTATTTTTTGTTTCATTTTTGATTTCTTCTTTGATGATGTCATTATTTTTGGCCTGGTGATTGTATACTAGTGAGACAGGCCTTCCAATTTTATCAATTTTCAATTTTGATTAAACTCTTGATCGCTCATGGAGAGTTTATTATTTATGGACTCGATGGTGACACATGGAGTCACATGGAGTTTAGTTGGTTGTTTTATTTTGTTTACATTTTACAAATTGATCTCCCAAAGCTATCATGCATATTTTTCATTATTTATTTTATCAATGGTAGTCCATATATGTGAAATTTTAGAAATTGAAATTGGGGATTTTGTGTGTAAGGGAGTTGAAGGTAGATTAAAGGATTTCTTTTATATTATATTGATTTATATCTTCTTTTTTATACTTATCTGGGTTGGTGTGGGAATCCAATGTATAGATGCATCATGGGAGTTTTTATTTAAAATTTCTTTCTACTAATTTTATTTATTTTTTGGGGCAAATCATTCCCACTATGTTATTTTTTCATTCCATGGTGCTTATTGATAGTCTGAGGGGGATTGAGAATGTCCCCTGGACACTATCACATGCTAGTTCAGGTGTTTGATATATGGTTGTCTTGGGTTTGTTTTAGAAACTATATCTATTATTAAATGTGTTGTACCATTTCTCAATAATCCAACTTCCTATATATCTACACTTTTAAAAAAATCTTTTTATATTTTTCCCTCTTTATATTAATCCAACATTATTTATAAATCCTTTTAATAATAATATATGAAATATTATACCTTGATGCTATGTACTATTTTCCAAATACATTATAATTTTTCATCATCATCCTATTGCCCCTCTCTTAATAATTTACAAAAAATATCCTTTTGAGATTACCCTTTTCGAGTTATACCACTTTTTTTGAGACTCATATACCACTATAAGACATTATAATTTCTTGCTCAGAAATGTAGATTTTCAAGAATTTCACCCCCTTTTTGATTATTTATTTGACTAATAAAAAGTGTATTTCCATGGAATCACTTTTATACCTAGCTATATGACATGTAGAAAAATAATATTTCAAACCTTTTTACTATAAAAAAAGTTGGCATATAATGAATCCCTCACACTACATGATATAGATTGACATTCCATCCACAAAATTTAAAAACATTATTCAATTTTCAATGGGTGTAAACATGGATTTTCAGTATTCCTTTTGAAATATATAAAACACTTCCATCACATATATGGATTGGGAAATAAATATCCCATGAATTACATGAGTCACCTATAAACTAAGTAAAATGTCAACTCATTAATCATCAATATTTAAACATTGTTCATTATTAATGTAGAATATTATTATCATCATTCGTCTCTTAGAACTGTAAATATTATATCATCCACATTGATAAACACTTCCAATCTATCCATAAAATTATTTTTTATGTAATGATTATGATCAATTCCTCATTTTTTAAATTAAAGTTTATTTAATAATTCATCTAACCTTCAATACCAAGCTATTAGTTCTTGTTTCAATTTATACATCACCTTTTTCAATTTACAAACATTATTCTCATATTAAAGAATGAGAAAACTATCCGTTTGTTTGATTTAAACTTCCTATTCTTGTAATACATTAGTAAATGATAATTTTATATCCACTTATAGTACCTTTAATTTCCTCGGTATGGGTCGGTGTGGTGATATGAAATCCCAAGAGTCTTGATATATTTTCAAATATTGATATACCATTAATTTTAAATGTAATAATTCCTTAAGTTTCTACATAAATTGTTCCAATACATTTTTATATCTTCTAGTTGATTGAATGATAGTTTATTATTCTTGTTTATCATATTTGAGTTTCTTATTACTCCTTAATTTACTATATTATATTTTCATTTGTTTAGGGGATTTAAGATAGATTTTATGTAAAGGAATTATTTTCTTAAATTAAATTACCCATTTTCTTCAATATACTGAAATTCTTTGAAATAATCAAATGTTGAGTTTCCCTTATTATAATTGTCTATAACTTTCACTTTTGATAATGAATATATTATGTGTATTTATGTATATATTGTATAAAATTAATATTTTATGAACCCAATAGGATGGATATGAATTTAAAATGGATTCATGATAATCATTTGACAAACGAATATGAATATGGAGTTAAATGGTTCATCAAGTTTTCAAGAGAGAATGCAGACAACCCTTATAAAATCTTTTATCCTTGTTTATGTTGTTTTTATTCAAGACAAATTAGTCCGAAAGAGTTTGAGTAACATTTTATTTGTCACATAATTGATTAAAACTATAAATTTTAGACTAGACATAGGAAAAAACTGAATGTGGACATCTATTGTGATAATACTATGGTTTATGAATCATTTGATATGAATACCTTTGTAAAAGATGATGGAGATCACATGGAAGAAATGAAAATTTCAATTGAAGATGACCTTTATGATTGTACAAATTTGTTTAAGGAGTTAAATAGATTTTCCAAGAAACCATTGTATACTGGTAGTACTAAATACACAACATTTTCAACTATATTGAAGTTATATAATTTGAAAGCTGGTAGCAGATTGAGTGACACTAGCTTTATAGAACTACTTTGTATTCTGAAAGATTTTCTACCAGAATAAAATGAACTACCATACTGAGAATATGATGCTAAAAGAATGTTAAATTCAATGGGAATGATCTCTAAAAAAATACGTTCTTGTCCAAATTATTGTATATTATTTCACAAGGACCATGAATCACTCATAAAATGCCTTAAGTGTGGTGTAGATCGATACAAGAAAAATTAATCAAGTCCTTTGAAAAATATATGGTATTATCCTATAATTCTATGGTTTATAAGACTATATGGATGTTAGGAAACCATGAGATAATTAACATGGAATTCAGATATGATAATTAAACACAGGAACCTACGTTATCCAACAAATTATCCTCAGTGGAAGAAAATTTATTACGAGTTTCTTGAATTTGGATACGAGCTGAGAAACTTTCATATTTAATTATCTAAAGATAGAATAAATCTTTTGGTATATAGATTAGTACTCACAGTACATGGATTTTCATGTTGGTAAATTATAACTTACCACCATTTTTATGCATGAATAACAAATACATTATGTTCTATCTGCTTATATCTAGACCAAAGAAACCCAGTAATGATATTGATGTCTATTTGGCTCTATTGATTCAAGATCTAAAATTGATGTGGGATACATGTGTTACAATGTATGATGCTCAAAGAATTTAATAATTTACATTGAGGTCCATGTTGTATGGAATGATAAATTACTTCCCCGCTTATGGAAATTTATCAAGCTATATAATTAAAGGAATGTTGGGGTGTCCCATTTGTGAAAAAAACACATACTTAGTTTGGTTGAAACATTCCTTGAAGACTGTGTTTTTAGGATATAGGATATTTTTACCTCAATGATATAAATACTGATCCTAGACAACTTCATTCGATGGGAATATCAAACAAGGTACAAAACCATCTCTAAAAAAAGATAATAAACTATACAAAAAATTAATAAATATTGACACTGTTTTTGGTAAACCATTTTCGAAAAACCTTACAAAATCAGGTTAGAAGAAGAGATCAATTATCTTTGAATTACTGTATTGGAATTGTTTGTATGTCAAACATTTTCTTGATGTCATGTATATAGAAAAAATGTATTTGATAGTGTTATTGGAATGTTACTAAATGTTCTTGGAAAACAAAAGATGGAATCAAGTCTAGGTTGGACTTGATTGAAATGGGGATAAGGGAAGAGTTGGCACTAGTAAAGGGTAAAAGGTGGACTTTTCTTCCTCCAGTAGCTTAAACTCTATTCAGATAAGAAAAATTGAAATTTTTTCTTTTCTTTACTAGTGTAAAAGTTTCACAGTGGTATTCATAAAATATCAAGATTGTATTTTCAATAACTAATTTGAAGTTACAAGAACTAAAATCACATGACTATCATGTTTTGATGTAATATTTAATTCCTATTTCTTTCCATTGCATTCTGCCTAAAAATTTATGACATACATTAACCAGACTCTACTTATTTTTCAAGTCCATATGTAGTAATGATGTAGACCCAGTGAAGTTTCCAATCATGAATTAGAAGATTTTAGTCATATTATGTGAATTAGAGATGTTCTTCCGACCATAATTCTTTGATATAATGGTCCACCTAATGGTTCACTTGTTCAGAGAGGTTCAACTATGTATTCCTTTCCATTATAGATGGATGTATCCCATTTAATGGTATATGAATATTTTGAAAGCGTATGTCAAGAATATAAGTTGGCTAGAAGGTTTTATTATAGAACAATATATTATTGAAGAAGCTATTGAATTCTTTATCGATTACCAATCAGATATTGAAAGCATTGGTCTCCCAAAGGCTCGTCACAATGAATGCATTATAGGAAAAGGGATTTTTGAAAGAGATGTTACAATCACCTTGATAGAGTGGGATCAAGCACATATTTACATATTACATAATAGTGAAGATGTTGATCTATAAATTGAAGACCAAAAATAAATTCTTAGAGATTTTAATCTATCAAGGGTTGAAGGATGGATATCAAATACACATAATCAATAGTTTATAGTATGGTTTAGAGATCAAATTTATAAGGAGTTATTTGAAAATATGAATTCAATTTCCAAACGACTTCAATGGATAGCCAAAAGGCCAAATGAAAATGTTATATCTTTCAATAGTTTTGTAATCAATGGTTATACATTCTATACAGAAGAACACAATAACTTCAGTATGATGCAATAAAATGGTATTATGCTTGTGTCTAAAGTAATGCACATATCTAGTTCCAAGGATAGAAATCCAATTTATGCAAATATGTCATATTTTGGAATTATCGAATAGATATATGAGTTGGATTATACAATATTTCAAGTTCCGCTTTTCCATTGAAAATGGGTTGAAAATATCAATGGAGTGAAAGTTGATGAAATGAGATTTGTGAAGGTGAATTTCAGTATGGAAGGGAAAAAATATGATTTGTTTATAATGGAATCACAAGAAATGCAAATATTTTATGTCTCTGATCTAACAAACAAGAATTGGTCGATTGTACTACTGGAAACTAAAAAAATGTTGATTCAGATGAAAATTCAATCGATAATGACTCTTTCATTGGGAAATAACAATCAGTTCATATCGGTCCAAATGTATATAATGTATTTTATTTTAGATGTGACCACAAATAGGGGATTTGGATTCTTGATAGAGGAACCAAATCCTTGAAACCTTAAAGAAACAGGGATTAATGAGAAGGTAAAAGTGTTTTTTAATATATTATGTTTTTCCTCATAATATTATATGTTCTATAATACATTAACATGATCTAAATTAAATGTTTGACTGCTCATGAATATAATGAATTCTTCACATGATAGAAGAACAAACTATAATGAAGGAAACCCTTTAGAAATACATAAAGGTAATGTTATGATATACTTTTTGTATTTTACTAAAAAATTATATAATGAAACATTGATTTAATTTTCATTATTCCTTGCAGATTTCATTTATTTTACAAGATTTATGTCCATGTTTCATGCCTTTTCAGGAAGAGCAATGATACTGTATCTGCTCAATCATAGAGGTAATATTGTTGTTTTCACAAAATTCATTATCCATAGAATTAATGTATTGTTTAATATTTATGTTTAATTTATTTATTTTAAGTATTACTCACATAATAATTGTTTTCTTATATAGGTGGACTATTTTGTTCGAGTTGGGGTGCTATGACCAACTTTCATGCATCTTATCCCTCAAAACCTTTTCACCCATATATTGTTTCATTTATAACTTTATTTAATGTTCTCTCCACTAACTTTGCAGGAAGAGAAATGACACCACCTCTGATCAATTATAGAGGTAATCTTGATGTTTTCACAGTAAAATCATTGTCCATAGAATTATTGTATTATTTCATATTTATGATTAATTTATTTAGTTTTAGTATTACTCACATAATAATTGTTTTCTTATACCAGTGAGTTATTTTTTTTTTCAAGTTGGGGTGCTCTTTCTAAATTTCATGATTCTTCTCCCTCAAAACCTTTTGACCCCTACAGTATTTAATTTATCACTTTCTTTCAAGTTCTCTCCATTTTATTTGTAGGAAGAGCGTTGAAAATGCCTCTGCTTAATTACAGAGGTAATATTGAGGTTTTTACAGAAAGATAATAATCCATATAATTAATGTATTGTTTCATATTTATGTTGTAATGTCCCATAAGTTATTTATATTTTTTTAATTATATGGAATTATTTTGAGACCGCGAAATCTGACAGCACGCGATTCCGAGGCCTGGAGTGCCCAAAATGATCCGTCTAAATCTGGTTAAGTTTTAATTAGCATGCGTAAGCAGTTTACAGAAAAAGTGGAATAAATCTTAAATAGTAAATTGAATCAGAAATCTGAGGGCACCATTGCATTCATGATGGCGGGTTTACCCTAGGAGCAACATAAGTTTAGTCGGCGCGAGCCTCTAGTGAGAAAACCCAAAAATGGAATAATCGTAAATAAAATAATTAAATAAATTATTTTATTTTTCAAATGCTTATAACTCACAAACAGTAACTCAAATTGAAAATCCGATACCACTACCGAACTCGTGAGGGTATACTCTCTTTAGGCAGATACTAACATTAGTTGGCATGGACCACTAGTGAAAGTTAGTTTTTGGCTGTAAATAAAATAATTAAGTGACAATTATTTTATTGTAAAATCCATAACTATTAAACGGAAACTCGGATTGGAAATCTGAGAGTACCGTTGAGTTTGTTGGGGTGTGTTTCACTTAGGCAGAGCCTAATCTCGACTGGCGCAAGTCGAGGGTGACTATAAATAATTTTCTGAACTTTTTTTCGGGTACATTCAGTAAACGCAAAGGCGGTGTTTTGTAACTTTTGAAATGGTGCTCGGAATTGAAATATAAGGACACCATTGAACTCACAGCACCAATATTCAGTTAAGGAGACCTTCACTTCGACCGTGGTAGGTACATAGAAAAATTTAGTTTTTGGAACTTTTCATAGAATAAATAAAATAAATTTTTTATTATTTTTTATTCTATTCCTCCAACGGACGAGCGGTAAGGTGGGATCAGTGATGTGTCAAGCCAATAAATGGATTGACCTTTCAATTCTAAGTAAATGCACCGTTGGGGAATTTGGAAGGTTCCTAATTAATGGGCCTCCATTAATCCCACGAACGTTGAACACCCTTCCCCTCTCCTATTTATATGAAGTTTCGGAAGAGGTGTCAACACTGCTTTGCCAAGAAACGAAATGCTGACAAAGTGCAGTGATGCCAAACCCTTGAAGGATGGATCTGGTACCAGTGGGAGGTGACGAACGACACCGAAACCCCAAAACGGAGATTGACGAATGAGTGACGTCATTGGAGGCTAGTTGCGGAGGACGACGAACACCGACCCACTTCCACAAACACACGCTCACCATCGTTCTTGAGGTAGGGTTTGTTGTTTTGAATACCCCCTTACTCGTTCTTGAAGTTATTTGTGATTTAATAATTATTGAGACGCTTTCTGCCGCCCTAACGCGGAGGGTGCAGGCCAAACGAACATGGCCCGACCTCTCCACAACCTTTGTGGTTTTTGACGCGTTCTTTGCGGTGGAGAGGATGGAGACCGGTGCCATCGATTGTCACTAGTGGGACTCGAGATTGGAGGTTGACACCACAGACGGCCGCGAGGATGGCTACGGTGCAACCACGCCGTCGGAGAAGAGCTGCGGCCCGTCGGCCACGACGGATCAAGGGCGACAACCGACACTCTGACCGGCCGCGCGAAGGGGACGACGGTGCACATCTGTGCCGCCCGGCATGCAGGAGTTGTGACCTTGTGTTGCAGCGGTGAGAGGAGGGCGTTCAACTCGCCACCGGCCGCCGATAAAGGCATGGTGTGCGACCGCCCCATGCGGAGGAGGAGGATGGCCATCTGGCCAGCCGCAGCAGGCCGCCACACCGCGAGCCGCCGCACCACAGTGGGCCGCCACACCACGGGCCGAGCCACACCGGCGGTGTCACGACCCGCCCTCGGGGTCCGTGTCGTGACTACCCCAAGCCCGCCTTCCATAGGCCAGGGGCTAGAGACAAGCACCAAGGCGTAAATCCCAAAAGAAAAGGGAAGGCATTGCCTTTGAAAGTAAACAAGCACCACAGAGTAAGAAAGCGGAAAAGTAAACTCTAAGTAAAAACGGTACAAGCTATGTTGAAAGTAAAAGGGGCCAGAAATACAAGCCCAACTGAAAGGAAAAACAGCAACTGAAAGGAAAAACTGCAGCGTCGAGCAATCCTCTGGAAGTCCCACCTGAAGGGTGGGTACAGATAGCCTCCACTGCTCCTCGGGTCCACCTGACCGCTCCGAGTACGTCCCGCCCAGTGGTCCACCTCCAAGTACCGTCCTGCTCCGCACGCCTCCACCACGATCAGCACTGTCCGTCGTCTGCAACCAACACCATGAAGTGCGGGCATAACCCATGCAGGGGTGAGTATAAGATACTCAGTAGGGACCCCGAGACCCCCGAAGGTCTCCCGAAATCCACAAAGGATAATCCACAAAGGAAAGGTACAATCACAAAGTAACATATGACACGACTTAGGTATATACCCATACATATACCTAAGTCATCAATTTCCCATTCGGCTCCAATGTCCGAGCCCAAGCACAACCCAGTCCACACAGGAAAGCAAAACGTATACCCACACAGGATAGCTCAACACAATCCACAAAGGAGAGTAAACAGTAAATCCACACAGGATAGCTCAACACAATCCACAAAGGAGAGGAACACAAGATTCAGCTCACACAGGTATACTTCTTCGGATGACGATAAAGATGATCACTGATCCATCTAAGTCGTCGGACCCACGAAGGATCGATAGGTACTAACCCCCGCAGTGACCCACATAGGATCGGACCCACACAGGATCGGGCCCACACAGGATCAGGCCCACGCAGGACCTGTAGGCGCTGGCTCACACAGAACCGCTGAGCGCTGACCCATACAGGATCGGACCCACACAGGATCAGGCCCACACAGGACTGGGCCCACGCAGGACCTGTAGCACTGATCCATGTAGGATCGCTGAGTGCAGTAGTCGTCGCAGTCCACTGAGGATCTCTATACAGTCGTCGCCGCAGTCCACTGAGGATCTCTGCACGGTCGTCGTCGGAGTCCACGGAGGATCTCTGCACAGTCGTCGCTGTCGAGGAAGCAGTCGCAACCAGCTCTAGGGTTCCCGCACACAGGAAGCTCGTTCGGGAGGGTCCGCTCCACGAGCCGAGAGGCTGATACATCAACTGACACAAAGTCCGAAGTTGATGTATCCAAAAGTTCCGTATCGACAACAGGAACTCAACGTCGCAGACGGCGCGTCAATCGGACGCCCGGTCTGAGAGTTATTGACTTTTTCGTCCTAGGGGCCCATTTGGTTTTTAAGGAAAAACCAACCCGACCATACTCCACCTGCGTCCAAACCTAGGGCGGAGTGTGCCAAAATATCCGTCTCACAAAGAGGAACTCAACAAAGCTGACGGCACGTCAATCGGACGTCCGTAGCTCATGATATGAGCGTTTCCGCTCCGAGGGCCTAGTTGGTTTCGTGTACGAACCAACCCGGCCGAACTCAAAGTATTACGAAACCTTGAGTGCAATATACCGAAACGACCGTCTCAATCCAAGGATCGCGTTGCCGCTGACGGCGGGTCGTTTGGAGGCCCGTAGCTCAAGTTACGGGGGTTTGAACGAAGACCGTCCGAAGACGGGGTGTACGGGCCCCGGCCGACCCGGCCCGACCCCCCCTGGGTCGGCCGAACCGGGTCCACCCGGTCCGAACCTGGTCAACCCGGGCCGACCCGGTCGGACCGGTCTGGCTCGGCCAGACCGGCCCGGCTCGACCGAGTGGCCGACGCGGGGGGAGCCGCCGCCCCGCGTGACACCCCCGCGGCACCCGCGGGGTGTCGGCCAGGCGACCGGACGCGGCTGAAGCCGCGTCCCGGGTGACGCGGCGGGGAGCCGCCGCCCCCACGTGACACCCGCGGGGTGTCTCCCTGGCGCCGGACGCGGCTTCAGCTACCTCCCGCGAGCGCCGCCGCCGCGGCCGGTGCCGTGGTGGTCTCGTCCGGCGGCGCGTCGAGTGCCGCCGCCTCCGGGCGCCGGCGCCGCCGTGCCGGCGACCCGCGCCGCCGCCGGCTTTCGCGGGCCACCGGAGTCGCTCCGGTGGCCCGTTTTTCTTCCCGTATGCGCCGTTGCTCCTCCCGGGACTCGTTCTTCACTGCGGGATCGTCAAACATCCGTTGCGGCACATTCCGTCGTCGCCCGTCAAATCCGCACAAAAACGAAGAACGTCGGAGGGTTGTCGGGCCATGTTCATTTGGCCCGCACCCTCCGCATTAGAGATAAATATCAGGAGAAACAAAAAATTCAACACATGAATTCAACAATTTTAATAAATTAAAATTGTTCTTATGTCCGGGTTCTTTATTCTTGAACGGAAACAACAATTTTAGTAAATTAAAATTGTTCACAAAACCAGTTCTTTAACTTTTTAAAGAAACATTTACGGGAATATAAATAGAAAAAGGGTAGTTCCCAAAATAAATCCCTACCTCGTGGGTCGTCGCGCGTGAGCGTTCTTCGCAGAATTGCTCGTCACGGAAGGTGGAGATCGTCGCGTCGTCGCGGAACACGACGTTGAGTCGGCGAACTCAACGCACCATGAAACAGCAGATTTAATTTAATTAATTAAATCTGTGTTTTGGTAAAGAACCACGAAGGAGATAAAAAGGAAGGTCCGAGACACTTACCTCAAGCAGCCGATCGAAGATCCGTTGCGGAGGAAGAGATGTCGCAGAAGAACGTTGTCGGCGTCGCGGATCACGGCGTCACGTCGTCAATTTCCAGGTTCGACATTCTTCGCATTCTTCGCGTTCTTCGCGTTCTTCGCGTTTTTCACAAAGGAGGAAGAAGATACAAGGATTCTGTCTCAACGAGTAATCCTCTAAAAGATTTTGTTTGGTCTTATTTTATTATTATGCCAACACACGAAAACGGGTAAGTAATGACCCATCAATTCGTTGAATTAATTCAACGAAAGAAACAGCTCATTTAATTTACGAAATAAACCGCCCAATTAAATGGTCTGTTAAGAATTTAAGAAACGCGTCAGTTGACTTTCAAAATGACGGGTTTTCGCGGGTGCGTTACTTAGCGGAAAGAAACGGCGGGGCTCATGCGAGACCCAACTCACAAATATCCTACCAAGAGGGTAGGATATTTCTGGATAGAATCCTATCCGGTTCAACTCAGTTCAAGTCGCCTTTAAGTGGCTTTAAGTGGCTTCCAAGTGGCTTAAGTGAAATAAAATAAAGTTGTCGCAAAATTATTTTATTTCTCAACTTTAAGCCCAAAAATTAAAAACCACACCCAAGCAAACGCAACTTCGGAAGAGGCGTTTCTAGGCGAATACCGGCGCTGCGATTTCATCGGTGCCCTCAGAATTCGATTCCGGGCACCGGTTCAAAAGTTAGAAAAACCCACTCGTCCGTTCACTGAACGTACCCGAGCCAAACTTTAGAAAATGATTTCGGGCACACCGGGCCTCGGAATCAGGTGCCGTCAGAAACTGCGCTCTTGAAAAATTCCAAGGAAAATTAAGAAATAAAAAATTCCTTGAAATTTACGGGTCTTTACATTACTCCTACCTCAGGGCTTTACGTCCCCGTAAAGATACATAAAAAACTAGGGAAACAAAAGTGGGTACTGAGCACGCATCTGAGCCTCCCGCTCCCATGTGCTCTCCTGGAGGTTCCCGTGCTGCCATCTAATGCACACAAGAGGAATCGATCACCCACGTAGGACCCGCTCCTGTTGATCCTCTATCTCCACTGGGACCTCTGCAAAAGTCGCCCCATCATCCACGTCTAGCTCCCCATAGTCAATGATGTGCATCGGGTCGTGCACGTATCTCCTCAGCTGAGATAAGTGGAAGATGTCGTGCACCCGGTGCAACTGAGGTGGTAGAGCTAGGTGATAAGCCACCTCGCCAACCCTGCTGAGGACCTAGAAGGGTCCAATGAAGCATGGAGACAACTTTCCGCCTCAGCCAAATCTCCGCAAACCACGTCGAGGCAGAAGACGTGGTCGCCATCCTCGAACTCTAGTGGCCTCCGCCTCTTGTCAGCATATGACTTCTGCCGGCTCTGAGCTGTCCTCATCCGCTCCTGGATGACCTGGACCTTCTCTGTCATGGACCGAACCATCTCTGGTCCCACAAGTGCTGACTCCCCAGGGTCTGTCCAGCACAAAGGAGATCTGCAGGTCCTGCCGTACAATGCCTCGTACGGTGCCATCCCGATGGTGGAGTGGTAGCTGTTGTTGTACGTGAACTCCACCAAGGGTAGGTGGTCCTACCAGCTGCGACCAAAGTCGAGGACACATGCGCGGAGCATGTCCTCGAGAGTCTGAATGGTCCTCTCTGTCTGACCATCCGTCTGAGGGTGAAAGGCGGTGCTCAGACGTAGCCGCGTCCCGAACGCCTCCTGCAACCCCTTCCAAAGCTGGGAAGTAAAACGAGCGTCCCGATCAGAGACGATAGTCGATGGCACACCGTTAAGCCGTACAATCTCCTGAACGTAGAGACGCACCAAGCTCTCCACTGAGCCCTGCTCTCGGATGGGTAAGAAGTGTGCCAACTTGGTGAGTCGGTCAACAATCACCCAAATGGAGTTGTGACCTCTGGAAGTGCGTGGAAGTCCAGTCATGAAGTCCATAGATATCCCGTCCCACTTCCACTCTGGGACCTTCAAGGGCTGTACCAAGACTGTTGGTACCTGATGCTCTTCCTTCACCTGCTGGTAGGTGAGGCACCGTGAAACGAACTCTGCCACAACCTTCTTCATGCCCGGCCACCAGTGCTGTCGTCTGAGATCCTGGTACATCTTCTCCACTCCAGGATGTACCGCTAAAGGAGAAGTGTGAAACTCTCTCAGCACCTCCTCTCGTAAAGTGACTGGTACCAAGGTACGTCCTCTGAAAATGACATCATGCTCTGCTCCAAGGGAGAAACCATCAGGTGCCTATCCCAAGGATATCTGTGAACACCATGTCTCACAGTCAACGTCCCCATGCTGAGCCTCTCTGACCCACTGTAGAAGTAGAGGAGAGATGGTGAGAGACTGAAGGAAGGCTGCTCCGTCTCTATCCACGAAGGATATCTGCAAATCGGCTAGCTGCTCTGTCGCCTCCTCACGTAGCTGGATGCCCGTTTTCCTGCTGAGGGCATCAGCTACCACGTTCCCCTTCCCAGGAGTATAGATTATCTCAAAGTCATAGTCCTGGAGGAACTCGAGCCATCGCCACTGTCTCAGGTTCAGGTCCTTCTGAGAGAAGATGTACCTGAGACTCTGGTGGTCAGAAAAGACTGTAAAGCGCTCACCCATCAGGTAGTGCCTCCATGTCTTCAGAGCAAAGACCACTGCGGCCAACTCCAGGTCATGGGTAGCGTAGTTCTGATCATGCGACCTCAACTGACATGATCCGTAAGCAATCACGGCCCGCTCCTGCATTAGGACACACCCGAGTCCGGTCCCTGATGCATCGTAGTAGACTACGTATCCAACTACCTCCTCAGGTAACCTCAAGATAGGTGCGCTGATCAGTCTCTGCCTCAGCTCCTAAAAGCTCTGCTGACAACTGTCTGACCACACAAAGGGTTTCCCCTTCTTCGTCAATGCTGAGAGTGGTTTCGCAACTCTGGAGAAGTCTGGCACAAATCTCCGATAGTATCCGACAAGACCCAAGAAACTCTGCACCTCCGTCACGCTCCTGGGTGGCTCCCAAGCTAGCACTGCCTCGATCTTCGCGGGATCTACTACAACTCCCGCCTCGGAAATGACGTGCCCCAAGAAGTGGACCTCACATAACCAGAACTGCCACTTCGAGATCTTGACATAAAGCTGGTGCTCTCGGAGTGTGTCTAGTACAACTCGCAAGTGGTAGGCGTGCTCCTCCTCCGTGGTCGAGTACACCAAAATGTCGTCGATAAAGACCATGACAAATCGATCAAGGTATGGCTGGAAGATCCTGTTCATGAGACTCATGAACACTGCTGGGGTGTTGGTTATGCCGAAAGGCATAACCAAGAACTCATAGTGGCCATACCGACACCTGAAGGCCGTCTTCTGCACGTCCTCTTCTCGAACTCTGAGCTGATGATAGCCTGACCTGAGGTCTATCTTCGAGAACCACCATGATCCCTTGAGCTGATCGAAGAGGTCATCAATCCTCGGTAGCAGATACTTATTCCTCACTGTCACCTAGTTCAGGCGACGATAGTCGACACACAGTCGCAAGCTCCCGTCCGCCTTCTTGGCGAACAAAATCGGGGAAGCCCAGGGTGAAACACTGGGTCAGATGAACCCCTTGCCCTGCAAGTCCTCCAACTGTACCCGCAGCTCTTGAAGCTCAGCGGGGGCCATCCGATATGCTGGAGTGGATATCGGGGCTGTTCCAGGGTACAGATCAATATAAAAGTCTACCTACCTGCGAGGAGGTAGCCCTGGAATGTCGTCAGGGAAGACGTCCGCATACTGATCCACTACTGCAGGAAAACTGGGACTCCGTACGTCAACTGCTCCAAGGATGAGGCTAGCCAACTGATGAGTGATGGGTTGTCCTCTCCTCTGCGGGAGTCCATCCTGTGCTGCAAAGGCTCCCTTCTCGCCGGTGAAGGTGAACCTACTCCCATCGGTGCGCACACATTGCACCTTGTGCCTAAAGCAGTCAATCTGAGCATGGACTGTAGATAACCAATCCATGCCCAAGATGACATCGTAAGGCCTCGACGCCGCGACAAGAAGATCCCAGCAGAAGATCTCACCTCCTAGAGTAATCTCACACTGCTGGCACCAGTGCGCAATCGTCGAGTCTGCTCCCGTAGGAGTCTCTAACCGTAAGGATCGAGCCAACGGCTCTGTCGGAATCTCTAAGCTCTGAACAAGGGCAGTGGCTATGAAAGTGTGACTCGCTCCTATGTCTATCAGAACTGCAGAAAGGGTGGAATAGACACAGATTGTACCTCGAATCATCTCTGGCGCGCCGTGGTCGTAGGCCTCCACTGCCTGGAGCTGTGCCTGTCTCTGCCCTACAGCTCCCTGTGGTCGGGGCAGGTGTCCTGGTGGTGGTGGTGGCAGAGCCTCAAAGCGTCGCCCACCACCTGCTGCTCGGCCAGCTCCTCTGCCTCGTCCGCCTCCTCCCTGCGGACTACCACGGTCGAACCTCTGCCTCTGCCTGGGTGGTCCCTCCACCTTCTTCTGCCCCTCGGTACGACGGGTCGGGCAGTCACGAGCCATGTGGCCCTGCCCGCCGCACTCGTAGCACTGCCTGCCTCTCGGAAGACTGGCTCCGCGCTGTGTGCCCTGCACTGCTGAGCCAGTGTCCCAAGGTTGTCTGCCGGAAGGTCTGGTCCGCCTGGAAACCTGAGTCATCCGTCGGCTACCTGCTGCCGAAGACTCCGCCACCTGCCGCCCTGCGGTAGGTCTCGCTGTAGACTCAGCCAGAAAGCTCTCGATCAGGAGGGCTCGCTCTAGTACTCCTGCCTGGGTCGGGATGCTGAGGGAGATCAGCGATGCCCTGATCTCGTGTCTCAATCCCTTCTCGAAGGTCCGGGCCCGGAAGAAGGGGTCCCGCACCATGTCTGTTGAGTAGCGAGAAAGATCGGTGAACCTCGCCGCGTACTGAGCGACCGTCAAGCTACCCTGCCGCAGCTGAAGAAGCTCCTGGATGCGCACCGCACGGAGGGTGGCCGGGACAAACTCTGAGCAGAAGAGGCTCTCGAAGTCCGTCCAGATGAGGGAGGCCTCATCGTGTACCTGGAGCATCAGGCTCCACCATCGTCCTTCTGCTGCGTGCAGTAGGCTCTCCGCGAGGATCACCATGAGGTCTGCTGGTGTCCTCACTAGCCTGAAAACTCGGACGACCGCCTCCAGCCAGTCCTCAGCTGCCTGTGGGTCCGCCTCCCCATGGAACCTGGGTGGTCGCTAGCGCTGGAACTCGTGCAGAGCTCCGAGGCGTCGTGCGTCGTCAGCTTCCAGTGCTGGAAGCATCGAGGGCTCGGCGGGTAAAGGTACCGCCGGTGCCTTTGCTGTCAACGGGCCCTGTACCGAGGCCTCGTCGCTCGGCGGGCTATCGTCGCGCTCTACTCTAGGAACCCTAGCTGGATGCTGTCGTCAGGCCATCCTGAAAAGGAAACAAGTACGCCACGGTCAGAACAGTATACCTGGTGAGTTGATACAAGTAATCACAAAGAAAACTTGAAACACGCATGCAATCAATGTTTTCGTGCATTAAGTCGGAAATCAGAAGTCAGGGTCCTGGTGTATGGATACGTCGGCCGCCGCACCAACACTGGACTCCCTGGACTGATAACCACACCCAATATGCTAAACACTATTGCTTCACATAGAAAAAAGATCAGAGTATGCGGTAGAACCGACCGCCTCTAATACCAATTTGTCACGACCCGCCCTCAGGGTCCGTGCCGTGACTACCCCAAGCCCGTCTTCCATAGGCCAGGGGCTGGCGACTAACACCAAGGCGTAAATCCCAAAAGAAAAGGGAAGGAATTGCCTTTGAAAGTAAACAAGCACCACAGAGTAAGAAAGCGGAAATGTAAACTCTAAGTAAAAACAGTACAAGCTGTGCTGAAAGTAAAAGGGGCCAGAAATACAAGCCCAACTGTAAAGTACAACTGAAAGGAAAAACATCAACTGAAAGGAAAAACTGCAACATCGAACCGTCCTCTGGAAGTCCCACCTGAAGGGTGGGTACAAATAGCCTCCACTGCTCCTCGGGTCCACCTGACTGCTCTGAGTACGTCCCGCCCAGTGGTCCACCTCCAGGTATCGTCCTGCTCCGCACGCCTCCACAGCGATCAGCGCTGTCCGTCGTCTGCAACCAACACCACGAAGTGCGGGCATAGCCCGTGAAGGGGTGGGTATAAGCTACTCAGTAGGGACCCTGAGACCCCCGAAGGTCTCCCGAAATCCACAAAGGATAATCCACAAAGGAAAGGTACAATCACGAAGTAACACCTGACACGACTTAGGTATATACCCATACATATACCTAAGTCATCAATTTCCCGTTCGGCTCCAACGTCCAAGCCCAAGCACAACCCAGTCCACACAGGAAAGCAAAACGTATACCCACACAGGATAGCTCCACACAATCCACAAAGGAGAGTAAACAGTAAATCCACATAGGATAGCTCAACACAATCCACAAAGGAGAGGAACACAAGATTCAGCTCACACAGGTATACTTCTTCGGATGACGATAAAGATGATCACTGATCCATCTAAGTCGTCGGACCCACGAAGGATCGATAGGTACTAACCCCCGCAGTGACCCACACAGGATCGGACCCATACAGGATCGGGCCCACACAGGACCGGGCCCACGCAGGACCTTTAGGCGCTGGCTCACACAGAACCGCTGAGCGCTGACTCACACAGGATCAGACCCACACAGGATAGGGCCCACACAGGACCGGGCCCACGCAGGACCTGTAGCACTGATCCACGTAGGATCACTGAGTGCAGTAGTCGTCACAGTCCAAAGAGGATCTCTGCACAGTCGTCGCCGCAGTCCACTGAGGATCTCTGCACGGTCGTCGTCGGAGTCCACGGAGGATCTCTGCACAGTCGTCGCTGTCGAGGAAGCAGTCGCAGCCAGCTCTAGGGTTCCCGCACACAGCAAGCTCGTTTGGGAGGGTCCGCTCCACGAGCCGAGAGGCTGATAAATCAACTGACACAAAGTCCGAAGTTGATGTATCCAAAAGTTCCGTATCGACAACAGGAACTCAACGTCGCAGACGGCGCGTCAATCGGACGCCCGGTCTGAGAGTTATTGGCTTTTTCGTCCTAGGGGCCCGGTTGGTTTTTAAGGCAAAACCAACCCGACCGTACTCCACCTGCATCCAAACCTCAGGCGGAGTGTGCCAAAAGATCTGTCTCACAAAGAGGAACTCAACAAAGCTGACGGCACGTCAATCAGACGTCCGTAGCTCAAGATATGAGCGTTTCCGCTCCGAGGGCCCGGTTGGTTTCGTGTACGAACCAACCCGGCCGAACTCAAAGTATTCCGAAACCTTGAGTGCGATATACCAAAACGACCGTCTCGATCCAAGGATCGCGTTGCCGCTGACGGCGGGTCGTTTGGAGGCCCATAGCTCAAGTTACGAGCGTTTGAACGAAGGCCGTCCGAAGACGGGGGGGTACGGGCCCGGGCCGCCCGGCCCGACCCCCCCCCCCCCCCCCCCCCCCCCGGGTCAGCCGAACTGGGTCCACCCGGTCCGCATTGGGTCCTCCCAGTCCGAACCGGGTCAACCCGGTCCGAACCGGGTCAACCCGGTCCGAACTGAGTCGACCCGGTCCGACCCGGTCGGACCGGTCTGGCTCGGCCAGACTGGCCCGGCTCGGCCGAGTGGCCGAGTGGCCGACGCGGGGGGAGCCGCCGCCCCGCGTGACACCCCCGCGGCACCCGCGGGGTGTCGTCCAGGCGACCGGACGCGGCTGAAGCCGCGTCCCGGGTGACGCGGGGGGGAGCCGCCGCCCCCGCGGGACACCCGCGGGGTGTCTCCCTGACACCGGACGCGGCTTCAGCCGCGTCCCGTGAGCACCGCCGCCGCGGCCGGTGCCGCGGCGGTCTCGTCCGGCACCGCGCCGGGCGCCGCCGGCTTCTACGGGCCGTTGGAGTCGCTCCAGTGGCCTGTTTTTCTTCCCGTCTGCGCCGTTGCTCCTCCCGGGACTCGTTATTCACTGCGGGATCGTCAAACATCCGTTGCGGCACATTCCGTCATCGCCCGTCAAATCCGCACAAAAACGAAGAACGACGGAGGGTTGTCGGGCCGTGTTCGTTTGGCCCGCACCCTCCGCGTTAGAGATAAACATTGGGAGAAAAAAAATTCAACACATGAATTCAAAAATTTTAATAAATTAAAATTGTTCTTATGTCCGGGTTCTTTATTCTTGAATGGAAACAACAATTTTAATAAATTAAAATTGTTCACAAAACCAGTTCTTTAACTTTTTAAAGAAACATTTACGGGAATATAAAAAGAAAAGGGGTAGTTCCCAAAATAAATCCCTACCTCGTGGGTCGTCGCGCGTGAGCGTTCTTCGCGAAATTGCTCGTCGCGGAAGGTGGAGATCGTCACGTTGTCGCGGAACACGGCGTTGAGTCGGCGAAATCAACGCACCATGAAACAGCAGATTTAATTTAATTAATTAAATCTGTGTTTTGGTAAAGAAACACGAAGGAGATAAAAAGGAAGGTCCGAGACTCTTACCTCAAGCAGCCGATCAAAGATCCGTCGCGGAGGAAGAGACGTTGCAGAAGAACGTTGTCGGCGTCGCGGACCACGGCGTCACGTCGTCGATTTCCGGGTTCGGCGTTCTTCGCGTTCTTCGCGTTCTTCGCGTTCTTCACGAAGGAGGAAGAAGATACAAGGATTCTGTCTCAATGAGTAATCCTCCAAAATATTTTGTTTGGTCTTATTTTATTATTATGCCAACACACGAAAACGGTTAAGTAACGACCCATCAATTCGTTGAATTAATTCAACGAAAGAAACATCTCATTTAATTTACAAAATAAACTGCCCAATTAAATGGTCTGTTAAGAATTTAAGAAATGCGTTAGTTGACTTTCATAATGACGAGTTTTCGCGGGTGCGTTACTTAGCGGAAAGAAACGGCGGGGCTCGTGCGGGCCCCACCTCACAAATATCCTACCAAGAGGGTAGGATATTTCTGGATAGCATCCTATCCGGTTCAACTCAGTTCAATCCGCCTTTAAGTGGCTTCAAGTGGATTCCAAGTGGCTTAAGTGAAATAAAATAAAGTTGTCACAAAATTATTTTATTTCTCAACTTTAAGCCCGAAAATTAAAAACCACACCCGAGCAAACGCAACTCCAGAAGAGGCGTTTCTAGGCGAATATCGGCGCTGCGATTTCATCGATGCCCTCAGAATTCGATTCCGAGCACCAGTTCAAAAGTTAGAAAAACCCACTCGTCTGTTCACTGAACGTACCCAATCCAAACTTCGGAAAATGATTTCGGGCACACCGGGCCTCGGAATCAGGTGCCGTCAGAAACCGCGCTCTTGTAAAATTCCAAAGAAAATTAAGAAAAAAAAAATTTCCTTGAAATTTACAGGTCTTTATAGGCGGGTTGAACCGGAATGGACCTAGTGGGCCAGGTCGGACCCAGTGCTGGACTAAGGTCGGGCCAGGTCGATCCGAACCGGGTAGGGTCGGTCCGACCGGCTTGGACTGGACCCAGACCAACTTCGACACTTTTTCGTTCTTTCAGCCATATCTTGAGCTACGTGCATCTATTTGAAAAACCGTCTGCAGCATCGAAAAACTTGGATCAAGAAGGTATTTTTGGTATACCCCATTTGGTTTTTCGATAAAGTTGGGGTACGACCAGGTTGGATCAAACACGAATCTAACCGGGCCCTCGGGACTAAAAGGCTACTAACTTACAGACCGAACGTCCGATTGATGCACCATCTGTTATGTTGAGACCCCCTTTTCCTGAAGGTCCTTTGGGATACTCCTTTGTGGGACTTCATGGAAGTTGAAGTATCTACACGTGGCTTGAGGAGAAGACCCTCCCAAAAATCAAGCGAGCTTATTGTGGGAACCCTGTTGCTGGATGTAACATGAGAAAGGAATCCTATGTGGGTCTGTGCTTGGGATCCTTTGTGGGTATGTGTTCGAGAGTCTCACTTGGATCCACTCTAGGAATCCACATGGGACTACTCTATGATCCTACGTGGGTATGATCTACTAGGATCCTATGTGGGTTTGATGATTTATGATCCTATGTGGGTCTGATGATTTAGGATCCTACATGGGTCTGCCTCTTAACAGAGTAAGATGATTTAGTAGTTACATCTAATCATATTTACTACCCTACCCAAGTTATATCTAGTGTGGTTTGAGTCTTTTCCTTCATGGTGATACCTTTGTGGTATTCTTCTGTGTGGCATACCTGTGTGGTACTTTCCTTCTTGGTGATACCTTTATGGTATTCTTCTGTGTGGCATACCTGTGTGGTACTTTCCTTCATGGTGATACCTTTGTGGTATTCTTCTATGTGGCGTACCAGTGTGGTACTTTCCTTCATGGTAATACCTTGGTGGTATTCTTCTATGTGGTGAACCTATGTGGTACTTTCCTTCGTGGTGATACCTTTCTTGTATTCTTCTGTGTGGCGTTACCTTTGTGGTACTTACCTACATGGTGTTACCTTCATGATATTCCTTCCTTCATGGAACAGTTGAGCTTTGAGCTAATGAGTTGGGCCTTGTGTTTCCTCATGAATGAGATGGTTATACTTGATAACTTAGGTATATGTATGAGAATATACCTAAGTAGGGTTGTCAGTTGTTTTCATGCTTTGTGGTTTATCCTTTATGGATTTTGTGAGACCTTTGAGGGTCTTTGAATCCCTACTGAGTATCGTTATACTCACCTTTACACGGGCTACACCTATACCTTTTTGTGTTTGGTGTAGATGACAGACAACGCTGACTGAGGATAAGGGTGCCAGGAATGGAGGTAGCTCAGAGTTGGACCTTAGACGAGGCATACCACATATATGAATGTTCGAGAGTTATACCTACCCTTCAGGTAGGATCCTTGGTGGGTGTTCACAGGAGTTGTTTCAGTTTACTTGTACATTCCATTTTTCTTGTACTTTCCAGTTGGGCTTGTATTCTGGCCCCTTTTTACTTACTGTACACACTTTTTACTATTCATTTTACTTGTGTTCACATCTTATTGTGTGCTTGGTCGTGTGTGTTTACAGAATATAAAGGCAATGCCTTCTCGGTTTTAGGGAATACGCCTTTAGGTGCTAGTCACCAGGCCCTGGACAATGGAAGGCGGGCTTGGGTAGTCATGCCATGGGTCCCGGGGGACGGGTGGTGACAAATTAGTAGTAGAGGAGTTCGGTTCTACTGAAGAACTAGGACTCTGATATTTTCTGTAAAGCAATAGTGTTAAGTGTAATGAGTGTGGTTTTCAATTTAGGGAGTCCAGTGTTGGTGCGGCGACCGACGTATCCATACACCAGGACCCTGAGTTCTGATTTCTGACTCAGTACACGGAAGCACTGATTGCATGTGTTTTTGAAGAGTTTCTTGTGATTTCATTGATTCAGCTCACTAGGTATAACTTAATAACTGTGATGCACCTATTCCTTATCAGGATGCCACCACATAGACAACCATCTAGGATTTATGAGAGAGAGTACATGATGATAGCCCACCGAGTGACGGGGCTCTGGTACAGGGCCCTCTTACTATGTTGGCACCTTTGGGTGGTGTACCAGCAGCACCACCACCCATTGGGTAGCAGTTACCACCAGCTGCACTGGAGGATGGTGCACACCGACTGAGCACATTGCACAAGTTTCAGCAGCAGAGGCCTTCGAGGTTTCGAGGCGAGATAGATTCCCATGCGGATGAGGGCTAGATGGGGGAGGTTCCTAGAGTTTTCCGCCTAGTTGAGACACAGTAGAGAAGATGGTGATCTTAGCTACTAGTCTTTTCCAGTGAGTGACCATGAGGATGGTATGCATAGTGATGAGGCTTTGGTACTTGGACCGTAGCCTGAGATGGTACCTTCGGGTAGTGTGTCAGCTGTATCACTGCCCGTTGGTCAGCAGTTACAACCGGAAATACTGGTAGAGGACACATATAGGCTTAGTGCCTTACACGTGATTCAACATCAGATACCCCTCAGGTTCTGAGGTGATCCCAACTCACAGACGGCTGAGGACTAGCTTGAGGAGGTGGCTGAGAGTTCTCTAGAGCTTCTACAGCTTCGGTAGGATGGTATGTAAGTAGATGAGTTTTCATCGAGACGTACCGATAATTACTGGTACACGATGAATACGATATGATCAGTGCTTCGGGGATCAGAATTTCGAGCGTAGTGTGTTTAAGGACGTCCAAGCCAGCACTATTACTCTATGCATTCCTACTTAAGTTGGGGTGCTAGAGAGTAACTTTGTGGCTGAATGTTCTTTGGTTGAGTGAATATAGCCAACAAATGTTAGTAGTGGGAAAACAGGAAACTAGTGCCAGTATTAGAGACTTGGGTGTGTAAAAATGTTTTGGGAAGAAGTGTTAGGGATAGATAAATCCGCAGGACTGCAGATGTGGAAGCAGAGCTAGGGGATCAGCATGAGGTGGTGTACATTTCGACATGTTACAACCACCCCTATCGTGTTCCCCTCCAGGCTCGTGGATCTAGAGGACATGGGAAGAGAGTAGCTGCATGTGGTCAAGGAGTGCGACCCAAGGGCTCTAGGAATGATTCAAGGTATGGTCTATGTCTACTACTAGCTACTATATCAATAGAAATAGGTACCAATCATTCCTTCCTTCCATGAATCTTGTCCAAGACCTAGAGTTTCTGGTTAAACCATTGAATTGACCCTCACGTCTGGAGATAACTTTGGGAGGAGACTCGATAATCACACTTACACCGATGGTGTGATCTGATCCTTGAGGTGATAGTTTTGGTTGGATCCTCTTGGTGGAAATGTTGAGGCCATACAACATTAGTTTGGTTATGACTGAATATCCACAATTCATACCTAGATTTACTGTATTAGGCAAAATTTTTGTGGTTTATCTACACATTGGGATGAGGTTTTCCTTAGTCGGTGAAAAAAGAAACCCAAGAAGCACAGGATAAACTCATGCATAGGAGGGTGCAGTCGATCACTCTTGAGTCGGATAACCTTACCCTCATGGAATGAGGACTTTTCAGTTTTCAGTTCCTAATGGAGTGGCTAGAGTTCCTACAGGACTATGAATTTGAGATAATCTATACTCCTGGGAAGGGGAACGTGGTAGCAGATGCACTCAATAGGAGGTCTGGCCTGCAGCTCCTGAGTGAGGTGACAAAGCAGCTAGCCGCTTTGCGGATATCCTACGTGGATCGAGATGGAGCAGCTTATCTTCAGTCACTGACAGTCACTCCACCACTTCTTCAGCGAGTCAGGGAGGCGCAGCGTGGGGACACTAACTACGAGGCTCGACATGTTTTGATATCCTCAGGGTAGCCACCTGATGGATTTTATGAAGGTTGGGAGCATTTCATTATCTTCAGAGGACATACCATGGTACTAGTAGCACTACAAGAGTAGGTGTTGAGGGAGTCCCATACATCCCCTATGACGGTACATCCTGGTGTGGTGAAGATGTATTAGGATATCTGACGTCAGTACTGATGGCCCGGGATGAAGGAAGTAGTGGCAGAGTTTGTATCATGATGTCTCACTTGTTAGCAAGTGAAGACTGCACATAGTTTGGCAGAAGTATTATACTGACAAGATACAGAAACCCTTGGAGTTCCAGGAGGGGGACCACATATTCTTGTGAGTCTCTACTCGACAGGGACTAAGAAGATTTGGCTGAGGCAACAAGTTATCACTGAGGTTTATCAGTACTTTTCTAATACTTCGGTGGATAGGTGAGGTAGAATACCACTTGGATCTTCCACTGCAGTTGGAGAGGGTGCACGATGTCTTCCACGTATCCCAGTTGAGGAGATACGTGCATGACCCACCCCACATCATCGACGACGGTGAGCTAGACTTCGATGATGGGGTGAAATTTAAAGAGGTTCCAGTAGAGATTGAGGATCGATAGTAGTGGGTCCTTCGTGGGCAGTCGATACCTCTGGTGTGCTTTTGCTGGCAGCACGAGAACCTCTAGGAGAGAACATTGGAGCGGAAGGCTCTGATTCATGCCTAGTACCCACTTTTGGTTGTTTTTCCTTTGTTGTGGCTTTCAGGGACGTAAAGCCCTTAGGTGGGGAGAATTTAATATCCTGGAAATTACGTATATATTTTTTAATTATATAGAAATATTTCAAGACCGCAAAATCTAAAGGTGCGTGATTCCAAGGCTTGAAGTGCCCGAAATGATCTGTCAAAATCTGATTAAGTTTTAATTAGCGCGCGTAAGTAGTTTTCCTAAAAAAAGTAGAATAAATCTTAAACATAGCTCGGATCAAAAATCTGAGGGCACCGTTGCGTTCAGGATGGAGGGTTTATCCTAGGCGCAACTTAAGTTTAGTCGGCACAAGCTTCCTGTGAGAAAACCCAAAAATGGCATAATTGTAAATAAAATAATTAAAGAAATTCTTTTATTTTTCAAATTCTTATAACTTACAAATGGTAACTCGGATTAAAAATCCGAGACCACCGTTGAAATTGTGAGGGTATACTCTCTTTAATAAGATACTAACATTGGTCGGAATGGGCCACCAGTGAAAGTTAGTTTTTGGTCGTAAATAAAATAATTAAGTGACAATTATTTTATTGTAAAATCCATAACTTTTAAATGGAAAATCAGATTAAAAATACGAGAGTACCGTTGGGTTTTTTGTGGCATGTTTCACTTAGGAAGAGCCTAAACCTCGACCGGCGCAGGTTGAGGGTAACTGTAAATAATTTTACGAACTTTTTTTCGGGTACGTTCAGTTAACGCACAACTGAAGTTTTGTAACTTTTAAACCAGTGCTCAGAATTGAAATCTGAGGACAACATTGAACTCATAGTGCCGATATTCTCTTAAAGAGACCTTCACTTCGACCGGAGTATGTCCAGAGAAAAATTTAGTTTTTGGAACTTTTAATAGAATAAATAAAATAAATTTATTATTTTATTTTTATTCTATTCCACCAACGGATGAGCGGTAAGGTGGGACTGGCGGCGTGTCAAGCCAATAAATTGATTGAACTTTCAATTCTAAGTAACCGCACCATTGGGGAATTAAGAAGGTTCCTAATTAGTGGGGATCCATTAATCCAATGAACATTGAACACCATTCCCCTCTCCTATTTATATGGAGCTTGGGAAGAGGTGTCAGCACTGATTCGCTAAGCAACGAAGTGATAACAAAGTGCAGTGATGACAAACCCTTGGAGGAAAGATCCGGTACCAGCGGAAGGTGATGAGAGACACTGAAACCATGAACCAGAGATTGAAAAATGAGTGACGTCAATGTAGTTTAGTTGCGGGGATGATGAACACCGACGCGCTTCCACAAACGCACACTCACCATCGTTCTTGAGGTAGGGTTTGTTGTTTTGAATACCCCTTACCCGTTCTTGATTTTCTTCATGATTCAAGAATTATTGATCCGCTTGCTACCGCCCTAACGCGGAGGGTATGGGCCAAATGAACATGGCCCGACCTCTCCGAAACCTTTGTACCTACCCTTCAGGTAGGATCCTTGGTGGGTGTTCACAGAAGCTGTTTCAGTTTACTCATACCTTTTAATTTTCTTGTACTTTCTAGTTGGGATTGTATTCTCGCCCCATTTTACTTACTGTACACACTCTTTTTACTATTAAATTTATTTGTGTTCATATCTTGCTGTGTGCTTGGTCATGTTTGTTTAAAGGATATAAAGGCAATGCTTTCCCAGTTTTAGGGAATACGCCTTTCAGTGCTAGTATCCAGCCCCTGACCTATGAAAGGTGGGCTTGGGTAGTCACGATGCAGGTCCCAGGGGACGGGTCGTGATATATGTTTAATTTATTTATTTTTAGTATTAATCACATAATAATTGTTTTCTTATACAGGTGGATTCTTCTGTTCAAGTTGGGGTGCTCTATCCATCTTTCATCCCTTTATGCACAAAAAATTTCACATACTTCTTCTCCCTCAAAACCTTTCACCCATGTAGTGTTGAAATTTATCAATTTACTTCAAGATCCCTATACTTCTAATGACAGAGGTAATGTAGATATTTTCACAGTAAAATCATTGTCCATAGAATTAATGTATTATTTAATATTTATGTTTAATTTATTTCTTTTTAGTATTACTCATAATAATTGTTTTCTTATATAGGTGTATTTTTTTTCTCGAGTTGATGTGGGTTGTTCAAAGCTGGTCATGTAGTGTTGGAAATTTGATAAATAAATTCAATGAAAATAATGGTGACATTGACAGTTATGATTGTTTTGAGACTTTGGTATGTGTAGGAATTAGCCACACCTCAATCTGACATATTATGTGACCAATATAACTCCAAGTAATATTTATATTTTAAATTTAAATTAATTTTACTAAAAACTACAACTGACTCAATGTGTCCATTATTAGTTTAAAATCAACATTATTTAAAAGATTTCACTCACTAAAAACTGAGAAAACATGCTCATATTTTCTTGATTATTTAGGGAATCGATTCATAAATCATTTATGACATGTAGGAATCAATATCACATCAAACTGATACATGATGTGATCCATATGAGTCAAACTGTGTCTTTCAAGTTTAAAATTACATTTTAGAAAAAAACACAAGTGACATACTCAAAACCGAGAAAACACATTCATATTTTTTTGATACTCCAGGAAAAAAATCCATAAGTGATTTGGAATGGGTAGGAATCATCTGAACCTCAATCCGATTCAAGGTGTGATTGGTATGACTCTAAGTGATTCCTTATTTAAAATTAACATCAATTTTAGTAAAAAAACAAGACGAGCTACTAAAAATTAAACAAAAACATTCATATTGTTTTGATACTTTAGGACAATGATCCATAAGTAATTTGTGATGTGTATGAATCAGCTACACCTAAATCTGATTTATGGTGTGACCGGTATGAATCCAAGTGCATATTTTTATATAAAATTGACATCAATTTTAGTAAAATTAAAAATTATTTTAATTTATTTCTTTATAATATTACTAACATAAGAATTGTTTTCTTATACAGGTGCATTATTTTTCTCAAATAGGGGTAGTTTTTTTGATAATAGCATGATTCAGGTCAGGATTAAAATATAAAGGAACATTGATGTTTTTGAATTTATTTAGTAATTTTTATTTATGTAATTGTATAAACCAATGTTTGAGATATCTATAATATAGTTTTTTTTTCTTGTGTTTGTGTTGTAAATTTCATTTCATTTAAATCCTGTATTGAGACTTTTTTTAATATCTAGTGTGTTTCTGGTGCTGTAGTGTGTTGTTATAGAACACTGCAGTATGACTCTTTATTAGCGCTGATAAAGACCACATTTATTAGTGATTTTAAAAGCACTGATAAAGGTATACTTTATTAGCACTCATAGAAGCGCTGATAAAGGTCTATTTTATCAGCGCTTTTATATGCACTAATAAATGGTTCCTTTAGCATTTCTAATTTAAAGTTCTGATAAAGGTCCCATTTATCAGTGTTTTTTTAGTGACAATAAAGGACCCCTTTATCAACACGTTTTCAAAATTGATAAAAGACCCGAGATTTTAACCTTGCTCATGTATTCACCACTTTTCTAGTGCTGATAAAGGACATTTCTAGCACTGTTAAAGTCCAATTTTATAGTAGTGAATTACTAAATATGAAGCAATGGTAATGGTACCCCTCATTAATATAGTACCTACATCATCTTCCATTGGAGACTCGTCCATTGTGCAAAGAAGATTTATTCCTTATCCTTGTGTCAAGAAACCCTTTGTTATTTAAGTATTTGACTGTTTTTTAGATCCTCCTTGCACTGCCAATCCTATAACACTACGAAGATCAGTAAACACATGACAAAACATCTGCAAGTGACCTAAGTATCTACAAGATTTATAGATCTTCGATGTCTCTATACAAGCTTGATTTAAATCCCAAACTTTTCCATAATGGAAACAAGTTTGTGGTTCTTTAATAGATATTGGAGAAGATTTAAAATAATCCTACTACTGAGATCCACCACTATGGTTTCCACCACATGAATCATCCCACTCTCATTTCCCTTTAAAGGGACTACATGAGTTTCCATTTGGAGTAGGAGGAACTCCCATCAAACTTGAATTACAATAAAAGTAAAGTTATTCCATTAAATATATATCTAGAACATTATCATATGAGGTGATATTTAATAGAAAAACCTAATATTAGATATCTACTCAAAGAACTATCTCAAACCTTTGAGCTTTCAACTTTTAATTTGGTACAACCTCAAGTGAGAAATGAACAAGTTTGAAAAAATGGTTGGAATACTGGGTTAATATATGATCATATTACTAAAGTTCAAGGAACTAAATTTACTTAGATAACACCATCAATTCTAGATAGAACTAGTCTATGAAAAGTTCCCTGAAGTCCTTCCACCCCAAGCCCACATTCTTTCTAGTAAGAACTATTGAGTCCCACCACCTTCTTCTAGGACCTAAAAATTTGAAGACATTACATTTCATCTTAATTGGATCTAGCATCTCTAAAAAATCAAATATATTCTAGAACTTATTCAACAAACCCTACACCACTTTAGGATCATTGGTACCCTGTAAAGATGGTGGATTCAGATGAATAAAGTCATGGGAATGATCTGTTATTTCATCACACTAGGGTACAACCTCTACTACTTGAATGGGAATAGGTGCAGCTACCTGACCAAGAGTTTAGACCACACACAAAATAACCTCTACAATGTTTTGATCAATTGGAGGGTTCCATTATCATGGATCATCGGTATCTACCTCTTAGGGTTTGTTCAAACATCTTCTTGGGGGTATAGTACTGTAAAACATCAATAGATAATGAGGGAAATTTTAGTAAAAAAATCAACTATAAAACACAAATCTTATATCAATTCTTTGGAAAAAGTCCAGGATTTGATCAAACAAGTCCTCAAAGATAATTTTCCAAACAACCCATGGTAAAATAAGGCTCTATATGATGAGAGATGACCAAACACTCACTCAAAACCTACCCATTAAGTATTGAAAATCCTATATCCTATCTACCAAGACATCCCAAACTATATACCGAAATTGGAAAAGAGTTACAACCTACCTTTGATACTATTTTTTCATGAAATGACCTGGATAACCCACCTAAATGATACCTAAATCAATATTGATAAGGGTCAAAGGGTATTCTTGATACCCATGGGCCGAAGATTGGAATCTGAGCATCAAAAGAATTAGGAGGGAACAATTTCACTACAAGAAAAACTCATCAAAACAAAGTAGCATATATAAAACAGAAAATATTTGGTATGTCAAACACTCCACAAGAGAGAAAATACCATAAGTAGATAGTTAAAAGTCCCAAAAATAGTAATTAAACCCAATTTTATTAGGTAAAACCATCAAGATATCAATCTAGAAACTCTTTGAAATATGTGGATAAAAAACTCCACTAGTCACCACCAACTCCCAAGTCTTTATAATCAAGAATAGACACCACCTCTAAGTTATTCCTTTCCTTTCCCCATACTCGGTATAAAAAAATATACAAATACCCAAAAGAAAAGTTAGGGTTTGAGTAAAAAATCCCATTATAACCAAGAATTTTTCAAGTAACATATGAAAAATAAACTATTTTTTCTAAATTTGAATAAAACACAGCATAAAAATATTTTCATAGTTTATATCAAGACATGATTCAAAAAATATTTCAATGATTAAATTAAAATTGATTTCAAATTGAATTTACATAAAATCAAGTAGATATAAACATATTTTTCAAAATAAGAATGAATAAGAATTTATATCAAAATAGACATGAGTAAATAATTTCATAAACACTGGCATATATAAATCATTTTCAATCACAACATTATGATGTAATACCTAGGGTTAATTATTTTGGGTCATAAGTTTCTATACAATCTCAGTGAGATACGGCTCTAGGTGTTCACACACCCCTTAGATCCCAATACTAGGGGGAATATGATAGAATACAAAAGAATAAACTCCCTTCCCTCAATATAGTTTTGCATCGTTTTTATCATCATTCCATTTCTATATAATAGTTTTCCTAGTATGAATATCCTCTTACCTAACTACCCAGGCTCTCATGTAATTCAAAGTAATCGATCATACTTGGATATATCATTCAATTAAATAAATAATTTTAATCAATCAATTCACTTAGACCCATGTTCAAGTTTCAAAATATTCCATATAATTTGAAAAACAAAATCAAAATAATTTTTATAAAAAACCAATTCCTTTCAAGTCAACTCATTTCCTTTGAAATATTCAAATATTTCATGCAATTTTCTACTCAAAAATCATCTTCAAATTCATGATTCAAATTACTCATTTCAATTCAAGATAATTTTTTATAAAATCACACTTTATTTCAAAATCCATTTTTAAAGGATTTCACAAACCACAACATACCATTTCAATGCATTAATTGAGAGATGTAATTCAATATTTAGAAATTAATTGAAAAAATTAAATCAAACAAGCATAAAAGGTTTCAATTGATAGATATTACCTTATGAAACCACCTACCTCAATAAAGATCAATAAACACCCAAACAATATCCACCAATAAAGAGACAAAAGGTTAGGATTGATCAAAGGAGAATCCTAGAAAAACAATTCATAAAGTCAAGATCAAGATCCATAAATGAAATGATAATCCACCACTATAGAAGAGGGAGAGAGAGAGATAGAGAGGAGGAAATTATAATTCATTATCCATGAAGATCACACTCATCTAAAGAGATCAAACACACCAAATGACACCTCGATCCATAAAGAATCATGGTAGGGAGAGGTAGATTCACCTATAGAGATCCTCCAAGGACCAAATGATTGAATTATTTTCGACTATTATGAGTTTATAATTTAAAACATGGGTCTTGGGAATTAAATTAAGAAAATTAGTGAATTAAATTCTCATTATATAGTCCATAAAACTGTACTCAAACCATGAACCTTTTACTAGGACACTGGAGAGAGTTGCACGGTTTGGCCACACAGTTTGACAAACTGTGCACCAACCATGCGCCTCCACCTAGACCACTAGAAGAGGTTTCATGGTTTGAAAAACTATGCATTGACCAAGAAACCCCATTGCCCCATGTATCATGATTTGAGGTTTAAGACACACACTTTTCATGAACCATGTGCCTAACTATGGCATCTCATCTGAGACTCCAAAACATGTCACATGATTTCCTAGGCTGACTTATACATTTTTTCCTAACTGTGTACCAACTGTGCACAATCCTAGAAAATTTAGAAAACTCTAAAATACACCCAAAATAACCTAAATAAATATTCAAACAAAATATGATAAAAAATAATGGATAAAATTACCTGAAATCATGTGTCAGGAAATTACAACATCGAGCTTTGAGATGATGCACAGTCATATGATAGATTAAAATAAATAAATTAAAATATTAAGTTAATTTATTTAGTTTATTATAAACCCAGTTAATTACTATTTATGTCTATCATTGGAAAATCCCTATGGTTAGCCACATAACCCTAGATATTTCATGATAATGATAAATAGATAGATTCATTGGATGTTGGTGTTTAAAGAAAAATTGGGATTGAGGAATGCCGGTGATGATAATACATTTCTATTCCCCACCCATTGATCTCAAATCTTCCTGGAGTGAATGATGAAAACAATAGATTCTTCAATGAAATATCTAGAAAATGTATTCTCTATTAGTAATTGAACCCCTTTGAGGTAGGGAATTTTTATCCCAATTTTTTAATCGATGTGATTATGGATTAGTCTTGAAGAAACTAATCCGAAATTAATGATTTCTAAGATGTTAATTCATGATTTTATTTATTATATATTTATTATTAAATATTTTGGTTCATATTCCATCAACAAATGAAATCCAACCAAACACAACCAATATTCATTTTCGCATTTGTGTTTCATAGATTTCTCCCTCTATTCTACAAGGGTTCATCATCAGTATTCATTTGACTGATAGTTTGACCAAAATAAGGAACCTGATTCATTGAAAAATCGATCATTAGTTCCATGGATCATTATTATGGGGTTTGATTCATGGATTATGGATTGGAGGAGGTGTGATGTTGATGATAAAAATTTGAGGAAGGATCAAGAGACATTGGTATCACAATATGTGACATGTAGGATGAAAAATTTATAGCGGGGAGTGGTGGTGATTTGATTATTTGGAAAAGAATGGAAAAAAATATGACTCATAACTAACCATTGATGATGGATAACATTATTTTCAATATTTACAAGTTTTATTCACAATGGAATTGATACAGGGGGTGTTGAAATCAAAATATGATTCACAAAGCTATCTTTCTATGACATTCATGACTACACAACATGTATTTATAAAGAAAACATGTTGTGTATCTCACTAATATGATGGATTGAATTTATTAGGGTGTTAAATATAACATGGTCGTGTGACTGAGTCAAATTCCATGTGAGTATAACCTGACTAGTTCTGCATGTAATTAGGAGTATATTCCTAGGGACCTATGTGGCTCTACACATCATGTGTGTTGGGCCACACCCTATGTACCCTCAGAGGGATATGACTCAGGTAGATGGGGTACATGTTGAGTACCCCGGTGGACATGCCATGCCATGTGGAATGACAGAACATAACCAAGTGGCTGACTTGGGACAACACACTATGTACCCATAGAACACATCGTGTACTACCCTTTTTCCTGATAAACTTTGGTCAAACAAGGTTTTCAACCTCAAAATTCCCAATTAGAGATTCTATCTCACCTGTTGGGTATGGGATTCTATTGGTGAGTAAAATTTCACCCATATAAGTACGGGGTTAGGATCATTCACCTAAATAATTATATAGAGTCTGAAATTTCACTTAAATTTATGGGGTATGTATCCTATATCCATGGAGTATAATTTCACTCATCCATAGAGATCAGATGAGATAAATATCTTCCACTAGATTATAATTTCAACCATCCATTGATCTTGTACATGATAGAGATCATACACCAAAATTGATATTTCGCCCATAGTCATGGGGCAGGGATCTTATAGAAACATCTGAGGGTATGATCGTGTAGTTTCTATTGAATTATATATCATAAGTTGTTGATACCAATTTATTTGATTGTATGTGAGTTTGAGACTATACTCTAGGACTTATACTCTTCTATGATCGTATAAGGTGTTCTCCTTTCTTTTACCTTCTTGGTTATGGGTTCAAGATGACGTTATCTTAATGCTTTACTTTTTAGTGATTTTGGGGTGTCCTACTTGGTATGTATATACTCACCCCTATATGGTATCTACCCACATATGTCATGTCTTTTACAAAAGACATGCTATATGAGAGAGATCTTGGAGGACCTAGTGTGAGTGGTGTTTAGTGGTGCTTAACAGCTGTGGTAGTGGGGCTTGTGGTCAGAATGGTGGTTGCATGTCAAGATTTTATTCCCTATTCTTGTTAGGTTGTCACTTCTTGATGGTTATTGGGCATTTATTTCTACTATTTACTTGGGATATGTTTTGATGTACTCATTGGGGGGATTATAGATGTTGTTCATGCATTTATTACTCAAATTTATTATTTTACACTTTAATCTGGTATGTATGGAGACATGTGTGTTTGTGTGTGTTTGTTTACATATGAATTAAGATAAGGCCTACTATATGTGTGTTATTCCTAATTAGTGCCATTCACCAACCCCTAGACTATTAGAGGAATGTTTGGGGCGTTTCTTATGGCATTCTTTCGGCCTGGGTGGGGTCCCAGTAGGTTTGGATGTGACATAAATACCCCTTTTAGAGTTCTCTATGCTAAACCTATTTAGAAAATTAATAATGAAAGTGTCCTGAATAAGTCTAATAAGCCTCTTAAATCCATCTTTATAGATCCTCATACTAAGTATGTAGGTATCTTTACACATGTCTTTCATCAAGAAGAATTTAACAAACCACATCTTCATAGAGTGAGGAGTCAGGATATCATTTATGATAAGTAGTATGTCATCCACATACAATATCAAAAATATTGTCATACTCCAACTAATCCAATTATATACACATAAATCATCCACATTCTTAATGAAACCAAAATCTTTTATCGCATCATAAATCTAGATATTCCAACTACGAGAAGATTGCTTCATTCAAAAAATGTACCATTGCAATTTTCATACCTTGACATATCCATTTGGTACTTCAAAACCTTATAGTTGTATTATATACACGTCCTTGACTAAATCCCCATTCAGGAAAATGGTGTTGAAATCCATTTGATATATCTCACAATCAAAGATATTTTCTATGGAGTGTAATATCCTAATGGACTTTATCATTGCAATAGGTGAAAATATTTCTTCATAGTCAATACCATGAATTATTTTTTAACCTTTTTCAACCAGGTGTGTATACCATAAATATTAGTTTTATTACAGAAAAACCACTTGTACCCTATGGGTATTACTACTTTAGACACTTCCACTAAGTTCCAAACATGATTAGTGTACACAGAGTCCATTTTAGAATCTATGGATTTTAATAATTTCTTGAAATTAAAACCCTAAATGGAATATAATATGTAGTATGTTAATCCAATATAAATGTTAATTAATCATCATTATCCATTAGAAATCTATATATTTTAGGTTCCTAATGAATCTTACCAAACCTTTTGAGTTCTTGTGTAAATTGTGTTGGTTCTTCTTTTACATCTATTTGTGGAACCAGCTCAACCTACATCTTAGGAACACTTCTTTTTTGTTAGTGTTGAAATTATCTAAGTTTCAATTTCATCCTACTAATACCTTGTAATATATTATTCTTATTAAGGAAAGTAACATGTTAGGATAGAAACACTTTGTGTTTAGTAGGGCTATGGAAATAATACCCCATAGTTTCCTTAGGATAACCAATAAATAAGAATTTTTCTGACTTGAGACCAAGTTTATTAGAATTTAATCATAATATGAGTTCTTTAAAACCAAAAATCCTCATGAAATACATTTTTGGATGTTTCACCATCTAAATATAGTACGATGTCTTCATAATTAATTTATATGAAATACAGTTTTGTAAGAATGCAACAATTTCTAGAGTATAACCCCAGAATGTAATAGGAAGGTCACGTAGACTCATAATCAATCAAACCATGTATAAAAATTCACAATTCCTCCTCATAGACACACTATTCTATTATGGGGTTCCATGAGTAGTGAGTTTTTAAATAATTCCACAATCCCTTAACTAATCAATGAAATCCTAGAATAAGTATTCACTTCCCAGATCTGATCAGAGAATCTTAATACTTTTTCCCAGTTGATTCTTTATTTCATTTTGAAACATATTAAATTTTTTAAAAATTTCATAATTGTATTTCATAGTATACACAAAATCATACTCACTAAACCCATCAATAGAGGTAATGATGTGACTATAACCACCAATTGCTTGTGTACTCACTGGTCTACACAAATCACTATGTATGAGATCCAATAATCCACTAGATCTTTCACCATTTCTTTCAAAAGGTGCCTTTATCATTTTTCCAAATAAACAAGATTCACATGTATTAAATGATTCATAATTTAATGAGTCCAATAATCCATCTTTATAGAGTCTTAAATTTCTCATTTTTATTTCCAAGGTGACAATGCCAAGGGTATGTAATATATAATCAATCCACATCTTATTATTCTGAATTTTATAAATAGGATTATCCATATCCAGAATTTATAAATTGTTTACAATTCAATAAAATATTTCATTATTATATATATAAAAACTTTTTTTCTAAATAAAGAGTGAAAATACCATCTCGTACAAACAAGATTTAGAAATAAAATTCATTTTTATGGTGGGAACATAACAAAATTTCTCTAATTATAGTATTAATCCAGTATGTATACTTTGATAACAAGTTCCAATCTCTAATATAACAACTCATTATCCATTTCTGATATAAATATCTACTTTACGTTTATCAATTCCATCATATCTATGATTTTGTGTTTATCAGCATAAATGTGTGATACACACCCAATATCTAATACCCATGATCTAGAGTCGGAGGAATCCATATCCATAACATTCACATTCAAAGGCTCCAGATACTTATCCTTAAGAACACTTCTCAACCCTAGATACCATATATAATTGTCTTATAGGTCATGTCTATAAGGGATCTCAATATTATTATCATAAAGTATGTTATGATCCATAATAAATACATATCAGTGGGTGAGTATCATGTTTTATATCTTTTCATCAAGGAATTTTAATGAAATTATTACCACTATAATGACGACCCCAAACATCATATCTATTTAGTGAGTCAAGATCAACATTTCACAATGTAATGGGTCTAATTTAATTTTCATCTTGACACTTAGTTATTTATGCAAGGAATAATCCAAATAATAACATTTATGATTCTTGTATAGTTAAGAAAATAACTCTTTATCCAAATCCATCAAATGTATATACTCAAATCTATTCCTCTGGTATCCTAAATGTTAAAGTTTACTAACTAAGTGTAACCTAAATAAAACACTAAGAATATGACAATAACCATTAGGAATACCTCATTACTTTCTTTCCCTACACAAGATGATCTAGGAGAACCTGACTTTGGCATGAAATAACCCAGTTGGATGATCATGGCCATGAAAAGTGCCACTTTGGAAGGAATATTACACTTCGTATTTGAGAGGTTTTTTTTCATTTAAAAGTCTCACAAATTTAATACACATCATATTGATATTAAATTTATAAATATTATATCACATTAAATATTTATCTTCTCATGTTTTATTTCTTTGTGTATTCATGCTTCTAACAATTTAGTTTTGAAATACCTATTCCACCCATCAAATTAATGTGTTCACACCACATTAAAATGTAACTATTTTTATAACCCAAAACTTTTGATACTGATATAAATATAGATGCCATACATATCCAAACACATCCATATTCATTTTATGCATATGGTACATGAACTCTTCATGTAAATATTTAGAACAATATAAGATTGGTAAACTCCACATGAGTAATCCCAAATCCACAGATAAACAACCCCCACCTTTCTAGAATATGGTATAAGCCTCCAGGCTAGTGGGAATTCTGATCCAAATTCTCTATACCTAGTGATACTTTACTCAGGATAGAATCCAATTCATAGTAATTCTATAACCTATAAACTATGCTCAACAACTAAATATAATCCAATAGCTTCAATTACAAACTAAGGAAAAGGTATATGAAAACTAAATTTATGGATTTGTTCTTATAATGAAATACAATACTATATCTCTTAAATTCAGTTTATCATATAAAATTTTCATTCATGATATTTATATTTCATAAAAAAATTACTAAATAAGAATATAAAATAAATTCAACAAATAAATAATTTTTTTTTATTTTTTAAAAAATTTTAAAAAAATATGAACCCTTTTTTAATATTTAATTTAGGCATGGAAAAACTCATTTTATAATTCTTAACACCTATAATTTATAAGCAATTTTTAAATTATAAAAAAATTATCAATATATATATATATTTAAATTTTTTGTATATGTCATATTTTATGACTGATATTTGGATAATATAGGCCCGTGTCATGATTTTATTTTATGATATAGTATTTAATTAAAAAATTCAATTCATGTCATTGCTCAAAATTAGTGATATCATATAATGCCAATAATTTTTAACGATATAACGAGTATTTTAATTATGTTAAGATAATTAGTTTTTATGCCCATCCTAACTATATCACACGTTATATCTCATATCATAAGATATGGTATTGAAGAAAAGTGGGGGTTTATGATATATTTTACTTTATGATATAAATCTATTATATGCTCAGGTAGATCAAAATAGAATAAATATAATGTATCTTATATTAAGATACAACCACATATGAATTTTTATATAAGTTATTCAAAATACCAGTGAATTAAAAACATTTATTCCTTGAATAATAAGGATATGATACCACTGATAAGTTTTGTAAGATAATTTTATGATCATATAAAGTATACACAACCCATATATTTTCACGATCCACATTCAATAATCAAACAATAATATGGAAATGGAGAAAAAAATACCTGAAACATGATAACAACAACCTATATATTCTTTCTTCGAGATAAAAATCTTGATGAATATCATGAAGTAGTTGAACTAAGCCTCCTACTAGTCTCGGGGGGGGGGGGGGGGGTACACCAGCCAATGGATCCAATTTCATAACTGTAGGATTCCCATAATTCTCAAATGGGTGATAGTGACTTCACTATAATGTGATGAGAAAGGATTAGAAGAAGAGATAATTACTTATAAATATTTATATGAAACTGATGTTCACATACCATCATTAAGGGAACTCATTCCCTTTTATAGGCAATACCTAATTTTTTCCTTTTAATGAATACACATTGTCCATATACAATGTATTAGGTATCATATATTGGATTAGTTATCATTAATAGATTCCGTTGAACCCATTCAATAGAAATGAAATATTTTAATTAATCCATTCATAATGGATTATTAACTAAAAGAAACTGTATGGGAAGGAGGTGGAAGATACATGAACTCAGCCTATATTATGTTAGGTGAAATGTATTCTCAATATTGAGTTTAAGGATACATTTTCATCAACATATCCTTAAGGAATATATATAACATGTATATTATTTTAGTGTACATCCAATAGAGGAATGTAGGTTCAGATATCATGTTCCAGAATTAAGAGTGTGGGTTTTTTATGTCTAGATAATGGAAGCATGAAAGTAATTCTATATAGGGTGTTCTCTATGGTTATGTTAGAGTAACTGGAGGTTTTATAAAGGAAACATATGAATGACTTTTTGAACAATAATTATTCACCGGAAGACATTAGTTTTGGTAGAGTGACTAATGATCAATTGTAGGTGGCCATGACTAGTGGTAGGCCCTCTATGAATTTCAAAATGTGGTGGAACTGATTGACCATATGGGTTCCACTATAAATATTCAGAGTGATTCCACTTATATGTGTGACTGGTAGTGATCTAATATCATCTGAATTATATGATTATGTTTTTTTTAATATCCTGAAAATTTATGGGTCATTTATTTCTAGGAGAATTTTATTTTTTTTGGTTTTAGATTAAGGGATTAGATTTTTGATGATAGTGAATCTATTTTTTTTGAAAATAAGGAATATGTTTCTTGAAATAATGTGAGTTTAAAAGAAGTGTAGGATGAAGATAATGATTTATCCATTTAAAGTGATGAATATCAACCTCACCCATCTCATTAAAGGATGAGAAGGTAGGTGTAGGTCCAAAACATCATTGAAAAATAAGGAAAATTGGTTTAGAGTATAAGAACTCTGAGGAAAATAGTACATACCAAACTATTTTCACATGTTGAACCAAGATATGTGAATGAGGCATTATAGGATAAATATTGGGTTGATTCCATGAATTAAGAATTAACTATGATTGAGAAGAATGAAACATGGGATTTGGTACATAATCCTAAAAATAAGAATGTTATTAGAAAAAATTATGTGCTTTGAAATAATATGAATGAAAAGGGAGTAGTTGTAAGAAACAAGGAAATACTTGTGTAAAAAGGGTACTCAAATGATGAAGGAATTGATTTTGATAAGTCCTTCACACCGGTTTTTTGGATAGTGACTATTAGGATATTTCTTTATATTATAACACAAAGGTAATTCAATATTTTCTAAATGGAGGAAAAATATATGTTCCTCAATGGAGAGTTGTTAGAATAATTATATATTGATAAAGCTAGTGGTTTCTTTCTTAGTAAAGAAAGAATTTATGTTTTTCGGTTAAATAAGGCTCTATATGGGTTAAAAAAATCCCCAAGGGCATGGTATTACGAGTTATATTTATGTTTTAAGAAATTGAATTTAAATAAAGGAAGTGGGAACACTAATATCTACATTAAATATGATAACAAGGCATAAATTATTGATATTATTTATATATATGATATTATTTTTACTAAAAATAAATAAGTTTATTTTGAATATCTTTCTTTAGAAAAGAATAATTTTTTTAAAATGTACATTATTAGATAAATGAGATGTTTTTTTGGTTTACAAATTTCTCAATAGAGAGATCACATATTTCTTTATCAAGAGAGTATGCTCAAGAACTTTTAAAGAATCTTAGCATGGATAATTTTAAATCAGTTTCAACACTAATCTTAGTGGGACCCAAACTATCCAAATATGAGAAAGAGAAATAAGTTTACTCAAGATAATTCAATAATATTATCAAAACCTTACTTTATTTTACAACTTCAAGGCATATTTTTTTATGCTATTACATTATGTGCCAGGTATCAAAGTTTACCAATGGAGTATAATTTCATAAATGAAAAGATAATTCTTTGGTATAAAAAAATAACAATAGACCATGGACTAAAATATGATAGAAATTGAAAGATTCATCTGTTTGGGTATACTAATGTGGATTGGCCTAGAAATATTGATGATAAAATATCTACATATAGTGAAGTTTTTTAGGTGAAATGTGTATATATTTTCATAAAAATAATCAATTTTATGTGACAATGAGTGTTACTAAATAACAATATGTGGATGCAACTCAAGTTATAACCCAATTGATGTGGATGGGAACTTAATTGGAAGATCTCAAGATATAAGTAAAACTAACACTACTTGTGGGATGTAATAATCAAAGCGCAATAAATTTATCAAGAAATACTATTCAACAATCAAAATCAAATCATATTGATATAAAATATCATTTCATCAAATAGATTGTGAAGAAAAATGTGTTGAAGATATAATTTTTTCCAATGAAGAAGGAAATGAAAAATATGTTCACTAAGACAATGCTAAAGGTTGAATTTAGAAGACTAAGGCTAATGATTAGAGTCTAACCTCATTCCTTATAAGGCTAAGGTAGGGTGATTATATCCCCTCTATCACTTGTTATTTCAATATTGATGTTAAAGGGGGATAAAGAAAACATAAATCTATCTATGTATATTCCCTTATGTATTTAAAAATGCATTTACAGGGGGCTATTTCAGAGATATCCAAAGATATGTGTGTTACCAAATAGAGGAGAGATCTCTTATTTTGGGGGAGAATGTATTAATATAAATTTAGTAAAAAGGGGAAAGCTGTGAGGTATCATGTGTGTGCGCGAGTCTTTCCGAACTATATTAATAATTTTTGGTGTGTATATTTTTAGAAATATATCATATATAAGTTTCAAGAAAAATTTATTAAGGTAAAGAATTATTGATTACAAATTGATCTCAAGAAATATCAAGGGATAAGAAAAATTTATTTTTAATGTGGTATCAAGAGGATCAAGAGCTGTGAATAAGTGGATGAAAGTCACTATTTTATGGATAACATGATATTATTGTTTAATTCACTTGTTTCCTACACTATTTTTTCTCATTTATGAATTGAATTATTAAAGTGTGATTCATTACTAAGAATATTGAGTTTTGAAGTGATTTATATTCCTTGGTTTCCAAAAAAATTAAAAGGGGAGATTTTTGAGGCTAATATATGTTTTGGTAGATATTTAGTTCTTAGGATATTTTGAGACCCATGTTAAAGTTTCTATAATACAATGTTTAAGAAGTTTCCTCTATGATTTAGTATTTTTTAAGAAGAATAATTGAATAAGATAGAGTGCATATGTTTAATGAGTTTATTTTTTTCTAACACATAAATCATTTCCAAAATCAATTAAAATAATATCTTTAAAGAGATATAAAAGGAGTTGAAAAGTTTTAAGGTGTTTTAAATTCATTTGAATTTTTAGGAATTATTCCAATGTTTTTTTGAGTTAAATAAATTCAAGTCTAGAAATTGGGTAAGGCATGAAAACGTATAATGTTTTCTAGACAAAGTAAAAATTGGAAAATGAAAAGTATACATATGATATTTTAGAGAATACATAATAATATTTCTCTATGTTGAAGCTATAAAATCGGAAAGGAAATGATGGATAAGAATATCAGAACCATGCATAAGATGTTCTTATCCGAGAAAGTGTAAATTCAGCTAATTCCATCATCTTATGTTCATTATTATGATACTGTACAGTGCATGTGTAAGAATATTTTGTGTGTGTAAAAATGTTGGTGATAAATAATTTGATGTCTCCCTTATAACTAAAAAATCAGTAAAGAGAAAAATTTTATGTGAGAATACATAAGAAGTTTGGAAGTATGTAAGATATTGAAGCTAGATAGGTAATACATTTTTGAAGATAATTGAAATTGTGTGGATATGGAAAATATATTACAAAACACATAATATAATCATTTATATATTTAAGAATATTGATCTCACATTGTTAATATATATGAAGTTACAACTTTCCAAAATATGATTTCTTTAAGAATTAACAGGGAGTTAAAAAAGTTCAAGGGAACTATTTTAGAATAATTATTTCTTAAAATTCAAGGAGAATTTAGTGTTTTTAAATCAAATTATGCTAGAAACATTAATCAATGGATTATACATCACCAAGGGAATTTGTGATTTAAGAAGAATAAGGAAGATGGTTCATTCAATGGAGATATTGTTTCACTATGAAAGAGATAAGAATTAATAAAAAAACTTCTTATTTATGCTAACAACTGTATAGTTTCACCCTGATGACTTGAAATATATGTGAATCAAAATATGAAGAATTTATAAGAAATATAGAAGTTATAGAAGTAGTTGAGGAATAATTATTTTTTTGAATTTCAATATGAAATTAAAATTTGAATGTATTGGTGCTTTTATGTGCGAGATCAATAAATATGATTTTCATGAATGAAAAGGAGGGGAATATGACAAGTGCTATGAATAGATAACTAAAAAGTATATTTTAGGTAGAATGTACATGAGGGAATAATCACCGTTTTTATTTAGGAGAGATAATAGGAAGATAAAGGAAAATAAGAGTCAATATAATGAAAACTTGATAGAAGTTTTATCTGGTTGAAGACTATGATATTGTTGAAAATCATTTATATAATTTTTGATTATGTGGGAGCACTATAAATAGTTAAGGTGCTTATGTTTATCACTTTATCATATATAGTCCAAAAGATGAAACTAGTGAATTGTATGACATTGGGTGAATCCATATTATGTCAAATATTATCCTTCTCATTTTGATAGGTGAACCTTGTAAAATCTATTATGCTCACTATGAACATGGTTTAGTGTGTTTGATAGTGATCTAATTTACCACTTTAATAGGTGGTGATGGGTTTTTTATAAAATTAAAATAAAAAGTAATTGTAATCATTGATTCATAGTCCTCTCATTGATTTTCCATAGATCTTGAGGGTCCTTAACTCTATGATATTGAATATATGAGGATTTTACAATAAAGAAAACTAAGAACCGGTCCATGAAAGGATAAAATATATGATTCATAAGGCCTATGGACAAATATTTGGTATTATTCATGTTTAAGGGCATCAATAAAAACTCTAATTTCCATAGTGACACTTGAAATTCATCTTTGGGATATCCTCATCATGAACTTGAAGTTGGTAATATATAGACCTAAGATCAATAGTCGAGAATAAATTAAATCATTTTAGTTGTTCTAAGAGGTTTTAGATTCTTGAAAAGGGTATTTGTTATTAAATTTCACCTTATTTAGGTGGAAATTTTCAACAAAAAGCCTTAAGTTCCTATTCACCTTCTTAGCGAACAACATCAGAGCTGCATAAGGGGACACACTGGGTTTGATGAATCCTTTCTTTATAAGGTCCTATAATTACATCTTTATATCCTTAATCTCATTCAGGGACATCTAATAAGTTTTGGAAGGTATTAGAGTGATCCCAATGTGAAAATAAATATAGAATCTGATCTTTCAATTAGGGAGAAATTTAGGTACATCCTTGGAAAATACATCCATATATTCCTCCACCACTACATGATGATGATCATATGAAGAATCCACCACACATAGAGTTTAAATTACTAACTATTGGGTGATTTACTATAAATTCCCGCACATATTCCCCACTCACATTGACTAAAGGTCCCACTCACCCTTAAAATAAAATCTTGATCCATCCACTCAACAACACACCACTCTCCGATGATACAATTATATTAGATAATGGATTTAGGATAGAAAGTACATGGTAAATATGGAATCATAGAGTAACATAATAACTACTATAAAGTCCCATGTAAATATCTCTACACTAATCACAAGCTTTCATCATAAAAAAATGTGGATGATCATGTGATCACTTATAGTGAGAGTTTCTAGCCACATATGTCAAGCCAATGGATCTACAAGAATTTTAATCTCTCAAACTAAGGATATAGTAATGTAAGAATAAATCATGACCATATTTATGAGTATGAGTGCTAGTGTAGATAAAACACATATCGTACCTCAAATCATGCAAGACACATCCTGGTCATAACCCTTTATCACCTGCATATGACTTCGCCCCTAGCTATCAACTCCTTAATCCTGGCATGGAATGAATAGGGGTAGTAGTGGTGGAAGTGTTTTATAGTGAAATATACCTCTATATCCTCATCTTAGAACACCTCTAACTTCTTAAGCATAACCACCTCCATGATTAACACATTTTCTACCTCAAGGAGGTCCCTAATTTCATTTTTGAATTTGATGCGAAGGTCTATATAATACCTAACTACCCTTTGCTTCATGTTAATTTAGGCAGTATCAAAACATATTACCCCATCCTATATAAGCTTAGAAAATCCTACCACTTAACTGGATGTACCCTCTTCATGACTCCTGTGCTACTAATCCTCAAGACTGAGTATGTGGATATGAATGCTTCTAGCATCACAACCTAGAAACCTATTATTGATCATCCACAATTGATGAATCTACTCCTGGATAACCTCCCCAATCTCTAGCTACTTGTTCCTCCTCTTTTGAAAATATATTGATCATTAGGACTCTCTCCAAAACCTTGACATAGGTGGGGATTTAGAGGGGAACAACTCTATCTCGAATCTCTCTATGGAGGCCTTTCTTGAACTTCTGTTGATGGTCAGAGTAGAGTACTCAAGAGGTGGGTGAATTGAGTATCTATAATTTTTTTTGTTTAAAATGTATTCTTAAAAAGGTTCCCCAATAAATTTAAATACAACCCAGTTAATCAAAGTAATACAGTTATAAAAGTTTGACTATTTAAATAACTTCTCAGAAGATTGATTAATTATTAGTAATTTTAATATCAGTTATTAACATTACTTTTTAAGATATTCTAATAAGGAAAAACAATTATAACTTCTTTCCAGGATTAACTATCAAAGTAAATTTAGTGATTTATGAATTACACAGAAAAATAGAGAAAAATAAATTAAACAGCACAATGAAGATAAAATAAGTGGTTCAGTCTCAAGATGAGACCCAATCCACTCCACTTGGTGATCTTATTCCACCAAGAAGTTTATACAAATAAACTTGATCCACGCCCTGGATCGGGGTTAACAACAGTACACATGACTGTCCATGTCACACGACCTCTTCCACAGTTCTTTGTAGGTAAGAACTACTAGGTCACACAGGGAACTCTTATACACTTATATATGGGAATACAGAAGTGTAAAAATATATATGAGAAAGGATATCTTGTATCCTTCAGTTTGGTGCAGGAGATAGTGCGTGTTTTTATATAGACACACACACATTGCTTGAAAGATAAAAATAATACACAATAGATAAAAAATGACGAGATAAGGTTTGAAGTGCTCTGTGTGTTAGTCTATGTAGCTCTGTACTTTAAGGATGAACCAGATATAGAAATCGAGTCCTCTTGCAGAAAACAGAGTACCACAGGTCAGCTAGATCTGGCTCGTGTTCTTTGTGGAGTTGATAGTGCGAAAATATTCTCAACTCTAGGATTCAAGTATGCTTTGTGTGTTCTTCAACAGTGTCAGGTTTAATGTATAGGTTCTTCTTTCATGAATTCTCATGCTTCTTCGTTATCACATACACACTTGTTTCTCTATTGTCACTATTGTCGCACTTTTCTTTTAGCCACACTATTCTTTTTTTTCTAAGAATGCATGTGTGGGAGCTGACATGATGCATGTATTCTGAACATCATACCTCATACTGTTAGGTGTCATGTCTATAAAGAAACATTAATTATGTCAGCGCATTTAAAAGCTTCAAATATGACCATTAGAGTTAAATTGAAAAATGACAAAACAAATTAAGAAACGGTGTCACAGTCTGTCTGGAAACGGTGTCTCCATGAAACAGTATCTCCTTGAAATAGTGTCTCCTTGAAAGGGTGTCTCCTTGAAATGGTGTCTCCTTAAAACGGTGTCTCCTTGAAATAGTGCCTCCTTGAAACAGCGTCTCCTTGAAACAGTGTCTCCTTGAAACAGTGTCTCTTTGAAACAACATCTCCTTGAAACAGTGTCTCCTTGAAATGGTGTCTCCTAGAAATGGTGTCTCCTTGAAAAAGTGTCTCCTTGAAACAATGTCTCCTTCTTTTCCTTTGAGCAGTGAGACAGTTATGGTGGCACAATTGTATAGATATCAAGAACTAGTAGCACATATGTGGTGTTAGGATCACAGTGTCTGGTCACGGTGTCTGGTCCTTTTCCCAAAAAACATATCTGGTGGAAGACTCATGATTTCTTAGACTTATCCACATATCTGTATATAGAGTTAAATGATGATATTCATAGAATGGATTTGACTCAATCATTTATCAAGGAAATTCATTATAACACGAATTAAAAATAGTTTACAATAATTAAATATAGCACTTAAGATCTTGGATAGGTTTATTTAAAGTACAAAGAAACCAATCATCTGTACACATGATTTGAGATAGATTACACAGGATCAACAAATTCTACAGAATTTATAGGATTTGGGATCATTAAAACATGATTAACACATGAGGAGTCCAACAATATTTCCCTTTTTGATGATCACAAATCATGTGAGTGAGAGGTATATTCTTAGGTAATGTATCTCTTCCTTCGTGTGCATATAGAATACATATTTCTCCCCCTTTTGGGATTATCAAAAAGATTATAAAGGTAAATAAAATAATAGATAAGAAGAGTTCAGAATGCATTAGATAAAAAAGTTTCATTACAAATAGTAAGAAAAAAGAATATAGAAATCATCCATATTAAAATATAGTAGTCACTTTTCTTCAGCACTGGCTTGTCTTCTATTTTTCCTTAGTAGTAATATTAGAAGAAGAAGCCATAGGAGTTGAGGTAGAAGTGGAAGAAGGGAGTGAACCACTTGACAGAGAAGGTAAAGGGAGTCCTTCAAAAACAGAAGGGGCCAAGGTAGGTTCAGTGGAAGACTGAGGCAACTGTTGATCAAGGATAACCAGTCTTATTTGACTCAGAGCCTAAGAGACAAACATATACGTAGAGGCAAGGGGAGAGGATGAGAAGGTAGGAAAAATAGATCTCAGGGGTGCAGCTGTAGGAGCGATAATGCCAGTACTCTGGACATGAAGATAAGGCCTCAAAAGCTTAATGAAGTCAGCAATGATATCACCACCATACTGCATGGATTTCTCAAATATATCATTGTTCTCCACAAAATTATCCAACAAAGGAGTGAAATATTTGATCTTTTGGAATTGAGTTTTGAAATTTTGAGTGATAGGAGGGATTCTCAGATTCTCTACAAGGTACTTAAAGTGGTTGTTCATGTCATGCTTTGAGAAGATCCTATTGAAGTATAATTCCACCATCTTATTAATCTCTTCTTGAGCATTATTTGATATTTTAGAATGAATTCTCACCAAATCAATAACTCTTTCACTGTTCTTGACAACTTCAAATAGAGATTATTTTTCAAAACCACTGAGTACATCATGATGTTCTTCTTTGAAAACTGATATGAGTAGATCATTGTCTAAAGAGGGTTGAGAGGATTTTACAGAAGCACGAGAAGTAGTAATAGCCTAAGTAAGGGATTTTAGTTGATTTAGTAATTTCTGGAGACAACCCTTATACTCACCAGTCAACTTGTTAAGACCAATAAAAAGTTCACTCATCTCTTGAAAAATATTATTGTTTCTTTTAGCTACCTTGTTAGCTAAGTAAGTAAGATTAATTTGAATTAGGGAGGATGCTTCCCATGGAATCTGACTAACAACATCCTCAATAGGATAAGAAATAGGTTCTGGTCTTGAGTTCATCACTCTCTGCATATCTTCAACCATACCTCTGAGAGTCTTTACTTCATCACTGAGCTGTTTGTTCTTAGCTCTAACTTCTTGAATCTCATGAAGCATCTTGGGATGAATCTTCTATATGATCTTTTCAAACAACAAAGAAACATCGATTTCACTTAAATTGGTTACAGGAGATGGTTGGGTATTCTTGAGCTTTTCAACTCTAGAAAATAGGGTAGCTTCAAAAGATTTTAAATCATCTTTACTTACCAAGGTAGAAGGTTCTCATGAAGGCTTAGAAATAGGGGTTGAGACAGGCTTGGGATCTTTGGCAGCTATAACATCAAGAGAAGATACTAGTTTCAATTGGAACAAAATATACAGATCTATACCTTTCACTAAGGCTTCCTGGGAATCATTCACATCAAAATAACCTTGGAATTTATACCATTTATCCACTGATCTTGGATCAACAGGATTAGGGACTTCAACAAGTTCTAGATTCGGGTGCTGATCCCCCTCAATAGGTGCATATTTCTCAGGACTGAGAGATTTATATCCTTGATCCATTTCTAAGATTTCATCCCTGATATCCTCACCCATTTCCTTTTTAGCCAATTGAAAGGCTTGCTCCATTATCTCTTCAGCAGATGGAATAATTTCAGGAAAAACTTGTTCCTCTAGGTGTTCCTCAAGAGAAGCTTCTTGCACACCATAAATATATTCTTATATATTATCTTCTACAAAATACTTTTCATTTATCTTAGCAACAGATTCTTCTTCCGTAGTAGGTTGTTCTACCAAATCAGTAACTTTTTCAGGAACATGCACTTCCTTCTCAATTAACACTTGAGGAGCAGATTCACTGTATTCCTCAACCAAAACAATTTCTATTGAAGGTACAACAACCTCTTCCTCTTCTTCCTTATCATAATGCTCAAAAATTTCATCTGTCTCCAAACCAAGATATGAAATATCCTTAGGTCTTGAAGAGTTTTCCACTGGATTAAAATTTTCATAAACCCTGTCATTATCTTCCACCCATGATTTTCTCCATGGATTCCAACTGATTTTCATTATTTTTACTGTAAATTTTGAAACAAAAAACTCATAATCCTTAATAGATTCTTCATCTGGTCCAACCAACCCTTTTTCATGAAGCATAGTTAAGACAAGCCTTAAATAGAACATGGAGGTTGACTTGGAGGTTGTATTGATCAACTCAAAGATATAGAGTATAACATATTTTCATAGGTTGATCTTATGTCCATTTTTATGTGATGCATCAAAAATACATCCTGATACTTGAGTAAAGAAAAATCACCTTTTTTGGGCTAATCATATTCTAAAAAAATTTAAACAGAACTATGGTTTTACCATATAGCTCAGTAGCTATGGCTCTTTACTTTGTTTCATTCCCAGTTAATCTTCCCAACACTTCTTCCAAAACAAATAACTCACTTGGAGGTGGAGGACCTCTCTAGTAGTCCTCAAAAATACCCTCATGAGGTATCCTAAGGCATGAAGCCCATAAACTATAAGAAAAGGTACAACTCTGGCCATTGATCCAACTTCGCACAACATAACCATCTTTTGTATCAAAAGATAATTGAACATAATAATAAAACTATGCAACTAATTTCGGGTAAATAGGCCTATAATTCTTTGTGAACCAATCCATCCATCCTTTCTCTTTTATCACTTTCAATACCAAATACTTTTTTGACAGACTCCACTTAGGGAATATCTTCTTTTCGGGTACCACTATTCTATCTACCATATTCAGATTCATAGGACCTTCGGGCGCTATCTTCGGCGTGATTTTTAACTTCTTCTTTGAACTGCGCTTCTCAGGAGTTGACGATGATGGGTGTTTCATTTTGGGAATTCAATGAAGGTTAGAAAGAGAGAGAGAGAACTGGAGGGTTGAGAGAGGGGTTACAATTTGAGAGAAGAGAGATCGAGTGAAGAAAGGAGTGAAAATTCTTTTATTTTATCATTTAGGGATATCAAGCATCACAGGATCAAAAAACACAATAAAGTAAAAGGGTAAAATAATTAATTACCGCGATATGAGTTATAATATATAAATAAAATAATAAAGCATCTTTTATGGTGAGACCATAATCAAATTTCACGGTGAGACCGTAACTGGCTTTCATGGTAAGACCGTAACTGGTTTTTACGGTGAGACCATAACTGTGTGATTTCTAGACTATGTGACCATATTGGTTGAGATAGTAAGTTCCATACAGTAACAATGGGATAGTAATCATGAAACAAAAATTCTTAAGATAGTAAAATTATAGAACTGTCAGATAGTGACTTGTGAAAGCGTAAACTGTGAAACTGTATATTTACTATTTAAGATTTATCATTCCCAATTCATGTATGATGTAATCTATTATTTCAGAATTTAATGGTTTGGTGAATATATCAGCAAGATGATATTCAGTTCCAATGAATTCCAAAGTGATGTCAACTTTTTTATAATGATCTCTCAAAAAGTGAAGTCTTACATCAATATGTTTTTTCCTAGAGTGTGAAACAAGATTTTTTGAGATATTAATAGCACTTTTATTATCACAATTTATAGGTACATGCCTGAATTGATATCCATAATCTAGTAATGTGTGTTTCATCCACAAAATTTGTGCACAAAACTACCAGAAACTATGTATTCATCTTATACAGTAGATAATGCAATAGAGTTTTGTTTTTTACTACACCATGATACTAGTGACTTTCCTAAAGAGTGACATGTTCTAGAGGTTATTTTTCTATCTAACTTACAACCACTGAAGTCAGTATGGGAATAACTCACTAACTCAAATGATTGTCCTTTGGGATAGAACTGTCCTAGATTGGGTGTGTGCTTGAGGTGTTTGAAGATTATTTTAACAACATTTAAATGAGATTCCTTAGGATTTTCTTGAAAAAGAGCACACATACATACACTAAACATAATTTCAGGTCGTCTAGCAGTTAAGTAGAGTAAGCTTCCAATCATTCCTCTATAAGTGGTTTGATCAACAGATTTTCAATTTTCATCAAGATCCAACTTACAAGTAGTACTCATTAGAGTTTCACTACTTTTAGTGTTATCCAATCCAAATAATTTTAGAATATCTCTAGTATATTTGATTTGATTTAAAATAATACCATCATTATTTTGAAAGATTTTAAATCCAAGAAATAATTTGAGTTCACCCATTAAACTCATTTCAAATTTGTTTTGCATCATTTTAGAAAATTCAATACACAAAGAATTTTTTGAAGATACAAAGATAATGTCATCTACATAAATTTGAACTACTAAAACATCATTGGAAATTCATTTTATAAAAAGGACAAGATCATATATTCCTTTTGTAAAACCTTTGGAAATAAGAAAAGTACTTAATCTATCATACCAGGCTCTTGGATCTTATTTTAAACCATATAATGCTTTTGATAATTTGAAAATATGATTTGGAAAATGAGGGTTTGTAAAACTAGGGGGTTTATCAACAAAGACATCCTCAGCTATATACCCATTAGGAAATGCACTTTTGACATCCATTTGATATAGTTTGAAATTCAGATGTGCACCATAAGCAATTAGAATTCTGATGGCTTTAAGTCTAGCTACTAGTGCAATGGTGTCTTTATAGTCAATTCCTTATTATTGAATATAACCTTGTGCAACTAATATAGCCTTGTTTCTAACTATTTTACCAGATTCATCTACTTTATTTATAAACACCCATTTAGTGCCTATGGTGATTGTGTCTTTGGGTCTATCAATAAGTTTCAAAACTTATTTCCTTTCAAATTGATTAAGTTCTTCTTGCATAGCCATCACCCAAAATTCATCATTGATAGCATCATTAATGTTTTTTGGTTCAAATTGTGACAAGAAGAATTGATGTTCAACCTGATTTCTAAGAGAAGATCTCATTTGAGGTCCTTTATTAAAGTATCATACAACAAAATCTAAAGGATGTTTCTTAAGAGTTCTAATAGATGTAGAAATGGAAGGACTAGTGATTTCAGGTTCTTCAACAGGTTCAAGTTTATTGTAACCTGAATCTAAAGAATTTCCAAAACTGGAAGTTTTCACAGATTCCTTCACAAGATGGTTAGAGGATTTTGAAATAATTTCCAGATTTGATACATCATCCTCTAGGTTCTCTAGAGTGGCTTTAGGCTCATGTAGATATTTTTCATCATCCTCCAGGTTCTCTAAAAATATTCCTTCATCACTCTTAGATGAAAATTTGTCAAGATTATCCTTAGTATTAAGGATATAGACTTTGCAACCAAAAAATTTGAAGTAGCTAACTCTGGGTTTCCTATTGTTCCATAACTCATATGGAGTTCTTTTAAGAATTGGTCTAATCAACACTCTATTGATAATATAGCATGCTTTATTTACAGCTTCAGCCCAAAAATAAATATGTAAGTCATATTCACTGAGCATGGTTCTAACAATATCTTGCAAGGTTCTATTTCTTATTTCTATAACTCCATTTTGTTGAGGTGTTCTAGGGGTAGAGAAATTATGAATATAGCTGTTTTGTGAGCAAAAGGATTAAAACTCTTTATTTTCAAACTCACAGCCATGATAAATTCTTAAGGATTTAATTTTAAGTCCGCTAAGTTTTTCTATAGTTTTGGAATATTTGGTAAAATGAGAGTAGGCTTCACTTTTGTGAGAAAAAAATAAATTCCAAGTATATCTGGAAAAATCATCTACAAGAATATAAACATAGTGCTTCCCATTTAATCTAGAAACTCTAGATGGTCCAAACAAATCCATGTGAACCAATTCAAGAGGCTGATAAGTTGACACTTATTTCTTTTATTTGAAGGAAATTTTGCATTGCTTTCACTTTTTACAAGGATTACACACTTTATCATTTGTAAACTCAAGTTTGGGTAGGTATTTGACTAAGATTTTTCTAGTTAACTTTCTAAGGGAGTGAGTATTACAGTGTCCTAGTCTCTTATGCCAAATCCAAGATTCTTTGTGAAATACACTTAAACATGAAACATTTTGAGAGACTAAAGAATCTAAGTTAACATAATATACATATTCATTTCTTAAATTAGAAAACACTAATTCATTTTTAGAATTGAAAACATTGAAAGCATCATTTTCAAATTTAACATGAAATCAATCATCACATAGTTGTAAAATACTAAGCAGATTATATTTCAATCCATCAATAAAATGTACTTTGGAAATCAAAACTGAGTTAGAGTTACCAATTTTCCCAAGTCCAATAATCTTTCCTTTGGAATTGTTACCAAAGGTGACCTTTCCACCATAAATATTTATTAAATTCTTGAAGCATGAATAGTATCTTGTCATGTGTCTTGAACACCCACTGTCCAAGTACCATAAGATTTTACAAGAACTCTGTAAGAAACATTCTTACAAAATGGTAAAATGAAAATAGATTTTGGTACCCATATTTGTTTGGGTCTAGTAATATTAGTGACTAGTGCTTTAGGAACCCATACCTTCTTCATAGGTTTCCTATAATCATTATGTAAATTACTTGAAAAATAAACTCTATTTGGTCCAGAAAAGATTGAAACAGTAGAGCATATATCATAACTTTAACTAGCTAAATGTTTTCCAGAACTAGGAGTAAAGTTGTATGTCCAAGACTTTGAAACAAAATTAGTTCTTCCAAAATTTCTTTTACTAGGTTGATAGCCAATGCCATTAGTATATTTAGGAGCAATATGTTTACCTAGAATTTGTACCAAGGTATATTTACCATTAGGAAAACTTTCAAGATCCTTTTTCAATTTCTCATTATATAGTTTTAGTTCATTGTTTTCTTTGAGTAATTGATCATTTTCTCCCTTTCTATACTAAGTTTAGTTTTAACAGTTGAGGTAAGAGAATGATTTTTCTTTAAATAATTGTATTTATATTTTAGTTCATTTCATGTATCTTTAAGCATATTACAATATTAAAAATTTCCTCATTAGACATATTTTTAGAGTCACTCTCATCTCCAAAATAATAGAAATTGTGTACAGGAGATTCCAGTGTTACCTCAGACGTGTTTGTCATAAAACACATATTGGATTTATTATCCTATTCATCATGTGAAGATTCTGAGTTACTTGAACTTTCCTCAGAATCACTACATGTTTCTTTCATTTACTTTTTATACTTTCTATATTTTTTCTCATATTTCTTTTTGTACTTGATCTTGGGAAAATCAGACTTTATATGTCCCTTTCACTTACATTCATAGCAGACTATCTCATCAGACTTGTCACTTCTTTTCCAATCTTTCTTCCAGCTTCCTTTTTGATCATATTTTCCCATGAAGTTAGGCTTTCTAAAAAATTTATTCTTCTTGTAAAATCTCTTAAACCTTCTGGCTAATTTAGCCATCTCCTCATCACTATCGGGTGATGATTGTTCACTGCTGGGACTTTCTACAAAGACTTCCAAATTTCCATTCTCCTTGTGTTTAGAGGTGGTGGTCTTGAACTCAATTGATTTTCTTTTGGGTTCATCCTCCTCTTCCTTGTTAACTTTCATCTCTTCTTCATACATCATCAGTTTTCCAATGAGTTATTTTACAGGTAATTTGCAGATGTCACATGATTCTCTAATAGAGACAGAGGTTCCTATCCATCTATCAGGTAGACATATGAGAATCCTCATGATATATTCTTTAGTAGTGACTTCTCTTCCAAGATAAATCATTGTATTTACAATTTATTTGAACCTGAGATACATGTCAGAAATAGTCTCATTAGGTTTAATTTTAAAGTTTTCATATTTAATAGTATAATTATTAAGTCTCATTTCTTTCACACTAGAAGTTCCTTCATGTGAAATAGACAAAGTATCCCAAATTTCATGGGATGTTTTACATGCATAAATTCTATTAGATTCCTCATATCCTAAATAGAAATAGAAAGAATTCATGGCTTTACAGTTTCTATTATAATTAGTTTTGGTTGGATCATCCCAAGTGATTCTATCAGTAGCAGGAATCTTATATTCATCTAAAATTGAAGACCAAATTTCAAAACTCATACTCTCTAAATGCATTTTCATTTTAATTTTCCATTGATAATAATTGGTTCTATTAAAGAATGGTATTATATTTGTTGCAGTACATTCCAATCTATTTTCCATAATTAATAAATACTTTAAAATAGATATAAATTTAGAATTAACAGAAATTTACATATCTTTAAAGTATAACTAAAATCACAGTTGAATAGGGTAAAAAAGAGTCTTTATAGGAATAAAAAATACCATTTGACACCAAATGTTGGTCAGAGTAGAGTAATCAAGAGGGGGTGAATTGAGTATCTATAAAAAGTTTCTTTTTTAAAAGTATTCTTAAAAAGGTTCCCCAATAAATTTAAATAAAACTCAGTTAATCAAAGTAATGCAGTTATAAAAGTTTAAATGTTTAAATAACTTCTCAAAAGATTGAATGATTCTCATTAATCTTAATATCAGTTATTAACATTACTTTTGAAGCTATTATAATAAGGAAAAAAACTATAACTTCTTTCCAGGATTAACTATCAAAGTAAATTTAGTTATTTCTGAATTATATAGTAAAATAGAGAAAACTAAATTAATCAGAATAGTGGAGATAAAACAAGTGGTTCAATCTCATGCCAAGACCTAATCCCCTCCAATTGGTGATCACCTTCCACCAAGCAGTTTATATAAATAAACTTGATCCACACCCTGGATCAGGTTTAAAAACAGTACACATGACTGTCCAGGTCTCACGACCTCTTCTACAGTTCTTCATGGGTAAGAACTACCAGGTCACACAGGGACCTCTTCCACACTTATCCGTGGGAATACACAAGTGTAAAAAGATGTATGAGAAAGGATATCTTGTATCCTTTAGTTTTGTGTAGAAGATAGTGCATATTTTTTACAGAAACACACACACTGCTCAAAAGATAAAAATTATACACAATAGAGAAAAAATGATGAGATAAGGTTAGAAGTGCTCTGAGTGTTAGTCTATGCGGCTCTGGACTTCTAGGATGAATTAGATACAGAAATTGAGTCCCCTTACGGAAAACAGAGTATTTCAAGTTAGATAAATCTATCTTGTGTTATTCATGGAGTTGATATAGTGAAAAATTTCTTGACTCTAGGATTTGAGTATGCTTCATGTGTTTTTCAGAAATATCGGGTTGCATGTGTAGGTTCTTCTTTCGTGAATGCTTATTCTTCTTCGTTATCATGCACAAACTTGTTTCTCTATTGTCACTATTGTCACACTTTTCTTTTGGCCATGCTGTTCTATTTATTCTAAGAATGCATGTGTGGGAGCCGACATGATGTATGTATTCTTTACCTCATACCTCGTACTGTTAGGTGTCATGTCTATAATGAAACATTAATTATGTTAGTTCATTTAAAAGCTTAAAATATGAAAATTAGAGATTAAATTGAAAAACAACAAAATAGATTAAGAAACAGTGTCATAGTCTGTCTGGAAATAGTGTCTTCATGAAACGATGTCTCCTTGAAAGGTTGTCTCCTTGAAACAATGTATCCTTGAAACAATGTCTCCTTAAAACGATGTCTCCTTGAAACGATGTCTCCTTGAAATAGTGTCTCCTTGAAATGATGTCTCCTTCTTTGCCTTTGAGTGGTGAGACAATTATGATGACACAATTGTATAGAGATCAGGAACAAGTAGCACAGATGCAATGTTAGGATCACAGTGTAATGTCAAGGTGTCTGGTCCTTTTCCAGAAAAACATAACTACTGGTAGACTCATGGTTTCTCAGACTTAGCCAAATGTCTATATACATACTTAAATAGTGATATTCATAGAATGGATTTGACTCAATCATTTATCAAGTAAATTCATTATTACACAAATTAAAAATAGTTTACAATAATTAAATATAACACTTAAGATCTTGGATAGGTTTATTTAAAGCATAAAGAAACCAATCATCTATACACATGATTTGAGACAGATTACACAGGATTAACAAGTGTTATAGAATGTATAAGATTTATGATAATTAAAACATGATTAAAACATGAGGATTCCAACATCTATGTATGATTAAATCTATCTCATATCATAATGAGAGAGTATCTTGTGAGGTTATTAAACCCAAAAATGTATTCTAATACTGATATATTACCCTGTTGCAGGTATAATAACTCTTGTATGTGTACTATAATCAACATAGTCTGGTAATACTCCTCACAAAACAAACACTCAAACTCTTTCCATGTAAGATTCACCTCATCTCTAGTATAGATGATCAAAGTTTACTAGTGACTCATTATTTCATAGAGAAATTAATATGATAGTGCCATTATTTGATTGGTGGGTTTCTGGACTAGGTGGAACACCTGAGTAACTTCTTCATTCCAAACCTCTTCTACCCGAGGGTTAGGATCACCTCAGAACCTAGGTGGTTATTACCACTGAAACACATGAAGCACACTTAACCTATGAATATTTTTATCTTAACCCAATTTAACTATTCTATGCTTAAAATGTGAGGGAAAGTTCCCCTATACCATTGGTGATGGGTCCATTCACTAAAAAATGGGTGGAGGTATTTCTATCCCCTTTCCTAGTGGGGGAATCCCATGATTTGTTTCCTATATGAAAGCCTTGTCACTCATCTAGTCAGTGAAAGAAGGATCAATTACTGGAACGAGCATGTCATGACCCTACCTCGGGATACTAAATGGATATCTTTATAGCGACATCCTATAATTGAAAAGATTAATCATGATTATTAAATCATATCTAGGGAGATACCTCAAGATGCACATGAAAATAAATGACTAATTCCTATATGACACACATACCATTTACTTATTCCTTGAAACTAGTGCCTCAAAGATCCTAAGTTAAAAATTAGGTTATCAGTGATCTAGTAAATAGATATGTTGGCCACCTCACCAACACTGGGTTATCTGGACTAAAATCCCAACTCAAGACCCCTTGACAATGTTTCCCCATTTTCCCAAACTAATCCTCACATGATACCTAATTTCAAACTTAGTCCCTAAGATATGCCCACTTTAATACCACTATAACATGACATAACCCACTGGGACCCTACTTAGGCTAATATTAACATGATCATGACACCTTAAGCCCACCTAGAATAAGAAAAGGTAATGTGAAAAGAACTAAATATGTATATTACACAATTTGTGAGGCCTTAGCCTAATACACCTGTACATAATCACATATATCCACATTTGATATAATAATGAAAGAAAGATAATAAAGAAAATTTCAATATATAACGCATGTGAAAAATTATAATCATCTAAAAAGTGTTACTATATAGAGTAAAAAGGGGTGAAACAAAGACCCAATATCCCAAAGGTACTTAATAAAACTAGAAGGTAAAAATTACTCTCTGACACACTTCTCCTAACATGAACTTTGATTGCATTTATCACCTCCATATACCACTAAGATTCCACTACACCAATAGTATGTCTATAGAGATCACCTAAAAACTATATATCTTCTGCATAAGACATGACATGTGTGGGAAAAATTCCCATGTAGGGTGAGTATATATGAATTGCCTAGTGGATTGAACAATCACATTGATAGGGGGTGAATCAGTGAAAAAACTTTTTCAAAATTATTTTCTCTTAAATTTTACCAATTTTTATTCAAAAATATATCCTAGTTAAGATGTATAGATATATTTATGCATTACAAATACACACCACAACCTTTAAGACATAAAGTAAACAAATCATAAAAAATAATTTTTTTACAAGGTACACCCCCAGTGTGGGTGACTCGGCCCTTACCGTGTTTAGGTACAGTATTAGATACAATTTTTTCACTAATATCTAAAGCGGTTCAAATAGGGAATGTACCATTCTGAAACCAGTAGTGGTTTGGGAAGGTATCATCCTTAATCTAAAATTATCTCCCAAAAGTTATAACTTCCCTTTGACTCCCATTAGTTTATAATGTTCCCCAAACCATAACAATAAATATATCTTTATATTCAGGATAATCCTACATAAAAAATATGATCCTCCTATGAGCCTTAAAAAGTTATGATTTACCATATTCTCACATTATTCATGATTTTAAACTTTTGGAACTTATGTGGTATGTGGATAAGTATCCTTTCTCATTCACTTAAAGTTTCCTAAATTTCAAACCTTATGAAGTATATTTATAGTTGGACATAATAACTTTTGGTTACTTAAATTTTAGGGTTTACTCAACTATATACTTCATAATTTTAAGTTTTTGTTACTCAAATTCTCCAACCCAAATAATATATGGAACTTACTGGCTTGTTTTCAACTTGCATGAAACTATTTGTTCTTATAAGATAACTTCACACAATTGATTATCATGTAAGTATCTTCAAACAAATTGTTGTCATGTAAATGTTTTCATGTAAGAAATACTTATTATTAATCCTTACATGTGAATAGAGATTTTATCTCTGCTAAAAAATCTTTAAATACTCTTAATGATATGGTTTGGCCTTATTTTAGGAAAAACCGATCCTCTGTGCAACCCTTAGAAATTTTTGAAAATAATCCACATTTGTTCATGAATATAATTAGGTTCAAAAAACTTTACTTTATCAAGTTCCTAACCTATGCATGATTCTCCCTAATTTGTACACAATTTATACTACCTTCCCCAAAATCCACTGCAAAAAGTTCAACTTCAAACTTCCACCATCCAGTTTTTAGAACTTATAAGTTCCATGTGTCAAATTTTGAACTTCTAGACTATAAAATTTTATCATATTGATGAAATTTACATGATAATTAAAGAAATATTCTATACTTTACTTGTACTTAAGAACTATTTCAGTATAAAGATCATTCAGTCATACTTTCATCAGTCTAAAACTTTCAAATTTACATCAACTGAATTTATGACAATGATTGACTACTCTTGCTTTCAAAATTATTATTCTAGAACTAACCCCCACATATTCTACCACTTATGAACTTTACTTCATCATATAATGCTCAAATAGAATCTTAAACATCCATTAATTTAGATTAAATATTATAAACAATTCATATTCTAGATTAACCATGAATCATAGTATTGAACAACCATGATGTTTATAAATTTGAATGATTGGTATAACATCATCTGATTTAACTTATAAAAATTTTAGTTAGTTTGGAATTTTTGTTTATCTCCACTTTTTAATCCTCAAGATAAAATCCAACTCAACTTCCATAACACATCATGTAACTTCTAGATAGTTACTTCTAGAGCTATAAATTTATTTCAAACTGATAAGCTTTACATGTCACATGAGAGCTCAATAAATCTTATGTATTAACTAAAATTTACTAATATGTATTAATGTAAGGTTTTTACCTTTGTTTCATTTCTGCTAACTAGTGATCCATATATAAGGTTTTTGTTACCCTTGCATATTACATAAGGTTTTTTACTTTGCCTCATTTTCTCTAATCGGTGACCCTTATATAAGATTTTTCCTTTGTTAAATTTCAACAACAAAAATATTCCATATGAAAAATATCTTATATACTAACATAAGATTATTTACTTTGTGGATTTCAATACAAAACTCAGAACTTATAACTTTTAGACTCCTTATCTTCCAGAATTTTTATCCCCAATACTCATGTAACTAATGAATGTACTTTTCATAACTTTTAGATAGTAGTTTCTAGACTTACTACTAGGTCACATTTAATGTGCACCACTTTTGAAAGCAGTGCTTCCAGACTTCATCTTCATGTATGCATGCATAATATCTTATGTAAGTGTAGATTTCAGAAATGGTAACTTCTATATTCATCTTCGTTTAACTCATTTAAAATCATCCAAGTGTATTTTAACTTTTATTACTAGTTTTCATGGTTTATAAACACATGGATGGATTCTAAAAAACTCTAAATAGAATTTTTACACATTTAATCACATCTCTTTGAGATTTTTAATAACCAATTTCCCCAACCTTTATAAATCTATTATAGAAAGTGATCTACTTATACATCAATAATAGTATTTTATTCATTAAAATATTAACTCTAAAATCATCATATATGCATGCTACTCCCTAAGATATCCATCTTCAAATGGAAATAGTATTAACTCCATTACCTTCTATAAGTTGATCCAGACATTACATGTATCCATAAATCCTACTTATAAAAATATTATGAAAATTTCATTTAAAAATTTATCTAGAGTTAACTTCCATAATGTTATCTTCTAAACCACTTATCTTTCAAATCACCAGTTTTACATTAAAATCTACTTATTTTCTTCACCTAAGAGAGTCTTTCATTTCATCTATATTTATTAATTCTAATAATCACAAGGATAAAATTATTCTAGTATTCATATTTACCTTTAAAACAAATTAAATTTACTTTACATTGTAACAACATACAACAATCTTCATCATAATCCATTTGGATTCTTTAATCTCCTCTTTTGGATTTGTTATCAATGCCCGTTTCAATTATAAAGTCAATATCATTCTCCAATATGTTCTTAACCTTTATCTTCCTTATTAAAAATAAATACAAAGCTGTAAGAGTAAGGGGTAACATCTTCTTAAACTCATACTTTTCTAAAATTTTACCTTATCCCCCTTATTAAAAATGTTTCCCAATTAAGAGAAGGGTGTCATCACATTTCTCTAAGTGACAATCCATAAATTAATCAGCTCTAAATCTACTTGAGCTAAATCAGTTTATAAAACAAGTATGATTAAATTATACATCAAATCCATCCATAAAACTATCCAATATGTGATACCAACTCAGTTTTATATTTCTAGTGGATGTTCAAGTAAATTTTCATGAAATTTATATCCTATAATCATATCAACAAACACATAAAAAACAATCTAGTATAGATAGATTAGTCCCCATTTAAGTTACCTTTCAAATTAATAAACTCTACCCTTAATAATTAAATATGATTCAATAAAAATAAGGATAATAGAGTGGTAACCATACCTCAACCTTAGTTTTTTTATAAGAGATATCCAAACTTCCATATCTATTTGAAAAAATATCATAAGGGACTTCGTTTCAATCTCCTTTAATTGAGACGTATGTTTGTGCTTTGTACTTTATTCTTTTATAAGGTGTATATACAGACCATTTTACATTTTATATAATGATATTTCTCTATTATCATGGTATTTAATGTTTTTAATGTTATTATTTTATGAGTTTTATGATTAAAATATTTAAAAGTGGTAAGGGAAACTTTTAAAAAAAAAAATATTTTTAAACTTTTAAGATATAATTTCAAAATATTTTCCTCCATTTCAATATTCATGATATTTTTTTACATGAAAATATTATAGAGTAAATTTTATCTCTATTTAGAATTTCAATCAAATGTTTTCTAAATGGAATATTTTACATGTTTTATGTGGAACATTTTGAAAAACAAAAAAAGGAATGTTCTATTCTTAATGTATACGGTGACAATGAATTTTATGCCACCAAGAAAATTATTTTATTTTTATATTACCTTAAAATATTTCATGTTTCATTAAATGAAAAGAATATTTATATTTTGGGTATTTTGGTATTAAAATTGTTTTTTTCAAAAGAAATTTTTATTTTGTGTTGAAAATAGTATTTTTAAAGATGATGGTATCTGAAATTGATTTTCATACAAGTTTAAAAGAGTTTTTCAAATGATGAAATATTTTGTTACATGTTATGGTTCTTGGAAATTATAAATGATGAGTACACCCAGATAGCTATAGGTGATCCCATTATATCTTAAATGATGGGTGCACCTAGATAGTGCTCCAATGCATTAGGTACTCCAAAGATGGAAGTTGACCGTATGATTATTTCAGTTGTAAGGGTTATGTAAGGGTTCTATGTGATGATTTCCCAAGACACATAAGTGATTTTATATGATTTCTAATTATTTTTATTTGAATAATTTTTTAAAAGGTAAAATAAATGATATTTATAAGGTAATGATATTTACCTTTATGGTTAAAATGTTATGTTTTTAAGGAAATCATTTTTGAAGGGTTTTTATGATTTTATTGAACTAATGGTTTCGTTTATTTTTATGCCCTTAAATGATATTTTTGTGCTTATCACAAGTTTTAAATTTTTTTTATAGGTCTTAATATTGGTGAGAAAAAATAATATTACCTGATGAAATTATTGAAGATGTTTCTTGGAAAGAAATCATATTATATTTTAAAAGGGTTTCATTTTGTTGAAAAAATGGATACTCAGTATAAGTGTCCACTTGTAATGTATGGGTTTACTATTTAAGAGTTTTTCATAATTCTATAAAACTCTATACCTAAAATATATTTGGGAAAATAATGTGATTTATAGTTTTAAAATAACTAGAATAAGTTATGTTTAAGGCCAGGTCCTTACAGTTGGTATCAGAGCAGGGTTTAAACAACTTTAGTGATTATGATATTTTATTAATAGTAATGGATGTCATAATAGGTTCATAATTTTTATTTTTATTATAATTTTAATGTCCTAAAAAACCCTTTTGGGGCTTTAAGTTATGAAATTTTAAGGTTACTAATGGTATTTTTGGATACATTTATTTTTAAAGTAATTATGGGTTATTGCATTTTGGGATGAAAAATGAAAGGCATGAGATAACCTTTGAGGTTAAAACATGTTATGGTTATTTTTAAGTATTTTATCATATTTTGGGAATTTTATTTGAATTATATAGTTTTAGAAAAAGGAAAACCCACAGGATGGGTGACAACCCATCACATCTAGAAAGGCTGCGGGAATCAAACCAACAATTGAAGGGTGATAAGTGTGCATAACCTACCACTAGCCTAAGTGAAGTCCAAATTAGTATGATTTTTTATTTTTATTTAAATGATTTAATAGATGAATAATTTGTTTATTTTTTGGAACATATGTTTATCAAATAGATAACCTTGGTATTAGAAAATGATTTGGTGATTAAGTGATTAAATTTATTTTAGAAGAAGCTCACTATTTTGGGAACTTTATGTGATTAAGGTAAATAGAATATTGTGGGATTTTGTTGGATAAATAAAGGTTGAATTATATTTTATAGGTAAATATAATTTTATGGTTATTCAATTTATTTATAAAAATGGATAACAAACTTAGAGATCATGTGATTTGAGAAATTAAATTTTTAGTATGAGACATTAAGAGTGATTGATATTATTTGGAGATAAATTTTACATTTATCTTGTAAGATTATGTGATAAAATAATTTTTTGGTTTTAATCTTAGTATAAATTATTTTTTAAGAATTTTAGGGATAGTTATTTTTTATATTTAACTTTGGGTTTCACCGTTGAATTTTGGATATTGAAGTAGTTTTTCATATAAGGATTATTATTTTTGGGGAATTATCTTATCCTGTACTAACCATTTTTTTAGTTAATGTCTAAAGATAACGGAAATAGATATTTAATTTTTTTTTGTGGATTATGTGATTCTATATAAGCTTATTCTAGTGATTAAGGCATGAAAAATTCATCTTGAATACTCATTATTTGGAGAAAATGATGAGTTTGTGGTGGAATTTGAATAATGTATGAAACTTTACTTTTAAAGTAAGTATATTTACTTATGTTCCTAGTCCGAGTAGTAAAATAATTCCTCAACTCTATGAAAATTATTTTGAAACAAAAACTTTATCCGTTTACTTCTCTTTCTAAGAAATCAATGATCTTATAACCCATCATAGATTTATGTTTTTGTGATTGTTAATTTTATCATAAACATATTATTTTTCAATATATATTAGAACTTGATAGTTATTTTTCTATTACATGTCCATGTTTTCCTACATGGAACCCTAGTATGTGTTATCTCAGGTGACCCTTGCACTTACCTTTTTTTCCTTTAATGTGGAAGTTTTATTAATCCTTTTTCTGATGTGGGATTTCAATAAAGGTATTTTAAAAATTCAAACCTAATTTACTTATCCTGAATTAAAAATTATGAGGACACAATTTATAAAAGGGATTGAAGGATAATTTAACATCCTGAATTTTTTAAAAAGAAATAATATTTTCAATAACATACATGATACACCACATCGAGTTTAAACGAACAACTAAATATTATTATGTTACCCTTATAACCTTGTCATTAAAATTAAGGCTATGGAAAATATTAAATGGATTATGAAAATATGGTTTAAACATGTATATATAATTATTTCCAAAATTAATTATAAATTAATGTAAAACCCATTTTAAAATAAAAGAAAATGTTTTTCTAAAAAAACTATTTAAATGTGCACAAGTGTGTTTTATACCAATAAATAAAAAAATCACCCATATTGGATTATATTAATGAAATATATATATATATATATATATATATATAATATATTCAATATAATTTTTAACATTCATCTTATGCGTTTTATATAAATTATATAAGAACAAATCCAATTTTATGCATAAAAGAAGTATTTTTCTAAAAAGCCAGTTTTGCCACCTTTTGATGGCACACTTGTTTTAAATATAGTTTTAAAACTTTTATAAATTATATTTGACAAAATAAAAATATTATTTAAATATTAATATCAAATTTAATTTGTTTTAATTCTTTGTATTTTTATGATAAGTTTTATTTTTTAATGAATAGTGAAAAATACTACATTTTAATTGAAAATTGATTTTTCATTAAATTTATTTATAGTGTTAACTTTTATTTTTGCATAGTATTAAGTATAATTATATTAATATTTTACCAATTAATCCAATTTAGGTTATTTTAATCAATTTCACATTGAATTTTGATATAAAAACATTTCAATCTTTTGAAGTTTTTTACTTTAAAAATCAATTTTCTCATTCCTTTAATGAGATTAATTTTAAATTAATTTTATCCAATAATATGTTTTAAATTTTTAAAAATAGATTCCATATTTGGAATCATAATTTCCAAATATATTATATAGCTTCATTTTATTTTTTGACAAAATATGAATAGTAACTTTGGTAATTTTTATCACCATGGTTAAGGGTAAATCAGGTAATTAATGTAAAAATAATATTATAAATATTATAAAATTACCATAAAACTTATACTAATTTTATTGAATGAGTATTTTTTTCCATAAGAATTAAAGTATTAGTTATGAGACCATTTATTACCATTTGTATGAGAATATAACCTTTATAATATTTTATTCAAAGAAAAATCAATTTTGTCATACTTTTGTTTTTAACAAGTGAAGTATTTTTAATATGGGGTTATATAAGGGATATATTTGACTATAAATATTATTTTGAAAGGTAAATTTTTTTTATTCATCATGATAATTTATTTTTAATTTTTAAGATATAAATAATTAAATTAAAGGCTTACACAATGATGATGCAATGTTTTTTTTAATAAAAGGAAATATCAAACAAATTGTATTAAAAATATTAAAATAAATATAATTTTAGAGAATTAATTTCACAAATCAATTTTATGGATTACTTTGAAATTTTAGTGATGATTTAAAAGACTTGGTTTTAAGATATCATGTTTTTATAATATTTTAAAAAAGTCAAGTAATGAATAGTGTCAAAATTGACATTAATGATATTTTAAAATAAATAATATTTTATTAAATGATATAAAATTTATAAAAATAAAATATTTATCCAAATAATTGGAATAAGTCTTATAATTTAATCAATGACTTATTTATTAGTATTTTTTTCATTTTATAGTAATTATATTAACCTTCAAAATGTAAATTACATGATATCACGGTAAGAATTAAAAAGTTAAATAAGGGTTAAAATAAAAAGATAAGGATTAAAAAATAGTAAAAAGTTATCAAATTTTTATTGGATGAATATATTTAGACCTATAATAATCCTATATTATATATAAATCATTTTGGAACCATTTTTAATAGAAATTTAATTTATATTAATTTAATAATTTGAAGAATTCCAAGAGTGCCCCTCCATTATCCTATAAAAGGGAACCCATTATTCTCATTTAAATACACTTAAAAAAATAAGTTTTCAGCCAATATATGACTAAATTACTTTATATAACCCCCAACACATTATAGAGGCCTTATATTAGGTATAACACCCTCCTTAGAGGTGTTAAGGTGTTAATCAATGGAGATCATCCAGAGAAGAATTATCGTTTTTAATTAAGTATTTTTATTTTATTCCTTCTTCCACTTTATTAAAATATTATTCCACCATTATGAAATAATAAATCCAATATTATAAATATAATGAGATGTTATTATGTCAATATCATAACCTAAATCCATATCCGCTTCCGTCATATGGGAAAATAATTATCGTTCGTGTGTACGATGAACTACCGCCTCACAAATCGATATAATTATTTTTCTATCACCAAACCTCAAGATTAGTTATAGTGATTGAATTAAAGTTTATATAAAATATTCATGACATATTTATCATTATTAAAAAAACATATCATTTAATTTATTAGCTTTCCATGCTGAAAAAATTATAACGTTGTTCGTGCGTACATGTGAACTATCACCTCCCCGAAGTGATGTGATTATTTTTTCATCACCACATCATTTAGATGATATATATAAGTATATTTAAAATATTAATATTATATTAATTATATTATTATAATTATTTAAATATAACATAATACCTAACTTCTTTTCATAAGAATAATTTAAAAATAGAAATGTTACTTATGTGTAAGTACAACTTACCGTCTCCATGATTGTAACATAGTTCATTTTTCATATCCATATTTAATGAATGGATTTAAAAGTATAATTGATATATAAAAGTGATTTATATTTAATTAATTTTATTCTATATATGATTGAATAATGACCACTTTGACTATTTACATCATACCAAAGTCATTTTGGACCCAAGTACAAAATATCACCAAAACATCCAATGTGAACTTAAATAATTAATTAATTGTTATAACATGGTAATAAGTGATATAAAAGGAATAATAAACTTGTATAAGGTTCTAAAGAAAGTAAATAATTAATATAATTTTATTATTCTAGAATAAAAAGTACAAACATGACGAATCAAACTCAAGGTAAGAGACTTCATCTCAATCTCCTTTCATTGAGACATATATTGATGTTATGCACTTTATTATTTTATAAGGTGTATATACATCCCATTTTACATGTTATATCATTAATTTTATATATTATCATGATATTTAATGTTTTAAGGTTATTATTTTATTATTTGTATGATTTAAATATTTCAAAGTTGTATGGGACACTTTGATTTAAAAATATATTTTTAAATGTTTTAGGATTTAATTTAAAAATATTTTTATATATGTAAATATTCATGATATTATTTTATATGGAAGAATTATAAAGTATATTTTATGTCTATTTTTAATTTCATTATATTTTTTTCAAAATGAAATCTTTTACGTGTTTTATGGGGAATGTTTTGACAAAAGATAAAAAAATGTTCTATTTTTAACGTACACGGTGACAATGAATTTTCCATTGAAATGGACATTATTTTATTTTTGGATTACTTTAAAAGATTTAATGTTTCATTAACTGAAAAACCATCTTTATCTTTTGGTTATTTTTTTATTGAATTTTTTTTCCAAAAAATGTGTATTTTGTATTGAAAATGGGATTTTTAAAGATAATGGCATATGAAAGTGATTTGCATAGGAGTTTAAAAGAGTTTTTAAAATGATAAAATATTTTATTAAATTCTTTGGTTATTAGAAATTATAAATTATGAGTGTTCCTAGATAGCATTGGGTGATCCTGTGATAGCTTAAATGATGGGTGCATCCAGACAGCGCTCTAACTCATTGGGTACTCTAGAGATAAAATTCGACTTTATGGTTATTCCATTAAAGTGTTCTATAAGGGTTATGTAAGGGTTATATGAGATGATGTACCAAGGAAAATACATGATTTTCTATACATTATAATGAGTTTTTATGGGAATCATTTGTTTTTAAATGTGAAATAAATGATCTTTCTAATGTAATGAAATTTACCTTTATGGGTAAAATGTTATGTTTTTAAGGAAAGTGTTTTTCAAGGGTTTTCATGTTTTTACTGAACTAATAGTTTACTTTATTTTTATGACATTTAATGAGATTTTTTTATTCATACCAAGTTTTAAAATGTTTTTCACAAGTATTAATATTGTTAATAACAAATATGATGTCACCATGAAATTATCGAAGATGTGTCTTGGAAAGAAGTCAAGTTTTACAGTGAAAGGGTTTCATTTGGTTGAAAAGTTGGATACTCAGTATAAGTGACCACTTGTAATGTATGGGTTTACTATGTAATAATTTGTACCAATTATATAAAACTATATAGCTAAAATATATTTGGAAAAAATAATGTGATTTCCAGTTTTAAAATAACAATAATAAGTTATGTTTAAGTATGGGTCCTTACAGTTGGTATCAGATTAGGGTTTAGAAAACTTTGGAAATTAGGATTTTTTCTAAAGAGGTTTGGATATCATCATGGGTTTATAATTTTTTTGTTGATTATTAATTCAGTGTCTTAGAAACACCTTTTTATGCTTTAAGTTATGAAATTTAAAGGTGACTAAATATATTTTTAGAGACAATTTTTTAAGGTAATTATGGGTTATTACTTTTTGGGATTAAAAATGAAAGGGATGAGATAAACTTTGAGGTTAAAACATGTTATGGTTATTTTTAAAGATTTTATCATATTTTGGAAATTTTATAATAATTATATAATTTTAGAAAAAGACAACTCGTAGGATGGGTGATAGGCCGTCATGTCCGACAAGGTTGTGGGAATCAAACCTACAACCAAAGGCCGAAAAGGGTACATTGCCTACCCCTGGAACACATTAAGTTCTAGTTAATATGACTTTTTATTTTTAGTTAAATAATTTTATGGATGAAGAATAGGTTGATTTTTGGAAACATATGTTTATTGAATAGATAACCCTGGGATTGGAGAATTATTTGGCGATTAAGTGATTAAATTTATTTCAGAAGATGTTCACTATTTTGGGAAATTTATATGATTAAGGTACATAGAATATTATGATATTTTATTAGAGAATTAAAGTTTGAATTATATTTTTGAGGTAAATATGATTTTATGGTTATTCATATTATTTATGGAAATGGATAGTATACTTGGATATCATGTTATTAGGGAAATTAAATTTTTGTTATGAGATATTAAGAGTGATTGATATTATTTAGAGATAAATATTAAATTTATCTCAGAATATTATGTGATCAAATCATTTTTGGGTTTTAATCTTAGTCTAGAATATTTTTGAGTAATTTTAAGGATAATTATTTTTCTATATTGAACTTTGGGTGTCACTGTTGAATTTTGGAGATTGAAGTAGTTTTTCATATAAGGTTTATTATTTTTGGGGAATTATCTTATATTTTACTAACCATTTTTTTTAATGTAAAAATATAGGAGAAAAATATGGTTAATATTTTTTGGATTATATTATTCTCTAGAAGTTTATTCTAGTGCTTCAGGTGTGAAAAATTCATCTTGAATACTCATCATTTGGAAAAAAATATGAGTTTATGGTGGAATTTGATTAATGAATAAAAATCTACTTGTGAAGTAAGTATACTTACTTATGTCCCTAGTCCAGGTAGTAAAATTATTCTTCAACTCTATGAAAATTATTTTTAAACAAAAAGGTTCTCTGTTTACTTCTCTTACTAAGAAATCAATGACCTTCTAACCCATCATAGATTTATGGTTTTTTATTGTTAAATTTCTCATAACTATATTATTTATCACTCTACATAAGAACTTGATAGTTAGTTATCTCTTCTATGTCCATGTTTTACTATATGGAACCTCAATATGTGTTATCTCAGGTGACCATTGTACTTCTCTTTATTTCTTTCAAAGTGGAAGTTTTATTAATCCTTTTTCTGGTGTATGATTTCAATAAAGGTATTTTGAAAAATTAAACTTTAGTTATCAAGAAAAAATTAAAAATTGTGAGTATTTAATTTCCAAGGGGGGGGGGATGTAACATCCTCAGTTTTTTAAAAAGAAATAATATGTTCAATTGGATACATGATACACCACATCGAGCTTAAATGAATAAGTAAATAATATTATGTTACCATAATTACCTAGTCATTAGAATGATGGGTATGAAAACAAATAACTGAATTATGAAAATATGGTTTAAAAATGTATATTTAATTATTTTACCAATTAATTATAAATTAATATAAAACCCTTTTTAAAATAAAAGAAAATGTTTTTCTAAAAAACTATTTAAATGTGCACAAGTGCATTTTATACCAATAAATAAAAAAATCACCCTTGTTGGATTATATTAATGAAATATATATAACATATATAATATAAATTTTACTATTCATCTTATGTGTTTTCTAGAAATGATATAAGAACAAATCCAATTTTATGCATAAAAGAAGTATTTTTCTAAAAAGGCAGTTTTTCTACCTTTTGATGATGCATTTGTTTTAAATATAGTTTTGACACTTTAATAAATTATATTTTAAAAAATAAGCCCCATATTTTAAATCATAATATCAAAATTTACTTTGGTTGAATTCTTGGTATTTTTCTGATAAGTTTCATTTTTTAATGAATAGTGAAAATACAACATTTTAATTGAAAACTGCTTTTTTATTAAATTTATTTATAGTGTTAAATTATATTTTTGAATGGTTTTAAAGTATATTTAGATCAATTTTTTATTATTTAATCTATTACAGGTCATTTTAATGAATTTCACATTGAATTTGGAATAAAAATTTTCAATCTTTTGAAGGTTTTTACTTTAAAAAATGGTTTTCTCGTTCCATCAATGGGATCAATTTTAAATTAATTTAAACAAATTTTGTGTTTTAAATTTTTTAAAATGGATTCCATATTTGTAATTATATGGTTCAAATTTATTAAATAAGTCCCTTTTATTTTTGGAAAAAATATGAATAGAAATTTTGGGAACTTTTATCACCATAATTAAGGGTAAATCAGGTAATTAGGAATAATAATATTATTATAAATGTTATTAAATTACTCTAACACTTGAAATAATTTTATTAGATGATTATTTTACACCCCTAATCATTAAAGAATCAATCATGGGACAATTTATGACCATTTGATATATAAAATTTATAATATTTTATTAAATGAAAAGTAAATTTTGTCAGACCAAATTTTCAGATCGAGGCTTTAACAATGCTAGTTATAGGGTTTTATCAGTGCTTCAAAAGCACTGATATTATGAGAAATGTTAAAAGATGGATTTTTAATAGCATTAAAAAATCATTGTTAAATTCACCCTTTATCAATGTTTTTTAGCGCTGTTAAAGGGTGCTTTTAACAATGATTTTTTAGCGCTGTTAAAGGGTGATTTTAATAGAGTTTTTAGTGCTATTAATGGTTGGACTTTAACAGTTCTAAAAAATCCACTGTTAAAAATATGAAAAACAATTATTCTTTCATGCACCCCGACACCCACTTTCTTCGTGCTTACAAACCCTTTCTCAGTGCTTCCCACTACCCCATCTTCCATCACACACAACACCCCTTCCTCCACACTAGAAGGATAACAAAAATACCTATGCATTCCTAGATTTGATCCCAGGACCTACCTTATACGATTGAATGTTATTTACCACTATGACAAGAATATTTTGTTCTATATTTAATGACTTTTCTATTTATTTGTATATATTGTTAGAATTTTGATAAATCTATATTCAATTATATTTATTTAAATATATTATATATTAATATTCATTTATATATATCAGAATATAAATAAATATATATATATATATATATATTAACACACCTATATGTATATATAAAAATTATATATACATATTATTGTATTTTTATAAGGTAAATAAAATGGATAATTTTTTAATTTAATTAAAATGATTGAGAAATATTTATTTTTTATAATTAAAAATACATTTTTACATAAATATGTTGATATATGTATTTATACATGTGATTTATTATAAGTAAATAAAAGAAAATATGCATATATTTAATTATAAATAAAAAAAATTGTGAAAAATGATAAAATTTCAAAACAATAATATCAATGCGAATGTAAGACCTGAGAATAAATTTAGACTCCACTAAAAAAGATAATAAGACCCCCAAAAATGAGGATTAAAATCCATAAAATGTTAATAAATTGGGGTATTGTGACTAAAAAATCAGTTTTGGAAGTCTTATAGGCCTCTTTTGACATCAAAAAATAGATACTAAGGTTCTCCTAGTCAAAATTGAAAAGAGATCATCACAAGATTCAATTTGATATGTGGTAGAGCGCAAATGGACACCCAGACCAAAAGTTATGGCCGTTTTAATTTTGAATTCTGTTTTCAACTTATTTTAGATTTTTTATTAATTTTTTGATTTTTATCCACTCCAAATCAATTTTTTTTCTATTTTAAAAAGGCCGCTTTCAGGGTTAGCAAGAAACCTTACAGTTCAAAAGTTCACATTTCAAAGTTCAAAAGCTACGCCAGTCCACAAATTGAAATTTCAAACAACTTTAAAGAAAAAATGGCAGAATCACCCCACGTGAATCTTGAGTCACGTGCCTTCCTTGAGTCACACACCTATCGCCTCAAACACAATGTCCTTCTGCCTCCCCCATCATCACCACGCCGGTGAGACCTACCAGAATCCCTATCGTCATCATCATCAACTTAACTGATGTCTCAGAGTTCCGTATTATCATTTTCGCTGTCATTAACACCAAACCAGTTCCACTATCGTCGTCATAAACCAAACAAAACACCAAACCAGCATCATCACACTGCCAATCAGTCAATCGAACCACGTAATCCATCACCGTCCCCAGGCGCTATAATTGAACTACTGATCAGTTTATCGAAGTGTGATATCCATGAATACCAATCCATCACACCAAACTCAAGCCGAGAAAACTAGACATATCGCACCACCACCGTCGATAGGCCCATTGATGCCGCCATCCACCCCTCCAGAGAGGATAACCAAAGAAAGCCAACACTGTTCCAGCCGTCAAGAAGCTATTTGACACCACACCACCGAAGAAGTCCATCAGAAGAAACATGATGAGAGTCTCAGACAACACACCCTGACGCACCATCGTCGTCATCACCAAGCCAGCAAAACCACCGGTGACATCAAAAAATGACCACCAGAACCCTCCATCACCATCAAGAATCACCCACGGAGGGAAACAATCCATGCAGAACCGGTGATTCGCTTGAAGAACCACAACATACCGCCATCGACGACCACTAAGAAGAATTACCAAAATAACCCTCAGATCAATGAGCAGAACCAATGAAGCCAACACCATCACCCTCCCAGAGCTCACGAAGACGAATCAACCACAAGATGCCAGCTGCCACTCGAACCCACCTCCCAAAGCCCAGGAATACCACCACACAAAACTACCTCGGATAGAGTGGAGAAAATCCAGAGCCAGAGCAGGGCAGGAGGGCAGAGACCTTGATGTATCTCAACTTCAGAACCCTAATGAAGACAACCGCCCAACAGACCCAGAATCGACACCGAAAAAATCTGGAGAAAACGAAAAATATAGCAAAAATAAAATGAAAGAGAAAGATAAAAAATGGGAATGAAACCCTAGTGAAAACATGGACAAAGGATAATGGGGAAGAACCCAAAAGAAACTAGGGATGAAACCCAAACTGTGACAAAACCAATGAAAAGAGGGGTGAAACAGAGAAGACACCGAGTAGACCCAACCGCCGAACCTCAATCCCCAAAACTATGCGATTCCATCACTCCAGATCCGACCTGGAGAGAAGTAATGGAACACAAGGTCAGAGCATAGTAGCAGCGTCCAAGGGTAAAATCGATGTGTCTTATCTGAAGCTGAAGTGAGGAGTAGGACCAAGGTAAAAATGGTAGCGGGCCAGTTGCGAAGAAAACAGGGGGATAAACCCTAAGAGAAGCCATGTAAGAGAAAGATGAAGAAGAAGCCGAATAAGATGAACTAAGAGAAGAACCCAGGAGCAGAGAAGGATTAGGCCACAAACCATAGAGCTAAGAAAGAGACAAGGTCGAGCGAGCGGGGAAGAGGAGAGGGGCGGGGTAGTGCAGAGGAGTAATTTTTTTTTCTGGGTTTTTAAAAAATTAAAATATGATAAAAGGGGTTAGAGTTCGGATATTTTTAAAAATGGGTCCGGGATGCGTGAACGGCGTTCACGCATCCCGGACCCCAACGGTAATGCATGAACGACATTCACGCGTCCTTTGCTGACCAGCTAAAGGAAGTGTGAAAGCCATTCACGCATCCTTGCGTGGGAAAAGATGCGTGAATGGCGTTCACACATCCTTCGCGGACGAGCTGAAGGATGCATGAACGCCGTTCACGCATCCGGCCTAGATATTTTATAAAAGGAGGGGTCCCCCCCAATACCCATTTTTCTCCTCTGGTTTTTGTTGCGAAGCTCTGCAGAAATTCTTTCTCAACAAATATTTTCTACTTTTATTGAGGTAAAATTTCTATTTATTAATTTAATTGTTTATTTGTGTTTATTTATTTCTTTTTTATGTTTAATTGTGTTTATTTATTTAATTTGTATGTTTAATTGTGTGTATGATTTATTTATTTCATATGTTATGCATGAAATGTTTATTTCATTTGTATGTTTAATTGTGTTTATTTATTTCATTTGTATGTTTAATTGTGTGTATTATTTATTTATTTCATATGTTATGCATGAAATGTTTTGTATGATTTAATTTTCTTGATGTTGAATGTTCGTATGATTTAATTTTTTGAATGTCTGTTGTCTAAATATTGAATGTTTTATGTTATGTCTAAAATTTTTAATGTTTGGAAAAAGTAATTTATGTTAGAGAAATTTATTTTAATGGATGGTTTTGATGTAAGTGTAAATTAAATTACTTTTATTTACTAGTAATAATATTTTTAATCAATAAAGTATAAAATATATTTACTTATATTTTGAAAAGTAGAAGAATGCCCAAAAAACATTACAATTTCATAAAATTTAAAATAACAAAAGTATTTATTATGTAAATCTCAATTAGATTAGTTATAATAAAATTTATTTAATGTTTTTAATAATTATATATATATATACACATGAAGTTAAATTTTTGTAAAAGAGGTGTAGTATTTAATATAGATTTTATATAATACGGATAATATAATAAATATACCAAAAAACACGGTATGAGTGATGACTGATATTGAGATGACCGACCATGCATAATTGAAATTGCATGTTTTATTTTGTGTATGTTGTTATTCAATTTGTCATAATTGCATTTTTTCGGCATTAATGACCTGCGAGTCATGTCTCAGTAAGTGTAAGGACCTGCGTGTCCGTTTAAATTAATTTATGTATTTCATACCCCTAGACCCCCTCACATGCATGTGAGTAAATTTGTAATTAAAAGACTGACGCCCCAAAGAGGTGTCGACGAAGAGGAATCCCCGAAGAGGTGTCGACGAAGAGGCATTTGAGAACTCGTTCGAGAGGAGGCGTTGCTGTTTGACAGGAGATTGGCAGTTGCTGCAATATTTGATAATAGAGACAAGATTTTACCCATATAAATTGTGGTTAGTTTATTAGATAATGATAAACTAATCGCAAGTCTCAAGATCAAGTCATGATTATATATTCATAAGTAATCAAACTTTATGAAACATTATATTAAATTTTCTTTTGTGATAAAATCACAATCACTATACCTTAACAGTGATAAATCAATACATAAAAAAGTCTCAAGATAATCAATTATTCAAAACCAAATTAAATAATTTAAAATTTTAATGTAGTGTATAATATTTTTAAATTTTTTTTAATAGGTAATTATTTCTGCTCAAATATATTGCAACGGTGAGGTAATTTGTACCAAGTAGGGTTTTAGCTACAGTGTGCCACCTGTCAAAGTGGTAAATCTCCATGGTTGTATGACATTGGATGCAGTTCGTAATAAGATTCATAGTCGGTTAAAATTGAGTACAGGACAAGAAATCACTTCAATTCGATACCGACATCTTCAATATCCTGAGCGTATGTGGCACAACGACTACCCTATAGTCGATGATGAGGATTGGATTGAGTCTTCTCAGTTATTCAGGCAACAATGTATTAATGGTTTGATGGAATTATTTATTGTCATTTCTGATATTGATGTGGTGCAATCGATTACTACAGAACCATGCTTTGTGACCTCTATAGAAGTCGGTCCTTCACAGCAGTCTTCTTCATTGCCTCCTTCTCATACGACTCCTGTGGAAGAATGTAATGATGAAGATCATCAAAATTTGGAAGGAAATGTAGATGACATCCCTTTCTGTGCTGATATAGTGCAAGAAAGTTTATCTGAGGAAGAAGAATCTGGGGAGTCAGCAGGAGATGATGTGGTTGGAAATGAACCTTCTGAGGTTCCTTTAAGAGACAGACATCCACTACATCCACCAGTTAGTGGTAGTCAGCCTTCAGTTTTGAGTTCCTTAGTTGGAGGAATGTCTCGTGAACAACCTTTTGATTGGTATTTCATTACACCAGCTTCTGAATTCCCTGGCATTATAGGTAATATGCCTGCATCAAATGATAATTCCATATATGTTGGACAGGAGTTCGAAAGTAAACAGGTCATGAAAAATGTGATAAAGCAATACCACATTGAGCGACATTTCACATTTGTGGTTTATGAGTCAAAGAAGACCAAATATCTCATTCGTTGTGAAAAATATGGGTCAGAATGTAAATTTAGATTAAGATAACTATTTGATAAATGTTATGGATGTTGGAAGATAACCAAATTAGAAGGCCCACACACTTGTCTGCATCCCAGCTTGGCACACGATCACTCTTATCTTGATGTAGAGTTTATATCTACTGTTATTTTTGAGATGATACGAACAAGTCAGGATGTTCCTGTTGCCCTTATTCAGGAAAGAATTCAACAGTTGTATAACTATAAGGTATCATACAACAAAGCTTGGAATGCAAAACAGAAAGCCATTGTAAAAGTGTATGGTGATTGGGATGAGTCTTATGCGTTGTTGCCACAGCTTATGGAATTTTTGTCTCTCAATAATCATATTGTTTATCAGTTGGACAATGTTGAGTATGTATCCCAAAATCATCTAGTTGATCGGTCAAAGGTGAAGTTCAATAGGATTTTTTGGGAATTCAGACCGTGCATTGCTGTATTTCCCTTTTGTAAACAATTTATTTAGGTAGATGGCACATTCCTTCATGGAAAGTATACAGGTGTTCTACTCAGTACTGCCACACAGGATGGTAATCGCGCTCCTCTGCCACTTGCTTTTGCTGTTGTTGAAAAAGAAAATTTTGAATGCTGGAGCTGGTTCTTGGCATGTGTACGTGTTCATGTCACGCAGAAACAGGGCGTGTGTCTGATATCTGATTGTCATCGAGCGATTATAGAGGCCGTGAGTAGTGATGGGGTTTCTGGGACTAAGCTAAATGCTTATCACCGTTATTGCATTAGACATATTTCAAGTAATGTGCATAAGCAGTTTAGAGATGAGTCCATAAAGAAGGCGATCCTCAAATTGGGTATGGTTTTCTAAACTTTCTTTTTAAAAAAAAAATTACTATCCATTTTAATACATTATTATGTCATGCTTTCAGCATATGAACCCCAACAAGAAAGGTTTGATCGACGTCTTGAAGAGATCCGAACAGTTAATGAGGAGGTATATGAATATATGGTACAAATTTCAAAGGAAAAATGGTCATTAGCATACGATGGTGGCATGAGATATGGGCATATGACCACTAATATAGTGGAGTGCGTAAATGGGGTCCTCAAGGGTGTGCGCAAACTCCCAATCACAGGGTTAGTGCAAGAGACATTTTTTAGATATGTTCACTACTTTGTTGACCGGTCCCAAAAGGCCTACCAGAGGATGGAAAATGGAATGCTTTTTACTCAGTATTTTCAAACTGATATTGACCGGATACGGAATGAGGATTCACGATGGAATGTTATAGCCTTTGATAGGTAAAAGAGGAGTTTTCAGGTAAGAAAGTGCTACGACCAGGGTGCATGCACTAATGGTGGAGTGTTTGTCGTGATGTTGGATAACGGGTACTGTGATTGTGGCAGCTTTCAGGCATTGAGATATCCATGTGTACATGTTATTACAACTTGCGCTTCGGTAAATATATCATGGGATCCATATGTTGACCTGGTGTATCACATGAGCACTTTGGTTAACTGTTATAGTGCTACTTGGATGCCTGTTGGTGACTTCCATTCTATCACATTGCCTGCTGATCAACCGACCATCGTCCTTGATATTTCCAGGTTTTCATAAGTCGGTTTTGGTATCATTTATAATTTTTTCAATGTGTGTCATTTTTAAAATTATTGGCTTCATGCTACTAGGTTGCGGCCTCGAGGAAGACCGAATTCAACTCGCATCAGAAATGAGATGGATTGGCCTCGGCAACGAGGGGGGAGAATACGATGCAGTATCTGCCACGCAGAAGGACATACTCGTAAGAGATGTCCCCAAGTGGTAGGACAAAGTTCCAAATCTCATCATCCATGTTCGAGTCTGTGTACCTGCTCTATTTTTGTGATAAATATAATTTTCTAGAGCTTGAGTTGTACTTTTTCTGGAGGAGTTCAAGTGCCTTGTTTTGGATAACTTAACAAACATAATTTCACAAAAAAGAAGATATATTTAATTTTTCACTTTTTCCTGTTAATTTTTAATGTGAAATAATGTTGATGGTTATTTAATGGATAATGGATAAATTAACAAACGAAATTTCACAAAAAAGAAGAAATAATTAATTTTTCACTTTTTCCTGTTAATTTTTAATGTGGAATAATGTTAATGGTTATTTAATGGATAATGGATAAATTAACAAACGTAATTTCACAAATAAGAAGAAATAATTATTTTTTCACTTTTTCCTATTAATTTTTAATGTGGAATAATGTTAATGGTTATTTAATGGATAATGGATAAATTAACAAATGTAATTTCACAAATAAGAAGAAATAATTAATTTTTCACTTTTAAATTATGGTTTTCTTATAAGATGTCTAGTTTTAGTAATGGCATCTGAGTGCCTGAGCATCCTTAACTAATGTTGATTGTGAGACTAGGCTAATGTTGATTGTGACACCAAATAAAAATGAATACATCATGATTCCACTATTAATAAGTAACGATGATATCATGTGTGCAGATGGCAGGTTTTCCATTGCTTACATCTCAGGATACTCATGTATCATGATTGCTTTTAGAGGGATGTCCTGTGGCGCCCTTGAGTGTACGTAGATCTCACCATTTCCATCATACTGCACCACCTCCCGCTATCGTCCCACATCTTCGTCGAGCTGGATTATATGGAGTAGCGATGTGCGACTTCACATTTCTTGATCATCATCTCATTGCCTCACTTGTAGAGAGATGGAGACCAGAGTTGCATACTTTCCATTTCAGTGAGGGGGAGATGACTATTACGTTGCAGGATGTGGCTATTATGTTGGGCCTCCCTATCGACGGGCATGCTTTGACAGGCCGAGTTCCATCATATTTTCCTGAGCTTGTTCATAGACTTATGGGCATAGAGGTCCAGGATGATGGCAGGACCATCGTCGGTGGTAGATTGCGGATGCCTTGGTTAGACCAGCACTTCACACATTTACCAGATGATGCTGATGACGTCACCGTGCTGCGATTTGCACGCGCATATATTTTGAGGCTGATCGGTGGCACACTTTTTGTTGACCACTCTACTACTTTTGTGCACCTGATGTATCTATCTTTTTCAGAGGATTTGGACCAGGCAGGCCGATATAGTTGGGGGTCTGCCTGCCTAGCATATACATACAGAGCCCTATGCAGCGCATGTCGCATCGATAAGATGCAGATCACAGGATGCATGGTTATTCTACAGATGTGGGTATGGGAGCACATACCTCGTTTAGCTCCACATGCCCGTGCGCCATTACCCGTAGATATTGTTGCAGAGGCTCCACGTGGATGTTGGTATGTTATTAATTCCTTCTAATATCTAACTTACTTGTATAAAATTCTTTTATGAAATGTAAAAAAAATGTTATCTACAGGTGGAGTCAGGCGCATCGACATTCAGATTCTCCCAGACATGAGGTTCACGCCTACAGACTTATGTTAGACAACATTCGACCAGACGATGTAAGTGATTATTATTTATATTGTTAAATCTTTACTCTTTACTATACATCTATTCATTTATTAATTGATTATTCATTTTTTCTTTCAGATTACATGGATTCCATATACAGATGATATCCTTCAGAGTCTGCCCCCATACTGTACAGTGATGCTTGATATCGGCTCCTGCATGGTTCCACTGATTCATTTTCATATAGTCGAGTGGCATCAGACGGATAGGGTTATGAGACAGTTTGGATTCCTTCAGCCAGTTCCTGACCCGCCCAGTCAGTTGGATTCATTGCATTCCCTGAAGATGTCAGGGAAGAGAGATTTTGATTGGAGGAGCTACCATGCGAGATATGTTGCGTTATGGGACAGGCGACGGGAGTCCCAGTTGCGAGGGGCAGGGACAGTACGCTTTCATTTGATGGATCAGATGGATTATGCAGGCTGGTACATCAGGTCTCCCGTCAGATTTCTGACACGGCACGGACGGGGCTTCCATGACTTGGTATGCATTATTCCTTTCACTGTTCAACATATTTTTTATTCAAATTAGTTAACAATAGAATTTGTTTTCGCAGGATGCTCGTATTTTTCATCTACTTCATATGTCTGATCTAGTGGAGAGAGCTGCCTTTGACCCAACATATTTTCACAGCCTTGTACGACAGATGCTACTGTCGATGGACGAGATTTATCATGGCATTTTCTTTGATCCACCACCTGCTGCGGAGGCCGCGGAGCCTGCTGAGCCTCACATAGATGTACCTGGGGGTGACGAACCTGTTATTGATGATGTTGTTCCATAGGATGAGGCTTCTCAGCTTGCTTAGCCACATGATATTATTCCACTGGAGGAGGGTGTTCAGCATGATCAGTCATATGCTCTTCCAGCTTCTCAGGCACATCCACAGGTACTTACAGACGCTGACTGGATTGAGTTCGATGTTTTATTTCAGTCATCCGCAGCAGAGCAGCTATCTACTTCCTATATTGGTGAGAGTTCCAGCCAGCTTCCACTATCCTTAGATGCAGGCCAGGGTACAGGCGGTGAGACTGTACATCCACCGTCTGGCACACAGGAGGATGTGGAGGTGGCTGTCGATGAGGATGCGCAGCGTACGCCAGAGCACAGACGTAGACAGACACAGTGTGGATGCATCCAGTATACGCCTGACTATGGGACAAAGGAGCATCCACACCGGAGGCATAGATTAGGTTGACATTTGATTTATGATACATTTTGTATGTGTATTACTGTTATCTAGACTTCTATTATACCTTTAATAAGTGTCTTACTGTCATCAAATTATCTACCAATGTATATATATATATATGTATAATAAATAATATGATTAAATTAAATGATAAATATTAATTATATTAATTATTTCGAATTGCAATAGAAGTGGTCACAGTTATGATGAGTGATGGTTCAGTCCAACCATAAAAAATGCATATGCTGATAAGAATAAAAGACCACAACAAGTGTATAAGAATGGAACAATAGTTGTAAAATCTCCCATTGGGAATATGAAAAACAATGAAGTCAAGAAAACTGTGAAAGAAACTATTTCCAAGAATAAGTTTGGGCTAAAATCCAAGGATTATTTCATGACAAATCTTGAAATTCATATCATCTCAAGAAGTTGAAACTTGAGGTATTCCAATCACACTTTATCCATTGTTCTTAATTATATTTATCATTTCAATTAAGGGGGAGAGCTTGATTGATGGAAAGATTGGATGAAAAGGGGAGATTTATCTTTTCACTTGAACTTTTTAATATATTTGGTGAAGTATGTGAAAGATTTAGCATTTCATTGATAATTTGGATTATATACCCTTGGTTAATAATTGATACAATCTGATCATGATTTCACATTTATGGTTGTTTATGGACAACATTGAAAACTACAATATGAATTAGAAGTTCATTTGGACAATTTTGAGAAGATACATATTCAGACTTTATAAAAGGAAACAATTTATACTCGTACGCAATCTAAAGAGTGAGATTATTGAGTATGCATCTCAAAACTTAGGTCATGTCCATGACATCACTTCTTCCACCTTATTTAGATAAAATGATATTTTTTAGAGAGCACATGCCTTAAAAAATATTACTCTTGGATCTAGAAATGAAACTCGGAGAACTTAGCATAGTGATGATGTGATCATGATTCACTCATCACAATCACCATATGTTTTTCATGTAACTCATTTGTTCACAAATATACCAATATTTAATCAGAAAAACAATGAAAAAGGAGTATTAGAAAGTATAAAAATTAAGTTTCTACTTTAGAATACAAATGGAACCATATGAGGATCTTTATAGAAAAAGATGTTTAACTACAACATGTTGAGATAACGTGAGTGACTGAAAGATGCTAAGATTATAGATTTCTCAATATATGTTAGAGAATACTCAATCCATTCTATTAATAATTATTTAATGAATATCTATTATTCATGAATATTTATTAATAATTATTAACATTATTTCAATATTTTATATTATTTAATTGATATTTATTAATATTTCTTAATTTTTATAATAAGTTTATTACTTTATAATTAATAGTTATACATTTTAAGGAAAATTTAGGTATTATGTGAGATGCGTGAATGCCGTTCACGCATCTATTCTCTCGGGACGATGCGTGAACGGCTTTCATGCATTACGCCGGGGTCCGGGATGCGTGAACGTTGTTCACGCATCCTTCCACGGCGAAGGATGCGTGAACAGCGTTCACGCATCCCAGACCCATTTTTAAAAATATCCGAACCCTAACCCCTGTTATCATATTTTAATTTTTTAAAAACCCAGATAAAAAAATTACCCAGTGCGGAGCCATTTTCCTATTTTTTGATTTTTATTATTTTCAAATTTTTATTATTTTCAAATTTTTATTAAATGACTATTACTCAATAATAATTATTAAATTATTAAATTATTTTTTTAATTATTTTATATGTCCTTTTCACTAAATATTTTATATATTAAGTGTAAATTCTTATTTAGACTTATCTAAAACATATTTAAAAAATATATATTATATTTATATCAATATAAATATATTTATAAATTTATATATTATTTTTTGAAATATACCCTGTATCAGCGCTAATAAAAAAGAGCTGATATAGACCCACCTTTATCAGTGATTTTTCACAAGCACTGATAAAGCCCCAATTTATCAGTAATTTTTTAAAAGTGCTAATAAATAACTCCCTTTATTAGTGCTTTTTTACTAGTGCTGATAGGGGGGATTTTTCAGAACTTTTTTACAAGCGCTGATAAAGGGACCCCTTTAACAGCATTTTTTAGTGCTATTAATGACGCCCTTTAAGAACACCAAAAAATTACTATTAAAGACCCCATTTAATAACTCTTTTCTAGAACTAACAAATGGGGTCTTTAAAAGTTCCTTTAGCTAGTTATGTTAAAGCCATAGTGCTGAATAAACCCAGTTTTGTAGTAGTGTACTTTTATTTTCAAAAAATGTAAAATGTTTTTAATATGGGGTTATATAAGGGATATGTTTGACTATAAATAGTGTTTTGAAAGATAAAATGTTTATCTTCATCTTGATAATTTATGTTTAATTTTCAGGGAAGAAATAATTAAATTAAAGGCTGACACAATTATGATGCAATAATTGTTTAATCAAAATAAATATCAAATAAATGGTACTAAAAATATTAAAATAGATATAATTTTTGAGAATTAATATCATACATGAATTATATGGTTTATTTTGAAATTTTAGTGTTGATTTGAAAGACTGTTTTTTAATTTATCATGTTGTTATGATATTTTTAAAAAGTCAAGTGATGAATAGTGTCAAAATTGACATTAATGATAATTTAAAATAAATAATATTTTTTAAATGATATAAACTTAATTTTTTTAAAATTAGGCCAAATAAATGTGATAAGTCTTAAAATGTAATAAAATACCCATTTATTGGTCATTTTTCATTATATAGTTTTTATATTAACCCTCAAAGTGTAAATTACATGATATCACAGTAAGAATTGAAAAGGTTAAATAAGGGTTAAAATAAAATGATAAGGATTAAAAAATAGTAAAATCTTGACTAATTTTAATTTAATGATTGAATTTATACCCATAATAATCATATCTTTGAAACAAATTAGTTTGGATCCATTTTTAATTGACAGTTAATTTATATTAATTTAATAATTTGAAGAATTCCAAGAGTGCCCCTCCCCTCTCCTATAAAAGGGAACCCATTATTCACATTTCAATACACTTAAAAAACTATTTTGTTTTTCCAAGATATACTCAAATAGATCCCTATAATCCCTCACCAAATTCTAGATTCATTATATTAGTAACAACACCCTTCTTATAGGTGTTAATATGTTAATCAAAGAAGATCGTCTGAAGAAGATGTATCGTTTTTAATTAAGAATTTATATTTTAATTTTTATTACACCTCCTTAAAATATTCTTCAACCATAATGAAATAATAACTCCAGTATTGTATATATAATGAGATTTAATTATGTCAGTATCATCACCTAAATCCATCTCCACTTCCATCAAATGGGAAAAGAATTATCGTTCATGGGTACGGTGAACTGCCACCTCGCGAACTGATATAATTCATTTTCCATCACCGTATATACAGAATAGTTATAAAAATGGAATTAAAGTTTATATATGATATTCATGACATATTTATCATTATTTAAAAATAATATATCATTTATTTTCTTACCTTTACATGCATAAAAAAAGATAACATTGTTCGTACAAACGTGGGAACTATCACCTCCACGAAGTGATGTTATTCATTTTTCATCATCACATCACATGGATGACAAATATATGTATATTTAAAATATTAATATGATATTAATTATATTTATATAATTATATAAAGACAAAATAATTCTCACTTTCTTTCCATAATGATCATTGAAAATTAAAACATTACTCATGTATACGTATGACTTACCGTCTCTATGATTGTAACATAATTCATTTTCAATATCCATATTTAATAAAGGGATTTAAAATTATAATTTATATATAAAATTGATTATAATTTCATGAATATTTTTATTAATATGATTGAGTAATGACCACTTTGACTAATTACATCATACAAAAGTTATTTTTGGACTCAAGTACCGAATATCACCAAAACATCCAACGTGAACTTAAATAAATAATTAATTGTTATAACATGGTAATACATGATATAAAAGGAATAATAAAATTGAAAAATGTTCTAAATAAATTAAATAATTAAAATAAGTTTATTATTTAGAAATAATAAGGACATACATGATAAATCAAACTCAAGTTAAGGGACTTCATCTCAATCTTTTTTCATTGAGACATATCTTGATGTTACACACTTTATTATTTTATATGGTGTATATAAATACCCTTTTAAATGTTATATCATGAATTTTATCTATTATCATGATATTTAATTTTTTTAATGTTATTATTTTATGATTTTTATGATTCAAATATTTCAAAATGGTATGAGACACTTTGATTTATAAATCTAATTTTAAATGTTTTAAGATTTAATTTCAAAATATTTTACTCCATGTAAATATTCATGATATCGTTTTATATGAAATAACTATAAATGAAATTTTATTTATATTATTAATTTCATTAAAATGATTTCAAAATGGAATATTTTATGTGTTTTATGTAGAACATTTTAACAAATGATAGAAGGAATGTTCTATTCCTAACGTATACAGTGATAATGAATTTTCAACCTCCAGGAACATTATTTTATATTTAGATTCCTTTGAAAGATTTCATGTTTTATTAAATGAATAACCGTATTTATCTTTTTCATATTTTTTTATTGAAATTGGTTTCTCAAAATAAAGATATATTTTGTGTTAAAAATGGGATTTTTTAAGATAATGGTATCTAAAAGTGATTTGCATACGAGTTTAAAAGAGTTTTTCAAATGATGAAATGTTTTATTACATGTTGTGATTCCTGGAAATTATAAATGATGGGTGTGCCCAAATAGCTCTGGGTGATCCCGTTATATCTTAAATGATGGGTGTGCTCAGATAGTGATCCAATTCATTAGGTACTACGGAGATGAAAGTCGACAGTATTGTTATTCTATTTGTAAGGGTTCTGTAAAGGTTCTATGTGATGATGTCCCAAGGAACCTATGTGATTTTATATTATAGCTATTCAGTTTTTTGGTAATAATTTATTTTAAAAGGTAAAATAAATTATCTTTCTAAAGTATTAATATTTAAATTTATAGGTAAAATTTCATATTTCATGGAATTATTTTTTCAAGTGTTTTCCTATTTTTACTGTACTAATGGTTTCCTTTCTTTTTATGTCCTTTAATGATATTTTTTTGTACTCATCCAAAGTTTTAAAATATTTTTCAAAGGTCTTAATATTAGTAAGGAAAAATAATATGTCATGATGAAATTATTGAAAATGTGTCTTGAAAATAGACCCTATTTTATTTTAAAAGGGTTTTATTTTGTGGAAAAAATAGTTACTGAGTATAAGTGCTCACTTGTAATGTATGGTTTTACTATGTAAGAGTTTTTCTGAATTCTCTAAAACTCTATACCTAAAATATATTTTGGAAAATAATGTGATTTATAGTTTTAAAATATATATAATAAGTTATGTTTAGGGCCAGGCCCTTTCAAAATATGCCTCATTAATAAATATCCATATTGAATAGAGAATACAAAATATTAATATTTCCTCAGTCAATCAAATAACTTTCAAAGTAAAACATTATATATAGAAATGATATATGATTTAATCAATAAGAATATCCATGACAAATTATATGGATATATAAGGTAAATTTAATATCCATTGATCAAAAAAACTAAATGTTTCAAGAGAAGATAATGACCATAAAATTTATAATAGATAAGAGATAACTATTGGTTAACTGAGAATATAGGTTTCGTAATAAAAAAATGTACTTTGGAAGAATAAAGGGAATGAAAATGAAATATTAAAATAATATTTCATAAAAGTTTTTTATTTTTAAAAACATTAATAATGTGTAGAAGAAGATAAATTTGTTAAAATGGTTATGGTGGTGAGGAAGGTCATTATTTCCATATACGTTAAAAAAATTCCTTTTGACATTTATAAAGAAATTAAAAAATTTAACTTTAAGAAAAAAATTAGAAATATTTATTTAAAATAATTTTTAAAATACAAGGGTAACTTAAAATGTACTTAATAAATCATTTGATAAAATTAATGTACTTTTGTAAAACAATTTTGAAAAACATGGTCATGGAAGAAAAATACATCCGATTAAAAGAGAAATAAAATCAATTTTTATTTTAAACAATTTATTTATTGATTCAAGATCCTAATAGAGGAAAAGTTGGAAGAAAATATAGAAACTTATTAAATATACAGATATTAAATAATATTTTTGGATCTTATAAAGTATAAATGATAATATTCCTTCAATTAAAATATAATCAATCCTTAAAGAAAGTGATATTTTCAAAATAAATTCTCACATATTTGGTAACTTTTGACTTATAACCCCTTGAAAAAATAAAATTGAATTGAAACATTAATAATCATTAATAAATATTTATTCATGTTAAATATATAAAATTGAATCATATTGACCAAATAAAAGTGAATAGGTTCATAATAACAAATATGTTCAAATGGAGTGGAAATTGAGATGAAATTCCATTACCTCATGATTCTTTTTAGTTGAATATGATTTAAACTCATTTATAATGGTTTTAAACATGTTATTTATTTATACCAAAACCATATTATTATTTATAATATCATATATTATCCTATTATAACATCTTATCACTATTTCATTAACAATCTTTTATTATTACTATTGTTTCAGGTATTAATTCCCTTGTTTTCTCATGCATGTTTTGTCATAGAAGTTATTGTTATTATGTATAGGATATAGGTAAATAATATATATAATTATATTAATGTTATTAATATCATATTTAATAATTAGATATATTTTTATAATCATTATTTTTTGTTTTACATGGAAAATAAATCTCACTGCTTCGTGGAGACGGTTTGCCATATGTACGGACGTGCGACATTATCACTTCATTAATGGGTGAAAGGGTAATGAAGTAGATTATATATTAATTTTATAATATAAATATCATTTCATAATTATAATATATGTTTTTTATTTCCATCATTATGGCTATCCATGAGAATTGGTGATGGAAAATAAATTAAATTAGTTCACAAGGTGGTAGTCTGCCGTACACACGAGTGATGGTTTTATTTCCTTTTAGATGGATAAGGATAAAAATAAATATTATTACATAAACATAATGACATATATGTATCTGATAGATACTATTTTTATTGTATTTTAATTATTAAGGCATACTTTAAAGTGGTAAAACATGAAGTAAAAAGAAAGATCTTAGTGAAGACAATTACCTTTTCTTAGAGAAACCTCCTTTGGATATCTTATTCAAGACCCTAGGGTTGGTATTATGAGAATAAAAGAACCTATATAATGTGTATATGGATTATGGGGATATATTTTTTCATGTTTTGGTTGATATAAATTACTTTAGATGTGTTAATAAGTGTGTGGATGAGGTACTCTTTTATAATTGAGGCGAGTGACACACATGTAATTTTTCAAAGTTTTTCAATAATGTCATCTTACTTTATTGGTCATATGGCTCCAAAATGTATCATATTATAATGGAAAAAATATAAGGTCTACCTAAAACAAACCAATGGTTTTTATTTAAGTATTTAGGATATTTTTTCTCTTATCTTTATAGATTAACCCTTAGTAAACCTGTTTTAACCTTAACCATGATAATTAATATTTACTATTTTTATTATTAACTATGAATAAAAATTAAGTTGAAATTATTAAATAATATTAACTATTATAATTAAAAATATTTAATCAATTTTAATAATTAAATTTATATAAGTTTTATAATTTAATTTAAAAATCAAACCGCAAAACGTGTCAAAAATGGTTTTTCAAGAAATGCATTTTCCATGCATAAGATAATATTATATTAACTATATGAATAAAAATAATCATTATATGGATTTAAATTATTATATTTATATATATAATATATAAATTTAATATAAATAATTCATTATTAAATATTATTTTAATTAATTAAAATTGATGTACATTATTCCTTTATAAAGAAAAATAGTTTTTGAAAAAAACCATTTTCTGAAAAATATCTGGTTTCACCTTCAAATGATCTTATAATTATTTATATAAAATTGATAGTAAATAAATTATAAATTATTAATAGTATAAAATATTATTATGAATAAAATTATGAATAATTAAATTCTACATTTTCAATTATTCATAAAAATCTTATTTCTAAGGGAAAATTTCAAAAATTCATTCCAAGATTATTTTGACCAAGTAAGTTCAAAATCAATATTAATTTTATAAAATTAGAACTTTTGTGCCATGAAATATTAAAATGTTATTTTTATTATATTTTTACTAAAATATAATTTTCACTTACTATAATTGAGGCTTAGGTATTACAATGGTGTTATATTAAGGAACACCTTATCTTCGACCACAAACTCTTGATCACATTGACGATTACTTGCCTAGATTTTCCATATACATTGTGCATATTTCATATGAAATTGAATGGTTTTAGCCATATATATCATATATTGTATAAGATTAGTTCTCATAAGCTTTTGGTATCCAAATTTATCTTTAAAGACCCATAAATTTTAAGGGAAATTTTTTTTCTTAATTTTATTTGGGATTTTACGAGTATGCAGTTTCTGACGGCACCTGATTCTGAGGCCCGGTGTGCCCGGAATCATTTTTTCCAAAGTTTAGCTCGGGTATGTTCAGTGAATGAATGAGCGGGTTTTTCTAAATTTTGAACCGGTGCTAGGAATCGAAATCCGAGGGCACTGATGGAATCACATCGCCGGTAATTGATTAGGAATACCTTTTCCGGAGTTGCGTTGCTCAGGTGAGGTTATTAAATAAATGGGTTAACTAAATAATGAAATAAAATATTTTGCTACAATTTTTATTTCTATTCTAGGTAGTTAAAACCTATGCTTGGTGGTTGGAGTGGGACCCACTAATATCCTAACTCCACTAGGTAGGATATTAGTGAAGTGGGGCCCACACGAGCCCCCCCCTTCAAATCCCATTTTAACCTCCCTCTCGTGCATTTAATATGTAACTCACCCGCACCCCTTTTAAATTCCATGTCAACCCTAAAAATTAATTTGTATATTAAACGCTCTTCAATTAAGTCAATTAATTGAATGAGATTTGTTTTTGAATTTCAAATTAATGGCATGCATGAGTGATAATAAAATCACACATGACTTATTTTATTGGGGGTTAATTCATTGTGCGAAAGGAAAGAGAGGACTCTTGCGCTCTTGAGGATTATCTTCTTCCTCGTCGAAGAACACAAAGAACGCCGAGTCTTCGATGAAGAACTCCATCACCGCAATGAAATCGCCGTGACATTTCCTCTCTTCTCCACAGCCGGCGAGAGACACCTTCTTCAGCGAACGCTGACGATGCTTACGGAGCATCGATCCGCGACGCCGTCTTCTGCGACGCCGTCTTCCGCAACATTATCTTCCGCGACGTCCTTTTCCTATGACAAACCTTGTTCGATGACTTCATCAAGGTAGGGTTTAACTTTATGTTCGTGGATATTTCTTTGTCGATTATCGTCTTTACCTTTGGGTGTTCAACGTTAATGATCTAGCTGCCTGTTATCAAGATAACGGGAGGAGGTCGAGCCACACGAACATGACCAAACCTCCCCCCTCTACTTTGTTGTTGATTACTATGTGGTTTGGAATGAAGGCAACATGGTGTCGTCGCACCGCGTGGGAACGAAGAGGAACACGGGCGAAGAAGCACGACGCCGTTAAGGACGAAGAAAGCAGCGACCGGAGTCGGGCCGCGGCGAAGGGGCGCAGCGCCGCCACGCCGTGCCGGAAAAACATGAAGGGCCGCAGCCAGGGCGAGCCGTGGTGGAGGGACGCAGCGCCGTCGCGCCGCGCTGGTCGGACCAAGGCCGCGACCTTTGGCCGTGGCGGAGCAGGGAGCGGCGGTCAGAACCGCCGTCCGCCGGCGTGTCAGAGGGGCGGGACCGCGAGGTCCCGCGGTGGCACCGGCCGGCTGGGCCGGCCAATCGGAGAAGGCCAGGGGTCATAAACCCCAGCTGGAAAAGGGAGTGGCCCCCACGTGGGGGCTGCGGTTTTAGAACATGGGGGGCAGCCCCCCCCATCCGCAACGGCTCGGCCAGCGCCGAGCTGGCCATGCGGGCCGCACCCGCACCAGGCCAACCGGCCTCCCAGGCCGGGCAGGGCCGGGTCGCACCCTAAGGGGCTAGACCCAGACCTGTCGTGGGTCGAACCGGTTTGGGCCGACCCAGGGGGTCTTGGGCCGGGTCGGTCCGGGCCTAAAACCCCCTATTTTCGGACAATTCCGTTCAAACGCCCGTGTCGTGGGCTACAGACCTCCGATCAACGCACCGTCAGTTGAGATGTGATCCTTGGATCGATATGGTCATTTAGGTATATTACACTCAAGTTTTTGGAGAACTTTGGGTACAACCGGGTTGGTTCGAACATGAAACCAATCGGGCCCTCGGAGTGAAAACACTTATAACTTGAGCTCGAGACATCCGGTTGACATGCCGTCGACTTTGTCGGTTTCCTCTTAGTGATACAGACCATTTGGCTTACTCCACTCGAGGTTTGGATGCATTTGGAGTGTGCTCGGGTTGGATTTTACTTAAAAACCAACCGGACCCCTAGAACGAAAAAGCCAATAAGTCTTAGACCGGGCGTCCAATTGACGTGCCGTCTGTCGCGTTGAGTTCCTTTTGTCAAGATGGAACTTTGAGATAAATCAAATCCGGACTACGTGTCAGTTGATGTATCAACCCCCCTTTGGCTCGTGGAGCGGACCCTCCTGGAATCGAGCATGCTGTGTGCGGGAACCCTAGAGCTGGCTGCGACTGCGACGATGAGGAAGACTGCACTGAAATCATCTGTGGGTTCGACAATGATGATGACTGCACTGAAATCCTCCATGGGTTCGGAAGTGATGAAGTCTGCACTGAAATCCTTCGTGGTTTCGGCAGCGATGAAGACCGTATTGAAATCCTCTGTGGTTTCGACGACGATGAAGACTGCACTGAAATCCTCCATGGGTTCGGCAGCAATGAATACCGTAATGAAATTATCCATGGGTTCGATGACGATGACTACTGTTCTTGTATCCTATGTGGGTCTGGAAGTATTGACTCTGTTCTTGTATCCTACATGGGTCTAGTAGAGTGGCTGGTCTGTATCCTATGTGGGTCCGATAGCTTAGCTAGTTTAGTATCCTAAGTGGGTCCCAGCTTAGATGAATCAGTGGCTATATCTGATCATCTCTATCACCTTACGAAGAAGTATACCTATGTGAGTTGAGTCTTGACTTCCAATCATTATCTTCGATATGATTGACTTGCTTTCCTATGTGGATTGGGTTGTGTTATCCTATTTGGATTGGGTTGTACTATCCTGTGTGGACGTGATCGAACTTGTGCTCGGATGTTGGAGCCGAAATGGAATTGATGACTTAGGTATATGTATGGGCATATACCTAAGTAGTGTTGGATGTTACTTCGTGATTGTATCTTTCCTTTGTGGATTATCCTTTGTGGATTCTGGGAGACCTTCGGGGGTCTCGGGGTCCCTACTGAGTAGCGTATACTCACCCCTGCACGGGCTATGCCCGCACTACGTTGTGTTGGATGCAGACGACGGACAACACTGATCGTGGTTGAGTCTTATTGAACAAGTCGGTACCTGGAGGTGGACCACTGGGCGGGATGTACACAGAGTGGACGGCTGGACCCGAGGAGCTGAGGAGGCTATCTGTACCCACCCTTCAGGTGGGACTTCCAGTGGATGGCTCGACATTGCTGCTTTACTTTTAGTTGATGTACCTTCTTTCCAGTTGTACTTTACTTTCAGTTTGGGTTTGTATTCTGGCCCATTACTTTCCGCACTTACTATTGTACCTAGTTTTACTTAGTGTTTACTTCTTCTTGCTTACTCTGTGGTGTTTTTTTACTTTAAAAAGGCAATGCCTTCCCCATTTTGTCGGGTTTTACGCCTTGGTGCTAGTCGCCAGCCCCTGGCCTATGGGAGGCCGGCTTGGGGTAGTCACGACATGGGTCCCGAGGATGGGTCGTGACAAATTGGTATCAGAGGAGTTTGGTTGTACCGCAGAACTCAGGACTCTGATCTTTCTGGTATGTGAAGCAATAATGTTAAGGGTATTGAGTGTGGTTATCAGTCCAGGGAGTCCAGTGTTGGTGTGGCGGCCGACGTATCCGTACACGAGGACCCTGACTTCTGATTTCCGACTCAATGCACGAAATCATTGATTGCATGTGTGTTTCAAAAGTTTTCTTTGTGATTACTTTGTGTTAGCTCACTAGGTATACTGTTTGACCGTGGAACAGATGTTTCTTTTCAGGATGGACCCACGACGACAGCCAGCTAGGGTTCCGAGCTTTGTGTGAGACGACAGCCCACTGAGCGACGGGGCCTTGGTGCAGGGCCCTGTTACAGCGGAGGCACCGGCGGTACCTCTACCCGCCGAGCCACCAATGCCACTAGCCCCAACCGCTGAGAGTGCATGTCGCCTTAGTGCACTGCATGAGTCTCAGCATCAGAGACCGCCCGGGTTTCGCTGGGAGATGAACCCTCAGGCAGTTGAGGATTGGATGGAGGCTGTAGTTCGAGTTTTCAGGTTAGTGGGGACACCAACTGACTTCATAGTGATCCTTGCAGCGAGCCTCCTGTACGCGACAGCAGGAAGATGGTGGATCTTGATGCTCCAGGTGCATGACGAGGCATCACTCCTCTGGACGGACTTTGAGAGCCTCTTCCGCTCGGAGTTCGTCCTAGCCACCCTCCGCGCGGTGCGCATCCAAGAGCTACTACAGCTGCGGCAGGGCAGCATGATGGTCGCCCAGTACTCGGTGAGATTTACCGATCTCTCGCACTATTCGATAAACAAGGTACGGGACCCATTCTTCTGGGCCCGGACCTTCGAGCAGGGACTGATACATGAGATCAGGGAATCGATGATCTCCCTCAACATTCTGACGCAGGCAGGAGTACTGGAGCGAGCCCTTCTTGTGAAGATCTTTCTTGCTGAGCCTACGTCAACAGCGTGGCCTACCGCAGGGCGACACGTATCGGAGTCTTCTACAGCTGGCAGTAGACAAATGTCGCAGAGGTCTAAGTGGACCAGGACATCAGGCAGATGACCATAGGATACTGGCTCAGAGGTGCGGGTCATACGCAGCAGAACTAGTCTTACGAGTGGTAGACAGTGCTATGCATGCGGCGGGCAGGGCCACATGGCTCGTGACTACCCGACCCGCCATGCAGAGGGGCAGCAGACGGTTGAGGGACCACCCAGGTAGAGGAAGAGGTTCAACCGCGGAAGTCCGCAGGGAGCAGGCGGACGAGGCTGATGATCTGGTCGAGTGGTAGGTGGTGGACGATGTTTTGAGGCTCTACCACCACCACCACCAAGAGGTCCACCGCGACCATAGGGGAGAGCACAACTTCAGGCAGCTGAAGCTTACGATCATGGAGCTCCGGAAGTGGGTGGAAAAGTGCGGGACTAGCTCCAGGCATGGATTCCTTTTCCCATAATTCCTCTATCTTCGTTTTTTGTGTTTCTTTGTGTCCTTGTACTTTGAGTTGCAGTAATAAAAGACACTTGCAATAGTGATGTTAGATTTCTTATCTTTTGTATGTTAATACTAAGAGGTTCCGGTTAAAAACTTTTGACTTGACCCTCACATACGAGATTCCTACTGGAGGAGACCCAGTGACCACACTGATGCAGACAGTGTGACTCAACCCTTGGAGGCGAGAGTAATGGTTGGATCTCTTGGTAGCAACGTTGAGGCCTTACGACATCGTCCATGGAATGAATTAACTGATCATGATGAGATTGAATGTATTAGGAAAGAAACGTGATTCATACAAGGGATGAGACCAGATTTCTCTTTTTGCAAAGGATAAATCTATGCAGCTTTGCAGAACGTTAAGGAAGAAGGAGCAACCCTTCGTGTGGTCAGACAAATGTCAGCAGAGCTTCCAGGAGCTGAGACAGAGATTGACCAACGCACCTATCTTGAGGCTACTGGAGGAGGGAGTAGGGTACGTAATCTACTGTGATTCATCAAAGACCAGACTCAGATGTGTCCTGATGTAGGAGTGGGTAGTGATTGCCTATGGATCATGTCAGTTGAGGCAGCATGAGCTGAACTACTGTACCCATGACCTGGAGTTAGCAGCAGTGGTCTTCACTCTGAAGATATGGAAACACTATCTGATGGGCGAGCGCTTTATAGTCTATTTCGACCACTAGAGACTCAGGTACATCTTTTTTACAGAATGACCTGAACCTGAGACAACGACGATGGCTCGAGTTCCTCTAGGACTATGACTTTGCGATAGTCTATACTCCTAGAAAGGGAAATATAGTAGCTGATACTCTCAGCAGGAGGACGGGCATGCAACTACTCGGGGAGGTGACAGAGCAGCTAGTCGTTTTGCAGATATCCTTCATGGATAGTGATGAAGCATCCTTTCTTCAGTCACTCACAGTCACTCCTCCACTACTACAGCGGGTCAGAGAGGCACAGCGTGGGGACGTTGACTGTGAGATGTGGCGTGTGCATATATCCTCAGGACAGGCACCTAATGGATTCTCTGTAGGAGGAGAGCACGTCATCCTTTTCAGAGGACATACCATGGTACCAGCTGCTTTGCAGGGGGAGGTGCTAAGGGAGTTTCACACTTCCCCTTTTATGGTACATCCAAAAGTGGCGAAGATGTACCAGGATCTCAGACGATAGCACTGGTGGCCGGGTATGAAGAAGGTTGTAGCTGAGTTCGTTTCTCGATGCCTCACCTGTCAGCAGGTGAAGGCGGAGCACCAGGTACCAGCAGGCTTGGTGCAGCCCTTGGAGGTCCTGAAGTGGAAGTGGGATGGGATATCTATGGATTTCGTGACTAGACTTCCACGTACTTCCAGAGGTCACAACTCCATTTGGGTGATTGTTGACTGACTCACCATGTTGGCCCACTTCTTACCCATCAGAGAGCAGGGCTTAGTAGAGATCTTGGGACGTCTCTACGTTCAAGAGATTGTACAGCCGACCTTTCAGATCACCTCTGTGATGGACAGATACTGGGGAGTCAGCACTTGTGGGACCAGAGATGGTCCAGGACACGACAGTGAAGGTCCAGGTCATCCAGGAGCGGATGAGGACATCTCAGAGCCGGGAAAAGTCTTATGCTGACAGGAGGCGGAGACCGCTAGAGTTAGAGGATGGAAACCATGTTTTCTTGTGGGTCTCACCTCGAGGTGGATTACAGAGATTTGGCCGGGGCGGCAAGTTATCTCCACACTTAAGACTGTTCCAGGTTCTCAGCAGGATAGGCGATGTGGCTTATCACCTGGCTCTACCACCACAGTTTCACCGGGTGCACGACGTCTTCCACGTATCTCAGTTGAGGAGATACGTGCACGATCCGATGCATATCATCGACCATGGGGAGTTGGACTTTGACGATGGGGAAAATTTTGTGGAGGTCCTCGTGGAGAATGAGGATCAATAGGAGGGGGTCCTATGTGGATAGTCAATACCTCTAGTGCGCATCAGATGGAATCACGGGAACCACCAGGAGAGCACTTGGGAGCGGGAGGCTCAGATGCGTGCTCAGTACCCTCATTTGTTCCCCTAGTTTGTGATTTATCTTTATGGGGACGTAAATCCCTGAGGTGGGAGTAATTTAAAGACCCCTAAATTTCAAGGGATTTTTTTTTCTTAATTTTGTTTGGGATTTTACGAATACGCAGTTTCTGACGACACTTGATTCTGAGGCCTGGTGTGCCTGAAATCATTTTTTCCGAAGTTTAGCTCGGGTACGTTCAGTGAACGAATGAGCGGGTTTTTCTAACTTTTGAACCAGTGCTCGGAATCTAAATCCGAGGGCACCGATGGAATCACAACACTGGTAATTTCTTAGGAACACCTTTTCCGGAGTTGCGTTGCTCGGGTGAGGTTATTAAATAAATGGGTTAACTAAAGAATGAAATAAAATATTGTGCTACAATTTTTATTTCTATTCTAGGTAGTTTAAACCTATGCTTGGTGGTTGGAGTGGGACCCACTAATATCCTAACTCCACTAGGTAGGATATTAGTGAAGTGGGGCCCACACGATCCCCACCCCTTCAAATCCATTTTTAACCTCCCTCTCTTGCATTTAATATGTAACTCACCCACACCCCTTTTAAATGCCATGTCAACCCTCAAAATTAATTTGGATATTAAACGCTCTTCAATTAAGTCAATTAATTGAATGATATTTGTTTCTGAATTTCAAATTAATAGCATGCATGAGTGATAATAAAATAAGACATGACTTATTTTATTGGGGGTTAATTCATTGTGCGAAAGGAAAGAGAGGACTCTTACGCTCTTGAGGATTATCTTCTTCCTCATCGAAGAACGCGAAGAACGCCGAGTCTTCGACGAAGAACTCCATCACCGCAAGGGAATCGTCGTGCCATTTCTTCTATTCTCCAAAGCCAGAAAGAGACACCTTATTCGGCTAATGCCAATGATGCTTACGGGGCATCGATCCGCGACACCGTCTTCTGCGACGCCGTCTTCCGCGACGCCGTCTTCTGCGATGCCGTCTTCCGCGACATTGTCTTCCGTGATGCCGTCTTCCGCGACGCCGTATTCTGCGACGCTGTCTTCCGCCACGCCGTCTTCTGCGACGCCGTCTTCCGCAACATCGTCTTCCGCGGCATCCTTTTCCCGCGACGAACCTCGTTCGACGACTTCATCGAGGTAGGGGTTAACTTTATGTTCATGGATATTTCTTTTCTGATTATCATCTTTACCTTTGGGTGTTCAACGTTAATGATCTAGCCGCCTGTTATCAAGATAATTGGAGGAGGTCGGGCCGCACGAACACGACTGAACCTCCTCCCTCTACTTAGTTGTTGATTATTATGTGGTTTGGAACGAAGGCAGCGTGGTTCCGTCGCACCGCGCGGGAACGAAGAGGAACACGGGCGAAGAAGCGCGTTGCCGTCGCGCCACGCCGTTGAGGCCGAACGAAGCCGCGACCAGAGTCGGGTCGAAGCGAAGGGGTGCAGCACCGTCACGTCGCGCCGGAAAACCACGAAGGGTCGTGGTCGGGGCGGGTCGCGGTGGAGGGACGCGGTGCCATCGCGCCACACCGTTCAGACCAAGACCGCGGCCTTTGGCCATGACGGAGCAGGGAGTGGCGGCCGGAACCACCGGCCGCCGGCGTGTCGGAGGGGCAGGACTGTGGGGTCCCGCGGTGGCACCGGCCGGCTGGGGCGGCCGTTCAGAGAAGGCCGGGGGTCGTAACCCCCGACTGGCAAAGGGAGTGGCCCCCATGTGGGGGATGTGGTTTTAAAACAGGGGGGCAGTGCACCCCACCCTTCTGCGGCGGCTCGACCAGCGCCGATCGGGCCATGCGGGCCGCGCCCGTGCCAGGCCAACCGGCCGCCCAGGCCGGGCCGGGCCGGGCCGCGCCGGCAGGACCGGGCCACACCGGTGGGGCTGGGCCGCACCCACCGGGCCGGGACATGCCCCAACAGGCCAGACCCGGACCCGGTTCAGGCCCACCCAGGGGGTCTTGGGCCGGGTCGGTCCGGGCCCAAAACCCCCTATTTTCGGACAATTCCGTTCAAACGCCCGTATCGTGGGCTACAAACCTCTGATCGACGCACCGTTAGTTGTGATGCAATCCTTGGATCGAGACGATTGTTTCGGTATATTACAATCAAGGTTTCAGAGAACTTTGGGTATGGACGGGTTGGTTCGAACACAAAACCAACCGGGCCCTCGGAGTGGAAACACTTATAACTTGAGCTCCGGATGTCCGATTGACATGCCGTCAGCTTTGTTGGTTTCCTCTTAGTGAGACGGACCTTTTGAATTACTCAGATCGAGGTTTGGACATAGTTGGAGTGCACTCGGGTTGGTTTTGACTTAAAAACCAACCGGGCCCCTGGAACAAAAAAGCCAATAACTCTCAGACCGGGCATCCGATTGACGCGCCGTCTGTCGCGTTGAGTTCCTTTTGTCGAGACAGAACTTTGGGATACATCAAATCCAGAATACGTTTCAGTTGATGTATTGACCCCCCTTTGGCTCGTGGAGCAGACCCTCCCGGAATCGAGCATACTGTGTGCAGGAACCCTAGAGCTGGCTGCGACTGCGACGACGATGATGACTGCACTGAAATCCTCCGTGGGTTCGGCAGCGACGACGACTGCACTGAAATCCTCCGTGGGTTCGGCAACGATAAAGACTGCACTAAAATCCTCTGTGGGTTCGGCAGCGATGAAGACCGTACTGAAATCCTCTGTGGGTTCGACGACGATGAAGACTGCACTGAAATCCTACGTGGGTCCCAGCTTAGATGAATCAGTGGGTATATCTGATCATCTCTATCACCTTACGAAGAAGTATACCTATGTGAGCTGAGTCTTGACTTCCAATCATTGTCTTCAATATGATTGAATAGCTTTCCTTTGTGGATTGGGTTGTGTTATCCTGTGTGGATTGGGTTGTACTATCCTGTGTGGACGTGATCGAACTTGGGCTCAGATGTTGGAGCCGAACTGGAATTGATGACTTAGGTATATTTATGGGAATATACCCAAGTAGTGTTGTATGTTACTTCGTGATTGTATCTTTCCTTTGTGGATTATCCTTTGTGGATTTTGGGAGACCTTCAGGGGTCTCGGGGTCCCTACTGAGTAGCGTATACTCACCCCTGTATGGGATATGCCCACACTACATTGTGTTGGATACAGACGACGGACAACGCTGATCGTGGTTGAGGCTTGTGGAGCAAGTTGGTACCTGGAGGTGGACCACCGGGCGGGACATACACGGAGCGGACGGCTGGACCCGAGGAGCTGAGGAGGCTATCTGTACCCACCCTTCAGGTGGGACTTCAGTGGATGGCTCAACGTTGCTGCTTTACTTTCAATTGCTGTACCTTCTTTCCAGTTGTACTTTACTTTCAGTTTGGGTTTTTATTATGTCCCATTTACTTTCCGCACTTACTATTGTAAGCATTTTTACATAGTGTTTACTTCTTCTTGCTTAATCTGTGGTGTTTGATTACTTTATAAAGGCAATACCTTCCCCATTTTGTCAGGTTTTACGCCTTGGTGCTAGTCGCCAGCCCCTGGCCTATGGGAGGTGGGCTTGGGGTAGTCACGGCACGGGTCCCGAGGACGGGTTGTGACATAATCCCAAAAAGTTAGAGTTTGCTACCACTTCCCATATAGAGCTTCATAAGGTGTTATTCGAACGCTAGAATGAAAACTATTGTTATATAAGAACTCCACTATGGAAAGTTTCTGATCCCAACATCCTTGGAAATCCAGTGAACATTTTATCAACATATCCACTAGATTTCAATGGTTATTTTATATTAACCATCCATCCAAGGGTGATAATAAGTATTTAAGCTCATTTCTATATCCAACGCTTGCTGAAATATTTTCCAACACATCAAGGTAAACCAAATATCTTGATAAAATAAAATAGAGAGTGAAAATCCATTAAGTATTAGAACTTACCTTATGTATATCTTTGTGATTTGGTCAAGAGATAAATATTACTTGATAATAATGAAATTTTTTGACTTTGTAAGGCGATCAACTACCACCCATATGGTGTTATTACCTTTAGGAATCATATAGAGACCTACAAAAAAAATCCATGGTTATGTTTTCAAATTTTAATGCCGGTATAGTAAATGGTTACATCATAACCTTATAATTGTACCACTCATCATTAAACTATGGTAATACCAAGCGTCATGATACAAATTTTGCAATCTCTCTCTTCATGTTATCTCACTAGAAGTTTTTTTTAAAATATAAATACATCTTAGTGTTTCATAGATTAATATATAAGGATAAGTTGTACACATCATACTAAATTTCCCTATTTAGTTATATTTTTTATGTTACACATATCTATGTTCCAAACCTTATAACTATATATTTATCAAAGTTAAACTGTAGAATATTCACTATATTTTTATATAGAACCTCATAATCCTTCTAATCCTCCTTGTTCCTCTCAAGAATATATGGTTGAGAAGTCATTTGAGTAATGTAGGATGATGATACTTTTATTATTCCCATGTCTATCCTCTGTATTTCAATGAAGATTGAATCCCTTACAATTCTCATCATGGATAGTTTTGTAGGATCCTTTCTCTTCAGAGCATCTAACACTTCGTTTTCCTTCCTAGGATGGAAATGGATTGAACAATTATAATCCTTGATCATATATAACCACCTTCATTGGTGCATATTGAGATATTTTTGCGTGAAAATATACTTTAGGCTTTTATGGTTCATATATATGTCACACTTCTCACCATATAGATAATTTTAAAAAAAATTCAATTCACAGATCACTAAAACCAATTATAGATCATGATTTGGATAGTTATACTCACAGATCTTTAATTTTAGTTAGGCATAGGATATTAACTTTCCATATTTTATGATTACAAGACCCAATCCATTTTTGGACTCATCATCGTAGATCACAAATCCTTCCCCACTAGTTGGTAATGTGAGCACATATGCAGTGATTAACCTCTTCTTCAACTCCTTAAAGATATCTTTATATTCACAAATCTAGACAGACTTGACTCATTTCCAAGTTATCTTGGTTAGTGTGCTTGAAAATCATGATAAGTTTCTAAAAAATCAATGATAATACCTATCCAATTCAAGGAAAATTAATATTTCGATCACAAATATTGGTCTTGACCATCCTTCATTTACCTCAGTTTTTTAAGAATCCATAAATATGAATTTTTCTAGTGATAACATGCCCTATAAGATTCAATTTATCCATATAGAACTTATTTTTAATATACTTTACAAATACATTTTCCTTTAGCAAAGTCTTTAATATAGTATCAAAATACTCCTCATACTCCTCCTTACTTTTAGAGTAGATAAGAATATCATTTATAAATACTACCAAAAATTTGTTGAGGAAGACCTAAAGACTCTATTCATTAAGTCCATGAATATTTAATAAGAATTAGTGATTCTGAATGGAATCAATATGAAATCATAGTGCCCATACCTTATACGAAAATTAGTCTTGGGTATATCAACCTTGTTCAATTTTACTTGATAATATCCCAACAGAATATCCACCTTAAAGAAGTATTATTATCCAAATAGTTGACTGAAAATTTCATAAATCCATGGGATATGATACTTGTTATTTAACATGATCTTATTGATCTTATAATAATCAATGAAGAGGTGCATTGACCCCCACTTCTTCTTGATAAAGAGGATTGATGCCCCCCATGGTGAAACACTTGGGTATATAAACTCTTTATCTAGATTCTCTTGCAGTTGCTTCTTTAAATATTCAAGTTCAATAGTGAACATTATATATGGAGTATTTGATATTGGAAAAGATATAGGTATAATATATATTGATAACTCAACCTCTCATTTATGAGGAAGATCATAAAATTCCTTAGGAAACACATCAGTGAATTCCCTCATAACGGGCATTTATTAAAGGATGATATTTTCATTAGTGTCAATCATTTGACCAAGATATTCTTTCTCATAGGTAAATAATATCCATGCTTGAGATAATTATAACAAAAAAGATTCATCCTCCTCCTTTCAATTTTATAGAATCAGATGATGATTTATGATACAAAGAGTGATTTCCTTGTCTCAACAATTTATGTTGTATCTATATAAGGAAAGCCAATACATGCCCAGAATAACATCAAATTTTTATAAAGGTAGTATTAAAATGTTCTTTGGGGAATTTATCCTAAAAATTTGGATATGGGAGGATTTATATGCTTTATATTTAATAATTAACCCATTCTCCATCTTCACCGATAGCTCTACTTCCATGTTTTGTGGTGGTTCTTGAATAGGTTTACTAAACATGAATGCTATAAAAGAATTGTATAACTGGAATAAAATTGTATTATCTCTATCCTTGAATGAATAACTAGTTTATATATCAAAAATTTATTATTAGTATCTATCTCAATAGTTGTGATGTCATAAGACCTCCCTTTATATCTAGGCCTTATATGTTGTTTTCATTAGTTATCATAAAAAACCCTTGGCTTAGTGAATTGATTCACATCGTGTACTTATTTCTTATAGTTGATGAATTGGATAATAGGCCAAGGATTGACTAAATAATTCATTTCATTCATTAGATTAGTAGGTTTTTCCTAGAAAAAATTTCTAGCTAGTTTCCTTTCTTTCCCACACCCAAATCAATTTCTCATCCCCTTTAAGAAATTTACAGGATGCTTCTTCCCATAATTTTGAAAAATGGATCATTATAATTTATTTCCCCCATGAGATTTATTTGTAAAAACATTGGAATTAAAATAAATATTCCACTTATTATCTCCAAACCTATGATACCCTTGCAATTCACTGATCTCTATTTTGACTTTGAGGGCACATCAAAAAATTTCCTCAGAGTTTTCAAAATCCTGAATGGATAAGGATTAATTTACTCAACTTTTTCCCACCAAATAAGAGGTAAAATTTACTTTCATGGGTAATGAAAAATCCAGAGGTGTATCTTGAAAGTATTTTGAAGTTTTCTTCATAATACCTAATGTATCTGTCATCATTTTTCTGGAGTCTAAGGAAAGCCCTCGTCATTTTAAGTCGGAGAGTGAAAGAAAAATATTTATTAAAAAATATTTTTTGGAATTTCTTCTACTCCATCACTTAGATATCATCACCATGATTAATATTTTTGATCAACATCCACTATGATTAAATTATCATTCCATATGGTAAAAAACCATCATGGACTTCTCTTCCTCAGAGCATTGGAGGATGGAGAAGATATTCTCAATGGACTTGATCCATTGTTATGTTATTAGGGGATTATAAGATCCAATGAAATTAAAAGTAATTTTTCATATAAAGGTATCAATTGTAACTTTATCTTTATTATGTGGATTTGGGTATTCTTCTTGATTTAGTTTTCTATTAAAAACATAATTTTATTGATAAAGTACTATCATGAAGTTCACGATTCCTTTTCTCACTGAGTTGGGAATCTTATTTGGGCAGTCAAAACATTACCCCTCACATTAGTTGTTGACTTGGTTCCTCCTATTTTCAAACATTAAATAGAATAAAGAGAAACTTAGTAATGATTATTTTTAAACTATTAAACACATAAATGAGAAACCATTAACATTAAAGGGATAAATCATAAATGAAATATATTCCTTTACCTATGAATTTATAGGTTTTAATCTAGGTTATCCATGATATATTTCCTAATATAAATTCTTATGGGAATTTCCCCCCTTAATAATGGTTCTTAATGAGCTTGTGAATTTAACAAATCATATACCTAGGGAGTATCAAACCAAGTGTGATACAAGGCCTGTTTTCATGCACCGAGTGATTTAAATGTACCGAATTTTTATAAAGGTATAGATTCATTTAAATTCAATCAAACCCTCATTAAGTTTTCCTTTTAGACATAAACCCCGACAACCATTCCTTTAAGCTGATTGGTTTTTTATATTTGGGAAGAAATTTAGAAGGTGGGATGGAGTTAGATGTAAAAAAAATCATGATATTAAAGCAATTCATGATGTGAATTTCTCTGGCCTGACCCCAAAATTTTTATTATAGAATGTGAATTAAATTAACATTGTGAATCCTATCCATGATGTGAATTGATTTTTCCTGGAAGAAAAGGAGAGCTTGAGAAATTCACAATGTGAATATTTTATGACCCTTTTAAAAGGTCTATAACCCATCATTTGAGGTATTCCCCTCTTTTCTCTAGCATCATCCACATGAGAATCTCATCTACCCTCTTCACCTAGGCTTTGATCTCCCACCTTCCCCCAGACTCCATTTTCATCACTGTTAGTTGCATTGGATTCATATTGGTAAGAGTTTAAATCCTCTTCCTTCATTTCTTTGTTTATTCTGCCATATTTGGCACTATTTTTGTGCGAGCTAATATGAACTATTTTTAGTTCATTTTCTTATTTTTCTAATTTCTTCCATTATAGCTCAATTTAAAGGACAAAAATGGATGAGGGATCTTTTAACACCATAAGTTAGGTGGTATAGTATGTTTTCCCTAAAGATGAGTCATTTTATACCATGAACCATCATGCCAAATGCCAAAATTTCCATGCGTTGCTTTAAAATTAATATTTACTTTATTCTAAATTATTTTTCATGTTAGAAGTTCTCCATGTACTATTGTTTATGGTTGGAGGTTCCCCAACTTAACTAGATCTATCACTTAGGGTGTGATTATGTGATTTCCATTAATTATTAAATATTTATATGGCCAAAACACCTTCTAAGTGGTGTTGATTACTACCCAATTGGATGCCCCATTATAATTAAAGGGGAAGAAAGTCGTATGAACACTTCACATAACTTCCCTATGATCAAGGATATGACCTTAGTTAAATTTAATAATAAATGAATTATAATTCAACACTTGAGTTATCATAAGGAATGACATAACTTATATAAATATTATTTATAGGTATCATGTCCCTTCTATTTGTGATACTCAGAAAAAGTGACCCACATAATTGTGATACTCAAGCAAGGTGACCCAAATTATTGTGATACTCATGAATTGATACCCACATACTCATAATACATGGGTAAGGAGACCCACATACTTGTGATACTCAGGCAGGGATACCCACATATTTATGATAATCGGGTAAGGCGACCCAAATATTTATGATACTCAGACAAGGTAACCCACATACATGTGATAACTGGGAAAGGCATCCCAAATGAAATGTGATAACTGGGCAAGGTGTCCCAAATGAAATATGATAACAGGTAAAGATATCCTAAATGAAATATGATATATGACCATGGAATCCCTTGACATTCTATGAGATTCATAATACTACCCATGAATACCTAAGTTACACCTCGAGTCCTAGATAGTAGTAATATCCACATATATAGATATAAACATCACAACTTATATAGACCATATATATGTATATATATATGGTTACCTATTCAGAGATCATCCATATTAGGTTGAAGCAGGTAGTGTCTTCTTGGTGTACTTTAGAAACCATAAATTTCCCATTTATAGCTTATATTCCTATTTACCTTATTATACATGCACACTGATCATTTTATATGAACCAATTGGATTTTACTTAACACCATTGGTGGTGGCCTACTGAGTATATCTCACACTCTATTTGGGACACTGGTCGGTACCTGAACAGGTCTCATGGATGCAGGTAGGGGAAAAAGGAAGCATCTGACTATGGATGCTTGATTGTTTACTTAGGATGGAGTATAAGAGTAGAGGACCAAGCTTTTTCTCATGATACTATTGAGGGTAGTTTTTGGAATTTTTGTATTTTTTTATATCATGATGCATATTCTTGTACCCCTATCCATTTTTATATCAAATGGCATAACATCATTTTGCGTATGAAATTAATTTAGCTTCCTCTTTTTGATTATGTTTTGATAATTTATTATTATTTCAATACTGATTGTTTATTATAATTTCTATTTTTTACTGTTATTATATACCATTGTGTTACAATCTAATCAAGGGGGTATAGTCTCCCCACTCTTGAGGTCATGTGGCCAACCGAGATCGAATAATTTGGAGTGAACCAGTTTTGGGATGCTAAAAAGTGGCATCATAAGATCTTTTTACTTTTGTATTACTGTTTGGGTATTATAAAGGACACTAGAAATGTGTCTAAATTTGGTAATGTGCCTATGATTGGGAGTGGATAACTCACATATAGGGGAAATCCAAATTACATGGGATGTGAAATTTCTATTTTGTTTTGTACCTATTAAAATTGTGATGATTTTACCATTGGTTGATGCACATGATTTGCAAGGTTATTATTATTATTATTATTATTATGGAATTCCCTTTACCTTGGACTGATGTGAAAAGGGGTATCATCTCATGAATCATTATAGGAACTCAAGGATTCACATTTCATGCATTATACAATGCCATATATGTATATATTATTGTTTTCATTGCTTGTATTACATGATATTATTGTAAGTGACTTGAATGTTATATATGAAATTATGTTAACATTTCTTACCAGGATAAAATAATTTAATTAATTAAAGTGGTTTCATCAACCTAAATGGGGTTTACCATATATATCTTGATGAATACACCTTAATTAACCAGTTATGTCATGTTTGAGCCATGGTCTACTAATTCCATGGGATAAAATGATAGTTTATTTCATTACATGAATTTCAATTTTAATTTATAAATAATGTAATTATATAAATTGGGAAGGGTAATTCATTCAATAAAATCAATTTACATGACCTATTACATCTAGATACCATATATAAGGAATATTTCACAAATACATGACATACCAATTGCAATTTATAAAGAGGATTGGATTTTAAAAATTGGGAATATTGACACATCTAACAAGACTATGATATCTATATACATATACATGATTAGGACCTTGAATAAAATTTATTTATTTTTAAACGAAATGGTTATTGTTAAATGGGGATTCCAATTGCAAGATAAATTGTGTTTTCCTCAATAACTTCAATTAACACTCCATAAACTTAGACCTATTCTGTGTGATGTGAGACCTTGAACCTAACTCAACATTAGTATTAGGTAGTAGGTAGTGTCCCTTGTGACTTATATGACCTTTATTATCACTGATACCAATATTTAGGAGTAGGTAGAGAGGAGTGAATTGTTTATAGGAAGGATTTTTACCTATAATTTTCTATTATAATTGATCCTATCTATTTTTAAATCTTATCTGAGTAGTGAATTTAGAAATTTTAGAGCTATTCCACCACAATATCCTCAATTTTTGTTCCAAGAAGGTTGTGAATATCATGCTCCTGAGGTGGTGAGCCCTGATCCACCAGTGTTTTCTCCCTTAGTTCCACCCAAGGAACCTCTTACTATTCCTATTATGGGTGCCAATTCTCAATTATGAGAGAGTTTCCTATAGTTTATGAAGCCTGTGAAAGGAGCTCCATGACCTACCCCTACTATGGTAGAGTTGACATGAGAATTCTAGTAGTAGTATCCATCGACCTTCTCAGGGGATGTTGGCCCTTGGGCTAATGAGTAATGGTTAGAGGTCATGTTATCCATATTTGAGAATATGAGGACACCTCCAAAGATGAGGGTCAAGATTGTGACTTATATTCTTCATTATTCTACCAAGTATTGGTGGGAAGTGACTACCAAGACGGCTCGACATCAAGGTATGGTCTGGGCGTAATTTCAGACAACATTCTATTATTACTTCTTTCCACAAACACTGAGAGAAGACCATGCTAGGGAGTTTATGAATCTATATTAAGGTCCTATGTCTATGATGGAATATTTGGTTCATTTCACCGAGCTTCAGTTCTTTACAATAACTCTTACTAGTGAAAAGTTAACGATAAAAAGATGTTTTGAGGATGGGATTGTATACGCCATTTGATCATGAGTGAATGTATTTTGATTGAACACTATTTTTGAAATAGTAAATCAGGCCCTCATTACCAATAAAAATATGAGGGAATATGAAATTTTGGTATAGATAGGTTCCTTGTTGAGACATGGTAATTATTATTTGAGCAAAATGAAGCATCGCTTTGAGTCTATACATGGTGTTAGAAATAGTCATATGACACCTAATTATAGTTATGTAGTGTACCACCAATGTGGAAAGATATGAAACAAGAATCCCTAATATCCTAGAGATCCCATTGAATACTGAGGTTGTATTAGGTTGGGACATCTATAATGCTTATACATGACTCTTCTATCTATGACTAGTGGGAGGGGATCCATATCAGTTCTTCTATCAGGATCAGTAGCACCTCACCAGGTAGGTAGTTGGAGTACTACTGGTCGATCAAGCTAAAGAGGTGGGAATGGATGAGTTATTCAATCTCTAGAAATTTAATTACAATAGAGTGAACTTTCTTAAGGTAGATGGGTTGTATCTCAGGGCCACAGATTTGGCCATGTCTATGCAGTGCACCCTACTCCTAAGCGATTTGGGTATTCAATGTGTGGAGTTCCCTCCTGTAGTGGATCATTACAGGGACATATTTCCTGATGAATTTTCTAGGTTTCCTTCTATGAGAGAAGTGGATTTCACTATTGATCTAGTTGTATGAGATAAATTAGAATCCATTCCTCTTTAAAGGATGAAAATCTACATAGAATTAGGAACTTAAGAAGTAGTTAGAGGATTTTGAAGCTTAGGGTTTCATATGACCCAATACTTTACCATGGGGTTCACCTATCTTTTTTACCTATATGGTGGATGGTACCCTCAAGCTTTGTGTGAATTATCACCAGTTGAACCAACTTATGGTCAAGAATCGGTATTCACTACTTCGTATTGATGTTATCTTCAACCCTTTATGAGAATAAAATATTTTCTCTAATATTAATTTGAGTTTAAGCTAACATCAAGTGCATGTTAGGCTGTTAGATATACCATGTACAATGTTCCAGAGTAGATATGGTCTATAAAATAATTTGGTCCTACTATTAGGTATCATGAATGGACCCAAAGTTTTTATGGAATTAATGAATCAGGATTTCTACCCATATCTAGATTCATTTATGGTAGTCTTTGTGGATGATATCTTGGTGTATTCTCGTACTCGATATGAAAATGTCAAACTTCTTGAGATCATGTTGAATACAACGAGAGATAATCATATGTATTATATGATCACCAAATTATAATTTTGGAATGATGGGTTTTAATTCATGGGTTATATCATCTCATATATGAGAGTATCTATTGACATAAAGAAGGTGAGACTTATGGTTTCCTAGAAGCATCATATGAACATCTTCTATATAAACAGTTTTTTTAGGGTAGGATGGATATTGCAAGCATTTCATTATGGTATTATCATACATAGAAACACCTCCCATGGGATTTACTAAGAAGGTTGTGAAGTTATTTTGGTATGAATCCTATGAAGCAGCCTTTCTGGAGTTAAAAGAGAGATTGAATTTAGTGTTGATCCTGATTTTTTTAGAGCCAATAAAAAGATATATAGTCTATTATGATGCATCATGAATTAGTATAACAGTAGTTATGATGCAGGAAGATTGAGTTTTTGAGTACGAGTGTTCCCACCTAAGATCTCATGAGTAGAATTACACTAAACATGTTCTCGATCTAGCATATTTGGTTAATAACTTATGATGTTAGAGGTATTATCTATCAGGGAAGTTGTTTTTCATTTACATAGACAAAAAAGTATCAAATACATTTTCACATAGTGTGATTTGAATCTTAGGTAGCATAAGTGGGTAGAATAACTATAGTCATTCAACTTTAATTCACTTATACTCCTCAAAAGGGATATGTAAGAGCTGACACCTTGAGCTAGAAGACTCAGATGTAGGCTATCCAATAGGCCAGTAGTGAGTGGAATTTGATGGCCCTATTTTCTGAGATGCACCTCGAGGTTCAAGAATTTCATGGGAAGACCATTTTAGCATATTTGGTAGAGACATATTACCTTATATAATAGGCAATGATGAGACAAATTTTAGATCTCAAGGGCCTAGTTATGAGGTAGAGTGTCTTAGGAGAGGACCTACCACCTGGCTTGGTTATCATTAAGGAAAATATTATGCACATCCTTGGATGCATCTGGGTTACTTCATACATACGGGAAGAGTTGATGAGGGAGTCTCATGCCTCCATTTAGGTAGTTCACCCTGAGCTTACTAAGATGTAAAGAGATGTACATTGTCAGTATTGGTGGCTAAGTATAAAGAAATAGACCATGGGTTTTATCACATGGTGTTCCACTTGTTAGTAGGTGAAGGTGGAGCACCAGCAGTCTACTAGAATTTTATAGCCTCTGTCCATTACTGAGTGAAAATGGGATGATGTCACCATGTATTTTGTAACATTATTAATGATATCCCCTCGAGGAAGCGATGTGTTATGGGTGATCAACACTAGGTTGACCAAGGTTGCATACTTTTTATCAATCAAGAAGACCTTTTCAGTAGAATATATTGGGTGGGTTTAGCTTAGAGAAGTTATACACCTTCATGGTGTTCCAATTTCTATCATATAAGATATGGATTTTTGGTTTACATTGTGGTTTTGGAAGGGGTTCTAGAAATCCCTAAGTTCACAGGTGCATCGGAGTACAATATACCACCCTCATATCGATTACTGGTCTAAGTGTATTATATGGGTGTTAGAGTACATGATCCGAACATGCGTCCTTGATTTTTGAGGTTATTGGGAGAATAAACTACCACTTGTCAAGTTTTACTAAAATAAAACCACTCAGATAACTATTCAGATGACTCCCTGTGAGGCCCTATATGGTAGGATGTGTCATTCACCCCTGTGCTGGTTAGAGGTAGGAGAGTCAGAACTGATGGGACCTCATCTCATTCAAGATAATTTCGGGTAAGTAAAACTTATTCATAAGTGTAAGACTATATCTCAGTCTCAATAGAGGTCTTATAATGATCTTCCACACCAAATTCTAGAGTTTGATGTGAGACATTAGGTCTTTCTATGAGTTTCTCCTAGATTGGGTCGTAGAAGGATTCAAAGAGAAGGAAAGATATCACCTTGTTAGATCGAGACTTTCAAGATATTGGAGAGAGTTAGGCTGGTATCCTATCAGTTATATTTACCTTAGAGGTACAGAGCCACGCATGACATATTCCATGTATCATATCATCGTAGTGATTATTCTAACTCATATAATTCATTTGATCATGATGATATCAAGTTGGACACAAATTCAACCTTTCAAGAGTATCCAGTATGTATCATTGATTGGAGCATGAAGGTTCCATGAGGCAGGCTAGTTCCTCTAGTATGAGAGATATAGAAGTATGGTCATATACAAGACAAAACCTAGGATAGAGAGGCTAACATACATGCTTAGTATCCAAAACCTTTCTCAGGATATGTTTTACCAATCTCGGAAGGGAAAATCGGGGATGAATTATTTTAAGGAGGGAAGCTTGTAACATCCCAAAATTTTAGAGTGGTACAGATTATTTTAAATTTGTTCAAACCCTTGTTAAATTTAACTTTTGGGATTAGACTCTAGTAATCAATCCTTTAGCCCGGTTGATTTTTTTTCTTTGGGAAGAAAGGTAATAGGTGGTTCAGAGCTAGATATAGAAACAATTCACGATATGAATTGGTCTAGCTAGACCCTATGAATTTTTATCACAAGATTCAAATTCAATGCACATCATGAATTTTATCCATGAAATGAATAGGTTTTTTATGGAAGAAAAGAGAACTCATGGAATTTATGAATTGAATTCTATTCACATCCTGAATATGTCATATCCATTTTAAAAGGGGTAGAATCCCTTATTTATGTTGCTCCCATATTTTCTCTAGAAGAATACATGTGAGGATCTCCTCCACCCTCTCTCCTAGACTTCGATCTCCTACCTTCATTTGGACTCCATTTTGATCATTTTTAGTTGCATTGGATGCGTATCATTAAGAAATCCCTTCCTTTTCCTTCCTTCTGTCATTTATTATTTTGTCTTTGGTGTTATTTTTATGAAAGTTAATATACCCTATTTGTAGGAAAATTTTCTATTTTCTGATTTCTTCCATTATATCTCGATTTAAAGGAAAAAAATGGATGAGGGGTCATCTATTTCCATAATGAAGGTGTTATAGTATCTTTTTCCTAAATGCAAGTCATTTTATAATATGTTCCTTCATGCCACACACCAAAAATTCTATGCGTTTCTTTAAAATTAATATTTTCCTTATTATAAATTTTTTTCCATGTTATAAGTTCCCCATTTACCCTTTTTTATGGTTGGAGGTTACCCACATCGACCAGAGACAGCCCTTAGGGTGTGATCATGTGATTCCATTTAATTATTAAATGTTTATATGGCCACACCACCTTCTAATTGGTGTTTATTTATACCCAATTGGATGGACCATTGTAATTAAAGGGGAAACAAGTGAAACAATCACTTTACATGACTTCCCTATGATTAAGGATATGAACTTAGTTAAATGGCATGATAAATGAATTTCAATTCAACCCTTGGCTTATCATAAGGATTGAATGACCTTATATAAATATTATTTATAGGAATGACATCCCTTCTATTTGTGATACTCGAGAAAATAGAACCACATACTTGTGATACTTAGACAAGGAAAACACATACCTATGATACTCAGGTAAGGAGACCCACATACTTTTGATAATCGGGCATGGTGACCCAAATACTTGTGATACTCGGGAAAGGATACCCAAATATTTGTGATACTCGGGCAAGGTGACCCACATATTTGTGATACTCAAGAAAGGTGAACCACATACATGTGATAACTAGGAAAGGCATCCAAAATTAAATGTGATAACTAGGAAAGGCATCCCAAATGAAATATGATTAAAGGGAAATGTTTCCCAAATGAAATATGATTTGTAGGAAAAATGTCCCTTGACATTCTATGAGATTCATACTACTACCCATGGATACCTGAGTTATGCCTCAAATCCTAGGTTTTAGTAGTATCCATATATATGGATATAAATGCCACTATATAATAAGACATATATATGTATACATATGGTTACCTATCCAGAGATTATCTGACTTAGGCTGAAGCAAGTAGCATTTCTAGTGTCCTTTAGGAACTAGAGCCAACCTGTTTATAGATTATATTATTTTTTACCATGTTATAAATACACACTACTCATTTTATATGTACCAGCTAGATTTTACTAGACACCATTGGTGGTGGCCTACTGAGTATATCTCACACCCTATTTGGGCCAATGATTTTTATCTGAACAGATCACATTGATACAAGTAGGGAAAAAGGGAAGCATCTGGGGTTGGATTATTGATTTTCTACTTAGGATAGAGTATAAGATTATAGGACTAAGCCTTTTCTCATGATTCAAGTGGGGATAGTTTTTTGGATTTTTTTTTATTTTTGAATAGCATGATGTATATTCTAGTACCCCTATTCCCTTTTTGTATATCACATGACATAACATCATTTTGTGTATGACATTACTTCAGATTTATCCCATTGATTATGTTTGGATGATTTATTATTATTCCATTACTGTTTGTTTATTTCCATTTTCAATGTTTACTATTATAATATAATGCTGTGTTACACTTTGATCATGGGGGTATAATCTCCCCACTAGATCATCACAGACCCTCATTGCTAGTCAGAATACGGGGAGGTGTTCTTGAGGTCATGTGGCCAACTCGGTTCAATTACTTAGGAGTGAACTGGGCCTGGGATGCTACAAGAATGATTGAGTCTATCTCAATGCACCTATTTTAGGGTTATTACCACTAGACACAACTATACTATATTAAAATATACTTTTAATATCCATAAAAGGGTTTATTTTCTGAGAAACCAATTAATCTATACTTTCAAAATTTTGGGATGTTTTCCTATGTTTAGTCTTATCCATAAGTATTTCACTATAGTTTTATAATCTTAATCCAAAAAATAAATAGAATTTTCTCTGATACCAACTATGAAAACCCATATCTTTAAAACAATTTATTTCATGATTTATGAGATAATGGTACACTTAATAAAACCCTATAAGATTGTGAGGCCTACTATCTTTAAAAAATTAAATAAATGAAATAATGACTTAAAACATGCATAAAACATCATTATTTAAAAACTTAAAAACATGCCTTTAAACTCCTTTTCTCTTATAAAACTGCATGGGATAACCTAGGGACATACATAAGAAAGGGGTGAGCTATAAATCCTAGTAAGGGAATAATCAAATCATAACATGATAAAAGTAATAAATTTGAGTTATTAGGCATATAAATGAGACATAAAATGTATTAGAATCATAATATTGAATAATGAGGCATGATATAGTATAATAACATCAAGGCAACATGGGAATGCAACAATAACATAAAACATGAAATAAGCATAAATTAAGGATAACTACGAAGACAACATCACATGGTGGGAAAAGGTCCCATAATGGATTAGGTTCACTCCCTAATCCCATATATAATTTCTTACGTGACCAAAAAAATACCCAAAATATTGGATAACTATATAATTCTGGGCTCACCCGTCACTTTCATATCATGTACAAACATAAGTATGCCACAAAAATCATACAACATAAGGATATATTTTACGATTTTTAACCCCATGATTAAGGATTTTGGATTATATACATGTAATCTCTAATAAATTAAGTATAGGTACATCAAGGTGAATACCCTTGAGTGGAAATGTGGAAGGGTATTCACTACATAAATGTTTGGCATGGAAAATCATAGGATAATTTCTACAACATAAAAAAGGTACATAAATATTCATAGAATATTTAAATGAGAATTAAAGGGGTATATCATCACATCAAAATAATATGGATAGTAAGAGGAAATTTTTAAAACATATACCAATATGGAAAATTAAAAAACAAAAGGCAAAATATAAATATGGTTCTTGAATAAAGAGAAGAATGAGAGGATCCCTTACCTTGATAGGGTGATTTTCAAATATTAGGATGAGACTCTTATACAAAGACACTATTTTTTTCTTCTAAGACATTGATATATTTCTATATATATTTTCATATCCAAGTGCTGAGATGGAATGTGATTCTGAGGCCCGATGCGCCCAAAATTAATTTTATAAAAATATTAAATATATTTTATATTGAGCATGCATGGTTTCTTAAGGAAAATGGGATATCACTTAAATGGAATCTTAGATCTGAAATCTGAGACAACTACTGAGTCTAGAGTATGATTTTTACCCTAAACATGACCTAAAATAGGTCAATGTGGGATATTTGGATAAAATGGATGTTGGTGGTACATTCAATGGATTAATTAATTGATTACACTAATTAATTAATTAATAAAACTAACAAAAATAAATCTATAAAATCCCTATTATTTCAAATTATCTAGTGTTGGATTCTTGTTCCTAGGATAATTGAGAGAATCTTCTTCCTCCTTCCATTGGTGAATCAAGATCCGATGATGACGAGACTCCGGATCAAAGAAGATCAAAGCACAACGAACATAAAAACTCCTCTCAATCATTGGAGAGCATATTATTCATTGATAAATGATACAATATCAATGTAGAGAACTTCATTTGTGAATTTTTCCTCCTTTTATTAAATTTATGAGCATGATCAATCCCATTATTTTATTTGGGCTAATTATGGACAATTGCATGTTCCAACATACTCACATTAATTTGTTTATTCAATTGTTTTATCAACCAGATCATCCCAATTTTATTCGCTTGATATGAATTCTTGTAAAAATAATATTAAACCCTTTATCTTGTGTATTTATCCCAAAATTTATTTGATTTAGTCACTGTTAGACCATGGGGTCATGATTTGACATTGCTGGGTAGGAATGAGATAGATGGGACCCATATATTCACAATAGTTCCATATGAGATGAATAGATCAATGATCAAGGATGTATTTGGGTATTAATAATGGTGTAAAGAGTGATGGATTTTGTATCCCAAACCTAACAATGAATAAAAGAGGCACACAGGGTGAGCGACGAACCACCGTGGCAAAAAAATGTGATTTCCAACCACTAGATAGTCGAAAATGATGAACAGAGATAGATCAATAATTTTTCGATGGCTTGGAGTTGATATCCAAATAAATGAATATAGATCTTGGATTTATGGAATAGATCTGATATTCTGTGAAAACTGTGACTACACGTCATGTATTCTGAAGAACACGTAGCATCTAGGGCCTTGGATAGAATAGTTAGGGTTTCACAGAAATACATGTATCACACGCTATGTGGGAGCCCCAAAAGCCACATGGCCTTATACTGATATCCTGACATATACTTCAGGAGTACATGGAAATGGGAATGGTCGGGCACAAACCATGTGATGGGATACATAGACACGACCAGAGACATGGGTGGAACCCTATGTGAAGAGACACGTTGTATACTAAAGTACATAGACATGAGATGGATACACAAACATGGATAGAGAGAACATGCAGGACCCATGGTGGATCAGAAATGCCATGTAAACCCTCTAAATTCCATATATGGATACATGGGAATTGATCTGTGTACATAAAGTGACATGACCTGGTGATAGAGCGGGATTGCATACCGTGTGGGTCCCCTCACATTCTGTGTACCCCATGTTTCCTTTTGAAGAAACTTCAATATCCTTTATCTCCTTTGTTTGGACTCATATTTTGGCCCATAAGTAGCCTATCCTGAGTGTTTTTTCATGTAGAACTTGATGGTGTCCTTTTTAGTGGATTTTGAGTTACAATGCAATATTTTATGGGAAAGAAATATATTTATGTGATGTTCAACATTATTAGTCACTAGAGGCTTTTAGAATAGAACCCTCCTACTAGGATAGGTCATGAGTCCTCTACCTATCTATAGAGTGACACCTTCTAGGAGGGTTGGGCATGGGTCCCCTATCTACTCTTCGAGTTTCACCCTCCTTCTGGGTAGTTCATGGGTCTTTGACCCACTACTATAGTGGAACCCTTCTAATGTGTAGGGAATGAGTTCTCTACCTATTATCTGAGTAGAACCCTACTATTATAATAGGGCATGGGTCCTTGAATGCTAGAGTAGAACCCTATATATGGTATGGGCATGGATCCTATACTAACTAATAGAGTTGAATACTCTATTTAGGCCAAGCATGGGCCTTCTATTGACTATTGAGTGACACCCTCCTATGGAGATAGATCATGGGTACCTAACTATCAGAGTAGAACCCTCCCATCGGGTTAGGGCATGGGTCCTATATCTATCTATCTATTGAGTAGAAACCTCCTTTTGTACTATATAATGGGTAATTTATCTAGATATTGTTTCCCTTTAACTATCCAACACTTTAGAGAGGTGTGTCTTGAATTGGATGTTTTATGCCGGGAAGACACACTAGATGATGGGCATTGACGATGGGCTTCTAGAACTGTTGGTACTATTTTACTAGGCTGGGATGTAATATGAAGATCCCCTTATCCCTTTTTTTAGTTTCTTTGGTTTTATCATATATATAAATATCCATATTGATTGGATTTTGTTTACTCTCTTTCTATGGGTGGCAGAGACATGACGATTAGTCCACCTACCCATTATGTTTATCTTCTTATGGTGAGATGAGGTTAGAATCTTACTTTGAGTTGAGTTGTCTACTATATATATATTCCTATCGTGCCTCTTACAACCCCCTTCATCATTCAAGGTATCCTATTTGGTATGTATATACTCACACCTACATGGTATTTTCCCGCACGTTTCATGTCTTATACAGGCGACAGACAGGTCGGTAGTGACTATATACAGGCGACAGACAGGTCGGTAGTGACTATAGAGGATATTTGGGATAGTTGGTGTGTTGGACCTCATATGGTGGTTAGAGATCAGAGATCAAGAGTAGGGATCTATCAGCTTTCTAGTTTTTTAAGATTGGTATATCTTCTGGTTGGGCATGTATTTTTTCCCTTTACTTTTGAGTTTGCACTATCGTACTCTTGTACACCATAGAGGTTTTGAATGCTTGGTTTATATTCTAGCTGTTGTATCATTTTATTATTATTCCTATGAAATTATTCATTGAGATCATTGGGTGTTCAGATACATCATGCAAAGATGTCCCATTTAGGTTATGCCTTTCGTTGCTTGTCGGCACCCTTGGCCTATGAAGGTGAGCTTGGGTTAGTTATGGATCAAGCCCCATTGGGTAGGATTATGATAGATTGGTATTAGAGAAGTTCATTTATTGGGAAGGTGTTTGGTATATCCCCCTTATGAGTATTTGGTTAGTATTTAGGGAAACAATATCAAAGTGTCTTGAGTGAGAATCTCAGGCCAGGGAATCGAGCGATGGTACGACAACCGACATATCCATTCCCAGGACATTGACTATCTTCTTTTCAACTCAACATACTTAGACTTTGGTTGTAGGGAACAATGATACATGACTCATATAGGATTGAGTCTTTGATTATCCTTCTCGAGTCAACTCCCCGTTATGTATACATATATGCTCATCTGACTGTGGTATGTCTTGATCTCTTTTGAGATTATTCTATGGAGACATCCATAAAAAAATATAGATTTTAGTATTATAAAGATGATCCTATGAGCGATGAAGCCTCAGTTTAGGATGCACGTAGGATTAGTACACTCCATGGGTTACATAACTAGAGGCTGCTAAGGTTCCATGATGATCTAGATCCATAGGTAGTAGAGTATTGGCTTGAGTTGGTGATCCTAGTTTTCAGATTTGTGTAGATCCTGATTGATCAGATGGTTTCACTCACAACAACTGTTCTTAGTAGAGAAACAATTAGTTACAATGGAACCATAAAATAACACACTTATAATGAGAGCACATTGCAGGTTCTGGAGGCATATATTATATAAGTTTCTTGTTGAGCCAGAATCTCTTCTTGGGTGGTTGAGGTCTAGCCCAATCATGTGGTTTGGATATCCTGCTCAGATTGGAACCATTTCAATGGTGATACTCATGGTGATACCTCTCTAAGATGATGCTGGGCATGATTAGAGTCCAATTATGGAGATGTTTTAGTGTGGAATCTGATATTCCAGGAAAAGGGACACTTCCCCCATTGAGATGCGTCCTTGTGATGTGATTCAAAACTGTGAGGATGAGTCAATTCCACTTATATCAAATAGTGTCAAGGTGTGGAAGATGAGTACCTTTGAATTTCATATTTGGGATGTGTGAAACTGATGGGGTGTTGGAGTAGGCCCTGGTTGAGGAGATCTGGCAGACAAGGGAATGGATAAGTTCTCATAAGATAGGGCTTCTGGCTGGGAGGCTCGAGTGTGGTTCGGGGTACGACCTATATCACTACTACTTCAACTATAGTTGTTATAAGAGAGTATAAATCCATATTTAACTATGTGCATCCCATGTTCGAGACCTAGATATACTAGTAGAGGCCTTTTTCTTGACCCTTGTGTTGGAGGATCCTATGGATAGGATCTATAGTCACATGTTTCCACTAATGGGGCAACCTTACTCTACGAGGAGAGAGATCCCCACATGAAGTCTTTTCATAGAGGCAGTGGAACCTATAATTTTTTACTTATTATGAACTGGTTTTTGTCCATCCATGATCTGAGTATTTATACCAGTGAGTATGTTATAGATTCCGGGTTATGGGATTGAGTTTTCCTCTTTGATTTGGAGCAATCCCCGAATAGAGCAATATGAGCTCATTCACAGGAGGTTATAATAGATTTACTAGTTGGCTGGTATTACCATTGGAGTAGTGGATGTTATGAGCTCTCATTTACCTATAGAAATGGTGTGGCATGATAATGTACCAGGTTTACATCCCCACCGTGATATGGACCACTATATAGACTTACACCAGGGATGACCCGATGTTTGTGCGAGCACATTAGATGACCCCATGAGGCTGTGAGAGCTATTGGTGTAGTTAGAGGGTCTACAAAGGTAGGGATTCATAAGTACCAATGTTTTTACCTAGGAATTCCCAATGTTGTTTGTGAAAAAGGAAAAAGGGAGATTGTGACTTTGCATGGATTATCATCACCCAAAAAAATCCATAATAAAGAAAAGGTACCCATTACATCGGATTAACAACCTTGTGGATCAATTGTGAGGTGCGAGTTCCATCTCAAAGATTGATCTTCGGTCTAACTATAACCAGTTGAGAGTTCATAAGGATGATATTATAAATCTGGCATTTCAATGTCACTACAGACACTATGATTTCTTTGTGATTCCCTTTGGTGTGAATAATTACCACACTATGTTTATGGCTTTGATGAACTGGATATTCTAGCCATAATTGGATCAAATTTTGGTTTTCTTCATTAAAGACATACACATATACTTTGTGTCAATGGAGGATCATGAAGAGCACTTGAGAATGGTCCTAGATTTTCTTTTGCTGCACTATATTTATGGAAATCTCTTGAAGTTCCAATTATAGATTCATGAGGTTCACTTTTTGGGGAATTTCATTTCTAATCATGGTTTATCCATGGACCCAGTGAAGATATATATGGTTCTTTATTAGGATCCACCAAAGAGTTTGTTAAAGGTGAAGAGTTTTCTTGGCTTGGTGGGGGTACTATAAGAGGTTTGTGGCAGAATTCTCTAGAATTTCATGCCCTTTAATCACCCAGACAAGGAAAGGGAGGCCTTTTACTTGGACTGAGCAATAATAGAGGGTTTTTGAGGAGTTGAGGCTGAGTCTGATGAGTGATCCTATATTAAGACTACTAAATGAGGGCAAGGAGTACATAATGTATTGTGATGCCTTAAGGGATAGGCTCGACTATGTGTTGATGTGTAAGTAGTTAGTTATCACAAGTGGGTTGAGGTAGTTGAGACCCCATGAGTAGAACTACGTGAACCATGAACTAGATCCAAAATCGATAGTATTCACCCTGAAGATGTATAGGCACTATCTTCTGGGAGATTTCTTCATGGTTTACTCATACCATTATAGTCTCAGGTATATCTTCGTGCAAAGAGACTTGAACTTGAGACAGTAGTGCTAGTTGGAGTTCTTGCAGAACTATGACTTTAAAATAGTCTATAATCTTGGTAAGGGAAACATGGTATAATATTCCTTAATAGGAAATCCTAGGCTCATTTGGTGTAAGAGGCTTCTAAGAAGTTTTCATCTTTACATCCGACCCTAGTAGAGCAGGAGGGTGTATCTTTTTTTACAGTTCATGGTGTTGACTCCTTTTCTCCTTCAATGTGTGAGAGAGTCTGATTTGGTATAAATAGATTGTGAGGGCTTGTGTGACTAGATATCTTGAGTAGATTCACTTGATAGATTTTTTGAAGGATGAAATCACACCATCCATTTCTAGGGATGGACGGTGGTCGCAGTCACAATGTGGGAGGATGTGATGTAAGAGTTCCACACATCTCCTTTGGTTGTACATCCCAGTGTGGGGAAGATGTATAGAGAACATCAACAATAGTTTTTGTGGTCCAAATTATATGAAGCATGGATGAGGGTGTTTTCTGATGCTTCATTTATAACGACCCATACTTTACATACATTTTTAATACTTAAAAATTGAAGCATACTTATTACAACATATAACAAAACCATGAAAGGACCGTATAGGTATAGTGTCTTTAGAAACTGGGAAACATAAACAACTGGTTCATAAAGTATCTACTTTGCCTCCCATTTATTTCATCATATCTAGAGTCCCTTTTTGGAATAGTCTACTTAATAACCTTATTCCTGACCTGGGGAAATAAAACATACAAAAGGGTGAGCTCAAATGCTCAGTAAGGGTAAACAAAAGAAATATCAATCACATCGTATACATAAGCACATAATTTTTGGAAATCTTAACCTGCAAAAGAGATCATAATTTCATAACATGGGATAAATGATGGCAGTGAAATGTAATCACAATAATCATAACTTAAAACATGAAACTTTGTGGCATACACACATAATCATAGAGAATCATTTCTTGTTAGTCAAGACTCATTGCTAAGACTATCTTAGTGGACAAAGTCCCTTTCTGAACCGAGTCACCCTCGTTTCAGTCCTGTTTCACTGAACCAGTATAACCTACAGTTCCAGCCATGTCTATCTCATGTGATATAAAATCTTTACCCAATTCATTGGAGGGAGATATAGGTCCCACCCATCTCATAATGATACCATTCTTATGTGTGCCACAAAATCATAAATCATACATCATTGCATAACCCATGTAATACAAATGAGAATCTTAAACATCATGACATCATAAAACAATTCATATAAGATAAAGGAATTCATAAAAATAATTCCATCACAACATAATCAAATAAATGTAATAATAGGGATAAAAACAGAACCATTTATTATCTTAGATGGAAAATAATTTTGATAAAACACTTGAACTCCATTCTTGAGGAAAATATCCTTTCTTCTTCAAAAACATTTTTCCTTTCTTAACATGTCATAAAAATTTAAACTAAAAGAAGTTGATTAAAAATAAACTTGAAAAATTTTAAGGGAATCTTCTTGGAAATAATGTTTTAAAAATCCATTCATGCCGTATAAGTTAAAAAAACATTCTTCGTACTTTTGTCAGAAAACTCAAAAAGCACCTCGTACAAAAAACAACAAAAGATTCCTTTCATATCTTTTACTAAAAACTCACCGAAGGGTAAAATTTGATTTAAAAAATTGTACGTGGATGGAAATAATATTACATATTGAGGAAACATGGATGTGGATGATAAAATACACCCCAGTAAATACCAAAGTATAAACAATCTCAGATAAAATGAGATTGTGATATATTCCCTTACCTTAGGTCCGACTTGCTTTGTAAGTGTCAGAACCTCCTGTATAATGATTTAAATAATGTTATTGACTTATTCCAGAATCATACTTATTTTTATGATATCATATATGGTAATATTTTTAGCTTCTGAGTAGTAATATTTCATTGCTACTTGTTATTCGGGTGTTTATAACTTTTTGTTCTTATGCGTGTTTTGTCGAATAAATTCTTATTCTTTTCTTTAGGTTATAGATAACTCATTTCCAGAATGGTATTAGTGTAATATATATCATATTAATTCATTCAATTCATTTATATAATCATTATGAAATGAAGATCATGTAGAACGAGTCACATCACATCGTGGAGACGGTATTCCGTACGTACGCACGAGTGATGATATCGTTCCTATGATTGTGGAATTGTATTGGAGTATATGTATACTATTTCAGAATCAATATTACTTTATAATAGTCATATATAGTCATTATTTACACCATTATACCCATCCAAGTAAGGTGGTGGTGGAAAATAGATTACACCACGGCGTGGAGACGGTATTCCGTACGTACGCACGCGCGGTGATTTCTTTTTCCGTAGGATGGATAGATGGTGAAATAGGGTTGTTTCATACTTATAATAACATATCAGTATATGAGTGATACTGATGTTATTACTTAATAATGAAAAAACTAAAGAAGAATAAGTGGAAGAAGAAATAAAGATGAAAGAATCGGTAACAGACATTACCTCTTCTTTGAAGTGCTTCTTTGAGACCTTCTTTTAGGGCACTAAAATTGGTCTTTGAAGAAGACCAGGACCTCTAGGATGTCTCTAGGGAAGTGGAGAGGAGAAAGTGGCAGGGTTTGGCCGATCTTGAAGGCTAAAAGTGGTGTGAGGAAGAGAGGGAGGAGGTGCCCTTTTATAAGGGAGGAGAGGGGCACCTTTGGAATAACTAAAAATATTATTTTATTATAAAGTCAAGTTCGGTTTAAAATAGCTCCAAATTGATTTATTTCGAGGATAAGGTGGGTATGGGTCTAAATCCTCTCATCCAATATAATTTAGACAAGTTTAGGTTCCTATTTTAACCTTATCATTTAGATTTAACATTAAGTTAAATAATTTTACTTTTACCATGTCTTCTTGTGTTCTTATACTATAAGGTTAATAAACTTACTATAAGCAGCCGAACGAACCCCAAGTTGTTTATTATTAATATATATAACCTTATATAAGTCACTTGGATGAAACTTAGATTTTTAAGAATAAAATAACAATTACCAATATAATATTTGTTTTAAAAACTATTTTATGTCAATTTTGACACTATTTAGTAATTGATTTTTGTGAAAATCATAACAGAATTATTAGTTCGAACCAAGTTAATTAAATCAATAATAACATGTCATATTAACCTATAAAATTAGTGGGATTCATAAAAAGTCTCAAATTACATTTATTGTGGTGTTTATAACATCAATTTTGTCAATATTTCATTAATAAGATAATTACTGCATCATCATTGTGTCATAAATAAATTAAATTATTTAATGTCTAAAAATTACAAATAAAATACCATTATGTATGAAATATTTTTAGATTTCTAATGAATATTTATAGTCGAATTTATCTTATTTATAACCCCATATTAAAAATTATTTACTTATTAAACTTTGATTTTAACTATTTTAACCCTTTAAATAAATTAATAATAAATGTCCTAATCTAATCCAAGTGGGCCTAAATGGTCATATTTTATTCCTAAGTTTGTTTTTGGTCGAATTACACTTATCTAGTAGAATTAGTACATGTGTTAGGGTAATAATAATATCATCTTTACCCTTAATTACCCTATTTACTTTTAACCGTGGTAAAAAAAGTAAAAAGTTACTATTCACCAAAAAATTATTTTCATCTCATTGAATCACATTTTACTTACTGATATCAACCGTGTCTCTCAGATTTTTGAAATTCCACTCACAGAAGCGGTAAAATTAAGTTTTATGAAAAATTCAGTTTTTTAACTACCACTTAGTGGTTTCACTATTCATCAAAAATTGAAAGTTTTCAGAAAAATACCAAAATTTTACCCTAGGCTAATTTCGATATTCTGAATCCAAAAATGAAGTCCATTTTGAAAAATAAAATTTATAAAATTTCAAAAATTGGTTATTACTATTTATAACGGCTAGTTTTAATAATATTTTAATAGCATATCGTTGTTTAGTGAAACTCGGTATTGCGTACGACGCAAGCTATCGAGGAAGGTCACAATTTCGTGTAAAGAAATCCAAGAAAGTGTTGTGTAGAAAAAGATTTCTTTGATGATTTATATAACATAAAAGTCTCAGGTGTTACATTCTACCCCCCTTAAAATGAATTTCGCCCTCAAAATTCATCACTTTGTAACAAACAGATGAGGATACCTCTCCCTCATCATATCCTCAAGTTCCCATGTAGCTTCTTCTAATTGGTGGTTCCTCCATAAAACTTTCACGAATCAAGTGTTCTTATTTCTTAGGACTTTTTCGCTACGATCCAGAATCTCTATCGGTTGTTCTTCATAAGAAAGATCTTGCCCCAGCGGTACAACTTCTGAGCTGAGTACATGTGAAGGATCAGGTATGTACTTTCTCAGGAGAGATACATGGAACACATCGTGAACTTGAGAGAGATTCGGTGGAAGCACCAATCGGTAAGCTACCTTCCCAACACGATCCAGTATTTCGAAAGGACCGATATATCTAGGGCTCAACTTCCCCTTCTTTCCAAATCTCATAACCCTCTTCCAGGGAGATATTCGTAAAAACACTTTATCACCCACTTCAAACTCTAGGTCTTTTTTTCGGTTGTCGGCATAACTTTTCTGTCGACTCTGAGCTTCTCTTATGTGTTGTTGAATAGATATGACCTTTTCTGCCTTTTCATCAACAAGATCAGGTCCTAATAGCTTTCTTTCCCCAACTTCATCCCAGCAAGTTGGAGTCCTGCATTTCTTTCCATAGAGAGATTCATAAGGATCCATCTGAATACTGGAGTGAAAGCTATTATTATAAGAAAATTCCACCAAAGGTAGGTGTTGATCCCAACCTCCTTTGAAATCCATAGAGCAAGCTCTCAACATATCTTCAAGGGTTTGAATTGTTCTCTCAGACTGACCGTCTGTTTGAGGATGATAAGAAGTGCTGAAACTCAACTCTGTATCCAGAGTATGCTGAAGACTTCTCCAGAACTTCGAGGTTAATCTCGGATCCCGATCAGATATAATAGAAAGTGGTACTCCATGCAATCTTACCACTTCCTTTACATATATCCTGGCAAGCTTATCCAGAGAGAAATCCTCTCTAATAGCAATGAAGTGTGCAGACTTTGTAAGACGATCAACTATGACCCAGATAGAATTATTGCCTTTGGATGTTTTAGGAAGTCCTGTGACAAAGTCCATAGTAATGTTTTCCCATTTCCATTCAGGTATGGGTAATGGTTGTAACATCCCCTTAGACTTTTCTCTCTCAGCTTTAACTTGTTGACAAACCAAGAATCAAGAGACATATTCAGCAACATCTCTTTTCATGCCATCCCACCAGAAGTACTCTTTCAGGTCCCTATACATCTTCGTGCTTCCAGGATGAATAGAGAATGAAGAACTATGAGCCTCATCCAACAGCTCCTTCTTTAATTTGGGGATGGGAGGAACACAAACCTGATTCCTGAACTTTATTACCCCATCACAATCAAGGTTGAACTCAGGAACATTTCTCACCTTCTTTTGTAACTCGACATCTTCTTTCTGTGCCTCTTTAATCTTCACATGTATAGATGGTTGAACATTCATTTGAGAAAGATAAGATTTTTCCCCTTCCATTATAATTCCAAGATCCATCCTTTGTAAATCCATAAATATTGGATCTTTTGTGATCCTCATCATGGATAAACTAGCATGGTCTTGTCGACTTAATGCATCTGCCACCTTGTTTGCTTTCCCAGGGTGGTAATGGATTGAGCAATCATAATCCTTAATCAGCTCCAACCATCTTCTTTGACGCATATTCGGATCCTTTTGTGTGAAAATATACTTTAAACTTTTATGATCAGTATAAATATCACACCTTTCTCCATAAAGGTAATGCCTCCAAATCTTTAATGCAAAGATTACCGCAGCTAACTCCAAATCATGTGCTGGGTAATTTTGCTCATGGATTTTCAACTGTCGTGAGGCATAAGCTATCACCATATCATTTTGCATAAGAACACACCCTAATCCCTTCTTGGATGCATCACTATAGATCACAAAACTTTCTCCACTACAAGGCAGTGTGAGCACAGGTGCACTGGATAACCTTCTTTTCAACTCCTTGAAATTCTCTTCACATTCCTCCGTCCAGACAAACTTAACTCCTTTCCAAGTCAACTTGGTGAGTGGATTAGATAATCGTGAAAAATCTTTCACAAAACGTCCATAATATCCAGCCAAACCAAGAAAACTTCGGATCTCAGTTACTGTTGTTGGTCTCTACCATCTTTCGATAACCTCTGTTTTGCTGGATCCACAGATATCCCCTCTTTTGAGATTTTAGGACCCAAAAATGCAACTTTTTGAAGCCAAAATTCACACTTGGTAAATTTTGCATAAAGCTTCTCCTTTCTAAGGGTCTTCAATATAATTCTCAAGTGATCTTAATGTTCTTCCTTGCTCTTTGAATAGACAAGAATATCGTCTATAAAGACTACCACAAATTGATCAAGATAGTCTCTAAAGACTCTATTCATCAGATCCATGAAGATAGAAGGGGCATTAGTAAGACCAAATGGCATCACTATAAATTCATAGTGTCCATACCTTGTACGAAAAGTCGTCTTTGTTATATCCTCCCTTTTGACCCTTAATTGATGATACCCTGAACGAAGATCAATCTTGGAAAAGTATTGAGCTCCGCGTAGTTGGTCAAATAGGTCATCAATGCGCGGGACAGGATATTTGTTCTTGATAGTGATCTTGTTGAGTTCTCGATAATCAATGCAGATTCTCATTGATCCATCTTTCTTCTTAACAAATAGAACAGGTGCTATCCAAGGTGATGCACTAGGGCGTATGAATCCCTTATCAATATTCTCTTGGAGTTGCTTCTTCAATTCCTGCAACTCAATTGGGGCCATTCTATAAGGTGTCTTTGAAATAGGCAAAGCACCCGGTACGAGTTCTATTGAGAACTCAACTTCACGATTTGGTGGAAGTCCTAGTAATTCCTCTGGAAAGACATCATCAAACTCCCGTACAATGGGCATATTCTTAATCGTGAGTTTCTCACCCACCATTTGAGATAAATAACCTTCATTTAGTGGAATCAATACCCATAAAATGGAAGACATTTCCACTGGAAGGTTATGTTCATCCTTGCATTGATAGACGATCATAGATTGATCTGGAATATGAAATGTTACTTCCCTTATTTGGAAATTGATATGAGCTCCATATAAAGAAAGCCAATCCATGCCAAGAATCACATCAAATTCTACTATAGGAAGGATCACAAGATTTGCAGGAAGCACTTTCCCACAAACTTCAATCGGAGAAGAATTATAAACTTTTGATGCGACTGTTGTGCCATTAGGTGTTGTCACAGCTAACTCAACATCTAATTGTTGAGGTAATACGGTGATACCCTTAGAAAATTCTTCAGAAATAAAAGAGTGGGTGTATCCAGAATCAAATAAAACATTTGCTACTTTAGAGTGGATGGTAAGTGTACCTTTCACCACATCGTTATCGTACTCCACATCGCTGATAGAAATTGCATGTGACTTTCCTTTGTCTTTAGCCTTAAGAGTTTGTTGACGTCGACCATCATCATCAACCCTTGGATTAGGGAATTTATTGGCATAATTCCCCATCTCCTTGTACTTGAAACATTGAAGTGTAGTAGGTTCATTCTGTGTATCCCTTACTTTGTTTGCATCATTAGACATCTTCTTCCCATCATCGCGGCAGTCAAATGCCCGATGACCTTCCTTTCCACATTTGAAACATTTACTTGTCCCTTTAAGACAACTCCCTCCATGTTTCTTTCCACACTTTGAGCATAAGGGAAAGCTCATCTTATTTTCAGTGTGCTCTTTAGATTTTCCTTTGAATTCCATTTTCCTCTTCTTATCAAACCCATATGACTGATGGGTTACTCCAATCTCCATCTCGACTTTGAGAGCACATCGAACGATTTCCTCGTAGCTATTGAAGTCCCTTATGGCTAACACCCTTCGAAGACTTGGTTTTAAGCCACTAAAGAATCGATCGATCTTACTCTCAGGTTGGATAATAATACCAGAAGCGTACCTTGCAAGTCTTGTAAAATTTTCTTCATAGGTACCAACATATTCACCATCCTTTTGCTTCAGTTCAAGAAAATCTTTCTCCATCTTTGTTCGGAGAATACGAGGTAAGTACTTATTGAAAAATAAGTTCTTGAACTCGTCCCATTCCATGGACTCAATTTCATCCCTTTGCCTCGTATTCTTAATAAGATTCCACCATTGATCAGCATCACCTTCCAAACGATACACTGCTAAGATGACTTTATCATGCTCAGAACATTGAAGAACTGAAAATATCTTTTCAGTAGTACTAATCCATTGTTCATCAACTAATGGATCAGTAGACCAGCTGAAAGAAGGTGAACGCTGTCTCATGAAGGATTCAACAGAATGTTTCTCCTTCCTTTGCTCGTTTGGAAGTCCTGCATGATTCATAGATTGAGAAAGTTATGTGAGCATGGCTAAAAGATTTTGTATTCCAACTCCCATAACATTTGGTTGCTCAGGGGGACAATCATTGCATTTCCCGTCGCATTCCGCATTAACACGATTCCTTCGGGTTTTAGCCATTGACTAAAACCAAGAAGAATAGTGTGAGAAACACTAATTATAATAGGAAAACCACAAAATCAAGAATAAAATTTCACACTTAAGGTCTTATCCTAGGTTATTCATGGCCATTTCTAAAACACTAGGATTTTGTTCTATGCTTAGACTTATCCTTAGGGTTCTTACTAAGGCTTTCACATCCTAGTTTCCAAAGGTTGACTATAACATTCCTCTGATACCAACTATAACGACCCATACTTTACATACATTGTTAATACTTCAAAATTGAAGCATACTTATTACAACATATAACAAAACCACGAAAGGACCGTATAGGTATAGTGTCTTTAGAAACTGGGAAACATAAACAACTGGTTCATAAAGCATCTACTTTGCCTCCCATTTATTTCATCATATCTAGAGTCCCTTTTTGGCATAGTCTACTTAATAACCTTCTTCCTGACCTGGGGAAATAAAACATACAAAAGGGTGAGCTCAAATGCTCAGTAAGGGTAAACAAAATAAATATCAATCACATCATATACATAAGCACATAACTTTTGGAAATCTTAACCTGCAAAAGAGATCATAATTTCATAACATGGGATAAATCATGGTAGTGAAATTTAATCACAATAATCATAACTTAAAACATGAAACTTTGTGGCATACACACAAAATCATAGATAATCATTTCTTGTTAGTCAAGACTCATTGCCAAGACTATCTTAGTGAATAAAGTCCCTTTCTGAACCGAGTCACCCTCGTTTCAGTCCTGTTTCACTGAACCGGTATAACCTACCGTTCCAGCCATGTCTATCTCATGAGATATAAAATCTTTACCCAATACATTGGAGGGAGATATAGGTCCCACCCATCTCATAATGATACCATTCTTATGTGTTCCACAAAATCATAAATCATACATCATTGCATAACCCATGTAATACAAATGGGAATCTTAAACATCATGACATCATAAAACAATTCATATAAGATAAAGGAATTCATAAAAATAATTCCATCACAACATAATCAAATCAATGTAATAATAGGGATAAAAACATAACCCTTTATTATCTTAGATGTAAAATAATTTTGATAAAACACTTGAACTCCATTCTTGAGGAAAATATCATTTCTTCTTCAAAAACATTTTTCCTTTCTTAACATGTCATACAACTTTAAACTAAAAGAAGTTGATTAAAAATAAACTTGAAAACTTGTAAAGGAAGATTCTTGGAAATAATGTTTTAAAAATCCATTAATGCCGTATAAGTTAAAAAAACATTCTTCGTACTTTTTTCGGAAAAGTCAAAAAGTACCTCGTACGAAAAACGACAAAAGATTCCTTTCATATCTTTTACTAAAAACTCACCGAAGCATAAAATTGGATTTAAGAAATTGTATGTGGATGGAAATAATATTACATATTGAGGAAACATGGATGTGGATGATAAAATACACCCCAGTAAATACCAAAGTATAAACAATCTCGGATAAAATGAGATTGTGATATATTCCCTTACCTTAGGTCCGACTTGATTTGTAAGTGTCCGAACCTCCTGTATAATGATTTAAATAATGTTATTGACTTATTCTAGAATCATACTTATTTTTATGATATCATATATGGTCATATTGTTAGCTTCTTAGTAGTAATATTTCACTGCTACTTGTTATTCGGGTGTTTATAACTTTTTGTTCTTATACGTGTTTTGTCGAATAAATTCTTATTCTTTTCTTTAGGATATAGATACCTCATTTCCAGAATGGTATTAGTGTAATATATATCATATTAATTCATTCAATTCATTTATATAATCATTATAAAATTAAGATCATATAGAACGAGTCGCATCACATCGTGGAGACGGTATTCCGTACGTACGCACGAGTGATGATATCGTTCCTATGATCGTGGAATTTTATTGGAGTATATGTATACTATTTCAGAATAAATATAACTTTATAATAGTCATATATAGTCATTATTTACACCATTATACCCATCCAAGTAAGGTGGTGGTGGAAAATAGATTACACCACGACGTGGAGACGGTATTCCGTACGTACGCACGCGTGATGATTTCTTTTTCCGTAGGATGGATAGATGGTGAAATAGGGTTGTTTCATACTTATAATAACATATCCGTATATGAGTGATACTGATGTTATTACTTCATAATGAAACAACTAAAGAAGAAGAAGTGGAAGAAGAAATAAAGATGAAAGAATCGGTAACGGACATTACCTCTTCTTTGAAGTGCTTCTTTGAGACCTTCTTTTAGGGAACTAAAATTGGTATTTGAAGAATACCAGGACCTCTAGGATGTCTCTAGGGAAGTGGAGAGGACAAAGTGGCAGGGGTTGGCCGAGCTTGAAGGCTCAAAGTGGTGTGAGGAAGAGAGGGAGGAGGTGCCCTTTTATAAGGGAGGAGAGGGGCACCTTTGGAATAACTAAAAATATTATTTTATTATAAAGTCATGTTCGGTTTTAAATAGCTCCAAATTGATTTATTTCGAGGCTAAGGTGGGGATGGGTCTAAATCCTCTCATCCAATATAATTTAGACAAGTTTAGGTTCCTATTTTAACCTTATCATTTAGATTTAATATTAAGTTAAATAATTTTACTTTTACCATGTCTTCTTGTGTTCTTATACTATAAGGTTAATAAACATACTATAAGCAGCCAAACGAACCCCAAGTAGTTTATTATTAATATATATAACCTTATCTAAGTCACTTGGCCAAACCTTAGATTTTTAGGAATAAAATAACAATTACCAATATAATATTTGTTTTAAAAACTATTTTATGTCAATTTTGACAGTATTTAGTAATTGATTTTTGTGAAAATCATAAAAGAATTATTAGTTCGAACCAAGTTAATTAAATCAATAATAACATGTCATATTAACCTATAAAATTAGTGGGATTCATAAAAAGTCTCAAATTACATTTATTTTGGTGTTTATAACATCAATTATGTCAATATTTCATTAATAAGATAATTACTGCATCATCATTGTGTCATAAATAAAATAAATTAGTTATTGTCTAAAAATTACAAATAAAATACCATTATGTAGGAAATATTTTGAGCTTTCTAATTAATATTTATAGTCGAATTTATATTATGTATAACCCCATATTAAAAATTATTTACTTATTAAACTTTGATTTTAACTATTTTAACCCTTCTTTAAATAAATTAATAATAAATGTCCTAATCTAATCCAAGTGGGCCTAAATGGTCATATTTTATTCCTAAGTTTGTTTTTGGTCGAATTACACTTATCCAATATAATTTGGACATGTGTTAGGGTAATAATAATATCATCTTTACCCTTAATTACCCTATTTACTTTTAACCGTGGTAAAAAAAGTAAAAAGTTACTATTCACCAAAAAATTATTTTCATCTCATTGAACCACATTTTACTTACTGACATCAACCGTGTCTCTCAGATTTTTGAAATTCCACTCACAGAAGCGGTAAAATTAAGTTTTATGAAAAATTCAGTTTTTTAACTACCACTTAGTGGTTTCACTATTCATCAAAAATTAAAAGTTTTCAGAAAAATACCAAAATTTCAGCCTAGGCTAATTTCGATATTCCGAATCCAAAAATTAAGTCCATTTTGAAAAATAAAATTTATAAAATTTCAAAAAGTGGTTATTACTATTCATAACGACTAGTTTTAATAATATTTTAATAGCATATCGTTGTTTATTGAAACTCGGTATTGCGTACGACGCAAGCTATCGAGGAAGGTCACGATTTCATGTAAAGCAAGCCAAGAAGGTGTTGTGTAGAAAAAGATTACTTTGATGATTTATATAACATAAAAGTCTCAGGTGTTACATCACCTATCGACATGTGAAGGAAAAGAACTAGTTCCTAGCAGGTTTGTTACAACCCCTTGAGATCCTAGAGTGGAAATAAGATGACATATACATGGAATTAGTAATAGAGATTCCATAGATAGTAAAGGGCCCTGATTCTATCCAGGTGATAGTTGAATGACTCATGAAGTTGGCACACTTACTTGCTATTAGGAATTAGATTTTTGTGGAGAGTTTGGGGAAGATGCATGTATGAGAGTTTGTTCACCTTCCTATGATTTCCTCAACCATTTTCTGTGATTGTGAGGCACGATTCAATTCATGGTTGTGGAGAGTACTAGAAGAGGCATTCAGAACCCAGATGAGGATGAGTACAACTTTCCACCCCTAGAGAGATTGGTAAACTAAGCATACTATCTAGGCGTTGAAGGATATGATGAGGGATTCCATGTTAGACTTCAAACGGATCTAGGAGGATCACTTTACCTTGGTATAGTTTTTGTGTAACAATAGATACCACTCTACTATCGAAATTGCACCTTTCAAGGCCCTATACAAGATACCCTACATGTCACCATTTTGTTAGACATATATCAACGAGACATCTCATATGTGTCCAGAGTTGGTACAAATGATGATAGAGAAGGTCTAGGTCATCTATGAGAAGATTAGAACAACCTAGAGTAGTCATTAATATTATACATATCAACATCATAGTCCCTTGGATTTTGAGTAGGGAGACCACAATTTTTTGAGATTCTCCCCACAATGAGGATTGTGAATATTCAAAAAGGGAGGAAAGATATACCTAAGGTTCATTGGGCTGTTCGAGTTAATAAAGAGGGTTGGAAAGGTTTCTTACTGCCTTGACCTACCCCCATAGTTGGTGCGAGTGCATGAAATCTTCCACATTTCATGGTTGAAGAGATATGTGCATGACTCCACACACATTATTTACTGAGGATATATATACATCAAGGATGGAGGAACCTTTTTAGAGAACTAGATGGTGATCTAGGATCGATAAGAGAGGACCCTAAATGGATGAAACATCCCCTTGGTTTGTGTGATGTGGCCATACAAGAGCTCCTAGGAGCAGGAGATCCATATATAGGCTCAGTATCATAAGGTCTTTTTAGTTTTTTCTTTTTGAGGGAGAAAATGTTGAAGGAGGGAATAATGTAGAGAACCTATGTTTTCCTTGTAAGACTTTGATATATTTCTATATATATTTTCGGAGATATATGATGAGATGGAATGTGATTTCAAGGCATGGTATGCTCAGAATTAATTTTATAAAAACATAAAATATATTTTATATTTTGAACATATATTTTCTTAAAGAAAATGGAAAAATATTAAACAAAATCTCAAATCATAAATCTCAGGCCACTTTTGAGTCCAAAATGTGATTTTACCCTAGGTGAGACCTAAAATAGGTCAACTCCAGACATTTGGATAAAACAGATGTTAGCGGTATGCTCAGTAGATTAATGAATTATTTAAATTAATTAATTAATTAATTAAACTAACAAAAATACATCTATAAAATCTCCATTATTCAAAGATCTATAGGGTTAGCCACTTTCAGCTAGGATAATTTAGAGAGTCTTCTTCTTCCTTCCACTGGTGAATCTAGATCCGATAATGATGAGACTTTAGATCGAAGTAGATAAAAGCACAACAAACACAATGAATCCTCTCAATTGTTGGTGACCATGTTATTTGATGAAGAATGATCCAATATCCATGTAAGTATTTCCATTTGTGGATTCATCCTCATTTGATTAAATTGTTTAGAATGATCAATCTCTTTCTAATATATTCCAATTATGGACCATTTCATATACTCACGTACTAACATTAATTTGTTTATTCAATTGTTTTCTCACCCAGATCATCCCAATTGTATCAACTGTCCAAGAAATCTTGGCCAATGAATGTAAAATCCTTGTTATTGTGGCTTTATCCCACAATTTATTTGAGTTAGTCAGCTTTGTACCACGATGTCATGATTCTACATTGCTGGGCAGGATTGAGACTGATTATACCCCCAAATTCATGACAGTTTCACATGTGATGAATGAATTGATGATCAAAGATGTATTTGAGAATGAATTTTGGTATAAAAGGTGATTATTTTCATGTATTTGGGATTTGAGACCTAATGATGATGAAAAGAGGTGTGAGGGGTGAGCGACAAACCACTATGGCGAACGAATGCTGATTTTCGGCCACCAAATGGATTGAAACAAAGAATAATGATAGATCAACTATTTTCAAATGAATTGGAGGTGATATTCAAAGACATATATGTAGATCTGGGATCCATAGAATAGATCTATGATTCTGTAAAAAAGATGACTACATGTCGTGTAGTCCGAAGAACACATGACATGCAGGGCCTTGGCTGTGGAAGCTAGGGTTCTGCAAAATATAAGTATCACACACCATGTGGGAGCCCCACACATTGTATGACCTTGTGTTATCAACCCAGTGTGTTCTCCAAGAGTACACGAGTACATGAATGGTTGATAACATGCCATGTTCCAGGATACACATACACCACTAAAGACATGGGAAGAACCCCGTGTGGAAAGACGCCGTGTACCAAAGTACACAGAAATGGGATGGATACACAGACATGTTCGGAGAGTATGGGAAAGACCCCTGATGTCTTGAACATGCAGTGTCAAGCCTCTACATGTCATGTATGGTTACATGGGTAGTGACCCATGCACCTATAGGGACAAGGCCAGGAAATGGAGCAGGACCACACATTATGTGGGTCCCCTCACATATTGTGCACCCCTTCTTTTCTTTTGAGGAAACCTCAATATCTCATATCTTCTTTGTTTGGGAGAATATTTTGGCCTATGAGAAATTTATATTGTTTGTTTTTTCATGTAGAATGATATGGTTGTATCCTTAGTGGATTTTGAGATATAATGCGAGATGTTCTAGGAGTGAATTCTATTTAGGTGACACTCAACCTCAACAGTGATCACGTAGGATCACCAGAGGCCTCTAGGGTGGCAACCTCCTACCAAGATAGGGCAGGGGTCCTCTAGATATCTATAAAGTATAACCCTATAGCTGGGTTGGGCACGAGTGATCTATCTACTCTTCGAGTAGAACCCTCCTGATGGGTAGGGCATGGGTCCTCGACCGACTACTGGAGTAGAACCCTCTTACTGGGTAGGGAATGGGTCCTCTACCTAATATTAGAGTGGAACCCTCCTATTGTAATAGGGTATAGGTCATCAAATGATAGAGTAGAACCCTCCAGCTAGTTTGGGCATGGGTACTATAATAAATACTAGAGTAGAAACCTGTAGTAGGGTTTGACATGTGTACTCTATCGACTATTGATTGGAACCCTCATGTGGAGACATGTAATGGGTCCTAAACCATCAAAGAGATACCCTTATTCTAGGATATTGAATGGGTATTGTATCTATATATCTATATACTGAGTGAAAACCTCATGTTGTACCATGTCATGGGTCCTCTATCTATAGATTTCCCTTTCTTGAGTTTTTGACATAGTGACAAGGTGTGACTTGAATTGGATGTTTTCTATTGGTTAGAAATGAGAGATGATAGGCATAAATGATGTACTTTTGTAATTGTTGTCACTCTTTACCTGATTTGGGATATGAGATAGAGACCCCCTTCTCTCTTGTTTGGGTTTCTTTAGTTTTATCGTTTTGTTTACTCTCTTGATATGGGTCATAAAGACAAGACAGGTAGTCTACCTACTCGTCGTGTTGAGATTCTTATGGTTGGATGAGTCTACCTATTTAATTTAGGATGATCCATATATTTTCTATATATTTTTATCGTGTCTCTTACTACCCCCCTTCAGATTTCAGGGCATCCTACTAGGTAAGTATATACTCACCTATGCATGGGCTTTGCCCGCATGTGTCATGTCTTATGAATTGAATACATAGAGTTTAGAGATAATTAGTGAATTAGACCATGTATGGTGGTAAGATCAAAGAGATAAAGAGATATTCTCTCTCAATATTTTTAATTTTTAGTTTTTTCAGTTTGGGACATCTTCTAGTTGGGCGTGTATTTTCCCCTTTACTATTTAATTTGTACTGTCATACACTTGTACACCCTAGAGGATTATCATGATTGGTTTATATTCTTGATGTCTAAATTTTTTATTATTATTAATTTGAAATTATGAATTGATATAGTCTAGTGCATGCATTTTGGTAAATCAGGAAAAGACCTCCCATTTAGGTTATGCCTTTCAGCACTTGTCGCCATCCCCGGACTAGGGGTAGTTACGGCTTGAGATCCGTTGGGTCTAATCGTGAAATATTAAGATCTTGGAGAAAACTTATAAGGGATATAGAAAAGGAAGGGTAGATTAAATTCATTATCTAACAGTTTTGAGTGAAGAGGAATGGGTGGTTGGGTGGTTTTTTATTGCAAATGAGAGGAAAATTATTTATTAATTTCTAAACTTTGGTTTTAGAATCTATATAATAAATAAATCCAAAGAACACAACATACCATGGTTTTTACCCATGTTTTACAACAAATATGAGTTAATTTAATTATATTATAAGTCTAATAACCTAAATCAATAAAATAACACCCCAGGTGATGTAGAAGTGAGTCATGTTTATAAAGAATTGATTTTAAAACCTTAAAATATAATATAGGTTTTAGAGGATTCATTAATTATTTGTAAAATTAATAAAATAAATTCAGGAAAACATTATTTTAAAAAGTAAACATAAATTTAACCATGGATACCTTTTATGGAATATATTAATTCACTTTTTGGTTATTATGATTTCATAATACGTACTGTATATTTATACCGTATTTATTTTTTATCCAAAAATTAAAATGTCTCAGAAAATTTGGAAAAATTCACCATTGGATAATATTGATGTGTTGATTTTAAAAATTATATTTATTTTATCGAAATAGTTCTATAAATATGAGAATTTACACTTTTAAATAAAAGTCCTCATTTATTGAAAAAGTAATAATTTTTGACAATAACAGTTTTCTGACCCTTATAAAAATTATATTTGACTTCATAAAATTATATTATCATTTATATTTAATAAATATTATTTAATGATATTATTTTATTAAAATATAATTTATTTAAATCATTAAAAATATTGTCTTAATTGAAACTATACATATCCCAACAAAATAATTTGTGTTTCATCCTATCAAATATAATTTTTATCAAACTTATTATTTAATCATTATAAAGTAATAAAAAATAAAAAATATAATAATTAATATATATATATATATATATACAGGCATAAAAATTCATAATGTTAGGCTCTAGATACACAACCTTTTATTACACCAATGAATGCCCTAAGGGTAAGGTGGGCGATGATGATATTTTCTTAGGGTGGTCTGACAAACACGGTTTGGGCCATGATATTGATGAGATTTTAATTTTATTTTAAATGGTTTATATCATGATTTCGATATTTAATCTTGGCTTGGTCTTGGTCAAGGGTAAATGCTAGTGATGATATCTCCTTTAGAAGTTCCAAAAAATGGGCTTCATAGGGTATGATCCTACTAGTCGAGGCCATCAATTCCTTTGTGTGAAATGGATTTATCATAAACCTATATACATATATAATAATACAATAACTATATAAAATCTATACTATCAATGGTTATGATTATTAATAGTTTTTTATACCCAAAAAAATATAACTATAAAAAATAACCAAAGTAGTGCATTTTTTTCTATAACTACATTACTTAATGAGGCATTTATTCAGTCAAAAAGTGAATTTCATTTATAAAAGTTTGGGTCATTATAGAATTTATCTAAGATTTTAAATTTGTTCTTTTTGGAGAAATTTTCCCTTTTTCATATGTTTTTATTTATCTGCAAAGGATTCCTATTGACTTCAAACCTAATCCTTCTTGGTATAGGCCTCCTTTTTATTCTAGTGATTGAAAAGTTATTACAAAATTCAATGGATTGATTTCAAAATGCCCCAAAACACTAGAAGTGAATAATTAACCTTGTTTTTTTTCATTTTGTTTCAATCTGGTTAGATTTGACTTCTTGATATTTTTGGAAAGTGAAATCCTTCTTTTTAACTTATTTTGGGGTGTGATTTCTCCTGGTATTTTTAATACCCACCTTTGTTTTTATAGTGGGTTTTTTGGAATTATTTTTCACATTTTCCCATATTTTTAATTATATCCTTCACTAGAAACTAAAATAATATTATTATATGAAACATTTTCTAGGGAAATTCTTTTTCTATGATAATACATTGGAATGGTCATTAATAATCTAAAAATATTTTGCCACTAATATGAGTATTTTTTTGGAAGAAAGACTTTTAAGAGAACCATTCATGGGAGAATATCCTTTCTTAGATTCATGGGAAGATTCAAATTTTATCACTTATAGATTTTTCATTCTTACATACATATTAGGACACTTTAAGTTGAGGGTTTTCTTTCTCAACTTCAACTGATCTCAATCTACCCTCTTACTATTTTATCATAATATTCATATAATATTCATGAATATTATTTTCTTCCTATAAATAATTATTAAACTCTTTTAAACTTTATATTTTTTATCTACAATTCATCATTCTTGACATCTATAGTAGTTTTATGATTTTCTTCAAATGCATGGATCCTATCTTTACAATATTTTATTATCTCAGTTTCCCATAAATTTCTTTTTTTAAACCTTATTTATCCAGGGTGTTTTTCTTTATAGAACCTCAAAATATATTCCTTGTCATTATCATCATTGATGATAGTGATACTTTTTTTAACTTTGCAAAAATTATTCTTCTATTGCATAAAATTATAACTACAACTATGTTTTAAAATAATTTAGACCCTTTATGTATGAAAATATATTTGTGAAAACTTCAATAGGGACATTTTTCAAATAGTACTTTATTTTAGAGTAAAAATCATATAATAATTAACTATGAACATACTCTACATACCCCAAACTTGATTATTCAATATGATAATTTCCATCCATTTTGATAGTAGTTTCAAAACTTTTATTACCTTAAAATAGTGGTGAATTTTCTTTCTCATTTTTCATAGGAGTTTGATTCATTAATTTCTTAATCCCATTCTTCTTCTTTTTCTTAATTGATTTTTCAGAACCAATCTCCTTGTTGGTATTGAAAGAATATATTTGTTATTATTAGATTAAGGTATCTTAATAACATTCTCAAATTTATACTTCATGTAAAGTAGATAGAAAATTTGGTAAAATATAGTTCCAATCAAAGGTGTAACCTCATGCTCTAATACCAATTTAAGTACCCCATGGATCTTCTAGTCACATTGAGGGGATATGGGTGAATTCTTATAGATAAGTTTTATCATTGTGAAATGTGTGCCACACAGTTTTTCATGAAATCCATGACATGATCCGTTCTTGGATAACACAACTCAATCTGGTGAAAAAATTATCTTTGTGTATAAAGAATACACCAATAATATCTCCTTGTAATTCATGAATACTCACACATAGAGGGATAGAGTGTTTTGAAAAAAATTTCTAAATTTGGTGACATGGTCATGAGAACCTACCATTGGGAGTAGGCCATGCATTTCATCTATTGCTAATGAAAAGTGGTGTCAAAAACATAAAATCCATTTTAATTTTTTTGGCACTTTTTGCCACAAAAACATATTACATGGGGGAAATTAGTAGTCAAAGGTGAATCTAGTTTTGTAGGATTTGATTTTACTAGTAATGAAACCAAAATGGACCATTAAATCAAAAGTTATGGCCATTTGAAATTGTAAATTTATGATGAAGTTTTTATTGAGTCCACAAATTCACCCAAGTCTTGACTCTTAGTTAAATGTCACTCAGTGAAGCACCCTAGACCCACACTCTGAAATTAAATACTAAAATACAACATATAATTTGAAACCAAGTGAGATGACCTGAGAAAAAAACACATTTACTTTACATCATTAAACATTTTTTCTCACAAATTCTCACACAATCATAGAAACCAAAGGTTTATTATCTTTGAATATTAACTATGTGATCTTAATATTTTATAGTAAGTCTTCAATATTTACTACAATATTCTATGTACATTCTATCCTTATAGACATTTCACACATAAAACTCTTCTTTTCCATTTTGGGAACAGAAACATTGGAAAGGGGTGAGATCATATGCCCATTAAGAATAAACATAAGATATAATGTCTAAATAGTATAAGTGATAGTAAGATGAGAATGTTGGTATAATAATATAATCAAGGTGAATAACAAAAGAAAATAATATACCAAAAAACCAATAGCATAGTTCCTTAGTCATGACATAAAGATTTTGGAATAATATAATACATGTGTGATAGGAGTGAAAAAAATGATTCATAACATATTAAAAATTCATAATATAACAATATGGAACAAATTTGAACATATAACATATATCAAGGTTAACAACCAATATTTTCATCACATATTAAACTAGGCTAACCACATTTCCATAAAATAGTAGGTTTCAGATAATCAACCATATACCTTTTTGGGCTCTAATTAACCACCCTTTTACTCTTTTTAGGCTTGGTATAACCACCTATGTACCTTTTTAGGATTGGGTTAACCATCCATGTACCTTTTTAGGCTTAGGTTAACCATCTGTGTATTTTTTAGTCTTGAGCTAACCACTCACGTACCTTTTTAGCCTTGGGTTAACCACATGTGTACCTTTTTGATCCCTTGAGATATAAAAATCAACCCAATTCATTATAAGGGTGTAAAAAAACCACCCATCACATATTAATAAACCATACATATGTGTTCCATAAGAACTTGAAAACATTCATAATCTCATCATAGATTAATTAACCCATGGGAAAAAAACAAGTTTCATGAAAGCTTTCATAACTAATTATAATAATCCATCCAAATAAATAATGTTATTGGTATCATTATTTTATATCCCTTATTAGTCATAAGAAACATTAAAGTCACTACAAGAAAAACGCATATTAGCAGCGGTTATTTTTGAATATAGCGGCGGTTTAAACATCTGCTATATGGTTGGGAGGCAGTTTATAGAAACCGCCGCTAAATTGGGCATCAAAAATCTATTAGAAGCAATTATTTCCATTTAGAGGTGGTTTAAGGGAAGCATCGTAGATGCCTCATTTTACGGTAGTTTTACTAATTTTTAGTGGCGGTTTTTACGGTCCCTAGATTTTAATTTATTCAGGGCGGTTATAACCACCGTGAATAAAATAAAATCCAGCGGCCGTAAAACCACCACTAAAGTCATGAAAATAGCCGTCGAATGCACACGAGTGATGCGACTCTGTAGTGGAAGTTAAAACCGCCGCTAAATGTAAGCCAATAGCGGTGGTTATAACCACCTCTAAGTAAAAAATACTAACATTTAGCGGAGGTTTTAACCACCGCTAATATTATACCAATATACTTTAGCGGCGGTTAAAACCCCCGTGAAAAGTTGACCAAAAAAATAGTTGTTCTGCTTCCACTGCACCAATTCCCTAAAAAACAAATAAAACCAGAAATACCAATAACCATACAGATTAATGCACACCAAATTTAAAAAATAATAGAGACAAATAGTAAAACAATTATGGTATTGATGCTTGGAAAATATAATGGAACATCATAAATGGATTTTTTTAGTGAGGAGGAGTAAAAAACAAGACCTGAATTGATAGATAATGGGTACAAAACCACCCAACACATTCTAAGGTTGATTTAAAATTAGTTTAGATTAATGTTTCATGGACATGGAATACTCATTTAAGGTTATAGAATTAGGACCATGTGGTGATCATGAAACTCATCCATGCTTGAGGTGGACTTCCTCCCAACCCTTAAGCCTTGCTGAGCCATGTTTGATTCAAGAATCAAGGATTTTTATACAGTTATAATTGAATATATGGGTTAACCCAATGAGGGGAAGAAGTGACCTGAAAAATATCACGATGACAATTACAACTTTTGAGAACTGGGAAGTGAAATGGGAGTAATCGACAGAAATTGAATTATTATTGTCCATGTTTGAAACATAGGATACCTGAGCTGGTAGAGGATAGGATGAAAAATATCATGATCTACTATTCATGGAGATCAAAGCATGTGATCCTCTTTTTATCAGTAAACGTACTTCATTGAATGAGTCTAAGATGCTATGTAAGACACTATGTCCATGAATCATTTCATTAGAGATCCTTTTCAGATTGGTAGGGTGAGGATTATCCAAATAGTAGAATGTGTGAACTGCACAAGTGTATGTGGGGATGTACGATATAGAAAATTTGGTTCCATGGGAGATATTTCCTCATGTGCTCAAATGTTCAATTTTAACATGTGGGTTGACAAGATTCAAGCTTGGCCCAGAGGGAAACATCCCCATGATGAGTTGCTGGTAGGGATGGGATTGAGAAGAAATATACATGCATCAATATGTGTCACCTCATAATGGGCCTCAAGAAAATCATAGTTTTTATGCGTGAAATGGTAAGAGACTATTGTCAGTGGAGTGATTTCATCTCTGCCAAGGGTATCATATCATCTCATATTCAGAGAAATACAAGTTTTATATGGGTAATGTGTAGTTCATTTCATACTTATCATATGAGGAATATCAGTTTTATATGTGGTAATTATTTTTATAATCATCCCACACTTATTTGATGAGGCATCCTTATTTCATTTAATAGGGTATGGTTGTTAATTAATATTGTTTGGTGATGACATTGAGCTTTGATGTTTAAAATCATACAACATGGACTATGACTACAACTAGTTTAAATTCATAGAGCCCCAAATATAGGAATAGGTTTGAGTTAAAGGTCTCCAAGATTTGACCAAAGTAGATAGGAAAGGGACAAACTTATAATGAGTCGGTGATAGGGTTGTTCCCTGGATTAAATATTTATATGTAGCTACTTATATCGTGATTATTGGAATCAATCCACATGTTTTTATTGTCATAATTCTTGGACTAGATATATATTGATATAAACTGTTATAGTATAGATTGGTGAGGTGGGGGAATCAAGAATGTTTTTATGGCGAATAAAACCTGGTGTTATAGGATAAAATAGGCCCTTAAACCCATGATGAAATCCTGAATATGATTGCACATAATGTAAGATCATACTATCCCCTTGATCACTATGAAATGACACAATTTGTTCAACACATCAACAATGGGTTTAACTCCTAGTCATCCAAAATCTTGACTAACAATTCAAACACAGTCCTAAATGGAATGATGTATACCACAATCGAGAAATCAAGACATAAAAGGAAACATCAGAAATCAATAAAATGCATAAAAGGAAACATGAGAAATCAAGAAAATGTTAGGACATGAAAAAGTTTGGTGGAAACTATGTGCCACACATGTTATATATACAAACCAACCATTACCATACTTGTTCAACACATCAACAATACTACTACTCATGGTCCGATGATGCATCGTCACCCTCTCCACCTCCATCTCCACTTTCTGATGTCACCTGTAAGAACATTATATTGAAAATTAAATACTGTTGCATATTTATATTAAAACTTAAAACCAATGAAAGTTTGAAAACTAAATTATTTTGATTTTTTTTGATTTACCTTCTTACCACCAGTCGATTCACTACCACCAAGGGCATATCTGATCATCTGCTGATGTATATCAGTCATCACTTTCTGAAAAGCGAATATCTGATCCCCCTGGTCTTGAACCGTGGTTCATAGAGAAGTAATCTCCCTCTGAGAATCTTCGGGTATAGACTGACTATAACTAGGAGTATATGTAGCTAGAATCCCTGGTGGCATGATAAATACCACAGATGGTACGGGTCCAAAACCCATCCCACGCACTCTACCGGGATGCTCCTTCCCAAGGACTTTAGCAACTGGGTCATCCTGGGAGTCTGAGTATGACTACCCAGGATTTGCATCCCATAGTTCTTTAATTTTTACCTATAAATCAAATATCAATATATGTTAACATAGTAAAAACTGATAATAAGTTATTATAATAAAAAATTGACTTCATACCCCAACTTCTTTGGCAAGATCATTAACAAAACTTCCATCTGATTTTTTTTGTAAACATCCAACCACAATTCAGTTCAGGATGCTTTGTGCCCTAAACTCTGTGACTGCGTTAAGCAAAAATAAATTAATAAATCAATATATTAAATAGACAATATTTTCTTACAAATATTTAAACTAATTAAAATATTACCAATGTCGATTGGCTTCTAGAAAATATTTTTGAGCCCGCAGTGTGAGGTATGACTTGCTTATCCCGATTTGATGAATTTTGTCTTGAGAGATCTTGAAATAAATAAAATTCAATTTAACAGTAATGTATTCAATGTCATCTCCTCTTCATATAAATGTATAAATTTAAAATGAGGATAATATAATAATATATATTTCAATACCATCCACTTCTCATCATGATGTCTCTCAACAAAAAATTTCCACTGTTCTTTTGGTACCCCACTGGGTAGCTTCTCATAAATTTATTTCATAGTCAACGAAGTATCATTGAAATCACAACAAAATCTCTATTTAAAATCTTTCCATTTATTACCATGATTTTTTAACATCCACTTCCGTGCTATCATATCAGCAACTGTAAAGTGGAAGAACATCTGTATATAGAAATTCATTTTGAACATATTAGTAACATGAAATTAAATTAAAACATAATGCAATAAACTTAACTTTATTTGGGAATCAAAAACTTCATTTTTCCAGCTTGGAGGCAGATGTCTCCAATCATCATAAGAAATAGGAAGGGAAATGGGCTCCGCTGCCAGCTGGCCTAGAATCTGGCCAAGTAACCCCGTGATGTCATCCGTAGGGACCCCATAAGAATAAAATGTCACAAATATCTTCTTTCCATTCATATTAAAAACATCTGAACTTTTTATGTTTTTCTCCACGATTGCATTTTTTTCATCTTCAATGAGAAAACAATTAGTATAAACAAAATTCAATAAATTTATTTAATTAAAATTTGTACCTATGACAGTGACACTCTAGTATGTCCATGATGAACTAGAAGGGGCGTTTCACCGACCCACTGCTGAGGCTCATAAAGGGGGAGTTGATGACTTAGCCTCTAATGGTACACCCACAGATGGTGTGAGAGATGGTGCAGGGGGAGATAGTGCAGGGGTGTAGGCAGCTGGTGCCTCAGATGCCGTGGGGAGGGAGCCAGATGAATCGCCATCTGTCGCAGAACTAGATGAAATAGTTTACCACCTCCTCCTTGGCATTCCTATAATTTAATCAAATAAAATTAAGTTCAGAATATATATTTCAAAAAAATTATGCAGAAAAAAAATTAAAAATGATAATAGATGCCCAATACTAACATACAAAATATATATAACAATGATAATGAATGACTGCATAAATGAAACAAGTGGTTACTGAATGAATAAATAGTTGTACATAAAATCATTTTCCCCTTCAATCATGTCGGTTTCCTTCTCCATTGCTTCATCCACTTCATTCATCCTTTCTAGACTAATATTTTCAATATCTTGATGGAAAAATAATTCTGCTTCCTGTTGTTGATGAAATTCAATTTCAGAGGTCAAATATTCAACTTTATCACCCATATCATACAAATATCTTTGTATTACGTGAACAACTATACTCTACCCTTAATCCACAACATCATTAACATAATATACCAATTTTTCTTACGATGCTAAGATATATGGATCATGCAGTTCATGATCACCAACATCCATTAAGCAAGAGAAGTTCACATAAGTAAATTGCAAGGAATATCTTTTAACACCTCTGATAATATCGACCCATTTGCATTTGAATAAAATAATAGAAAAATGACCATGGTAGTTTAATTCAATAATATAATGCAGCTTTCCATAGTATCCCACTTCAAAAATGTAAATATACCACTATTCTATGTTTTCAAACCCACTTCTCGATCGACTGTATGAAATATAAATCCATTCACATTATAAGCATCAAACCATCTAACTTGTTTTATAGGACCTCTAGAAAGAAACTTCAAATCTTCTGACAAGTCTGATCGAGTATCAGTATTCATGATCTGAAAAAAGAAATATAATTTAATATATTTACAAAATGTATGTGTCAAACTAATATTCATATTTATTGCAATATTTATGAACTTACACGTTGTGCAAACGATTCTACAAGCTCTTTATTCACAGCTTTTGTTATATCTTTATCATTTCATGTTCGGCATATCATTAGTCTCTTTGTTTGTATCCTCAACTCTTCAAAAAATGGATCTACAATTTCACTATTCAGTAGCACATATCTATGTGCCTATAATAATTACAATTATGCCAGTTTCATATTTAAGGTCCTCCCAACTGATCGGCCAATAGCAGGAAATATTTTTGATTTATAATGCATTTGAGATTGAGTTGATGTGTCGTCAACACGTCCAACTCGATTAAATCTTATCTCAATATCATCCAAATATCTGGAACAAAAGGTAAGACACTACTCAGCCAAATAGCCTTCAGCAATAAAGCCTTCTGGTTGAGCTTTATTTCTCACGTATGTTTTCAAATGCCTAAGATATCTGTGAAATAAAATAATAATATTATGCATTTATTTAAATGCCAATTTTTTTTACTTAACTAAAAAACATATAAATAAAATACCTCTCAATTGGATACATCCATCGATAATGAACATGTCCTCCTAATTTAGCTTCCTCAACCAAATGCACAGTTAAATGCATCATGACAGTAAAAAATGACGGAGGAAAGATCATCTCCATTACACAAAGGGTCAATAAAAACCTCTCAAAGAGGTTGTCAAGATGAAATGGATGTAGATATTTCTCACATAATTTTCTAAAAAATGTGCAGACTTGGAGTACAATAGAAGTAACTTTTTTAGGTAATAATGTACACAGTGTCAATGGTAGTAACTGTTGTAACAAAATATGTGAATCGTGACTTTTCAATCCATGTAACTTATGATTCTTCAAGTCAACACACCTCGAGATGTTACTCGAATATCAATCAGATAACTTCACATTCTCTAAAATTCTAAGGAATGCATCTTTATCCCTATTTTTCATTGCAAAAATGGCTGGAGCATACTTTTCATTATCATCTGGCCCGAGATCACGTTTTATGTTCATTAGTTGTAAGTCTTTGAGAGCATTGAGATGATCCTTTGACTTTCCGTGCTCATTAAGTAATGTGAAAATCAAATTATCACATAAAATTTTCTCAATATGCATCACATCAATATTGTGCCATAAAAAATTAAATTACCAATACAGAACTTTGAAGAATATACTTTTTTTTCTACCATTGTTTCATTTTGATTTCACTTGACGATGCACTTCGGAACCGTTTTCTGCTATCATCCAAATGATGAACCTTTCCAAATTCTGTTTCAACATTTTCAAGCTATTTCAATATTTCATAACCAATTAACAACTTTGGAGGTGGTCTATGATCAATGGAACCATTAAATTTTGATCTGTTCAGCTGAAATCTATGAGATGCATCGAGAAATCTTCGATGACACAAGAAGCATGATTTTCTACTGTGAGGTAGCCGCTTGAGCTCAAAATCAAAGTTACAAACGGGACAAGCCAAACTCATGTAACTATTCCAACCAGATAAATTCCCAAGCCCAGGCAAGTCACTAATGGTCCACATTAAAGCATCATGCATTTAAAACATTGTTTTAGAAGAAGCATCAAATGTCTCATCACCGTTGCTCCATAACTCCTGCAATTTATTAATCAAAGGCTACAAGTATACATCAATATCATTTCCAGACATTTGTTTTCCATGAATAATCATCGAAATGATAAAAGATGTTTGTTGCATACACATCCATGGAGGTAGATTATAAGGGATCAAAACAACTGACCAAATGCTATAACTGGTACTAAAAGTCCCAAATGGGTTGAATCCATCGACAACCAATCCCAATCGAACATTCCTAGGATCAGCTGAGAAATATATATGTAATGAATCAAATGTCTTCCATGATTGGGAATCTCATGGATGTATCATTAACCCATCATTGTTATTATCTATAGAATTCCACTTCATGTGTTCGACAGTTTTTGATGACATGAATAATCTTTGCAATCGAGGATTCAAAGGAAAGTAACCCAAAAACTTTTCAGGTGTGTTCCTTTTCTTCTTCTCTATGAAATTATGTTCATTCAGACTTCCAACATCACCCTTTGACTTCCATCTATAAGAAGAACATTTCTTGCAATTCTGTCTACTTCAATCCTCTCCCCAATAAAGCATACAATCATTGGGACACACATGTATTTTTGTATAATTCAAGCCAAGATTTTTAACAACTTTTTTCGTATGATAAAAATATTCTAGGATTTTTTCTTCAGGAAATTCATCAAGAATCAATTACAATATCAATGAAATTGCCTTATTTTTAATTCCACATAGACATTTGATATGGTACAACTTCAGTAGAAATGAAATATTTGAATATTTCAAACACCCACTATACAACTGTTGATTTCCATCATCAACTAGATCATGAAACGCATTTTCTTCAGTGAAGTTTTCTCTTACATTTGGCTCCACAGAATCAATAGGAGTATCCAATGATATTTTACCATCTTTATCTGATTGTGTTATAGTATCAAAAACATCACTTGTCATGTTGCAATTTGTAACACCCTCTTCTGGTTGTTCTGATATGTTTTGATGCTGATAGTGGTATCTTGTAGTGCCGAATGCATCATTTATGAGGTTTTGCATTTCATTTTCCATTTTCGATGAACTTGGGACCTCATTCTGTGGATTAACATCAGTGATCAATCTTTCTATAACGTTCGATTCTCCATGCCAAATCCAACACAAATATTGACCAGGGAATTGCTTCAGTATTAAATGTTCATATACTTCATCTCTCTTCAACCATGTTCTATATTTACATCTAGGACATGGACATCTTATTATCCCTTCAACGTATCGATTAGAAATTGCAAAATCTAAAAACTCAGTCAAAACCTTAACATAATGAGGTGTGTTCCTCGATAATGTGATCCATATTTTCTCCATGTATATCACAATGTGCCTACACAATAATAAAAAAAATTAAAACACATAGTTACTACTAAATAGAGAAAGAGATTCATATATACAATAGTGTAAGATTATAGAAACATAATATAATAAAAATGAGCCCCTGAGTTAGATATGAACCCTATAGTGTTTGGGATAGGGGAAGTTTCTTTGGTAAAGAGAAATAGTGTGCTAACAACATGGTAGCTAATTTACCATGAAAACCAAAGCACATTGTTAATTTGAAATAACTACGTGGATATAAAAATCATTCATAAGGTATGAGAAAACATCTATAATATAGTCCATTCATCCAAATGGTTTTCATGGAAATTAATGGTTAAGAAAAATCTTCTGAAATTATAAAAATCATCAATAGAACCAACAATTCCATATTACTCAATTACCACATGGTAAACACTAAAAGTTATACTAAATAGTATTCCTATCATGTTTCTCCCAAATCTCCAAATTTTCAACCATTGACTTTTTAAATCCTTTATAGCATCAAAATATAATATTAGATAAAAAAAAGTAATATAAGCATAACTTGGTTGGAATCATAGTTCATGAGGAAAAAATAATGTTTCCAATCTTGATGAAGAAGCATAGAAATAGCAGGATGTAACCTTTTCCTAAAAAGACACCAAATGAACCCTGTAGGATAAACTATAGATAGTAAAAGATGAGTTTTCTTCGAAAACTTATAAAGCAGATATATATGAGTATAAGAAATCCAAAATTTATTTTTGAGTAGATGAGGTTTTTACTAGAGTTGACATGGATTACAATGATCTATCCAAGCCATCAGAATCTGTCAAATCCACTCAAATTAGGTTTCCCAAGCACAAATATTCTATCATTAGATAAAAAATATAGAGGGTATTTAGTATTAAAAGTAAAAGTATTCAATAAGTGGGTGATCCTACTCTAAATTTACAAACAAATAAAATAATTTCATATTTTAATTCCTTGCATTGAGTTTTTCACTTTGACCACATTATGAGATAAGAACTCACAATATCTATGTCCACATGATTCATTCTTTCTGGGAGAAAAAATAGATAAATATAAGGGAATCCATAATCCTACGCAATAACACTTGAATTTTATATTTGGAATGCACATTGATGCATATGTTAGGTTCCCATTAAGAAACAACCATGGTTTTTCATATATGAGTACCCTTGAATTATTCAACATTCACATGAAGTAAATCCTCAACCACCCCTAAGTCATATAAAACCATGCAACCATCTAATGGGAAAATCACTACCACTTCTCAAGGGTTGGCGCTACATGATACACCTAATAGGGCCCCATTCACTATTGAAGGTGGAACTCATCTCATTTACAAAACCACATAACACCATATAACAATAGAATAGGGTAACCAATACAAACCAAGGAAGATACTATTGGGTATCATTTCTACCAAAAATGAATCCCATGAATGAACCCTTTATCCATTGGGGATAAAATCACTTTACCAGAAAGTATTATTGAAAGATAGTCACCATTAGTGAAAATTCTCTAGTTGATAAAAGGTATGATAAGGGTCTAAATTAGAATCTATAACTCCCAAAAAATCGACACAGAAATAATATCATGACCTGTATCATCCAGAATGAAGGTACATGAAGAGAGGACAAAAATCATACCTAAAACCAAACTAGATGTAACCTAAATCATCTATACACATAAACCTATATATATAACTCTTATCACTATGTTATTGACAAGAAAAAATCAAATGTGGTGATTGTGGGAGTGTGTCAAAGTGTCACTCATCTCTTACTACTCCTACACCACCATCTTATTAACCAAAACCAATTCCAAGTAAGTAAATTATCCTATAATAGCAGAGTCTATGACCTCAATGTTACTTCTAATATAGAGGTTTTAGCACATCATTTCTCTATAAATCTTCAATAAAAACTGTAACCTTATCCTAAATCTTAGATATATCCCTACCAGGAATTCTCAAACTACCAACACTCACATGAGGACTCCAACACATGTGGAGTTTTGTAACCCTACAAAGGGTTTAGATATGGTCATGAAACCCTACAAAGGGTTTAACATCTCCTAAAATCAAACTATCCTTAATATTTGTGGATAGAATCTCATCTAGAACAAGGTCTTAAATTAAAACCATAACAGATTAATACCATATGAGTTTTAGAAAACATCATCCACTAAAACATTAGTGTGTTGTGTAGATAACTTGGTTCTAGGATCACAATATGGTTTGTGGGTTTCCGAAATAGATGAATTACATGAGTTTATGACTCCACTAAATCCTATACCACAAGAGGATTAGTGGCTTCTCAAAATCTAGGAGGCCTCAACTACTAGAATTCATGTTAAAAAGTTTGCTTATGGGTAGTCCATCAGTGGGAACTACTGTCTTCTTTATGAGGAGTTCTATACTAAAAAGGGGAGAGAAACTATATAATATAATAGGGAAAGTATATCTCTTATATAATTATTTAAATCAACACCTCATTACTTAAATTAAAAGTGAAAAAAGGATCAATCACTGAGATAGTATTTTCACAAACTTAACTCTAAAAAAAGTTGTTTTTGTGTGGGTGGAATTATTCATTTGATAGGATGAACCCATAATTATTGGAGCATATCTAAATAAACTAAAATACGAGTTACATAAAATATACACGATTGAGAACTATATGATTCATGTATCAACTTAATTTTACCCTATATATGATGATTTAGATATTTGGGTTGACTAACAGGTTACCAATGTCTCAGTGAAAGGATACATTTACAACCACACCTACTCTAGCCTCACTGGTATGATAACTAAAATAAAAAACCCCATGAAATCACAACATTAAATTCCTAAACTAGTATTCATGTGAATAATAACTCAAAAATCTATTCCTAGGACTTGAACCAATATAATTCCACCCTAACATGACCTACCCCACATAAACCAAAACTAGGATGATGATAAACTAAGTGTGCCAACCAAATACTAACTCCAATAGGCCAGGGAATGGTGAAAATGATTGAGTAGGAATATCACATAATATATGAGGCCATATCTATAATAACCGAGGTAATATCATATAATAACCTTCAATATATATGCATCCTCAATATGAAAAATAATAAAAAATACCTATAATATATATAAAGAAACCACTAAAATGTATACAATGCATAATGGACTCTATGATCGAGTATCAAAAGTATAATGGATTCAATGAATAATTATTCTAAGTATTAGGGACACCATGCTCGAGTGTCACAAGTATAAAGGACACAATTCCCGAGTACCACACATACATGGGATGCTATGCTTGAGTAACACATGTTTGATGGACTCCATGATCGAGTATCAAAAGTATAAGGAACTCTATACCTAAGTTTCATAATTCATTATAGTCAAGTAGGCCTTATAATCTATCAACATTATAGTTTAACAAGGGAGTGCCATTTTTTTATGTAGAAACAGGTGATATGGTCTCATGACACCCTTCTCATCAAATTCATTATAGTCATTACAATTAATATTCAAGAAAAAACCACATAGAATGTGGTTTGGTCAACTAAGAATGCACAATACCTAGGGAGATTCCAATTTAACACCTTAAGTTGTTGAAATAGTCTACATGGATTAAATATAAATAATAACAAAGTGATAATAAGTTTTTCTATCAAGGATAACATATTAAACACAGGTTATGTGTATGTTTAATGAATCGAATGGAAAATTAACCATGAATCTTCATAATTCATAATATAAGGAGACATGAAATGAGGTAAAATTACTAGAATTCAAACCTTAGGGTTCGTATAGGTCACCGAGGTCGCGGGGGGCTGGGGGAATCGGGGTCGCCAGGGTCACTGGGGTCATGGAGTCACCGGGGTCACGAGGTCACCAGGGAAGCAGGGGGCCATGGTCACGTGGGAATCGGGGGGCCGGGGGAAGTTGGGTCGTGGGGTGAGAAGGGGGATTGGGGTGGGGGGAATGGTCGGTAGTGTAAAAAAAATTGTTTCGTGGGGTTTATTATAAACCTCCGCGAAACCATTTTAAAAAATTATTTAGGAGCAGTTCCCAAAATTTCCGCTAAACAACTGCCACTAAATTCAATTTCTATTTTAGTGAGGATATCGACATATATTAATTTTTTTTATGAGAATTAAAAACTTACTTTAAAAAAAGAATAAATATCATTTTATTTTGGTAAATTTTATTATAAAATGAAAAATAATTAGAAAAATGGAAATATATATTAATATTTAAATCCATGAAAAATTATACAAGAATATTAATTATAAATAATTATTATAAAAGTAGGAAAATTTTTTCATGGAGAAGATGTTAGAAAGGATGATTCTTTTCACACTTTTGTAAAGAAATTCGAATCTACAGAAAATGGATTGTATGTAAAAAATTTAAATAGATTCATTAAAACCATTTTATAGAAAGTAAAAATTAATATAAAATTCCCTTGATCAATCATTAAATAATAAATAATTACATCTATAAAATAATATAGAGAATATATACATGGAGGAGAAAGATTAGTGACCAAAAATAATAGATAAGGTTGGCTCCATTTACAAACATCATTTTAATTGAATTATGAACCAAAGGGAGATAAAATGATAGGGAGACATATAAAAACAAAAAATAACCATAATATAAGAAAATATATGGGTTTTAATATATAAATAACAAAAAACTTCCCCAAATAGGATTTCATTCATATACAATCTCGATTTGAAAGTGAGAATGGAAAATAAAGACTTACTTCTTTAGAAACATTTGAATCAAAAGAATTTAAAATAAAGAACATTAAATCCCATGAATTATATTAAAAATATTTTACAAGACATTCATAGGGTATTATATACACCATATAATGAAAGATAGGTGGTGAAAATGGAACTTGTCTCAATGAAAGAAATATTGAGATGAGAAAACTCTTATGACTTGGTAACTTTTGAATCAAAAGTCCTTGAGAGATAAAAAATTAAATAGATTTGTAAATATAATTAATTACATGAATATAATTATATAATAAATCCATGTATAATATATACACTACACAAAAATAATATTGGTGGTGAATATAGAACATATATTAATGAAAGGAAAATAGAGATGAGAAACTCTTATATTTAATCTTGACTTCCATGAAAGTGATTTATCATTATATTTAATGAACATAAAATATCAATTAATTATTTAATAACCTTATTTTTATTTATTTTATTTTATACTCTTTAAATATGGCCATTAATTACACTTATATTAGCGAGTTATTGTTTATTTTCATCATCATATGATCGAAACAGAATCAATGACAAGCTTATTTTGAATAATTTATTGATAAAAAATGATTAATTAATAATGACAATTAATTTCTATTTCATCCATCAAAAAATAATATTCATGAAATAAATCAATCCTTAATATCATATATAAAAAGTATTAATGTATTGATACTTATTAATTATGAAAATAATGATGTTGGTATAACATCATTCATATGGGTGCTTAAACTAGCCCAAAAAAGAACATGCTATACTAATGAATGAGTTAGATTACAGAGTTATATAATATTAATATAATTTTATAATAAGTATTATGTTAAAATTTTAAAATTATAGTAGATAACAAGATTCATAAATAGTTTATATGATAAGGTAATTGAAAAATATTATGATGAATTAGGTATCATTTTGATGAATTCTCTCATTCTCGACTCGAGTTCCTTCAAAATGAATTATTTAGGCTTTATTCTTGGAATAAAAGGATAAAAATATCTAAGAATTATTTTTAGAGGGAAAATAGGTAGGTAGTCAAGTGTTTCAAATGGTTTGAGTGGTTTGAAAGGGTTAGAGTATGGGTGAAAATTATGTAAATACCAATTCCTTAATGTGAAAGGAATTCCATTTTAAAGTAAAGTGGGTCAATAATGCACAATAGATGTGTATAGGTCATGAATTATCTCATACACACATTTTTAGATAATATCTTTGGATATTTTATGTCTTTAAAACTTAGATAAACCTTTATTTACCCCATTTTACCTTTATCATGATTACTCAATTTTTACCTCAATAACTTATTTTTATACCTAAAAATAAAATTATCCTCCTTACCTAATTTTAAAGTGATGATGATTTTTTTGAATCAATTTAATCTTATTTAGTTTCTAAATATTATAAATATATCTCTTTAATAAAATCATAAAATATAAAAAAAAATTGTTTTTATAAAAAATTGACTTTTTAAAAATTAAGTTTTCTTAATCTTATTCCACATCAATTAATAATTGTATTAGTGTTAATATATTTATTATATATTGAATCATTTTATTATAATAATACTTTAAAATTTATCAATTGAAGTTACTAAGATAAAAGCACACAACACTTAAAAAAATAGTTCTTTGAAAAATATTCATTTTTTTAAAAATAAATGATTTTAACCATATCCCTTTAAAAGTAATTATTTGTCTTATAATTTTTTTATCAAATAAATTCATATTAAAATATTTCTTTAAGTTTTATAAATACATTAAATCATTATTTAATAATAATAATAAAAAAATTTATCACATGGAAAAAGTATTTTCATAATAATATATAAAATTTTATTTTTTGTTTCATTATTTATCATTTATGAATTATATTATTTTAGATTAGTTACTAATAATTATAATTCTTTAATATACCTATGTGATACATGAATATCCAATGAACATATATCCAATGACCATATTTCCAGTGACTGTATTTCCAAGGATCACATTTCTAATGACTATATTTCTAATGACATATATATAACAGTGAGATTTAATTCCTATATATATTCTTTAATACGTTCTTGGAATAATTCATCCTATTAATTTAATTCTCTCTAAACATGTATATTATATTTTTAATTATTTTACATCTTTCCATAGTTTTAATTAGGGTTATAATATTAATTTGAAATCATGAAGAGAAATATTACATATTCATGGTCTTTTTATTTTCTTATGGATTTATTCCTCTTATAAGTTTCTTAATGTTTTTTATATAAGTAGGGGAAAGGCACATTTTTTTATTGAAAGTAAGAAACCACACTTTTTTATTATGTGTTTGGGAATCCCATTACATGGATTTTAGAACCTAACCCATAGGTATTTTGATTGGCCTAAAATCCTAGTGGGCATGAGAATCCAATACATGGCCTGTAGGCCCTAAACTCAGCTTTCCAGGCCTCCCTTACTTCACAAAGCACAACAAATCTCACACCCTAGAATCTATCAGCCATTGTTCTACCATCTTTGATGTGATTTATACCTTACAAACACCACCTACCAACACCTTTATTAGCCATAGGTCTACCATCTTTACCACCCACCACCTATCACCATCCATTGTCATTATCGGTGACTGATTTTCTGATATCTTCATGCCTATACTTGATTGAGCCTCCCGTGTTCACCTTCAAATGCCTATAACCTTCCTATCTTATCAACTATGGAAATTTATCCCACCAACTATAATCACAATCCACTAATGGATAACCATACCATATCACCATCAGCTACCTGGATCCTGACCAAGACACCCAGTGGGAATTTGTTGCGGCCAAGAGTCAAATCCCAACTGCCAAATAGAGTTTCTTTCACCGAGTACCACTCAGACGCAGTTCTAGATGCATATAATTTTCTTAATGTTGTTTTATATTTATTTATCACAATTTATTAATGTTTATATTTAATTATAGTATTTTTTACCAATAAAACATATTAATGTTCATTTTAGTTCAGATTCATGTGTGAAACTGGCTATTTGACACAATATTTATTTCAAGGGAAATACTTTCTAAAATATCAAGGTGCCACATTCCACCCCCCTTAAATAAATTAAATCCTTACAATTTTAATCATCTATCACTAAGGAAATTATTTGAGGGTATCCACAAGATATACGAGATTGAAGATATAATTTCTAATGAAATATCAACCACACTATGTAAGGTAATAATAAAAAACTCATATTATCCCTCATAGTAGTCATATCAAAAAAATTTAGTTTTCCACAGTAATATGAGCTATATACCCCTCATTATTGGGTATTAATAACCATATAATTGAATAAATTTCAATAGATATTTAATATCTGGCCTTGCAATTATATATGATTATAGGTTAATTTGGGATATAAAATGTGATATCCTTATCTTAAAAACTAATATGGGATCTATGTAAGGATATATAATACATGACCAAAATTACATCAAACTCTACTAAATATAGAATAATAATATTTACAAGAAGTAAATACCCCCAAACTTCTATTAGTGAGGAGTTATATACTTGAGATTAAATCATTACACAAATGGATGTTTTCACTGATAATTTTCTATATAAACATTTTAGTTGTGATTTTATGCTCTTATAAAACTACCCATATATAAATGATAAGGTAGAACTATAATAAAATAATATATTTTTAGTTATTAAGTGGATAATGAGTGTACCTTACACCACTTTATTTTAATGATCCACTTTAGTAGTTATGATTATATAGGCATTCCCTTTGTCCCTTAGTTTAAGAGGTTTCTAAAATCGGTTTTCATCAATAACCCTTGGTTTGGTTCACTTATTTGTTAAATTCCCATAATACTTACAATTTAATAATTTGAGTGTGGGTGGTGCATTAAACTGAGATTTCCCTCCACCCATTTAATTAGTTATACCCTTCATATATCTTCAACATTGATGTGCTCAATTACCTTATCTTCCACACTTAAAGCATTTAAATATTCCATAGAGAGAGTTTCCCCCACAATTTTCCCACATTTTTAACATGTAGAATTATTAATTTTATTTCCTCTATGGGTTTTATAATTTTAGTTTCCTTATAACTCTATTTTTCTATAATTTGTCCCAAAATAATGATAATAATGGGAGTATCCAATCCTTATTTATACCTTGGGAGCACATCAAACAATTTATTCATAGATAACAAAGTCCCTTATAGCCAATTCCATTTTAAGACATGGGTTTAAGTCACAAAAGAAATGGTCATTTTTTCTTTTAGGGTCAATTATAAAACTAGAATCATACGTTGAAATACTTTTGAAGTTTTCTTCATAGGTATTTATGGAATCTTCTCTTTTTTCTACAGCTCAATAAATTCTATATATATTTTTATGTGAAAAATATTTATTAAAAAATACCTTCTTAAACTCTTATAGTTTCATGGATTCAATTTATTCATCTTTCCTTGTATTATTGAATAAGGTCCAGCATTGATCTACCTCACCTTTCAAATGATAAATGTATAAAACAACCTTTTCATATTCTAAACACCAGAGAATTGAAAATATATTTTCAATTTTGTTAATCCATTGATCAGAAATTAGTGGATCAGAAGGCCTACTAAAAGGAGGGTGATTATTGACACATACAAGAATCAATAGTGTGTTTCTCCTTCTTTGGTGTGTTCAGGAGCTAAACATGGTTTAAGTTATGTTTTATAAATTTAGATAATATTTCCATGATGGTTTTCACACCTTCTCCCATCCCATTTGGTTATTTTGTATGATAATCAATATATTTTCCATCACACTCATTTTTAACTCAATTCCTATTGGTCTCGACCATTGAATAATTTTTTTAATTTGAGTATCAATAAATAATAATTATGTTAAGTGATCATATGATTAGGGAAACCAATCCGAAGATGTCCTAAACTATGAAACATTCATTTTAACCTATGGAATTTTTGGTTTATCCTAAATCTATTTTGGTTCATCATAGGTTATTTTAGATTATACCCACTTATTATTAATATTACTATCCCCAAAAATAATCAAACCATGCTCTAATGCTAACTAAATCACCCTAGACTCACACTCCTAGATCCGGTGTTAAAATAAAAACTTTACACACAAACTATGATACTAAGTGAGACAACCTAAGAAAAACACACATATATTTTACATAATTAAATTTTAAGTTTCAAAAATTCACACACAATACTAGAACCCAAATGTTTAGTGTATTTGGATATTAACTATGTTATCTTCTTTTTTTATAATAACTCTTCAACATTTCCATGAATATTTTCTATATATTCTATCATTCTATACATTCAATACATAATACTCTTCTTCATTACCTGATAATAGAAACGTAAGAAAGGGATGAGATTGGATGTTTAGTAAGGGTAAACATAAGAAATAACCATCAAAGATTATAAGTGAGCATAAGATGATCATTCCATTATGTGGACATAATCAAGGTGTATAATAATAGTGAATCATTCCCAACTAAACATATATCATAATTCACCAGTTATGGAATAAATATTCCAACATAACAAGATAAATGAGTAATAATATTATAGGAACATGATTTATGATATAGGAATGATAAATAACATGACAATATGGAATGAATATGAGCATAGAACATGCATCAAGGTTAACCACCAATACTTTCATCAAATATTGTACTAGGCTAACCACTTACCAATAAAACAAAAGGCTTTGGATGACCACCTATGTTTGGGCTTGAGTTGAAAACCCATAAACCCTTTTTTCTCTTGGGATAACCACCCATGAACCATTTTAGGCATGGGTAAACCACCCGTGTACCTTTTTATGCATAGGTCAACCACCCTCTTATATTTTTAGGCTTGGCCTAGCCACCAGTGTACCTTTTTAGGATTATCATAACAAACCATGTAACTTTTTGATCTCATGAGAAATAAAAGTTAACCCAATTAATTATAGTAGTATAACAGACTTACCCATCACATAATGATAAACCATACAAAATGTTTCCATGATAACCTGAAAATATTCATAATCACATCACAACTTAATTAACCAATGGGAACGAACTGGATTTTCTTGAAAACTTTCATAAGAAACTACCAAGATCTATAAAAACAAATAAGGTGGATGGTATAAATAACCAATATCCTAAATTAATCATAATAAACACTAAAGGGTGTCAACATAGATGAAAAACACTTTTATATGATTACTATAAAGTTTCTTTGAAAAGGAAAAAGGAATATCATTTTCTTTTGATAACTTTTACTTTAAAATGAAAAATTCATAGAACATTAAGAATAGATATTACTTTTAGAAATAATTAAAACTTATAAACTAATATTCATTATAAAAAATAGTTATAAAATCATGAAAAAGTATTCATGAAGATGACATCAAAAAGGAATATTCTTTTCACACTTTTTTAAAGAAATTCAAATCAATTAAAAACAACTTGTATGGAATATATTTACAAATATTCCATTCAAACCATTATGAAAAAAATAAAATTTAATAGAAAATGACCTTAATAAATCATTTAATAATAAATAAATGAATCTATAAAACAATATAGATAATATGGACATGGAGGAGAAATATTCCTGACCAAAAAGAAGAGATAAGGTTATTTCCAATTACAAACATATTTTCATTATAATTTTGAACCAAAGGGGAATTATATGGTAAGGAGTCATATAAAACCTAGAAATAAACATAGTATAGGAAAATAGATAGGGTTTATAAGAGAACTAATTTTTTTTCCCCAAATAGAAGTTTATAGATATATAATATCGATTTGAAAGAGAGATTGGAAAAGAAACCCTTATGAATTTAGTAACATTTGAATAAAAATTTCTTGAAATAAAGAACATGGTATATATTTTTAAATTCCATGAATTACATGAAACATTTGTCACAATAAATTCATGGGGAAGTATATACACCAAATAAATAAATATCGGTGGTGAATGTGAAACATATCTCATTAAAAGAAATATTGAGATGTGAAAACCCTTATGAATTTAGTAACTTTAGAATCAAAAGCCCTTGAAAGAGAGAATATTTAATGGAATTTTAAATTACTTGAATTAAATGAAAAATATGATAAAATACATCCATGGTAAGTATATACACTACAAAAAATAATATAATTGGATAATATTGAACATTTATTAATGAAAGGAAAATTAAGATGAGAAACCCTTATGTTCACTCCTAAAATCCATGAAAGTGATTTAAAATTTTGTATAATAAACATAAAAATATTAAAAAGTTATTTAAATACCATATGGTTATCTATTTTCTTTTACAAACTTAAATTATAATCATTCATTACACATATATTATTTAGTAATTGTTTATTTTTATCATCGAATGTTTGCAATTTTCATTGTTCCATGTGAGTTTCACAATTTCGATGTTAGTAATGTTTACATGATACAAAGTTAATAATTCTTAGATTATTGCAGGTATCATAATAATTTTTTTTCCAATTATTTATTAATTACCTTGTTTATTTTATGGAATACATGGGTATGTTTCATGAGAATGAAACCCATGATGAGCTTGTTTTATGTAATTTTTTAGATAACTACAGATTACTTGATAATGATCATTCATTTTTGTTTCATACTTATGAAATAATATTTATGGAATAAATTAATATTTAATATCATATAAAACCATTATATATGTCTTTATATTCATTCATTATGAAAATAATGATGTTGGTATAATATTTTTTTATTTAGGTAGTTGAATCGACCCAAATAGGAACATGCTATACTAATGAATGAGTAAGAGTATAGAGCTATATAATAATAATATATTTTTCTTAGAATCAAAATTATTTTAATATTATATCATTAAAATGGAGAATAATATTTATAAAGAGTATATATTGTAAGGTTATCGAAAAAATAGTGAATAATTGATCACTTTGATGAATTCACTCATTCTCGACACGAGTTCCTTCAAAATAAAGGATTTAGGATTCCATATTAGAACTAAAGGATACCAAAATTCTAAGAAAAATTTTGGAAAGGATATATGGGTAGGGATTAAATATATTTTTTAATGGTTTGAGTGGTATATAAGGGGTAGATAAGGGGTCTCATTATAAGCAATGAGGGGCGAAAATTTATAAATAGTCATTCATTAGTGTGAAAGGAATGCCATTTTGAAGGAAATTAGATCAATAATAATCAAGGGAATATTATAGGTAATGAATTATATCATAAAAACATTTTTTGATATATTATTTGTATATTTTATGTCTTTACCACTTAGTTAAACGCCCTTTTACCACATTTTTATCTTTACAATGGTAACTCAATTTTTACCTCGGTAACATATTTTTATGACTAAAAATAAAATTTAAGTGCATAACTAAATTTAACTTATGAATTAAAAATTTGGACTAAATTTAATATAATTCAATTTATAAATTTAAAAATTTAAATTTTAAATGAAAACCTAAAAAATATATAAAAAACAGGTTTTATAGAAAAATGAATTTTTAAATATCAAGTCTTATTTATATTATATCATATCAATTAATAATTAAATAATTATTAACATATTTTTTATAAATTGAATCATTTTTTTAGAATAATCATTTATAAGTGATCAATTTAATTTATTAAGATATAAATATGGAATACTTATAAACAGTTATATGAAAAATATCCCTTTTTTGACATTAAATTATTTTAACCATATTCCATTAAAATTAATTATATGTTTTATAAACATTTAATTTTATCAATCCATTGAAAATAAATTATCCCTTTTAATTTTATAAACACATCAAATCATTCTTTAATCCAAGATAGCCTAAAACATGAGTTATAAGACCAATCCATTCTCCCCAAAAATTCACTAAATAAACAGAGTTTATAGGGAAATATTGAGGTGAAAATAACTTGTAAGAATAAAAAAATTAGTTATTAGATGATATAATTGAAAAATAAGAACCAAAACTAGAAAATAACTAGTGAAAGGATTAAACATGAAACTAAACAAAGTATTCCTTAAACTGCATTCCCCTCATCATCAACCTATCATCAACATAACATAAATCAACAGTGAAATACCCATATTCAACAACATTTCAAGAAACCATCCCACATCCATCATCAATATTATTGTATTTTATCTAAAATTCCTCATTTACTAGTCATAATAAAATAAATACATAGATTGGCATGACTAATAGTGATTACTTGACCAATATTATGAAATACAACTATTTCTTGGATAAATATTAGCTGATATTTATTAAAATAAAGTGAAGTTACCATTCCTTGGTATTTCATGAGGGATTCCATAAAAGAAGAATTTCTTCTCAGATTTAAAAAACATTCAAGAAAAAATTCACCTATTTAAGGATCCATAATAGAGATAAAAAGTTATATATGAATGTGAAAATATCATAAAAATTAGAATCAAAATTTCAAAAACAACTTAAATGTTCATTGAAAATGAAAATTTCCTTGACACTTCCTTAAATTTTTTAATATATCTAAATAAATAGATAATTAATTCCAACCTAAAGGATCTTTCTTGAGGATGATTTTTAAAATTTTCTAACCATAATAAACTTCCATAATCTACAACACAGCTTCAAGAATCTATATAGACTTCCCTTAAAAATTTCATCTATATAAAATAATCCAAATAGTTTTGATAGGATGCATCCCACACATTTTGACTATATTTAATAGTATTCAAATCAGATCAACAAAGCATATATTCCTTTTAATTACAAGTAACACTACTCCCAAGGAAGATGTAAATAATCAAATTTTGGATTCTAGCCAAATTCGTATTCAATTATAGAAAGCATATGATTTCTAATAGTTAGGTATTCATCCGTAGTTTTCTACATATTTTGAAATCTATTAAAAATAAATTGGAACTATTCCTCATCCCATGGATAAATTTATTTCTTAAGACCCTCCTTAAGAATAAGAGTAGGGTTCTTGAGTTTACTTACATCTTCTAAACATTCTAAATCATAGGATAAAATAGCATTCCTAAAAACAACAATCTAGGAAGGAGTGTATTTTTTCACATCAAGACATATCACCAAAGATCTAGTAACAATTTTTCTCTCCGATTTTGATCAGTACCTATGATTTTGATCCTTACTAGAATGTGGGGGTAGTAAAGCAATATAAATCCACAATTAAATTTTTTAAATATTTTTTATCACTTAAATGAATGAAATCATCTTTATTTTTGGAATTATTTTCCACGTGTATATTATAAAGATTCAACAAAGTCACTGTGAACCTCCCAAAGCTCCTCATGAGTGGAGGCATCAACTCTTGAGGTAATGGAATCATCTAAGATAGAACTCTCAAGCCTAGGAGAATCCTTAATTATATCATTAGTGGTAGGTTGGGAATTATTAATAACATCGAAAAATATAGAGTAATCTTTAGATTGAGTATATTTAGGATGACCAACCACTTAGGCCCCAAAGGGTCAAATAGAAACAAAAGACTTCCATTTTTCAATCAAGATGGATTTATTCCAAATAAGTGGTTGTGAGATATGTTACTTTGATATCACCTAACCATAGGACACCGAGGTGTAACCAAAATTTTAACATGACATACAACAATCTTAGAGGTCTTCATAAATCAACATGTTCTAAAATAAATTCTCTCTATTATAAATCCTTGTGACTAAAGATTTTGGTTTGAAAATATCCAACTATATAAAAATCCTTGAAAAATAGGGTCTTGAGAGACTTAAGGTTAATAAATAAAGTTTGATATGCATGCCAATAATATTAGAAATAGAAGATAAGTAATCTAACTTAAACAAGTGTACAGGTAAACCTTTTAAGCCAAACCAAAATGAGAACCATAGGGGGTTCAATATATTTCTCAATACCAGGAGTCCATTTCATCATCTTTATACAAAATTCTATGAATAACCACTTATTGTGGGACCAACATCTATAGAAATCCCCCATTGAGGAAAAATGGAGTAGGACATGTCTGGAATCAAGAATCCCTAAATCAAAACAAGTAAAACCAACAGATTTAAGATACCTCATGATAAACCTAATCAATGGTCATTGATTTTTGAAATTATCGATAAGTAAAAAATGAAGGTTTGAAGAGATAAAATTTATATCATTCTCCAAAAAGGAAACAATTGGTTTTCCATTATAATGAAATATAGATAGAGAAATCTAAGATAAATCTTTAACAACATCACATGTGATAGATCTACTAGAAAATACATCTGTTAAGGTGTGATTAGGTTTCAAAATTGATTCACTTAGATGATATCCTTGTGGCAGAGCTGATTCAGTGTTCTCCATCCAAAAATCATTACTTAATAATAATAATAATATATAATGCATAAAAAATATATTTTTATAATAAAATATTATTATTTATTTAATTGTATATAATTTCTAAATTATATTCTTTTCAATTTGTTACTAGAAATTAAAAATCTTTAATATAACTATTTGATACATGCATACCTAATGATCATATATCCAATAACCAAATTTCCAATGACCATATATCTTTTGACCATATATATAATGTTGATATTTTATTCACATATATAGATTTACATATATTCTTAGAATCATTTATCATATTCATTTACTTCTCTTTAAACACCTCTATTATATTTATAATTCTTTTCCTTATTTACATAGTTTCAATTAGGGTGAAGATATTCATATAAAATCATGATAATGAATATTACATAGTCATGGTATTTTTAATTACTTTTAGGTTTATTAATCTTTTAATCTTCTTAATGTTTTTTCTAATCACATTCTAATATTGTAATGATATTTATCTTTTAGTATAGTATTTTATATCAATAAAATGTATCCAAATACATTTTAGTTCGGTGTTGTGTATGGAATATTCTATTCAACATAATATTTATTTAAATGAAAATACATACTAAAATATTAGGGTGTTACATTATACCCCCTTAAATAAATTTCATCATTGTAATTTTAATTATTTCCCACTAATAAAAATATTTAAGGGTATTCAAAATATTTACAAGACTCATGATATAATTTCTAATGATATATTGACCCCGATATCTTATGTAAGACTAAAAAAATCATATTTCCCTAATAGAAGGAATATTCCAAAAATAGAGTTTATTCCTAGTAATTTAAGCTAAATACCCCTCATGAAGGGGTATTTAGACCCATATAATGTAAGTAATTTTTATAGAGATTTTATAGTCAGCCTTGAACCTATAAATGATCATAGATTGATTTGGGATATAAAATGTGATTTCCTTATCCACAAAATTGACATGGGATCTATGTAAAGAGATCCAATCCTAGCCTAAAATATTATTGTGGTGATTTGATACTCTTAGAAAACTTCAAATATATGAAGGAGTGAATAGAACTAGAATAAAATAAGATATTTATAGTTCTTAAGTGGATGATGAGTGTACCTTACACCACTTCATGTTCATGACCCAATCTATTAATTATGCTTACATAGACATTACCTTTTTTCCTTATCTTAGGAGGTTGCAGATGTTAGTTTTTATCAATAATACTTTATTCAATGCACCTATTGATTTAATGGCCACACTTATTATAATTGAATCATTATAATGTGGGTGGTGAATTATGATAAGATTTCCATATATCCATTTAATTAGTTATCCACTTAATATCTCTTCAGAACTCATGTGCTCGATGCCCTTCTCTTCCATACTTAAAGAATTTACTTGTTCCTTGGATATAGTTTTCTCCATTATTCTTCCCACATTTTAAAAGTGTAATAAGATTAATTTTATTTCCTCTCTGGGTTTTATCATTTAAGTTTTATAAAAAATCCTTTTTTATCTTCTTTTTTCCAAAATATTTAGAATAATGAGAGTCTCTAATCTTAATTTATACCTTGATATCACATAAAAAAATTTATTTATAGTTACCAAAGATCCTTATATCCCATTCCTTTCAGAGACTTGGTTTTAAGAAACAAATGAAGTAGTTGATTTTTCTTTTAGTGTCAATTATAAAACTAGAAGTGTACATTGAAATAATTTTGAAGTCTTCTTCATAGGTACAAATATATTATTCCTCATTTTCTCTAGATCATGGAATTATCTATCCATATTATTGAAAATATTTTTCAGAAAGTATTTATTTAAAAATATCTTCATAAACTCTTAACTTTATATAGAGTTAATTTATTCATAATACCTCATGTTCTTGATTAAAGTCTACCATTGATCTTCCTCACCTTCCAAATGATAAATAGATAAAAGAACCTTTACATATTATAAACACTAGAGAATATAAAATATATTTTACATTATGTTAATCCATTTCAAAAAAATTAATGGATCATAAGGTCCACTAAAACAAGGGTGGTTTTTTCCACATGAAATACCCAATAACATGTTTCTCATTCTCTGGGGAATTCAGAAGCTCAACATGGCTTGGGTTATTGTTCATAACATAAGATAACATTCTATATGAAGGTTTTCATGCCTTATCCTATCCCATTTGATTCCTCATTGGGTTAATCACTGTATTTTCCATAACACTCATTTTTAACTTGGTTTCTCCTGATTCCATCCACTGAGTAAAATAAAAAATATTTTTGTGAGTATTAATAAGTAACAATCAGAGTGAATAATTATATGATAAGGGAAATAAATCCTAATATGTCCTAAATTATAACACCTTCTTTTAAACCAATGAAATTTTAGGTTTATATTAAATAACTTTTGGTTTATAATAGGTTGTTTTAGGTTCTATAACATTATTATTAATCCCCAAAAATAATTAAACCCTTCTATGATACAAAATGAAGTGCCCCATACCCAAACCCTTATATTTTGTGCTAAAATAAAATCTTTACACATATACATCAATACCAATTTAGTGAATTGAGAAAAATACATATATATTTTACATCATTAAAAATTATTTCTAACAAATTCACACAAAATCATAAAACCCAAAGGTTTAGTGTCTTTGGATATTATCTATATGATCTTATTATTTTATAATAAGTATTCAATATTTCCCACAATATCTTACACACATTCTATCATTCTGAAAATTTATTACATAATAATATTCTTAATATCCTAGGGAATGTAAGTATAAAAAAGGGATGATCTTAGATGATCAATAAAGGTAAACATAATAGATAAAGATCAAATATCATAAGTGATCATAAGAAGATCATGTAGGCATGATAACATAATCAAGGTACTTAACAACATAGAATCATACCCAAAAAAACATATATATTAATTTATCATTCAGGGCATAAATATTTTGTCATAATATAATGGATGAGTAATATGAGTGTATAACCATGAGTCATTACATAGGAAAAATTCATAACAAAATAATATAGAATTAATATGGGTATAAAACATGAATAAGGTTAATCACCAATACTTTCATCACATATTAGACTGAGATAACCATCTAAAATTAAAATAACCACTCATGTAACTTTTTAGGCTTGGTTTAACCATCGGTGCACCCTTATTAATCTTGGGATAACCACCAATATACCTTTTTAGGCGTAGGTTAACCACCCATGTACCCTTTTAGGATTGGGTTGATCACCAGTGTACCTATTTAGCCTTGGTCTAATCACTAGTATATATTTTTAGACTTAGGTTAACCACACATATAACTTTTTCAGATCATGAGATATAAAAAATAAACTAATTAATTAGAGGATTATAATGTAATATCCTATAAAATAATGATAAACCACATATATGTGTGTATTAATAACTTTAAAACATTCATAATACCATCATAGTCAAATCAACCCACAGGAAAGAAACGAGTTTCATGAAAAGTTTCATAAGATATTATTATAATCCATTCAAAGAAATAATGTGGTTGTTATCATTAGATTATATCCCCAGTAAATAATAATAAACATTAAAAATATTTCAACCTTGTAACACCTCTATATTTTAAAAATAAAACAATGTTCTATAGTGTATACGACACACAACACAAATCCTAAACAAGCCATGAGATTTTATTATTTTATGACCATTATAACCTAGTCATTAAATTGAAGGCTATGAATATGATTAAATAATTAATGGAATATATATAAATTTCCTAATAGATATAAATTTATTTAAAAATTACTAGGAAATAAGTAGTCAATTTTTAATGATGAGAGTTTATTCTTCAAAAAATATATTTTCACCAAAAATTATTTTTGTTACTTTTTATGGGGAAATATTATAATTAATTTATAGAAAATTTAGAAAATTTATTTGATAAAATGAAAATTTTTTATATCATGATATTAAAACTAAACTAAGGTAATTATTTTTTAATTTTTCTAAAATGATTCATTTTTTAGTGAATAGGGAAAATTAGCGAGTTTTCAAATACTTTCATTTATATTCATTAAATTAACTAATTTTAAATTAACTTTATATTTTGGATTTGGTATTAAAGTGACACATGAAACATTTTATTTATAATAATATAATTAATTTCATTTTAATTATCAATTCCCATGATTTTTTAATATGTTTATTTATATGCTTAAAAGTACAGTTATCAGCAAACTATTTTTAAGTGCATAAAGTATATCCATTTTAATTAACTAAAATAACCATTAGAAAGGAAAGTTTTGAATGAAATTTATTGATTAAATATATACTTATATGAATTTAAATTTTTATAATGATGATTTATATTCATAGAGTTATTATAAGCTCATCTATTTCATGAAAAATGCATTTTATAGAAAAACTGATTTTCATCACATTTTACAGGTTTAATTTTCAATTAAATACCACCAATTATATGAATTGAATTTGATAAAATTTATTAAATATTTTTTATCATAATAATTAATATTAGATAATAATTTCAAATTAATATTTATTCATAATGAGTAGTATAAATAACAAAAATTAATTTCCATGGTTATGGTTAAAACATTGTTTTATGCGTTACATGTGATTGGGTAAAATTAATTTTTCACACACATAGATTTTTTATTTCATAAATTGGATTTAATATTTAGATTTTTTTTTTCAAATTATATAATAAGTTTTATTTTTATTTTTAGTATTAAAGGATAAATTACCTTGGTAAAAAAACTAGTTAACACAGTGAAAACTAAAATGGTAAAATTGGGTAACCATAAAGGTAAAAGGAATAAAAAGTTTAAAACATGTTTATTTTTTAATGTTGTAGGTGTTTATAAATATTATAATACATAAAAAAACATAATTTATCTATTTTGGAGGCACTTTTCTTGAGATTGATATCCCATTATTGAATAGTTTTGGGTATTTAAAAAAATGACACTCATTCTCACTTATAAAATGAAACCTCCTATCCTATTTTTTCACACTTTATTTTTGGTTCAACCAATAACTACGGAAATACCTTACTTAACTCAATTAAAATATCATGGATAACTTTTTTTTATTATAAAACCATCCTTGGAAGGCTTTTGGTGAAACCCTAAAGAAGTTGTTTGAAGAAGAGGTATAATTCTTAATAGAGCATTTTGTTTTATTTCTTATTCCACCTCCTTAAAATATCATTAAACCATGATTTTATAATAACATAAATATATAAAATAAAATGATATATTTTTATATTAATTTCATAACCTAAATCCATATCCACTTTCATCAAATGGGAAATGAAACCATTGTTCGTGTGTATGAAGGACAACCGCTTCACGAACTGATGAAATTCGTTTTCCATCATGCCTCTCACAAATATTTATGATTATAGATTTAATGTGTATATATGTATAATATTAATGAAATATTTATCAATAATAATAATAATTAATATATCATATATTTTCTTACCTTTTCCATTCAATGAAAAATGATAACATTTTTGATCCGTATGTGCGAACTACCACCTCCACAAAGAGAAGTGATTTTTTTTTCATCACCGTATCACATGGATGGTATATATAAGTGTATTTAAAGAAATAATATTTTATTTATGATATTATTATTATTATATAATGATAAAATAATACTTAACTTCTTTCCATCATGATCATTGAAAAATGGAAACGTTACTCATGCATACGTACAACCTACCATCTCCATGACTGTAATGTACATTTTTATAACCATATTTAATGGTTAGTTTTGAAAGAATAATTGATATATAAAAGTTATAATTATTTAATAGTTATTATTCTATATATAATGGGATAATTACTTCTTTAACCATAGTTAACCTAACAGAATCATTTTGGACATATGAATCGAATATCGTCAAAACGTCCGACATCAAATTAATTGATTAAGTAAATAAATATAACATGATAATAAATGAAATTAAATAAATAATATAATTGAAATTATTTCTTAATCAATAAAATAATTAACATAAGTTTATTATTCAGTAATATAAAGTATATACAAGACGAGTTTAAATCGAGATAAGGGGTTTCATAAGTCAATTTATTTTCATTGGGTTAAATTAATTCTTCATTATCTTTGATATGATAAGATTATGTGTGTAATGAAATTTTATTATTTTATGTTTTACTTCTAATTTATTATCTGGATTTGTATTTTAAAGACATAATAACTTCATTGATTAATTCTCACATCAATGTTAAGATCATTGTAAGGGATTTTATCTCAATTTCCCTACAATGAGGCATATTTTAATACTATGAACCTTATTTATTTTATATGGTGTATATAATACCCCTTTTTTATATTATATAATTAATACTTCATAATTAAAGGTATTTTAATTTATAATTCATTTTAATTCATCCAAGGTTATTTTATTTGAAATTTACCAAAGCAGTATAAGAATTATGTTACAATCTCCTTTCTTTTTGAGATTGTTTATGTTCAATGTTCCTTTGTGGGAAATCATAAATAAATATTTTCTTGAAACACATCCCTTTAATTTTCCCCTATTCATAAATGTGGTTTATATTTTTGGTTTCCATTTCCTCCCATATTAAATAAAAAAATATCAAGATTTTTTTGAGTATTACCGATCATGCATCTTCTTTAGTTCTAGAATATTTCTCTTCCATGTATATATTTTCATTAAAATAATTTAAATAATGTTTTTAATATTTTTAAATTATTTATTAAATATAATTTTAAAAAATATTTACAAAATTATTTAGAATGAATCTTTCTATCATTTTCTAAAATAGGAACTTTTTTCTTTTTTCACAAAAGTGTGAAAAGAATTTTCTATTTTAACTTATATGGCATGAATATGATTTATTACTATCATGAATAATCAATGAGTTAAATATTCCTTTAAAAGTTTATGTTTTTTATTTTCAAATAAAATATATTTTACAATATTTTTGGAAATTTTTAAATTTTAAATAAGTGATTTCAAAGAGAAAAAGGTATTTTCCTCAAGAAATATTCCATTTAATCATTTAAAGACATTTTCATCAAAATTGACATACTTTTATAATATGGATCACATATAAATTATATATATATATATATATATGTATCTTATGTATATACATATCTCATTCTCCCTTTATTTTATTGGTTAATACACACCTTATGGTCATTTAACAAATTTCATCATTATGAAATATCCTTTGATTATGACACGAGACAAGATTATGGAAGCCATTTATTTCTATGGGTAATTATTATGTTTATGACTTAAGATTGATTTCCTTTTTTTGGAACATATAATCATGCACATGTTATGATGGGTGCACCCAGATAATGTTCCAATATATTGGGTAATGTTTTTGGTATTATGAGACGTTATATATGAGATTAGGGAGTAAACCTAATCCATTATTGAAATTTTCCCACAAAGTGATATTTTTTAAGAAGATAGGCTTGAATATAGTTTATGTCATGTTATATATTGCTGCCACATTTACTATGTTTCTATGATATTATTATTCCTTGTTCTTTATGTTATGATTCCATGTGATTACTCACGAGCCTTCTCTTTTATGATATCATGTCATACCTTGGAATCACACATTATATTTACTTATTATGTTTATTCCCTTACTAGGATTTTTCACCCATTTTTTTATATTCCCCATGTTATCCTATGAAATTTGAAGAAATAAAATGGATTTAGGAGCTCATTATGGAGAATAAAATAATTATTTCATGTTTCAATTTCCTTTATATGTATTGTATGTAATGACTTGACCCACCAGGGATCACCTTGCTGATAGAAGGAAATTCCACCACAACCACAATCCTAAGTCTAATAGGCTACAGGATAATGACAATAATTGATAAAGAATAACTATAATGAGAGGACTTTGTTTAATTAACTTCTATACACGCACCCAACCATATCAATGCAATATTTAAAAGGAATATAAAGTAAATACTGTAACATCTAGAGATAAACCATGAATGTAATAACCTCTAGGGAAAAAAAACAGAGTACAATAGAATATAACCAAAGTATAAAGGGGAAAAATACACAACCAACTTGAAATGAAGTCCTAATCTAATAAAAACTAGATATAATAAAAGATGAGAGAGATCTACTCTTGATATCCAAACCGAACCACCGTACATTCTTAATGAACCTAGGTATCACTATGATCCACCATAATCATCTTTGATCTATCCATCATCAACATAAGACCTGAAATGTGTGGGAAAATCCATTGCAAGGGTGAGTATATACATACGTAGTAGGATTCCCCAAAACTAAAAGAGAGAGATATAGAGATACAATAATATTCAGATCAACTCGAAGAAAGAGGGAAACAAAAACCAACATATACACATATATATGCTCACAAAGAAACCCAAATGAGATAGAAAGGGTATCTCCATCTCATAGCCCAGCCGAAGTTGATGAGTAAGACTGAAGCTGTAGAAGTCCAACATTTATGACCATCATCAAATGAAACCTCACCAAAATATTAGTAGAGGGGCTCGTACCTCATAGATTCACTCCATAGTTGGGGGATAACATATATCCTGTAGAGGAATCAAACCCCAATAGAGCTCAAAGATGAGGCAGTAATGATCTGTAGGTAGAAAACCCATGCCCTATAGTAAGGGAGTATTGACCATACATATAGAAAGAAATGGGGAACCCATTACCTAGTGTGATAGTGGATCACTGAACTTGATATCTCTATGATAAAATGAGAAACCTATTCCTTAGTGTGATAGGTGATCACTAACCCCAATATTTCTATGATAACATAGGGAACCTATGACTTGGTGTGACAGGGGATTACTGACCCTATTATCTATCTGATAGAGTGGATAACCCATGACCACATGAAACAAGGTAGTACTGACCCCATAATTTATCTGATTACCCCTCCGGATCACTACCATCATTAAACATTTCCTGATTCAACATCATTCTCAAAACATCTCATATCATATCTCAAAATCCACTAAGAAGGAAACCATATTGTTCTAAATGGAAAATATATTAGGATAGTCTACTCACTTTCCAAAAATCCATGTCAAAATGTAGGAGATATGAGAGGTAAAAGATTCACTTAAGAGTATGCAGTGTGCAGGGGGGTCCACATGGCATGTGGCCCCAATACACTTCCTAGCCATGTTTTCCCTAGACATAGCTCAGGAATCCACTTCTCTTTATATATCTTGTCCTCTGGGATACATAACGTGTATGTCCACACATGGTTCTAGCCATGCGTCTCAACCCATGCTTGTGTATTCCTACTCGTGCACATACACTTCGGTACATGGATTTTCCATCCACATGGGGCCCTGTGAATGTTCAATTGGAACATGATTTTTCCACCAAGATAGGGTCACACAATGTGTAGGTACACATACATGGTGTGTGATTTTTAACATTTCCCGAAACCCTAGCACCGCTGCTAGGGGGTTACACACTATGTCTTATTCAAAGATATATGAGGTATAGTCAGGATTTTCTAAAATATCCCATGAGGTTTCCAGATCTGTGTTCTTTGTAAAAAATCATTCTTGATGACCACCCAAAATCAGTGGATAAAGACTCTGTCCATCATTTCCTAACCTCCAAAACTTGGAAAATAGAATCATATGAGACACTTGAAGTCCTCATCGTCTCTATCACCTTTAGTGCCTTACGTCACCACCCATTGTTTCTATGAATCTAAGATCCTGGAAGCATCCCCAAAAATACATCCTGATCTACCTGTAAAACACTAATTCATTCATCTTTCACTAAACCACCGTGAATTTGAGGGTTTAATCATGCTTGAACCCACACCGACAATGTCTAACCATGACCCCATAGGCCAACAACAAAGAACATGAAGAATGAGTGGGATAAATGCATAATAACAAAGGTGGAAATGTCATTAGACAAGTGTTCATGGAAAAAATAATTTATTTGGGAAATTAGGGTGAGATCATGAAATAATTCAAGAAATAAATGAATAAAAAATTTAATTCCTTAGACAGACTCATGCGAAGGGTATAAAAATACATATCATGAATAAAAGAAACAAAAAAATACTCAGTATTTTAATCAAAAGGGAGGAAATACATAATTAAATATCCCTACTTAAAAAAATATTTATCATTAGTGAATAATGCATTCTATAGTAATGGATAAGACCAACTGAATCTGCTACCTCTTGATCCACCTCAATCCGATCAACTGTCAACCACCTTTCTCGATCCGCCAGTGAAGAACATCTGAGATCCCCTCAATTATTCTAGGGTTTAATAGGTTAAACATGGATAATCTTTATAATGTTTTATTAATAGAGGATTTTAGGTCATGGGTATTTAAATAAAATAAATAAAATAAATAAAATAAATAAAATAAATAAAATAAATAAAATAAATAAAATAAATAAAATAAAATAAATTATTTATTTATTTTATTTAAATGCACTACCATTGATTTCCTTAACTGGAAGTTTGGTGCTAACCAAACTTAGGTCATGATTAGGGTAAATCCTATATTATTAATTCAATAGTGGTATCGTATTTATGATATGAGACTCCTTTTAAAATCTATTCCATTAATCCCAAAAAACTACATGAATGTGATATTAAAAAATTTAATATTTTTTTAATATTAATTTTAGGCTCATCAGGCCTTGGAATCTCACACTGTCTTAGTGCATGGCTCTAAAAATATTCATTAATATATTTCAAATTCATACAAGGAAAAAAATAGGGTCACTAAATTATTCCCCCCTTCAAGGCTTTTCATCCCTAAAAAAGACATGCTAAATGAAAAGTTAGGGATACTAAGCCAACATGTAGATCTACCACTCCAAGGATATATATTTCTTTCTCCCATGTTTCCACAAAACAAAAACCAAGGGGATAATCTATCCTCACAGGATCCTATCCTACCAATCCTTAATCACCATTGAGTAATCCCGGAAGGTGGCTTCATCCTTGATGTTCATCTCTCCCTAGGCAGTGACATGTATAAGATCGTGTATGTATGTCATCAACTGCGACACATGGAAGATGTCATTAAACCACTCCAACAAAGGGGGTACGTCTAGGTGGTAATCAATATAAAAACCCACCATAAGATATTGAATAAACTTATGAACCTCATGGATAACTTGCCTCCCTGGATGAACCTTCATAATCCTAATCATGGGGAGACTCTAAGAAAAGCATGGTCTCCCTACCTAAACTCCAAGGGATTAAAATATCAATATGAATAAGATTTATATCAACTTTGGTCTATCCTCATATGCTTGTAGATCAATTAAACTTTCAACATCATCACCTATACTAAATCTGACCAGAGTAGAGATGCCTCACTAGTCTTAGTCCATCACAAGGTTGACCTTCATGGTCTCTCGTACAAGGCATCAAAAGGTTACATACCAATCATAAAGTGATATCTATTATTATAATCAAACTATACCAAAGGAAAATTATCCTTATAGCTCTAGATGAAGCCCAAAACACAATCTCTTAGAATATCCTCCAACACCTAGATAATACACTTGATCTTCCCATCCATTTGGGGGTGAAATTCCATACTCACCCACAACTAGGTCCTAAATACCACATGTAGGCCTCTCCATAATCATTATATAAACCATACATCTTGTTTAAAGACAATCATTGAGGGTACCCCATAGATGTTGACAATATACCACACATACAACTATCCCGATCTCTCTATGAAACTCTTCTCCCTAATGGAAAGGAAGTGTGACAATTTTTTATATCGGTCAACTATCACCCATATAGAATCATGGTCTATCAATTTACATGGAATCACTATCACAAATTCCATGGATATTATATCCCATTTCCACTATGATATGTCAAAGGGCTATTTTAAACCTACCAGAATCCAATGCTTAGCCTTCACCTACTGACTGGTGAGACACTGAAAGATGAACACAGAAACACTCTGCCTTATTCTATCCCATAAAAAATACCAATGAATGTCATTGTACATATTTCTTACATAGTGATATACTAAAAGTGAGAATTTTGAATCTCCCTTATCACCTCCTCTCACATCACCACAAGAACCACCATCCATCCCTAAAAAGGGATGACGTATTCCCCTTCTTTATAAATTCCATATGGCGAATCTCTTGAAGATATATAGTTATAGAGAACCTCATATTTTATGTCTCACAAATAATAATACCTTACATGATAGATAATTGGAGGAGTAAACACCATTTATTGAAGATAAGTTTTACCCCTCTCCTCTGCTAGGGTTATTTGTAAAGAATCCAACTACCCATATACCTCCTCCACCAAACGAGAATGATACTTTCTGTTAAGGGAATCTTCCACCACATTTCCTTCCCAGGAGTATAGAATATATAAAATTCATAACCCTATAGGAACTCCAATAAATCAATCTATCTTACATCCAGATATCTCTACATGAAGATATACCTGAGACTCTAATAGTATGAGTAAACAATAAAGCTCTTTCCCAAAACATAGTGCCTCTACATCTTCAGAGAAAAAATACTACTTCTAACTCCAGGCCATGAGTCACATAGTTCTACTTGTGGGGTATCAATTTTCTTTATCCACATGTGATCACTGCCTACCCATGATTTAACACAAATCTGATCAAAACTATAGAGGAATCACAATACATTATGTACTCCATGAACTCCTCTAATAGTCTAAAAATAATTGAACTAGTCAGCCTCAACCTCAAATCCTCAGAGGATCTCCGACACTACTCAGTCTACGTAAAAAAACTAACCTTTCTAGGCCATGGTGGTAAAAGTGAATAGAATCCTAGAAATGTATACCAAAAACCTCATATAGTACCCCACAAAGCCAAGAAGAATCTACATCTCTGATATGATCTTGGGTATATCCCAATAAAGCACTAAATCAATCTTATCCATGTAAAAATCCAATCCATGCTTAGAAATTATATTAAAAAAAAGTGAAACTTGTGGATCTAAAATTAGAACTTTGAGAGCTTACCATAAATTTGTTGCTCTTAGAGTAATTCTAACACCACCCTCAAGTGCTATGTATAATAAGCATCTAACACGGAGTAGGTGAGTATGTCATCAATGAAGACAAAAATAAATCAATTCAAGTATGATTGAAAAATCCAATTCATAAAATACATAAACGCAATGGGTGAATTCATCACACCGAAAGGAAGCACTAGGAACTCATAGTGTATGTAGAAAATTAATAATGCCAACTTCAGATTATCTTCCTCATGAACCCTCAACTGGTGGCAGCTGAAATTGAGACCGATCTTCAATAAACAACTCATGCCTCACATATAATCAAAGAGGTCATCAATCCTCAGAAATTGGTACTTTTTATTTATCATGTCTTGGTTCAAGATACAATAATCAACACAAATCCACAATCTCCCATCCACCTTTTTCATAAACAAAACTAGAGCTACCCAAAGAGAAATACTGGATATGATAAAAACCTTCTCTCAAAGGTCCTCCAAGTACAACCTCAGCACCTGAATCTTGGTAGGGGTCATATGATATGATTTAGAAGATATCAACATGGTTTCTATGTGCAAGTCAATGCATAATTACATATATCTCTATGGAGGTAATCCTAGAACATCATCAGGGAATACATCTATAAATTTCTTCACTACTAAAGGAAACCATATGCCTGAAAGTTTCACTATTATAAGGAATAATCTTTCCAAATGATGGGTGATAGGATGAAACATCTAGTTTGTAAGGCCCACTCACTCATCTATGAGATATATCTCACCAAAAAGAAGAATATCTTCCCATATGTCTGAAGGCATCTGACCCACCTATGATGACAATTGATATGGGCTTAAACTATGGACAATCAGTACATAACCTAGATGAATTCTTATGGTTTAATAATGAATACCAAGTAGTCCCACATAAAACTCTATCCACTAATCTATAACTCACTTTTTCGATATATAATTGATATTAAAGATTTGGTCCCTATAGGAACCTGTAGTTATAGTTGCTGGTCTAAGGTCTCAAATGGAAGCTCTAACCATCTCACCAGTGATAAGGAGATGAAGGAATGACTTGTGCTTGCATCTACTAGTAATAAGGAAAGAGTATAATAAACATAGATCATACCTCACATCATCTCAAGTGAATCCTAATCATATACCTCCATGGCCTATAAATGCCCATGACCCCGGCCGCTAGTGTCCTGAGTCTGACATGGGCCACCTGGTGGTGGTGGTGGTTGGATATCGTAATGTCATCCTCTACCAACTACTCCTACATCTAGAGTCACTCATGCTCATATTCTATAACTACCTCCCTAACGACCACCTTAGCTACATTTGGGATATCCCTGATCATGTAACTTCTTATGTCATGGAGGTTCATCCACTGTCTACCGGTCCTGCTCAGTGCGATGGGTTGGGAAATCACAATTCAAGTGACCATGCTCATCGAAAGAATAAAATCTCTTATCTCTAGGATAACTATATCCTCTATGTGATCCCTAATCTATAGACCCCAAAAACCAAAGTCGAATAATGTCTCCTTTTCTAAGAACTCGATGTCTGATACCTACCACCTGCTATAGAAGTCTCAGCCACATACTGCCCATTGCCAAATCCAACCACCCAATGACCCTCTACTAGAAATATCTTACTTACCAAAGATTTATGTATCATTATATCATAAGTGGGAGGAAATAATGATATCACACTGTATTGAATGTATTTGGAGAGATCCTTCTCAAACTTCATCAATCGGTAGAATCCATCTCATACCATGTTGAGGGAGTATTGTGTAAGGTCAGTAAACCTCGTGGCATACTCAGCCACTATAATAATACCCTACTACAGCTCAATAATCTCCTAGATCTAAACTGATCATAATAAAAATGGGAAATACTCATCATGAAACAACTATTGGAAGTCATACCATTAGAGCATCTCCTTTTCATGGGTCTTCATAACAAAACTCCACTAGTACCCAAATTCCCCACATAAAATATTGGATGCCAACACAACCATATCATCTATTAAGGGATGAACTTTCCTAAAGACTCATACCACTAAATCAAGCAAATAATACACTATTTAGAGATCTAGATCAGCCTGGAACCTTAGTTCTCTATGATTCCATAACTTGAGAAGTGCACTAAATCTATACGCATCATCTCATGAGCATCTAGTAATAACTACTGATCGAAAATAAGGGGCGCTTCCACCTACCCAAATAGAGTAAACACATCATGAGAAGGACCATGAACTGATGCCGCATCACTCATCAGACCATCATCATGATCTTTAATTGGTAACTTGGTTGGCTATCTTCTTGTATAAATCCTAAAAGTAATCAATATGTTCCATAGCTTGATGAGAATATATATATATATATATGCACATATGGGGATTTGACATAAAAAGGATAGTAAAAAAGACTCAATCATATATGATACATGTACTAATGTTCCATCTAATAAATGTCTCAGTATATCGAGTCAACAAGTATGTTTTCAGAGTCTGAGTGTATGGATACATTGGCCGTCGTACTAACATTGGGTTCCCTTATCAGAAATTATCACTCAAGACACTCTGACATAGTTTCCCAAAATTCCCAACTGAAAATCATAAGGGAAAAAACTCCAAACACCATGTTAAGTTCGAACCAGTTCTTATACCACTCTGTAATGACCCAAACATATAGGGCCCACCTGATCGGTGGAAGGTTGGGACACCACAGCCCAAGAACACCTCTAATATTACAAGGGATGGAGACAACCAATAAGAAGACATAACTATAATGGGATGCCTTTTTATAATGAACCACACACCCAAACATCTCTATGAAGTTTTTTAGATTAATATAAAGTAAAGACTATAACATCTACAGATGAACCATGTATGTAATAACCTACAGGGAAAATAATAAATTACAACATAATACAACCAAAGTGTAGAGGGAAAAAATACATGCCCAACTAGAAATGAAGTCCCAACTTGAAAATAATTGAAAATAATGAAATATGAGATATACCTACTCTTGATCTCCAAAATCATCCATTGTATGTGGTCAATGCACCCAAGTATTACTATGATCTACTGTAATCACCAATAATATGACCATCAGCTACATAAGACACAACATGTGCAGGAAAATACCTTGAAGGGGTGAGTATATACATACCCATTTGGATGGCCTGAAATTGAAAGGGAGTAATATAGAGATACAAAAATAGTTAGCTCAGCCCAAAGAAATAGGGGAAAGAAACCCAACAGATACACATATATATGATCACAAATAAACCCAAATGAGAGAGAAAGGGTATCTCTATATCATACCCCAAACAAAGTAGATGAGTAAGCCTAAAACTCTAGAATTCCAATAATGATGCCCAACATCAAACACAAACTCACCAGAATATGATCAGAGGGGTCCATACCTCACAACTACACTCCATATCTAAGGGAGAATACATATCCCATGGAGGAATAGAACCCCTCTAAAGATAGAATATAAGGGAGTAACACTCCATAGGTAGAGGATCCATAACCTGTAGTAAGGGGAGTACTGACCCTAACTATATAATGAAATGAGGGACCCAAGCCCTGGTGTGATAGGTGAGTACTGACCCCAGCATTTCTACGATAGAATGGGGAACCTGTGCCCCAGATCAATAGGGGAGTAATGAATCCATCATCTCTCTAATAATGTGAAGTAACCATTCCATGGTATGATAGGGGAGTAATGTACCCAAAATATATATGATGGTCCTTCCTGATCACTTCCATATTCATGTTTCATTTGAATAAGCTTCACACTCATAATATCTCACATTGTATCTCAAAATACACTACAAAGGTCACCATCACATTCTATCCAAAAGAAACACTTAGGATAAGCTACTTGCAGGACAAAATATGAGTCTAAACAAAGGAGATATGAGAGTTAGAAGATTCACTTAGGTGTACATAATGTGTAGGGGGTCCATACGGTGTGTTGACCTACTCCATTACCCGTATATGTCCCCCCTAAACATGGATTGGGAATCCATGTATCTTCACATGATGTTTCCTTTGGGATATACAATGTGTATGACCCCTCAGGGTCTTAGCCATGCATTTCAACCTATCCTGATGTATTCCTACCCATAACAATGTACATTGGTACATGACATTTCCATCCACATGGGGCCTTGGGCATGTACGGTTGGAACACAGTTTGGACACATGGGCAAGGTCACATGGTGTGTAGGCCCACCTACATGGTGTGTGATATTTAACTTTCCCCAAAACCCTAACACTGCAACAAGGGGAATATATGCCATGTGTTATTTTGGGATACATGGTGTGTGGTCAGGATTTTCATAAATCTCCCATTTGGTTTCCATATCCATTATCTTCACCATGAATTAGCCCTGATGATCTCCCGAAATCAGTGGGGAAACCCTTCAACCATCATTTCTCGACCTCTGATGGCTGAAAAATAGAATCTAGTAATCCGCTCAAAGAACACATCATCTCCATCACCCATATAACCTCATGTTTCCACTCTAGATCTAATATCCATGAATAATCATCCAAAATACATCCTTATCTACCCAAAAACACCAATTTGTTCATAATTTTACAAACTTACATGAATCTAGGGGTTCAATTGCACTTGAACCTATCCTAAAAATGCTGAACCATGACCCCATATACTAACGGTGAGGAATGCAGAGAATGGGTGGGGTAAAGGCATAATAAAAAGGTGAAAAATTTTATTTTCCAAGAGTTCTTTTCCAACAATCATTGATCTATAAAACTAGGGTGATAACATAGAATTGTTCAAGAAATAAAAAAATATACATTTTAATTCATTAGGTAGGCTCATTCGAAGGGTGTGAAAATGAAGATCAAGAAAAGAAGATACGAAACAATTCTCAATAATTTATCCAAAGAGAGGAAATACACAATTGATGATACCTAACTAAAAAAGGATTGATTTTTGATGAAGAACTTGTTCTCTAGTGAAGGAGAAAATATATTGCATCCACTTCCTATTGATCCACCTCGATATGATCAACCATCGTCCTCCATTTTCGATCTGCCAATAAATAACATTAGTGACCCTCTCAATTATATTGGGGTTTAAGTGTATAAACCTTGATGATTGTTATAATTAGGTATAAATAGAGGATTTTAGGTCTTGAGTGTTTAAAATAAAATAAATAAATTTAATTATTTATTTTAATTAAAACCATTTCTAATGATTACCTCGACCAAACCTTCAGTGATGACCAATTTTAGGTCGTGACTAGGTTAAACCCTACATTCCAAGCACAACCGAGGTCTTATATTTCTAATCCAATTCTTTGTTAAAGAGATATTATATTAATACTTAGAAACTACATGTGTATGATATTAATATATTTAATATTTTTTAATATCAATTACAAGAACCTCAAGACTCAGAATCCCATTCCATATCAGTTCCTAGCTATAAAAATATTCCTTAATACATTTAAAAGTTTTATAATACTAAAATAGGATCATTACATTATGAACCTAGTTTTCTAAAGACACTTGGCCTCATGATCTTTAGGTTTTACTTATATGATATTTATATTTAAAAATAATGTAATAATATGTTTAAGAGTTTTGGGTTGATATATTTGGTATAAAAGTAAGGACTTGTTATTTTTGAAGATTATGAATGGATAAAATCAGTAAAAAACCTTAGGGATAAGTATAAGTATAGGATAATGTAATGACATAAAATTTAATAAATAAAATCATCTTTTTGGTTGAATTAAATGTATTATTATGTGTTATGGTTATAGAAAACACATGAAATTATTTGGTTTTATTATATCCTATCATATTTAAAAGACCGTTAAGAATCATTACTATTGATAATATAGCCTTTTAACAATGATAATATGATTAGTATAAATATAGGATTTTGAAAAATCTAATTGACATAGACAAAGTGATGGCCTCAACCAGTAGGATTATAACCTCTAAATCCAATTTATCAGAGATTACAAGGGATATAACATCATTGGACTTTTCCCTTGACCAAGACCAATCAAATATCCAAAAACTTGAGCATGAGTGAAACTACTTACGGGAGAAGTTCAAGATCATCGAGATCACGAACCAAACCATGTATAATGAACCACCCCATGAAAGTATCACCATCACACACCTTAATATTAGGGTGTTTACTAGTGTATTAAAGGTATATATATCAAGATTCTAAAAATATGAATATGTATATTGTATTTTCAATAGAATAATGGTTATGTTTACTTCTTATTTTTTACTTTATAAATGATTTCAATTTTGATACAATAAAACACAAATTGTATTTTTGGTTAATATTAAATTTCAATTAAGACATTTATTTTGATGAATTAATTCAAATTTTAAATAAATAATAATTTAATAAAATATTATTATTAAATAATGTTTTTTAAATATAAACGATCATATAATGTTTAGAACGTCAAATGTAATTTTTATAAGGGTTCAAAAACTATTATTATAAAAAAACAAATAATTTCTCAATAAATATCAATTCTATTTTAAAAATGAATATTCAAATATTTATAAAATTATTTGTTTAAAATAAATATTATTTTTTGAATCAGAACATCAGAATTATCCTATGGTTAATTTCTCATTATTTTCTGAGACAGTCGAATTTTTTGATAAACATTAAATACGATATAAATATACGGTGTGTACTATAACATTACAATGACCCAAAAATGATGTAATAAATACTATAACTAGTATAAAATACCAAATATTTTTTTTCCTATTAAAATAATTTAATTTTAAGTTTATTTTATTAATTTTATAAATCCTTTATGAATCCTCCAAAACCTATATTATATTTTAAGGGTTTAAAATCATTTCTTTAAAGAAATGAGTAACTTCAACATCAGGAGGGGTAATATTTTAATAATTTATTCCTTTGGACTTATAAAATTATTAAAACTGACCAAATTTGTTAGAAACCGTGGGTAAAAACCACGAGAAGGTTTGTGGTTTCAGTTATTTTATTATATAGAGTCCAAAACCTATGTTTGAGAAATAATAAAGAATTCCCCACTCATTTCCTATATAAAACCACACAATATCCCATTTATATTTTCTAATAAACTATTGATCAAGTAATTAATCTTACCCAACCTTTCTATAGTTCTCCGAATGTTCCCTAAAGATCTCAATATTCTCCTCCCAAGCATTTAGAATCACCCTCTCAAGGTAAGGGATCTCCCACTCTCCTTTTATTCAAGCACCTCTTTTATGTTATGCCTATTAATTTCAAATTTTTTATGTTGGGATATGTTAATCTATATCCCCATTACTATCCATTTTATTTATAAATAATGATATACCCATTTTACTTTAATTAATCCCTCCCATGAACCTCTATGTGAACCACTTACGATGCCGAAATTAAGTATGAGATCCTCTCATTCTCCTCTTTATTCAAGAATATCCATTATCTTATACCTTTTATCTCCATTTAATAATGTTGGTATATGTTATCCCATATTACTATCACTACATATATGATTAATAAATTATTATAGACCCCTTTCACTCTCCCATGAACAGTTATACTTCCCTGTTATGCTGTCGAAAAATCATTTTGATTTTTCATGCTGAAATAATTGTGTAGTGAATACCCATAACCATTTTATATCAAGGGTGTTCATATTTATGAAAATATAGTTATTTTATTTGGGATTTAAATGTATTTATTCCACACTCCTTTATTGTGGAATAAAATATGATGATAAATGATTCTGTGTTTTATGAATATGTGGCACACTTATGCATGTGAATGAAATAAAAGTTCCACGAGCGCCCAAAATTATGTAGCACTATAATGATTTGGGTAATGTTTTAGTCTCATGAAACATCATAAAAGAGATCAATGACTGAACCTAATCCATAACAATACTTTTATCATCATGATTTATTTTTATTTATCCTTGACCTATGTTTATAATGCAATGTTTTAAGTTGTTTTCACATTTCCCATGTTGCCTTTATGTTATCATGCCTAATTGTTCATGTTTATGATTATCAACCCTTTTATGTATCATTGATATGACTATTGTCTAACATATAATAATTTCTTCATGTTATTCCATGTTTACTCCCTTACTAGTCATTATATCTCACCCCTTTCTTATAAATGTCCCCAAGTTATCCCATACAGTTTTAAGTATGATGGAATAATATGAGCATGTAAAAGATGTTTTCAATAATGTTGTTGTATCCCATGTTTTATGATGTTATGTAATGTACCTAATTTCTAAAGGAAATATACTTATTGATATTCTGGGTTGTATTATGTGTAATCTCTTGTAATAAATATTGAATTAATGTGTAATAAAGAGAAAAATTTTCATAGTTGGTATCAAAGGAAATTTTAGTTATTTTTGGGACTAGGATTAGAAAACTCTAGATAAATACCTAGGGATAAGAAAAAACATTGGAATATATACATAAATTTTACTAAATTATGGAGTATGTTTTTTCCATGAAAATACATTACTGTCTGGATACTATAAGTGTATGTGTCTTGGGCACAAATATACATAGGGGTAAAACCCAAAAACACCATGTTGAGATAGAATCAATCAGGAACTGGTTCATGCAAACTAGTATTTATACACTCTTGGTTTGAAACTCCCAGAGGATATGCTTGAGTAAATTCACAACATCATTATGAACTATTATTAAGGGAACAAAAAATACCAATAAGATTATATGTTAGGAAATAGATTATGGATAACTTAGATTGAAGCCTAGAAATACATACATTATAAAAATACATTTCATTTATAATTTATCCCTTTAATGTCATTGGATTCCAATTTATGTGTTTAATAGTTTAAAAATACTCATCCCTAATTTTCCATGTATTCTAGCTAATTTCCAGAAGTAGGAAGAATTAGGTAAAAACCCAATTTCAAGGGAAATGCGATGAATTCACTAATGAGATACTCAAACCGATGTGAGAAGGAATAATGAAATTTATGATAATAATATCTTATATGAATCAGGTTATGAAAATAAACCTAGATTAAGAGGATCACCCAAATCCCCCTAAGGAATAACAAGCTATAATTGAGACCTTTTTGTGACAAAGGTGATCGAATTTCAATGGATCATCCAATACCTTAATCAAAGAACAATAGATCAAATCCATTAAGAAGTTATTATCCATCATTCAGTGTTCTGAGTAAGATAAGGTTATATTGGATGTTTATTATATATAGGGATAATCTAATTAGTTGTTGGAATTGATCAAGAACATGAAGCCTAAGAAATATATCAAAGCGATGGGGTGGAAGAAATTCCAGAAAGTCTTTTTCAAAATGTATTTTTCTCACACTATTCGACTTAAAATGGAATGGGATTTTCTTTCCCTTAAGAAAAAAAATGATGAATATATCGGGGAGTACGATGAAAACTTCACAAGACTTTCATGACACACCTCTGGTTTTGTCGTTACCCTTGAATTAAAAGTTGAACACTTCTTTGGTGGGATAAAACCAAGTCTATAAAAATACCTAGAGATCCGAGACTTCGATAGCTATTAGGAAATTTTCCGATGTTCCCTCAATGTCGAAATGGAGATTAGTGAATTTAAACAGTATCATTAAGATAAGAAGTGGAAAATGGGGTTTATTTCTGGTAGTGTGATGGAGAAATCTAACAGGGCTCAGAAATTTCAATATCCAACTTGTCAAAAGTGAGGAAAGTAGCTCCTAAAAAATTACCTAAGGGGGATGAGGAAATGATTTAGGTGCGGTAAGGAAGGGAACTTAGCTAGTGATAGTAAACAATAGAAACCCACTGATACGATGGAGTAGAGGAATGATCTGGTCAATTATAATGTCCCATATTTTCCATGTAATTTTTTTAAATAATTTTGTAGGATTAATTCAACACCAGGCGCTGAGATGACATGTGATTATGAGGTTCGGGGCGCATATGAGAAATGTTAGAACTATTTTTAAGTTTATTAAAAATAGAGCTCATGTGTGGTTTTAGTAACTTTTAAATGATTTCTTAGATTTGAAATTCGAGGGCACAATTGTGTTCAGAGCAGTGAGTTTTTCTTAGGTAGGAAATAACTTCGACCGGTGCGGGTCAACTGTGAAAAATATTTTTTGGATGTTTTAATGAAGAATAAAAATAAACTTAAAAAGTTTATTTTATTTTTGTTATAACCTTTCTTGAAGAAGTAGTAATGCTACGACATAGTGATGAAGCAACTATTTCATTTCAGAAATGAAACAATGTGGCGATGCTTTTTCAAAGAGAAAGAGTAATGATGAAATGCATTAAGGAATTTCCTCAATTAATCAGGAACAAGGACCATTGAAAGAATTAATAATGCTGGAGAACCCCCTAGAACTCGAGGAAGCTCTCTCTCTGACAATGAAAAATGAAGGATCGAGATCTATCATGGATGGATCGTCATCAAAGATGAATTCTTTCCTTCGACTAATCCTTTTTCCAGTTAGGGGTTTTATTTTTCTTTGTGATTTCTTTCCCTGTTATTATTTCTAATGACTAACACAGACTGAATCATGAACAGGTTGATCCACGGTTTGAGCTTGCATACAGTATGAGTAATCTTTACCATGGGATTGAAGGGAGGTTAATATTTGTGACTATTATTTCACTGTCTTTTTCTAATGGGATGAAAGAAGGTTGAAACTAACAAGGCCATTGTTCATACTTCAGGAATTATTTATGATTTTCCTATCCACATTCTTAGTGTTCTTCACCAATAGATCCTCATTGTCATGGAATGATTTTCTAGGAATTTCTAAATGTGTTTGAACCCTCATAGGGATGGAGATAAGAAAATAATACCAAGGTAGTGAAGAATGTGATCCAGGGATCGCATAGATGACCACGTTTTGAAAAATGGAGCACCGGAGCGAGACCAGCGACCCATGGAAGGAGGGACACTAGCGGGGGAACACAGTGGTGCCAACAGGGGCACATGGTGGAATAAATTCCTGGTAGTAGATGGCTGCTGGGTCGACATCCAGTAGTGGAAGAACCCACGACAACTGTTGAGGGAGATAGACAGGGGATACTGGTAAGCCTAGGTGAACGTGGCATGAAGCTGCATCACACAATCAAGAGGATATAGTTCAGCTGGACCAAAATAGAGAGACACCATGGTGGACCACCTTGTCAAACGTGGTGGCTGCCCCACATCAAATACAGTGGCCTCCCCATGTTAATGGGGAGAGGACATGATAACCGCCACACCCGGGCCCAGTCGGGGCAAGCCAAACTCAGTGGGCCGGTCGAACTCGGTGTTTTAGGTTTAACTATAAGGGTCGGGTCAAACTCGGAGGGTTGGGTCATGTAGGACCTGGGTTAGGTCGGTCCGACCTGGTCGGACTGGACCCAGACCCAACCGACCCCTTTTTACTTAAATTCCCATAACTATTAAATCATGTATCTGTTTGACAATCCATTTGTGACTTTGGTACTCTAGAAATGAGGAGGTCCTTTTGAGATACTCTAATTAAGTTTACATGAAAGTTAGAGTATGACCTATTGGCTCGAGGATTAGGTGATCCCAGAACAAGCATGCTAATGATGAAATCATGTGGATGGCTGTGACCTAGAAGCTATGTGATTACCTAGAGTGTGTGTCTTACCTAGACTATGAATCTTATATAAACTTTTTTTCTTACCAATATTGAGTCAGTACTCCCCTATCCCACTCGGGTGGAGGTCCTCTAGTCTTTGATGACACTCCATGTGTTACCAACACTCTGTGTGTTATCTACACTATGTGTTTTACCTACACTCTGCGTGTTACTGACACTCCATGTGTTACCTATAATTCATGTGTTACCAACACTTCATGTGTTACCAAACACTCTGTATTTTATTACTTGAGGGTACTATGGATTCTTATGAAAATACTGTTTACGTACCATAGACCCATACTTGGTGTGACCTGACTCTAGCGACTCACTTGATTATACTTCTTAGAGGGTATACTTTATGTATCTCTTTGGTAGTCTACTTTGTGTATTTCATAGTGATCTTATTTGTGTTATACTTCATGTGATTACTTGTGGTTTACTTTGTGTAATTCCTTTGTGGTTTGGGGTCCTTACTGAGTATTGTTTTACTCACCTCTACACAGGATTCTCCTGTACATGTCATGTCTTGTAAAGACGATTGGCATCTTTGATGGATCCCTTGGTGGACTGGAGACATGAGGTTCTTTGGGGTGACCTGATGGACTTGGTTCACTTCAAATACATTTATACATCTTACTATACCTACCCTTTATGTATGGTTTTCTGCATATGAGATCTAGGATCTTGTACTTCCTTTTCAATTTGTATTGTATTCTTTACCCTTTTACTTTTAGTTTTACACTTTACTTTGAGTGGGTTTTCTTAGTGCTTTACATCCATGTTTACTTAGTGTTTTCAGTTTTATATTTTTCTTGGAGACGTGTGCGTGCGTACAGGTACTAGGGAAAATTCCTCCCACTTGTGGGATATGCCTACTCGACACTAATCGTCAGCCCCTGGCCTATGGGAGGTGGGTTTGGGGTAGTCATGACATGGGGCTTAGGGGATGGGTCATGAAATAGTGGTATTAGAGGGAGGTTTAGTTTTACTCTTGTTTTAAGGAAACTATGTTATGTGTTTCGAGTTCGACTTTCTTGCTAGGGAACCTAGCGTTGGTGAGGAGGTTGATGTATCCATACACCTGAATCTTGAATTCCTTTTTCCGACTCGGTACATGAAAACTCTAGTTGCATGGGAAATTAATGGTTCATGCATCATATAGTAATTGAGTGTGGTCACATGTCCTTCTTGAGTCAGAGTCATACCACCAGGTATACTCTATTGAACATGGTACATCTTGATCTGTTTCAGGATGATTCCACACAAGAAACCAACTAGGATTCCAGGGAGTGACCATGAGGATAGTCTGCCAAGCGATGAGGTATCATTGTCAGGACCGTTTCCAGAGATAGTACCTCCCGATGGTGTACTAGTGATACCACCACCTAGAGAGAAACAATTACTATTGGCATTACTGGTAGAGGATGCATGCATGCTTAGTCTATTGCATGAGTTCCAGAGGCAGTGAACTCCTAGGTTTCATGGTGGGATGGATCCTCAAATAGATGAGGACTAGTTGGAGGTGGTTACATGAGTATTATGCTTAGTGGGGAAGCCTCCCGACCAGTTGGTAGTCCTATCCGCGAGCCTTCTTAGGGGATCGTCGGGGAGATGATGGAGCCTGATGACTCAGATGCAAGAGGAGGTGACATTATCCTGGATATATTTCAAGCAACTCTTCAGGGAGGAATTATTTCTAGCAATGTTATGCTCTCTATGTATATTAGAGCTACAACACCTGTAGTAGGGAAACCGGTCAGTAGCATAGTACTCAGCGAGATTCACAGATCTTTCTCACTACTCTATAGACATGGTGTGGGATACATTATTCAAGGCCCATACCTTCAATAAGGTACTACAACATGAGATTAGGGAATCAATAAAATCCCTTAGCATCCCTACGCATGCTTGGGTACTAGAGAGAGCTCTACTGGTAGAGAGATTTCTGGAGGAGCAGGCACCGATAGTGGGAGCTACCACCAGACGACAGGTAGTGGAGTCTTCAGTAGCAAGTAGCTGACAGATGACGCAGGGACCCAAGAAGGTCATGCAGTCCAGGGGATGACCCTAGGACACATGGTCATCGATAGGAGCCTCCCAAGGTAGATAGAGTCAGTTGAATGATAGACTGTGATATTCGTGTGGCAGTTGGGGGTATCTAGCTAGAGATTGTCCGACCATCCGTATGACTGACCAGGAGATGATCGAGGGACCATTGAGGTATCAGAAGAGGTGGGAATAGGACGACACACCAATTAGATGGTGTGGTAGAGGGGTAGGACAAGCATTAGGAGGTTGAAAATGGTTCGATGCACTACCACCAACACCCCCAAGTGGTCCTCCCCAAGCTCAGGGGGCTGGTGGATAAGGGTGAGGCCAGCTCCATGTGATGGTGGCTTATGATCTCTAGACTCTCAAGATGATGAGAGGTAAGATCTATGCCTTTTCCACCCTATCTAATATTTTTATAAACACAGGTGCTAGTCACTCTTTTCTCACTATGACCCTTGTTCAAGAAAAAAATATTTCAGTGGAACCATTGACTCGATCCCTAAGATTATAAACTCATACAAGAAGGGATTCAATGATCACACATTGGTGATGATAGTGTTTCATCACTCTTGTGGGTGGAATTTTTAGTTGGGATATCTTGGTGGCAGCATCGATACCTTAAAAAATCATCTTGGGAATGGGCTGGTTATCCATAGTTCATGCTAATATTATCTTTTTTAGGCGCACAGTGTGGTGTTACCATGAAGATGGGACCAAGTTTTCATTTTTCTGTGAAAGGGAGACACAAGCAGTGAAGAATGTACTCACACGTAGTAGGGTGTATCCGATCACACATCAGTTGGCTAGCATGACCCTCAGTTCAGTGGATGAGATGAGTCCTCAGTTTCCTGCTGTGGTAGACAAGTATGAGGACATATTTCTTGAAGATGTTTTAGGACTACCTTTTCACAGGGATGTAGAATTATATATTGACTTGTACCCCAATACAACACTAAAATCTACATCGGAATATTGGATGGCTCCCAGAGATCTTCATGAATTAAGAGTATAGTTGGAGGTCTTGTAGAGGAAGGGCTTTGTGAGACCCAGTTTTTCACCATGGGAAGCCCCGATATTGTTTTCCAAGAAGGAAGATGAGAGCTTTAGGTTATGTGTGGACTTATAGTGCCTAAATCAGAAGACTGTGAAGAACAAGTATCCACTACCAAGGATTAATAACATCTTATATTAGCTAAAGGGAGTGATATGGTTCTCAAATATATACCTCAGATCAGGATATGATTAGCTTTAGGTGTGGGATGAGGAAATCCCAAAGATATCTTTCAGATGTCTCCACGATCACTACGAGTACTTAGTGATGCTATTTGGCATTAAAAATGGCCCAAAAGTGTTCATGGGACTCATGAATATGATCTTCCATCCCTACCTAGAACAGTTTTTGGTGGTCTTTATTGATGACATCCTAGTGTACTCAGCGTCCTAGGAGGATCATGCAATATACATAAGGATGGTCGTAGACTTACTCCGAGAGCACCAGCTTTACATGAAGCTCTCAAAGTGTCATTTCTGGATACGAGAGGTCCAATTTCTTGGAAAAATCATTTTAGAGGCTAGAGTTGTAGTAGATCCAAAAAATATAGAGGTATTTCTTACTTGGGAGCCAGCCAAGAATTTTACTGAGGTGTGGAGTTTCCTTGGGTTAGTTGGGTACTATCGGAGGTTTGTACCTAATTTTTTATAGTATCATATTCCATGAAAGCCTTAATATGAAAGGGGAAACCTTTTGTATGGATGGAGAAGTTCCATGAGATTTTTCAGTAGTTGAGACAGAGTTTGACAAGTTCTCCCATATTGAGAATACCAGAGGAGGGTGTCGAGTATGTGGTGTTTTGCAACACATCAGGGACAGGGCTTGGTGGTGTCCTAATGTAGGGGAAAGCGGTGATTTCCTACGGTTCATGGAAGTTGATACCACCTGAGCAGAACTATGCAACCCACAATCTGGATTTGGTGCCGATAGTATTTGCATTGAAGATGTAGATATACTACCTTATGGGTGAGCAGTTTATTATATACTCATACTAAAAAAGTATCAAGTATATATTTTCATAGAAGGATCTAAACCTGAGAAAAAGGTTTTGGTTATAGTTCCTCCAGGACAATGACTTTGAGATAGACTATACTCTTTGGAAGGGAAATGTGGTGGTAGATGCTCTTAGCTAAAGATCAAGTTCGTAGCTAATGAACGAGGCCTCAGAGTAGTTGTCCTCACTTCATATATCCTTCCTAGATGGAGATGAAGCATCTTATCTCTAGTTTATAGTGGTTACCCATAGAGACTATGATTTTGGCCCTGTCAGACTTTGGAATATTCCTACGAATATTTCCAGAGCTAGGCGCGAAGACGGCGTGCGATTCGGAGACCCGGTGTGCCCGAAATTAATTTTATAAAAATATTAACTATTTTTATACTATGCACATGGAGGGGGTGTGATATCTCCTAAAAAGTAGCTAAAAATGGTAATCCGAGGGAACAGTTGTGTCAGGAGCATGCCTTTTACCCTAGGCGGGGTATAAACTTTGCGGGCATGAGCTTGCTGTGAGAAAAGCCACCAGACGTGTTTTCGTAAATAAATGGAAAAGTTTATTTATGAGCGTCGACTCGAAAAAACTTCTGAACAGAGTATCAGATTGAAAATCCAAGTCTACCGTTGCATTCATAATTCCATGTTTACCCTAGGCATGACATAATTTTAGTCTGCACTGGGTGTCGGGTCGAAGGCGTGTTGGCGGGGAGTTTAAATGAAGTTTTTAATTAAAAAAAAGAAAACCAATCAAGCCTTCTCCCCCCAAACTCTCCTCTACACAGGTGAAGAAAACCTCCCCCTCTTCCTCTTTTATTCTTCATGTCAAGCTGCGGAAGTCCGTTTTCAGTGCCGATCGTCAGCGGATCGAGCTTCAGGGCGTCGCGGGTGTCGTTCTGCACTCGAAGCTTCGACGATCCGCCAACAGGTAGGCGTTTTGAGTTTTAAATTCCCAGATCCTGATTTGGGTGGTTTTTATCTTTTTTGAGCCTTTAGATACGTAGATCTAGTCCCAAGGGGCATGAAGATGCCTTCAGATGTGCATTTGGACCCCCGGGGTGCCCCCGGCGGCCCTCGGAAGGTCTGCCGGTGGCGGCGGGCTGCGGAAACCAACCAGGACTGCCGCACCGCGGCGGTCCGGCGCCAATTACCAGTGACCCCCCACGGTGGGGGTTGGCCAGCCGTGCATGCGTGATGCGCCGCACCACGGAAGCGCGGTCCACCAGCTGGAGCGGCTGGCAGTGGTGGCGGCCGGGTCGGCCAGTTCAGGCTGGTCCGGCCCTCTTCTTGTACACGGGGGTTTTAAAACCCCCGTATTTTTCTCCCTACAGGTCAGAATCGCATGCCGTCTGTGGTGACGCAAACCTGGAGAAAAGTTGAACCTTTTTAGGTGGGTTTGGGAGTTTAAAATTCTGGGATCATGGCTCGAGATCTTGAAACGTCCAATAAAATAATAATATTTTATTATTATTCGACTTCAGGCCGTTGTATCTTCTACCTGGAGCGTCCGATTGATGTGCCATTAGTGGAGTTGAGGCCATGATGGTGCGGAAAAATTTTCTATTTGGTTTTCGGGTGTTTGGACTGAGTTTGGGGTGTGGGTCCCACGAGGTTGGGTTTGGGCGTTTACGAAGAAACACAATTTTCTCACTAGAAGTTCATTTTTGGAAGATGAATAGTCGATCCTGTGTGTCTTTTTGAGGGGATCATAGTGGTATGATCCGCTTGATGAGTTTCAGGATTGTGGTGTGGGCCCCACACAGGCTAGCTTCGGTGAATAGTTCCTTTTTCACCGGTTTCCCATTTTGGGTGAGTAAATAGCCTGTCCTGTGTGTTTTTCCACGTGGATCATGATGGTAGCCTCGATATCAGCCTTGGAGGTGTGCGATGTGCCATTGTGGTGGGTTTCTCGGGTTAGAGACGTTTGGACCACCAGTGGTTGAGGGTACCCCCTTGGTTCCTTCCTACGAGGGTTCGCGCGACATCAGAACCTTAGTATAGGTTTGTGATCCTCTTGAAGGGATGTTTAATCTGTTAGAGTTGCGGCATCCCTCTAGTGGGCTCGGAGCGGGATCCTCTAGCATCGTTTCCCTAGATCGGGTTCTTGGTATCGCTGTGACCGATTATCCACAAGTGGCGATCCCCTATCTAGTAGGTTAACCTCGTAGGGTTTGTGAAATCATCAGGAATATGATCCCCTACATGGTGGGCCGTGATCCGTGGGTTGTGGGATCATCGAGTATACGATCCCCTACTCAGCATGATGATTATAGTAGGGTTGCGGTATCATTGGTTATACGATCCCATACTCAGCGCGTGGTTTCTGTAGGGTTGTGACATTGTCAGTTCAATCCCCTACAGTGCGAGATGTACCAGATAGGTTTTTCATTATTATCATGACCATCATGACATGAGTGAAAATACTCTATTTGAGTGACATGTTTTTGTCGAGCACCAGACCGGGTTGTGGTATCCCTAGTGGATCCTGGGAGTGATCCTTTATCTGTGAGGTCTATGAATGCCAGATCGGGTTGTGGTATCCCCTAACGGACCCTGGGAGTGATCCCCTATCTGTGAGATATTCGTATACCGGTGTGGTTTCTTTTATCCCCTACCAGACCCTAGGAGTGATCCCCTATCCAAGGAGTTTGGTGTTTATGTTGTTTCAGCGAGGTTTCCTCCGTGATGATATCCGAGGACCGTGATCTCTCAGGTGAGCATTTGAGATGTTTGTGTGGGACCTGATGCAGTGTATCTCTTGGAAGAGTGTCATCTGGGATGATAGTGATCATGGAGTGTGCTCTCTTGGTAGTGAACCGTTGCTGGTGATGAGGTCGGTACCTCATGTGGCTTGGTGCGTGAGCTGAGTATATCTAGATTGTTCATGGTGTATGTATATGCATACACCTGAGTTAAGCTAACTAGTCGTGTTTAGACAAGGATGGTCTCGAGATGGAGTTCCTCTCTTTTTTGGGTTCCCTCTGGCTAGGATGAGATGACTGTTTCCTTACAGTTGTTCCTTTTTTATTTTGGGGTTTTGGGGTTCCTACTGAGTATTTTGATATCCACCCTTGCACGGGCTTTGCCCGCATTTGTTTGTGTCTTGTGCAGACCACATGCATTTTGATGGAGTTCCAGGAAGACTCGAAGCAGGCAGAGCTTAGTGAGCGGGATTGACCAGGGTGTTTACCGGAGCTGTGCCGAGGAGCTTACTAGCAGGTGTTTTCGGCATTGTTTTCCCTGCTTCTGAGTAGGTTAGACACTTTTGTAGTTTTTCTTCGGTGGGCCCTATTTTTCCCTTTGTACTTCTGTTGCACTCTGGTTTGGGATAGATGTATGCATGATTTTCCTTTTCAGTTTTTATATACATACCTGCACTATTTCATGGAGGTGTATGTGGGTGCGTGTGTACAGGTACCTTAGGCTAATGCCTCCCGTATGTGTGATAGCATACTCGGCTCTAGACGCCAGCCCCTGGCCTATTGGAGGTGGGCTTGGGGAGTCGCAGCTTGATCCCTGTTGGGTCGGGTCGTGACAGAGTGGTATCAAAGGGAGGTTCCACCTTTGGGGTCTCATAGCATAGCTATTCTAGCTGTGAGTTTGGTTTGGGTTGCATAGCGGTAGTGTTAGGATGTTTTGAGTTCGACTTTCAGGCCAGAGACTCCAGTGTTGGTGCGGCGGTCGACATATCCATTCACCAGGACTCTGACAACCTGCTTTTCGACTCAGGACGTCCGTACACTGGTCACATGGGAAAATAATGGGACATGCATCATATAAGACTTGGTTTTTGGGTTTTCCTTTTTCTTCTTGAGTCAGATCTCTCGATATACTCATTCCATGGTGCATCTTGATTGTATTTTAGGATGCATCCATGACGATAGCCAGTGAGAGTTCCGCAGCGAGATTGCTGTAACAATCCGCCCCATGTAGAAGTTGTGGACTAGGGAGCAGGTTCTGAGGCTGGACCTCTAGGTGGTCCGCCAGTTGATCCACCACCTGCCGAGCAGCTGGTTGTTCCAGCAGTGCAGGATGGGGATGCACGCAGGCTGAGTACGCTGCACGAGTTCCAAAGGTAGTGACCTATGAGGTTTTGGGGTGATCCAGACCCTCAGTCAGCTGATGACTGGCTCGAAGCAGTCACCCATGTTTTTCCATCTGGTGAGGACACCCCCAGATCAGATGGTGGTCCTAGCAGAGAGCCTTCTGCATGGTTCAGCCAGGAGATGGTGGAGTTTGGTGATGCAATCCCACAACGAGGAGACACTCACGTGGTCAGAGTTTGAGTGGCTCTTCAGGGAAGAGTTCTATCCTGTGACGCTGAGGTCTGTATGGATTTAGGAGCTTCTGAAGCTTCGGTAGGAGGGCATGACTGTGTCGGAGTACTCATTGAGGTTTACAGACCTATCATTCTACTCCCTGGATATGGTTCAAGACCCATTCTTTATGGATCGTACCTTCGAGCAGGGGTTATGCAGAGACATCCAGGCCGGTGTGGTTTCCTTGTGCCTGCCCACCTATGCTGGAGTGCTGGAGCGGACCCTAGTGTTGGAGAGATTTCTGGCATAGCAGATCCTGTTTGTTAGTGCTGGGCACACGAGAGCTGATACTTCATCATTTAGATCGACATCTGGTAGCCGGTGATAGGTGCAAGGATCTGGACGTGGCCGACGTTTCAGGAGGCGACCCCAGTGTGGAGGATTTGAGGCTCAGGGCTCATAGGGCTCATAGACCAGTTTTGGTCAGTTGCAGGAGAGGTGGTGTTATGATTGTGATGGCTGGTGACATCTTGCTAGGGATTTTCCGACCCGTTGTGCTGCTGATAGGGAGTCTGTCGACAGACCGCCTTGGCAGAGGCAATGTATCGAGAAAGGAGGTCTGCAGGGTGACGAATGTGGCAATAAAGCTGGTGTAGCAGCAGGAGGTGGTAGGCGGTATCAGTTGTCACCACCCCCAACCCCAGGTGGTCCACACCAAGCTCAATAAGTTTGGGGGCGAGGGCGAGGTCAGTTGTATGCCTTAGAGGCTATTGACCCAGAGGCTCTGTGGGTGGATAGAGGTATGCCTTGTGTCCTTTCTACTTTATGCAGTAGTTTTGTTAGACACTGTTTAGCGGTACTCTTCCCTTTACGTTGCCTGCTTGAGTTTTGTTCAGGGCATTGGTAAGACCCTGTGTGGGTGTTGTTCAACGTGATTTAAATGCATAAGGAAGAGGGATCCTTCCCCCAATGAGACTCATTTCTGTGACGCGATCAAAACCGTGCAAGTGAGTCAGTTTCTCCCAAAGAGGATAGTTTTGAGGTGTGGTCGATGAGTCCATGTGACTTATGTGTTCGGGCATGGGTGTTTGTTGGTGAAATCTCTGGCGTGGGAGACCCAGTTGAGAGTCCAGTTGATTTTCGGGTGCTTAGGGATTTTCGGGGATGAAAAGTTCTAAGGTGGGGAGGATGTAGCGACTCGGGTTTTGGCCCTGTTAGACTTTGGAATATTTCTAGGAATATTTCCAGAGCTAGGCGCGAAGACGGCGTGTGATTCCGAGGCCCGGTGTGCCCAGAATTAATTTTATAAAAATATTATGAATTTTTTTTCTATGCACATGGTGGGGGTGTAATATCTCCTAAATGGTAGCTCATAACGGGAATATGAGGGCATGATTGCGTCCGGAGCATGCCGTTTACCCTAGGTGGGGTACAAACATTGCGAGCGCGGGCCTGCTGTGAGAAAAGCCACCAGGGGCATTTTCATAAATAAATGGAAAAGTTTATTTATGAGCGTCGACTCGAATAACATATGAACGGAGTCTCGGATTGAAAATCAGAGTCCGCTGTTGTGTTCAGAATACCGTGTTTACCCTAGGCGCGACATAATTTTAGTCGGCGCTGGGTGTCGGGTCGGATGCGTGCTGGCAGAGAGTTTAAATGAAGTTTTTAATAAAAAAAAGAAAATCAATCAAGCCTTCCCCCCAACTATTCTATGCGCAGGTGACGAAACCCTCCCCCTCTTCCTCCTTTCTTTGTCAATTCGGGCCACAGACGTCCGTTTTCAGCGCCGATCGTCAGCGGATCGAGCTTCAGGGCGTCGTGGGCGTCGTTCTACACTTGAAGCTTCGGCGATCCGCCAAGAGGTAGGCATTTTGAGTTTTAAATTCACAAATCCCGATTTAGTTGGTTTTTCTCTATTTTGAGCCTACAGATTTGAAGATCCGGTCCCGGGGGGTGCACAGATGCCTTCGGATGCGCCTTTGGACCCCCCCGGAGGTGCCCCCGGTGGCCCTCGGATGGTCCGCCGGTGTGGCACCGGCTTGGCGGCGGGCCGCAGGAACCAACCAGGACAACCGCACCGTGGCAGTCCGACACCATTTATCAGCGACCCTTATGGTGGGGGTTGGCCAGCTGCGTTCATGCACAGCGCCATGCCGTGGAAGCGCGGTCTGCCGGCCGGAGTGGCCGGTTCAAGCCGGTCCGTCCCTCTTTTTGTACACGGGGGTTTTAAAACCCCAGTATTTTGATCCCTGGAGGTCGGAATCACGTGCCGTTTACGTCGAAGTGACCCTCGTGAAAAGTATAACCTTTTTAGGTGGTTTTTGGAGTTTAAAGTTTTGGGATCGTGTCCTGGGAGCTTGAAATGTAGAATAAAATAATAATATTTTATTATTATTGGACTCCGGGCCGTTGTATCTTCTACCCGGAGCATCCAATTGACGTTCCGTCTATGGTGTTCAGGTTGTGATGGTGCAGAGGAATTTCCTTGTTGGTTTTCGAGTGTTGGGACCATGTTTGGGGTGTGGGCCCCATGGCAGGGTTTGGGCGTTTACAGAGAAACGCAACTTTCTCACTAGGATTCCATTTTTGGTAGATGAATAGTTGATTTTATGTGTTTTTCAAAGGAGATCGCAGTGGTATGATCTGCTTGATGAGTTTCGGGATCATGGTGTGGGCCCTGCATGGGCTGTCTTTGGTGAATTGTTCCTTTTTTACTGGTTGTCTATTTTGGGCAAGTAAACAGTCTATCCTACATGTTTTTCCACGTGGATCATGATGGTGGCCTCGATATCGGCCTTGGAGGTGTGCGGTGTGGCATTGTGGCGGGTCTCTTGGGTTAGCGATGTTTGGAACAATAGTGGTTGAGGGTACTACCTTGGTTCGTTCCTATGAAGGTTCGCACGACATCACATCCTTAGTATAGGTTTGTGATCCTCTCGATGGGATATTTAATCTATTAGAGTTATGGAATCTCTCCAGTGGGCCCAGAGCTGCATCCTCTAGCAACGTTTCCATAGATCGGGTTCTTGGTATTGCTGTGGATGCTTATCCATGGGCGGCGATCCCCTATCCAGGTGGTTAACCCTGTAGGGTTTGTGACATCATTGAGAATATGATCCCCTATGCGGTGGGCCATGCTCAGTAGGGTTTCACCATCATCGGGTATATGATCCCCTACTCAGCATGAGGATTATAGTAGGGTTGCGGTGTCATTGGTTATACGATACCCTACTCAGTGCGTGGTTTCTGTAGGGTTGCAGCATCATCACTTAGATCCCATACAATGCAAGATGTACCAAATATGGTTTTTGATATCATCATGATCTTCATGGCACGAGTGAAGATCCTCTATCTGAGTGACGTGTTTTTGTTGAGCACCAGATCGGATTGTGGTATCCCCCAGCGGATCCTAGGAGTGATCCCCTATCTGTGAGATCTACGAATGCCAGATCAGGTTTTGGTATCCCCCAGCAGACCCTGGGAGTGATCCCCTATCTGTGAGATCTTCGTATACTAGTGTGGGTTCTGGTATCCCCTAACAGACCATAGGAGCGATCCCTTATCCAAGGAGTTTGGTGTTTATGTTGTTTCAACGAGGTTTCCTCAGTGACGATATCCGATGAGCGTGATCTCTTAGGTGAGTGTCTGAGATGTTTGTGTGGGACCCGATGAGTGTATCTCTCGGGCGAGTGTCATCTATGATGATAGTGATCATGGAGTGTGCTCTCTTGGTAGTTAACCATTGATGGTGATGAGGTCGGTACCTCATGTGGCTTGGTGCTTGAGCTGAGTATACCTGGATTGTTCATGGTGTATGTATGGGCATACACCTGAGTTGAGATAACTAGTCGTGTTTAGTCGAGGATGGTCTTAAGATGGAGTTCCTCTCTCATTTGGGTTCCCTATGGATGGGATGAGATGACTATTTCCTTATAGTTGTTCCCTTTTTATTTTGGGGTTTTTGGGTGCCTACTGAGTATTTTTATACTCACCTTTTCACGGGATTTTTCCCGCACTTTTTTTTTGTCTTGTACAGACCACATGCCTTCCGACGAAGTTCTAGGAGGACCCGGAGCAGGCGGATCTTAGTGAGCGGGATTCACTGGGGTGTTTACCGGAGCTGTGCCGAGGACCTTACCGGAAGGTGTTTTTGGAAGTGTTTTCCCTCCTTCTGAGCAGGTTGGAAAATTTTGTAGTTTTCCTTTGGTGGGCCCTGTTTTTCCCTTTGTACTTCTGTTGCACTCTCATTTGGGATAGATGTATGCATGCTTTTCCTTTTTAGTGTTTATATATATACTTGCACTATTGAATGGAGGTGTATGTGGGTGCGTGTGTACATGTACATTAGGATAATGCCTCAAGTACGTGTGATAGCCTACTCGGTGCTAGACGCCAGCCCCTAGCCTATTGGAGGCAGGCTTGGGGGGTCATGGCTCGAGCCCCATTGGGTCGGGTCATGACATTACCCCTCCACTCTTACAACACGTGTGGGAGGTATAGCTTGGAGATGTCATCTGCAAGACTACACATGATCATATGTCTTTAGGGAATGCCCCTGATGGATATTTGAAAGGTGGGGAGCACATCATCATTCTTAGAGGATGTGTAGTTGTACTAGAAAAATTACAAGAGGAGGTGTTGAAGGAGTTCCATACATCAACTTTTGTGGTACATATAGGTGTGGAAAAGATGTACTCGGACCTGTGACGTCAGTTTTGGTTCTCGGGGATGAAGAAGGAAGTGACAGTGTTTGCCTCTAGATGCCTCACTTTTCAGCAACTGAAGGCCGATCACTAGGTTCCAACGGGTTTGAATCAACCCCTTAATGTGCTGTAGTGGAAGTGCGATGGAATATTAATGGACTTCTTAATGGGTTTACCATGTATTTCCAGATGTAACAATACCATCAGAGTTATCATTGACCAACTCACTAAGTCGGCCCACTTCCTAGCGATTTGGAAATAGGTTTCAACAGGGATCTTGGGATGACTCTACATACAGAAGATAGTTTGACTCCATGGAGTCCCATCAAAGATATTCTCAGACCGAGATGAGATCTTTACATCATGTTTATAGAAGGGATTATAGGAGGCATTTGGGACTCATCTTCACTTGAGAATAGCTTTCCACCCACAGATAGATGACCATATGGAGTGGACCATTTAGGTCCTAGAAGACATTCTACGTGCTTGCATCCTCGATTTTGGCCATAATTGGGAAGATCAACTACCCTTGTTAGAGTTTTCAAACAACAACGACTACCACTCCCCCATCAGTATGGAACTATTTTAGGCCTTGTACAGGTGACCCTGAAGGTCACCACTTTTCTAGAATAACCCCAGAGAGTCTGTACCCATGGGCCTGAAGTTTTTGCATGCTACTATAGAGAAGGTGAAGTTCATCCAGGAGCAGATAAAGACTACAAAGGGCCATCATAAGTCTAATTATGATAGGTGACATAGACCCTTGGAGTTAGAGGAGAGGTACCATGTGTTTCTTAGGTTATCTCCTCATCGTGGGACACATATATTTGGCTGGGGTGGCAGGTTATCTCCAAGATTCATCGAACCTTTTCTAATACTGCGTAGAGTGAATGAGGTGGCGTATCACTTGAACCTAACTCTATAGTTAGCACGGTTGTATGAAGTATTTTATTTATTTTATATGAGAAGATATGTACAAAATCCATCACATGTCATTGAATGGGGTGAGCAAGATGTTGATGATGGGGTGACTTTTGTAGAGTACCCAATAGAGATCAAGGATCGACATGAGATAAAACTTTTTGGATAGTCGATTCCTCTATTGCACATTTAATAGCGGCCCAAGAATCTCTAGGAGACAATCGGGAAGTAGGAGGCTCAGATTCATGCTCAGTATCCCCATTTTTTTATTTATCACTTGTTTTGGCTTTTGGGGATGTAAATCCCTAAGGTGGGGAGAATGTAAGGTCCTGGAATTTCTATGTAATTTTTTTGAAAATTATATGTGATTATTTCAAGACTAGGCACTAAGACAACATGTGATTCTAAGACCTAGGGTTCCCAGAATAAATGTTAGAACTATTTTTAAGTTTATTATAAATAGAGCTCATGTGTGGTTTTATAAACTTTTAAATGAGTTCTCAGATTTAAAATATGAGGGAATCGTTGTGTTCAGAGCATGGGGTATTGCTTAGGAAAAACCTAACTTCGACCGAAACGGGTCGACTGGGGAAAATATTTTTTTGGATGTTTTAAGGATGAATAAAAAATGCATAAAAAGTTTATTTTATTTTTCTTTCAACATTTCTTGATGATTCAATAATGCTGTGACACAACGATGAAGCAACTTTTTCCCTTTCATAAATTAAATAGCATGGTGACGCAATTTCAAAGAGAAATAGTAACACTAAAATGTGTTAATGTGTTTCCTCCATTAATCAAAAGTAGATATTAGTGTTAGAATTCATAAAACTATAAAATCACTCTGGAAACTAGGGAAGATCTCTCTCACGATGATAAACGACATATCAAGATCGCTTGTGGATGGATCACCGTCAATGATGAATTATTTCCTTCGAATGATCCTCTTTCTATGTAGGATGTTTATTTTTATTTTTGATTTATTTCCTCATTATTATTCCCAATGAATAATCCATACCAACCCATGAATAGGTTGATCAATAATTCAATCATTCATGCAGGATGGATAATCTTTACTATGGGATTGAAGGGAGGTTAATCTGTGTGATTATTGTCTTGTTCTCTTTTTATAATGGGATGAATGGAGGATGAAACCAAAAAGGCCTAAGTTCATACTTCAGGAATTATTTGTGATTATCCTATCCCCGTTCTTAGTGTTCTTTGCCGAAAGACCCCCATGGTTGCGTCATGATTTCTTGGGAGGTTTTGAATGCATTCAGACCCCCTAGAGATGGTGAGAAGAAACAAATGCCATTGTAGTGAAGAAAACGATCACGGGATCAAGTAGATGGGACTGTTTAAAAAAAAAGAGCACTATAGTGAGACTAGTGACCCATGGAAGGAGGGTTGCCAGTGACGGTGCGGCTGCTTGATAGCATACGACCACTAGCTCGACGACTGGTGGCGGAGGAACCCGTGACAACCACTGCGGGCAGTGGAAAGGGACCGATGGCGGGCCTTGGTGGATGCAGAAGGAAGCCCCATCACGTGGAATAGATTTTGTGGTCTATCTGGAACACAGTGGTGGGACCCCAAGACAATGACTATGGGGTGTCTATACAGTGGACCCCATGTCAAACGCAGTGGCTAAACCATGTTGATGTGGAGCAGATGCGGAAACCACAGCTTCTAAGCGGACAAACCGGCCTGCTCGAGTGGGAATAGATGTATCCGATAGGCTTGGTCCAGAAGGTTAGGTCAAGTAGGACCCCGGTCATGTCAGGTCAGGCAAGAACCGAGCTAGGTGGGTCCGAACAGGTCAGATTGGACCCAGACCCAACCAACCCCTTTTTACTTAAATTCCCATAACTCTCAAAATATGTGTCTGTTTGATGAGCCATTTGTGGTGTTAGGACCCTCACGATGAGGTGGTCCTTTTGAGATACTTTAAAAGAGTTCCCATGGAATTTGGTGTACAACCTATTGGCTCGAATAGTAGGTTATCCTAGAACGAGCGTTCTAAGGACAGAATCCTATGGTTGGATGCGACCTATAAGCTATATGATTACCTAGAATATGTGTCTTACCTATACTATGTTTCTTATCTAGACTTTTTGTATTACCAAGACTAATTTGGTACTTCCCTATCCCACAAAGGTATGGGTCCTCTAGTCTTTGATGACACTCCGTGTATTACCAACACTCCATGTGTTATCTACACTCTTTGTGTTACCTACACTCCATGTGTTACTGAATCTCTGTGTGTTACCTACACTTCATGTGTTACCAATGCTTCATGTGTTATTACTTGAGGGTACTGTGGATTCTTAAGAAAATACTGCTTATGTACCATAGACCTATACTTGGTGTGATATGACTCTAGGGACTCTCTAGATTATACGTCTTAGAGGCTACATTTCGTGTAACTCTTTGGTAGTCTACTCGGTGTATTTCTTAGTGATCTTTTTTATGGTATAATTTTCCTGATTCCTTGTGGTTTACATTGTGTAATTACTTTTTTTTGGGGTCCCTACTAAGTATTGTTTTACTCAACACTATATGGGATTTTTTCGCACATGTCGTGTCTTGTGAAGATGATCAATAGCTTTAATGGAGCCCTTGGTGGGCCGAAGATAGGGGTGCTTCATAGTGACCCGACATACATGGTTTGCTTCAGTGACATTCAGACAACTTACTATACCTACCATTCATGTAGGGTTTTCTATAGATGAGATCAATAAGATTCTACTTTCCTTTTCAGTTGGGCTTGTATTTTGGCCCCTTTTCCTTTCAGTTTTATACCTTACAGAGAGAGTGTTCTTAGTTGTTTGCATCCATGTTTACTTAGTGTTTTTAGTTTTATATTTTTCTTGGAGACATGTTTATGTGTTCAGGTAGTAGGGAAAATGCCTCCCACTTGTGGTATATACCTACTCGGTGCTAGTCTCCAGCCCCTGGTCTATGGGAGGCGGGCTTGGGGTAGTCATGGCCTTGACCCCAGGGGATGGTTCGTTACATCAACCCTCAACACATTGTTCATTGTTTCAACTTCAAGGTAGAAGGGAACTTTTCAAACCAATGCACTAAGATAAGGGTTTTCTTATACAACCAAGAACCTCAAAGGTAGTAAGGGAGATCTTATTCCATCACAACCATGGAAGTGGATCCCGAAAAAAATGTGGTGATAGGTATTCTAGTTATTGATTCAAGAATAACAAGTGTACTTTTTTGATTCTGGTTCTACGAATTCTTTTATATCACACAAGTTTTGTATAACTATTCAAACATCACTAAAAAACATGTAAGTAGTTCTTTTGATGAAAAAATAAATGGGGAAATTATTTATGTAAGAACCCAATAATTTTTTGAAATATATATATTTAATATTAATTTAATCTTTTTGATATTTTTCATTTCAATCCACAATTAAAATAGTTAATTTTATATTAAATCACTATGTTTGGATTACATTATATGAAACACCATGTTAATTTTTTATTACAAAAACATATATTTTATATTTCTCTACACTGAACAACGAGGTTATCTTACGTTATATAAAAGACTGACTTTCCTCGATGGCTTGCGTAATACACAAGACTGAGTGTCACCGAACTATAAGTCATTATGAAAATATTATTATTTAACAGTATATAACATGGAAATTAAATTAATGATTATAGAACTAAATAACTTATGAATATATATAGTTTAATTCATTTGTTACCTATAAATTATAAAATAATATAGTAACCAAATGAATATAAAGGGACTGATTTTATAAAAGTCTATTTTTATGTGAAAAGAAGATTTATATTAATAAGTCAAATTAATTAATAATAGTGAATAATATTAATTAAATTTATATTTTATATATTAAAAAAATATTTTTGATAATCATCCTATATATTTTATAGATATAAGATAAGAAAAACTCAATTTTTTTGCATAAAAAACTATATTTTTATAAAGGCAATTTTACTGCCTTTTAAAGGAGAACCAAATTTAAATAAAAGTTTTGGAAATTTTATAGATTTAATATTTCAAAATAAAATTAATATTTTATTTTGAAACATAAAAATTAGTTTAGGATAAATTTTTGTTATTTTTATGTAAGGTTTCATTTTTTAATGAATAGTTAAAAATACAGAATTTTAATTCAAAAATATTTTTCATCTAATTAATTTATAAGGTTAAATTATATTTTAAATTGGTTTTAAAGTTTAATTATATAATAATTTATAAATTAATCCAATTTAGTTCATTTTAATCAATTTCACTTTGAAATTGGGTACAAACACTTAGCAAATTTTTGGACGTTTTTACTCTAAAAACCCGTAGTGTCATCCCATCAATGGGATTATTTTTAAATTAATTTATGCCACTTAAATGATTATAATTTAGAAAATTGGATTAAATATATGTAATCATAATAATTTATAATTTATAATAAGGTTAAATTAGTTTTTTACCAAACATATTAGTAAATTTGATTAAAATTAATTACATCGGTTAAGAGAACAATTAGGTTAATAAATTACTAAACCTTAAATTTAAGACACAAAAGACTTATAAATTTTTCCAAAAAACACATTTATGGTAATTATTAAGCCATGAAACTTAGATTATTTAGTTTTTTTGGTTTGATATGACTTTTTTTAGGTAAAAATATGTGTACACCTAACTTGTTTTCAAAAATACCAAGTGAGTCCTTTCCCTTCCTTATAAAAGGAAACCACATATCCCTCTTCAACACACCTGTAAAAACACTCAAGTTTGGACAATATATTCCCAATAAAATTAAAAACATACCTAAATTACTCCTTGAATCCAAAATTTTGGAATAAATCAATCCATGGAATACTTTTGGCATAAACCAAAAGGAGTTACCCGATTAAGAGGCAATATCTTATCTCAAGATCCTTTCTTTTATTTTCTTTCTCCACCCCATAAAATATCTTTATTCCATGATTTTATAACAAAAAAGTATCCTAAATATACTAGGACATTTTTATAATAGGGGTTATACCTACACATGAACACACCTCTATCTAATGGGTAACGAACATATTATTTACATGTATGGAGAACTACCACCTCACTAAATGATGATTGTTCATTTTTCCTTTACCGCATATCATAGTAGAAATTTTGGTATAAAATCTGTTTATACATGTAATATATTATATTTATCATGTATTTAATCTTAATTATTCATTTTACAACACATATCTTTTTTAATTTCTATTTGGTATAAATATGACAATTTCGTTTGAGGAAGTGTGGACTATCACCCCCCAAAGCGATGTGATTCGTTCACACACTACTTGGAATGTACTAAGGATGGGTTTAGTGAAATTATAATATATATATATATATATATAATTATAATGACACTTTAATGATATTTTATATATACACATATATTTAATTTTATTTATTTCTTTCAATACGGCAATAAAAACTAAAACAACGTTCATGCATACGTATGACTTACCATCTCCATGAATGATGTATTCCATTTTATACGTCTATATTATATAGATTAATATAATAAAAATATAATAAATATAAATTATATTTATATAATATTTTACATTCTGGAATCATGATATAATTATAAGGACTGAAGATATAACAAATTAAGACGCATGCGAAGAACAAAGCAGATATTACTCGAAGTGAAACATTAACATATGATTTTTAACAAGAGGGTAATATAAGGTCATAATAAAACCACATATGGAATTATATATAATATTAATGTTCTTTAAAATATGTATAATAAATTTATATTTATTATATAGGTGTTTTGAATGAGTACGACAAGAGTTAAGACAAGAGGTAAGACGATTTCATCTAATGATTTGTTTCCATGAGATACATGCTTTATTCACCACGCATTCCTTTTTTGTGATGTGTATTCTGACAATGGATATATTCAATGATTATTATACTTAAATTTATGGGTATTTAAATATCAATTATATTATATTTATTTCATTGGGTTAATGTTTCAAAAGATACCAAATCAGTAAGATAGTTTTGTCTCAAATTGCCTTATTTGACACTTGTTTTATTATGCATCTATATTTTTCCATGAGGTGTATATACTTCCTTTGAAATGTAATATCATGAATATTATTATTTTAATGATATTTTAGGCTTAATTTAATTTCATCTTCTTAAATAGGGAGTATGGTTCAAAGTTACCAAGTGGTAAGAGTTTACTGAAATAATCTTATCACTTTTCAAGATTGTTTATGTTTATACTTCCTTTGATGAAATATTATGATAAATATATTAATAACACTCATGAATTTTCCTCTAATATAGTTATTTATAATATATTCATGCATTGGTATCATTTTTCTACTCTTTGGTACATAAGATATTTAATAAATTGTTTTTAAGAAAGTCCGACTTGACCCTCTCTTCGGTCATAAATCTATGTTCCTTCAAAACCATGTTTCCTAAAAAGAGTTTCCAAAAATATTGTACCATTATCCTATAATTTTTAAAAGAAAAGTTTTCCTTATTTTTATTATACTAATCTATTAAAAGGAATATTCTTGTTGCTTTCTGAACAAGACATTTTTATAACCATTTTACCATGAAAAATGAATATTCTTTTTACCTTGTATGACATGTATAGATTTACCCACCGTCATTTCTTTGAATCCTACTTTTAATTGTTAAATGGATAATTTTTAAGAAAATGTTTTTAAAAGTAAAAAATAGTTTTCAAAATGTTTTCAGTATTCTTTTATATGTTTTCAAGGAAAATGGTTTTCAAAATGATTTTAAGCCATCTTTTTATGTTTTCAAAGTATTTTCAAAGAAATGGTTTTCAAATATTTTAAATATTTTTTATATAAGATATCAAAGTGTTCTCAAATAACAAGTTTTTTTAAACATTTTTGAAGAAAATTTTAAAAGTTTTAAATTAAATAGGTTTAAAAATGATTTAAAGTCTTATTTATAAGTATTCAAGGTATTTTATAAGAAAATGATATTAAAATGGTTTTATGTGTTAAAAATCCTTTTTCAAATAAGAAAGGATATTTTCATCAAGAAACATTTTTGAAATATATTTCAAAATTATTTTCCATCTAAGATTATTTCCATTGATGTTACTCATGCCTTTCTAGGAAATGATCTAGAGGTTTTATTCATATTCATTCTTGAATGATTTATGTTTTGATAGAATTATGATTAAAACTACCATTTCAGTTCCATATGTTTTATTCTTTTAAAACCCACTTCATTTTATGGGTTATGATTTTAGGAATTGATTATGGAACCTATATGTTTTCATAGGTTATGATGTGATGAAATTTTAATGATACCCATTTCATTTCATGGGTTATGATTTGATGTTTATAAAACCTATCACTTTTTATGGGTCATGATATGATGACAATTTTATTATCTTGTGGAACATGTATGAATGATTTTATTATGATATAGTTGGGACCCATATCTACCTCCAATGTAATGGGTAATGATGATTTGTATATGAGATCAAATGGTACACAAGTTGTAGACCATGCCTGAAAACAAAAAGGTGCATGGGTTGTAACCCATGCCTAAAAACAAAAAGGTAAATGGGTTGTAGCCTAATCCTAAAAGTAAGAGGTTACACGAGTTCTGGACCAATCCCAAAAACAAGAATGTATATGGGTTTTACCCCAATCCTAAAATTAATAGGGTACACATGTTATTATCCCAAGCCCGAAGCAGGTACATAGGTCACAGCCCAAGCCTAACATGTTATAAATGTCTTGATAGTTATCCTTATTATAAGATTTTAAATTCTAATATGCATGCCATAAATTATATGTCTTAATCCAAAGTTATGATTTCATGTCTTGTGATGTTTATTTCATTATTATTCATTTCTTATAAACTACCAAACTTTATCCCATAACTCATGTTTATGATATTTGATATGCAGGGCATGACATTCTATTGTTATGATCATGTTATCATACCCCTATGTTCATGTTTATGCTTACATGTATCCATTTTTTACCCTTAATAAGTAAGTATGATCACCCATTTTTATGTTTACTTCCCCAAGTTATGAAGATATATTTCATGTATGATATGTCTAAGAGGGGTGATAGTCTTGGAGAACCTAGTGGTAGAAAATGTAGCTCGCTTATGTAACAATGTTTACATTTCCTTTTTTTCAAATGCACTAAACTAATATGGTATTTTGGAACCCATTTGTAAATTTTTTTTATGTATTCCTCAAAAGTTATGTAATTTTAATGAATGTCAATACTAGGTTACTATAATTACATCCCAAGTATATAAATCCTCCCCTATCAAAATTTTTAGGCTGAACTTCCCAGAAAACCTGTTGAGAGTCCCTTTAGTGGGATTTGATGCAATTATGGTAATGGATTGGATTTCATTATATAAATCAAACATAAATTTACTCAAGAAGGAAATCATTCTCTGTATTGTAAATCAACCTCCAATTCTGTATAAATACAAGGATAAGGGTGAATCTTCTTTAGCACCAACATCTCAAGTATGGATGTTATTTCCCTATGAGCAAGAATATCTAGATCAAATGAGTGAGTATAAAGAAATGATAAAAAATGAAGACTTTAACATTGTGGTAGAATACATTGATGTGTTTCCTAAAGAATTTATCGGTATTCCTCCTATCCAAGAGGTTGAATTTTCATTTGATCTTATACCTAGTGCATTTCCATTATCTAAGAATTCACATAGAATGGATATTGTAGAACTTGAAGAGCTGAAAAATAACTACATTAGAATATAGATAAAGGGTTTATATAACCAAGTGAATCACCATGGGGTTCACTAGTTCTTTTTATAAATAATAAGGATGGGTCAATGCACCTTTGCATTGATTATCTTGATCTAAACAAGTTCATGATAAAGAACAAGTATCCTTCACCACATATTGATGACTTGTTCAATCATCTATGTAGAGAAAAATACTTCTCCAAGGTGGAAATTCGGTCAAGGTATTACCATGTATGGGTGAAGAAGGAGGATATCCCTAAGACAACTTTCTTTATAAGGTATGATCACTATGTGTTCATAATAATGCCATTCAGACTCACTAATGCTCTATAAATCTTCATGGAATTGATGAATACAGTATTTAGAGATCACCTCGACAAATTTGTGGCAGCATTTATAGATTATATTCTAATATACTCCCAAATTAAAGAGAATCATGAGAAGAATCTGACCATTATGATAAAAACATTACCAAAGGAGAAGATTTATGAAATGTATAGAAAATGTGAGTTTTGGTTGAAGGGAGTATCGTTATTGGGTAATATTATCACAATTAATGGGATATTTTTGGACCTTTCAAAGATATAAGAAATTGAATAATGGTTTTGGCCAACATCTATGAAAGATATGTGCAGTTTATTTGGATTAGTTGGGTACTATCATTTATTTGTGAGAAATTTATCACAATTTTCACACCCTATAACCAAGATAACATTAAGGGAGTCAAGTTATTTTTGGAATTATGAATTTAAAGAGAGATTAAAGGGGTTGAAAAAGATTATTATCACTTATCCTATACTCACACTACCCACAAGTGGAGAAATTTTCACGGTATTCAGCAATTATTAGAATAAGGGCATGAGCTGTGTGTGAATGAAGAATAAAAAAAAGAGACATACTATACTTCAAGGAAATTGAAAGTTCACAAACATAACTTCCCAACACATGATTTGGAGTTATCTATAGAAATATTTTCTTTGAAAATATGGCGGTATTATATATTTTGGGATAAATTTGAAATATATATGGATACCAAGATCCTCAAGTATATATTCACATAGAAATATCTGAATATGCACCAATGAAGATGGGTAGAGATAATCAAGGACAATGAATGCTCAATCCACTACCATCCTGAAAAAGTGAATAAAGTGGTAGACAATCTAAGTATAAATGATCCAGAAATTTTATCATTGATGAGAATTTATAAGGATATTATATTCTTATACATAAAGATGATGTAAATGGGAATCATAAAGTAAGGAATATTATCAATCGTTTCACAAATTATTTCTCAATCATCCCTTCTCGAAATGATAAAGTATGCTTAATGATATGATCTAGGAATTTGAAAGAATGTGTAAGCTACAAGAAAAGGGAAATACTTTTAGTTAAATGTTAATGCAGAAAGAGTTGTGAGATTTGGGTCATGACTATGTGTAAAATCAAGTCTATGTTAAAAAAGGATATGTTGGATGATGCACATAGTTTTAATTTCTCCATCCATAAATAAAGAATAAATATGTATAAATATATTTATGAGCATTATTTGTGGTAAAATATGAATAAAGAGATCATGAAATATAAATCAATATGTATTGTATGTCACCAAGTAAGGTAGAAAGGAAACAATACAAGGGGATGGTGAAACTATTACCCATACCTACATGGAACTGGAAAAACATCACCATGGACTTTGTCAACAGTCTTCTGAAGACATCATGAAGTAATAATGATATATGGGTTATGGGGAATCATCTCACAAATTCTACTCACTTCATTGAAATTTTAGAGGAATTATCACTCAATAAACTTACAGGGATATAAATTATAGAAGTGGTGAGGCTGCATGGAACACTACTATCAATTTAATCTGACTGAGATACAAGATTTACCTCCAATTTCTGGAAGAGTCTCTAACATGCACTAAATACTAAGTTGAAATTTAGCATGTCTTATAACCCTAAAACTAATGTCCAATTTGAGTGGAATATATATATACTTGAAGAAACATTGAGATAATTCTCAATTGAATTCAAAGTAGGATGGGATCAACATATTCCTATGATTGAGTTCCGATACAATAATATTTTCCACTCAAGAATATAAATGGCTCCATATGAAGCCCTGTCACACCCGGTTTTTCATGTCTTTGTTTTGATCCGGTTAATTTGAAATCCCGATACTTTTCTTGGGTCTTGTGTGAGATTAATTTTGAGTTTTTAAGTTTCATATTTGTATAATTACCCTAATTTGGGTTCCCATTTCTTTTTTAGGAGTTTTTGGAGAAAGGGTGGTTACTTCATGATTTGGGCTAACCATGAGCCCATTTCCAGTTTTAAAAACCAAATTTGTTTCTTTTATAAATCCTTTTTTTAACATATTTCACCCATTCCACTTCCCACATGTCCTCAACTAATATATTAAAACTAAAATATCCTTTTTTACCACTTAACAATTCATAATAATGGTCAATTGGCGTTACTTATTTAGGCATTGGGCCAACCCATGGGCCCATTTCCAGTTTTAAAAAAATAAATTGTTTATTTTATATCAAATTAAATATTTAATATTTTTCTATGATTCCACATACCACCAGAATCTAATATCCCTATACTCACCTCAATATCAATTTTTCCTCTTTGGAGCTCATAATAGTCTTGGAGTGGGGAAACATTCTCAATGTATCTCAAATCGTCCATAATTGAAAAGGTAAACTGTATCATTCATAAATAAATCAATTATTACTATTTTTTCCACCAATATTATTTCCTTGGTTATTCCAAAACTTAGGAGTCTCTCCAAGAAGTTTCAATCCATTCTTTTTTATCTATGGGTGTAGATCTAGTGGAATACGAAGAGTTTTCTAGTTGAAAAGGTGAGATTCCTTCTCCTTTATCCTCCATCTTCTTCCTCCTTTCATCATTTTTTTTTATAATCTCCCCTTGTCATATTAAACTTATGGTTATGTCATTACATGAGTTTTTATGGGGTTTTTATTCATTTGGGTCTGGTAGTCATAGGTTTAGGGTTTGTAAACCATCAGATGGTGATTTCGTGTGTGCGTTTCCATTATGCCAAGGATTCGAGTGAGGATAACCCTTGCAATTGCCTTTATTATTTAAGTTTCATCATTTTATTGTTGTTAAAACCTGATATATATATATGTTTATTATTATTTGTCAGACTTTTGATAGTTTTCTTGGTGTAAAAAATGGTTGTTTATGCCTTGTTTTGTGAAAGGTAGTGTTGTTTTGTCATCAAAATGCACACCAAGTGTTTGTTTAAATGTTCCGCTATCTTTCAAAACTATTTTGTGAGGTTTATAATCTTTTTTATAGTATTTTGAACATGTTACAGTATCTTGAATAAAATATGGAATTAAATTGGTGTTTTATTCTTTTTCAAGTTCTTAAAATAAATTGTTTTGTTTAAAAAGGGCTTGTCATGTGTTCAGTAAATTGCCCGGTTGGCTTTTATGTGTGATGTGTGATTTAAAAATTATTTGTTTGTATTTATAAATGAACTGGAAAAATTATAAATGGTATTTTGGGTCTTTATATGGATTTCCAATTTGGATTTGTTTTTACAAACAAATGGGTTTTGGTTTACAACATGTGTTGGCCCGAGTTGTCGGAAAATGGTCTGTTTCACATCCTTATGAAAATGGTTGTGTGTTGAATATGTAACCTGAGTGTTTTAAGAGATTTATGAATTTGGGTTGCTGCTTTAAATGGTGTGTATACACCTCCTTAATAAAATTTAATCCATACCTTGCTCAAATTTTAGTTTTGAGAAAGGCTTAAAGGCCCGTTTGGCATTTGTTTTGTTTTGTAAAAATGGTTTCCATGTGTATTTCATGTTCTATATTTTTGGGAAATTTTATGGTCCATGAAAATGATTTATTAATTGTTTTTTGAGATGTGATATATGGTTTTTTATGTTATTGATGGATTTTTTTTCATGAAAAGATCATATTTTAAGGGATTTTATGTCCAAGGCCTCGTGATACTCCATGAAATTGTTTTACAAAAATTTTTAGTGGTTTATTAATTTGTGAAAGAAATGAGAATAAAGTTTGTGGGATGCTTCTGTGTTTATGGTTTGAGAATGGAATTTTGATGTGGAAAGTGTATTTGATAATATGTTTAACTTGATTGAGCACCAATGGGAATTCAAGGTATCTAGGTGGGAGGACGTGTACTAGTATGCTAGTGATTCCGTGGGGTTTGGCCCTTGTTTCACGTAGCAAGTTTGACGATGACAACACAAAATAAACTATGATGATGATGATGTTGGGGGACCACTAGGTTATGGGTATTCTCCCTACTAGTGGATCATGTGCACGAGAACATATGTTTATTATGGTTACTTTCACCGAGATACGAGGTACCTGGGGCTCACAACTAACTAGTTCTTAGGGGTGTTCCTGGGAGTTGTGCTTATGGACTATTTTGTACTCACCGTTGACATACGGTGTGTTTGGTTGGTAAATTCAGTAGTGTGTGTTATTTATTTAAAAGTATATAATCTTTATAGCAGCCCTCATTAAAACAATATTTATTTTGAAGTTGCACCTCTTTGAAAAACTGTTACTTGCATTTTTGTTTATAAAACATGCAAGTTTTTTTCTGATAATTATTATAGCATGGAACCTCATTTCAAAAACATACTTTTATATATTGTATTTAAAACATGAAATTTATGTTTCTTTTATTTTTAAGTAAGTTCATTGGAAATAGAATATCGGGATAACCTACTGACTTTTAATACTCACGCCTATAATATTCTTCTGTTTTTAGACCTTGTCCAGGTTTCAACTTGAGTTAGATCGCCTTGGGAGACATGTGATAATTGTGTTAGAGAGTGACCAGCGGCATCACATGGAGTTAGTTGGTTATCAAGTTTTCTTAGTTGAGTTTTTGGTTTAGTTCTACTTTTAGTTTCTTGTAAAAATAATGCATAGTTCAATTTTTATATAAATGCATTTTGGGATGTCAATTTATTTACACTGTTTGTTTGATTGTTTATATATGGGCTAAATTGTTCCCTTGTGTACTCTATTGATTCTCTTGGTTCTTTTCACCATCCTGGGAGGATCATGAACGCCTCTTAGGACTTGTCGCGGGTTGGCCTGGGTGACCGGTTCAGGGTTGACTCGGGATGGTTCATGACAAAATGGTATCAGAGGAGGTTGGATCTAATCAGTACATTCTTTTTAGAGGGCCCTTGTTATTTGAGGATGTAAAGGTAGATAGAGTAGGATTGTTGGGAATTGAGGGGTAATTGCGGGAAGAGCATCACGAACCCTTTCTCGTTCTGATCCTCAGGTTTCTATGAGAAGTCTGGTTTTATTAGTGTCCTTTGTTCTTGCTGATTGTTTGGTGTTGGGATATGACAAGGGGAGTCTGAATAATGGCATCTATGAGCTCACAGGGCCTGGAAAGCCATGTGGAGCCAGGTCATGGTTCTAATAAGTCTCTTTGTGTTGGTTTTGGGTTTGACATATGGCCGTCAGCCATATGTTCAAGTCACCCACCGACACTAATTCTCTTTTGTGGGTTTCTTGGACCTTTCATGAATTCTGAATTTTTTTTTTGAGAAAATCCTTATGTGAGAATTATGGAAATGGGTTTTAAGGGAAGGATTGAATTTGTAAAAATATAAAATGAGTTTTCAAAAATTAAATATAAGAATGGTTTTGGTAAGGTTTTGTTTTTTTAAACAAATTTTGGGGAAGGAGTAGAAATGATTTAACGATATTGGATTTTACCTAATCTAAACTTGTGGTTTGTTGAAATAATTTTTTTTGAAAGTGTGACTCATTTTAGAGTAATTATGAAACTTTTTTTTAAATGGGGTATTTTGGTCTGATTAAAAGTGTTTGAATCTGATGAATAGAATTTGGAAATTCGGTTTTTTGCAGATTGTGTTTTTCTGGAAATGGGTTTTGGATTTTGTGGTTGTCAGATTTTGAAAAGAGACCTTGCTGATTTTTTTTAAAACGGGAAAGGGCTATTTGGAATAGAATGGTTGTTTTTGTAAGTTCAATTAAATGAAATGTATTTTTTTTAATCAAATGGTTCTTGATGAAGTTTGGTTTGTTTTTTGGAATATGAAAAGCATTTTTGACTTGGTGGTTGGTGTTCCTTTTGACATGACATGATTTTTAGAGTGATTTTGTTTTGTTTTATCCTTTGGTATTTTCACGGGTTCTCACATGTATGGTTTTATTGATATCTAGAAGTATGGACTATATGGAATGGTTGTTGAGTGCCTGGGGTGGCACATAAATGTTCATGTGAGTGAGAATTGATGAAACACCATTGGTGAATGTGAAAATCCACCAAGTTAGTTTTTTTAAAAAGTATTTTTAGCTGAAAAATTGTGGTTTTTGTTTTGAACCAACGGTTATATGGATGGTTTATCCTATGTATTAGAAGTGTTATTTATTCAGTATTCTCCCTTATGATCTAGAATTCATACTCTTGTTTCATCTTGAGATGGGATCCTATTGGTGGATCGTGTTTGGAGTAATGTTTAGTGGGTTTCTAAAGATGTGTTGGATGTTATGATGTGGCCACAGATAGATCTATATTTTCAAGATTTCCAATTGATAAAACTAAGGATTATTTCTCATGTTTCAAAAGCTATATCCACCTACTAAAATAATTACTCATCCCTTCAGTTTAAATAGAGATCTATTTGGGATTTATTAAAAGTGCTTCCAGTTCGTGATAATTCTTGTGGATAAAGTAGTTGTGTTCGCTGATGTTGATGATTTTCTCCGTATTCATTGTCCATTTTGCTCCTCCTTCCGAGTGAGATAGAATTTTGATATGTATCTATGAGTTCCTATTTAGATGAAATTTTTTTTGTTGAGTAGGTGAGTTTTTTTGAGTGGTGTGATACATAACACCTGACTGTGGGGCAGCAGATGCTTCTTGATTTAGGGCTCAATCCATAGGCCTCAGAGTGAAGATTTTCATGCAGTCAAGAAATATACAGAGGTGTGGGGCGCTTGACCAGGCTCCTGCCTCCACCATTGTGGTAAGGTAGTTTCTATATCTGTATTGTGGTTTATCATTACTATGAATTTCCATTTTTCACAAGAAGTGTGGTGGACTTACCCCTCACACAGTGTCTATGGTTATGCCTTCATGGATGCGGGTTTCTGATCAATGTCCCTTTATGGACTGATTCTGTAAATAGGGTGCGGTCTTGGTGTTACCTATTCATAGGTGGAGAGTTTTGGGTAGTTCCTTGGTTTCATTTGTGGTTCAAGTGGCCAAATTATTGGGTCCCCTTCCCTCCCCTCCCAGAGTGGTGGGGGTCCAGATCTGTGCTGAAAGTGTTGGACAAGTTCTCATCCCCTCTGTTCGGGAGTGGGTGGTTTATATGTTCATATTGTAACCCTCTTGACTTGGGTTGGTGGGTTGTTGTGGGAGAGTTTTTTCGGACTTGTGAAAGTGAGGTAATGTTGATTTCTTGTTTTTTTCATTGCTAGTTGGGTTCTAATGGTGGGGAGACCCACCACAGGTCTCGTTGATTTTTCGTCCTATGAACTTGTCTAGTGCTAGTTGTTTATTAATGTTGGGGAGTCCATTATATAACCCCCTAGATTATTTTTTTTCTTGAGTGATATTTAGTTTGGGTGATTTTTTGTTTCATTCGGAGAAGTCCCAACAATCAGGTTCTTGGCTTGGTTGTGGAGGTGGTGGCTTGACCGTTCCTTTGATTTTCACAAAGTGGTTGAGATTTGGTGTTTTTTTTGGGTAATAGGATTAAGTTATGTCTATGGAAAATGATATTTAACTATATTTATAGGTTGGATCATGTTGATAAGGAATCCTTAGGTGCTTATATTTCAGCTGGAAAGTGTTATGAATTTCCAGGGGTGGAAAGCTTTAATGGTGGGGAGAATTGTCACACCTAGTTTTTCATGTCTTTGTTTTGATCTAGTTCATTTGAAATACTGATAATTTTCTTCTGTCTTGTGTGAGATTAATGTTGAGTTTTTAAGTTTCATATATTTATAATCACTATAATTTCGGTTCTCCATTTCTTGTTTAGTTGTTTTCAGAGAAAGGATAGTTACTTCATGATTTGGGCCAACCGTAAGCCCATTTCCAGTTTTTATAACTAAATTTGTTTCTTTCATAAATCATTTTTTTTCTAACCTTTTTCACCCATTAAACTTCCCACATGGCCTCAAATAATATATTAAAACTACCATATCCTTTTTTACCCCTTAATAATTGATAATCATGGTGAATTGGGGTTACTTATTTTGGCATTGGGCCAGCCCATGGCCCCATTTCCAGTTTTAAAACAATAATTTTTTTATTTTATATATAATTAAATATTTAATATTTCTCTATGATTCAACCTCCCACCCATATCCAATATCTCTATCCTCACCCCCATTATTGATTTTTCCTCTTTGGAGATCAGAATAGTCACGGAGTGGGGAAACATTCTCAATGTCTCTCAAATCGTCAATAGTTGACAAGGTAAATTGTATCATTCATAAATCAATCAATTAGTACTCTTTTGGCCACCAATATTCTTTCCCTGGTTCATCCGAACCTTAGGAGTCTCTCCAAGAAGTTTCAATCCATTACCGTTTATCTATGGGTGCTGATCTAGTGGAATACAAAGAGTTTTCGAGTTGAAAAGGTGAGATTCCTTCTCCTTTATCCTCCATCTTCTTCCTCCTTTCATTATTTATTGGTTTTATAATCTCCCCTAATCCTGTTAGACTTAGGGTTCTATTATTACATTATTTTTTATGGGGTTTTTATTCATTTGGGTCTGGTCTCCATAGGTTTAGGGCTTGTAAACCCTCATATGGTGATTTCGTGTGTGCATTTCCATTACGCCAAGGATTTGACGTAGGATATCCCTTTCACTTGCATTTATTATTTAATTTTCATCCTTTTATTATTGTTAACACCCGATATATATATGTTTGTTTTTGTTTTTCATCCTTTGGATAGTTTTCTTGGTGTGCAAAATGGTTGTTTATGCCTTGTTTTGTGAAAGGTAGTGTTGTTTTGTCATAAAAGTGCACACTAAGTGTTTGTTTAAATGTTCCGCTATCTTTCAAAACTGTTTTGTGATGTCTATAATATGTTTTCTGGAATTTTGAACATTTTACAGTATCTTTAATTAAATATGGAATTCAATTGGTGTTTTATTCCTTTTCAAGTTCTTAAAATAAATTGTTTTTTTAAAGGGCATGCCATGTGTTCGGTAAATTGCCTGGTTGGATTTTATGTGTGATGTGTGATTTAAAAATTATTTGTTTGTTTTTATAAATGAATTTGAAGAATTTTAAATGGTATTTTTTGTTCCTTATATGGATTTAAAATTTGTATTTGTTTTTACAAACAAATGGGTTTTGGTTTACAACATGTTTTGGCCTGAGTTGTTGGAAAATGGTCCGTTTCACATCCTTATGAAAATGGTTGTGTTTTAAATATGTAACCTTAGTGTTTTAAGGGAATTATGAATTTGGGTTGTTGCTGTAAATGGCGTGTATACACCTACTTAATAAAATTTAAAGCATACCTTGGTCAAATGTTAGTTTTGATAAAGGCTTAAAGGCTCGTTTGCCATTTGTTTTGTTTTGTAAAAATGGTTTCCATGTGTATTTCATGTTCTATCTTTTTGGGAAATTTTATGGTCCATGAAAATGATTTATTAATTGTTTTATGAGCTTCCATATATGGTTTTTTATTTTATTTATGGGTTTTTTTCCTTAAAAGAGCATCTTTGAATGGATTTTATGTGCAAGGCCTCGTGATAATCCATGAAATTGTTTTACGAAAATTTTTAGTGGTTTATTGATTCGTGAAAGAAATGTGAAGAAAGTTTGTGGGATGTTTGTGTGTTTATGGTTTGGGAATGGAATTTTGATGCAGAAATTGTATTTGATAATATGTGTAACTTGATTGAGCACCAAATGGAATCCCAGGTATCTAGGTGGGCGGACATGTACAAGTATTCTAGTGATTCCGTGGGGTTTGGCCCCTGTTTCACGTAGCAAGTTTGACGATAACAACACTAACTAAACTAGGATGATGATGATGTTGGGGGACCACTATGTTATGGTTATGATCCCTACTATTGGATCATGTGCATGATAACATATATTTATTATGGTTACTTTGACTGAGATACGAGGTACTTGGGGCTCACAACTAACTAGTGCCTAGGGGGTGTTCCTGTGAGTTGGGCTCATTGGCTATTTTGTACTCACCATCGGCATACGGTGTGTTTTGTTGGTAAATTAAGCAGTGTGTGTTATTTATTTAAAAGTGTATAATCTTTAAAGCATCCCCTATTAAAACAATTTTCATTTTGAAGTTGCACCTCTTTGAAAAATTGTTACGTGAATTTTTGTTTATAAAACATGCAATTTTTTGTCTGATAATTATTATAGCATGGAACCTAATTTTAAAAACATACTTTTATATCTTGTATTTAAAACATGAAATTTATGTTTCTTTTTTTAAAGGAAGTGAATTGGAAATATAATATTGGTCTAACCTACTGAGTTTTAATACTCATGCCTATAGTCTTCTTCTATTTTAGACCTTGTGCAGGTTTCATCTTGTGTTCGATCACCATGGGAGACGTGTGATCATTATGTTGGAGAGTGACCAATGGTGTCACATGAAATTAGTTGGTTATCAGGTTTGGTTAGTTGAGTTTTTGGTTTAGTTATACTTTTAGTTTCTCGTACAAATAATGTTTAGTTCAATTTTTATATAAAATAATTTTGGTATATCCATTTATTTCTGCTGTTTTTTTGATTGTTTATACATGGGAGAAATCGTTACCTTGTATACTCTATTGATTCCCTTGGTGCTTGTTGCCATCCTGGGTGTAAGATCCCGGTTCTTGGAAGGGTGTGTTTTCATTATGTTTTGGTTGAATCCCTTGTTTTAGGCTTCAAGGGAAGTCTTCTAAAAGTATGAGATGTCTTGGGGGTGTTTTGGGGGCTCGGGGCACGAAAGAAAGGGAAGCTGGGAAAGACAAGCCAGGGTGCACGACCTGTGCATGGCCAGGGCAAACTGTGTGGCCTACCCAGGTAAACCGTGCAACCCTCCTACTCCAGACAGTAGCATGAGCACGGTTTGCGCACGATTTTTCAAACCATGCGGCCAAACCGTGTGACCTCTTAATGTTGGGAAAAATTACAAAATTGCCACCCTGAGATTTTAAGAATCCACTCAGGTTTTCTCCTCCATTCCTCCCTCTTCACCCTAGGAATGAACCAAATCTCCCAAGAGCTCCAAGAGATCGATCTCCCTCGTTTATAAGGCGTTTTTAGTGCTGTTGGATGCGGATCAAAGCTCCATGTGAGGCTAATCCCATCATTGCTTCTATTTTTGGTTTAGGGTTTGTATCTTCTCTTCTTCTTGTTCTGAAGCTCTAAAACCCTATCTTTTGGGGGAGTTCTAGGTTGAAGTTCCAAATTATGGTTGGATTGAGGTATAAGGACTTGATTGAGTGTGCGTTCAACCGCAGTTTCGAGGTAGGTGGTCTACAAACATTATCACATAGTTTATTGTGGATTTATGCATGTGTGGATTTGCTAATGGTTTCCTTGGGTGAGCTTTGATCAACCTTGATGTGTGTTGGTATAAATGATGCTTAAAAAGGGTAAATGGGAACTCTCACTATCCCTATGGGATGCGTTGAGAATGACTTGACCTAATTGAGGCCATCCCTGGGATGTGCCGGCTTTCCCCAGGCTTAGGGATTGTTATTAAACAAGTGAACTTGTTGTAATAAATGGTAGAGCCCTTGATGAATATGTTAGAATGGTTGGTTGAACTTGGAATAGAAGTTAGGTGATGCACCTAGACTTGGAAATAACCTAAGGGTTATTTGGAATGGGTTGAATGGTTGATTCATGGAAATGATGAATAGGTTAAATAGGTTAATGTGTAAACTGATTAAATACCATAATGGAATAGGTTATGGGTCTAGTGTTGAATGCTAAGTGAGATAGGCATAACACATGGGAATTTGGTGAATGGTTAAATGATGCGAAATGTTAAGGTGTTAATGGGTTGAGGCATAATGTGAATTCCCGTGTGGTTTGTTGGGAATGGTTTGTCCAAGTAGAAATAGTATGGTCGGTTGATGGTTACTTATACATATAAGCATGTGCACATGGCTTGGTAGAGTGGGGTATGACTTGAGGATCTACGACCACGGGTCGAGCGAAGACTGATGCTCTAAACCCCACCCTAAATGCATGGGTTAGGAATCAGGACTGAGGATCTCTTCTCCTAATGGTTTCATCCACCCGGACTGAGGCATTGAGGTGAGAATATAGTTGCTATGAGGTATCCACCCGGACTGAGGCTTCGAGGTGAGAATATTGTTGCTATGAGAGGGGTTAGTCCTAATGAGATAGGATAATGATGTATTTTCCCTCTTGCGTGTAGTTGTGGCCTTAGACCCATATAACATAATGTATGTGATTAACCCAAGGAAAATGTGATGAAATGGTAAGTGATGGTAAATGGTGTGAAATAAATGGAAATGGAAGTGGCAATGGCTTTGGCTCTAAACTAGTTAATGGAACCTTGAATAATTTCTTGGTAATTGTCATTCAATTTCCTTTTGCATGCACTATCTGTTTATACTGGAGATTTTGTAGACACCATTGGTGGTGGACTACTGAGTTGTACTCACACCCTACTCCGATCGCCATTGGGTACCTGAGCAGACTTCATGTTTTCAGGTCAAGAGAAGGGAAAGGGTCCTTGCTAGATATTTGAGTGGACATGGGTAGCACTTGGTGGAGGATCCAGACTTGGAGTTGGGGCCATTTTGGGGATTTTGGCCATTGTATTTATTTTGGGGCTTTTGTTTTCCTTTTCACTTGTAGTAGGACATGGCATATTTATTATTAGAAATTGTTGTTATACATGTTCCTCGTTTATTAATTATTTTTTCCGTTATTGGTTTATTTCTGTTGTGGCTTACTCCGATAAAAAAGGGGTATAGTCTCCCCACTTGACCCTGAAGACCCCCGCTTCTAGTCGGCAACCTTTAGCATACGGGGAGGTGTGCTTAAGGTTATGTAACTACCCGGATTGGAGCACCAATTTAGTGGCTTCTGGGTCAGGGATGTTACAAAGTGGTATCAGAGGAGTTCTTTCTTCTCCTTCTCTGAGGTATTGTTATTTGGGATACGTTGCCAAGGGTTAAGATGTGTCGGGCCTTAGTAAATGAGCTCGTTCTTGGGAGTAGCTAACCCATGTACAAAGAAAAACCCAAGTCACCCTGGGAGTGAAATGCTGTTCTTGGTTTTGTGTTGTTATAGTTGATGATATTTCACCATTGGGTGATGTACATGTGGTTCAATGTGATTGTTTTATGATATTTGGCCCGTGGCCTTAACGACACAAGGATTTGCATTCATGCATCATTGTAGGCACCTAGGGAGATAGGTGACATGCATTGTGTTAGAAACATGCACGGGGTGGGTGTGTGAGGCAGGAAAGTAGGGTGTATCATGCATTTCATGAAACCAAGAAATAATGAGAATAATGAAATAAAACAAGTGGGTAAATGATGTTTAATGAAATATAGGGGTTGAATTGAAGTGGGAGATGTTTTTGCAACGTGTTGTGTGAGTTTGGTGGTAGTGCATGGTTGTTTACCCCATGTGGACCATGGACCATGGTAGGGATGGTCGGGGAGGTGAATTTGAGGTGTTAATGTTGTTGAATTATTATATGAAAATGGGTTTTTGTGGCTTGTAAAGAGATTTTTTGATGAATTTGTGAAAATTTTATGGTGTGCATGCTAAATCTCGTGCTTGGCAATGTAGAGAAATGCCACCACGACGTCGATTACCAATCAGGTAATGATATGATGTTGCTGAGAACACTCCTCTGGTAGAAGATCATGAAAATGTGGTGATCAATGAAGGTAGATAAGACCAGTTTCGGGAGAACTTGGCTCACCTTATGCATATGATGGATCAGGAACTAGGGCGGGTTGCACCGAGTATGTTTGAGCTGACCAGGGAGTTCCAGCTGCAGCACCCTCCGACCTTCACTGGAGAGGGTGGGCCAGAGGCAGCGGAGTTCTGGTTAGAGTCAGTCTAGATGATACTGGATCATCTGGAGACCCCTGTTGAGAAGTGAGTAAAGATGGCTGTTTATATGTTGCGGGGCCAGGTAAGGCATTGGTGGGACATTCAGACTCAGGCTGGGCAGGCTGAGGAAATGTCGTGGAAGGTTTTCTAGGAAAAGTTCCCGGAGCATTTCTACCCAGAGACATTGAGGTAGGAGCGGGCTGCAGATTTTATAAGCCTGACTCAGGGATTTCTATCAGTGATGGACTATGCTAGTCTCTTCACTGATTTGCAACGCTTTTCCCCAGTGCTAGCAGGGGATGAGTCAGTGGTAGCAAAGCATTTCTAGGATGGTTTGAGACATGAGATCAGGTCTCAAGTGAATATATTCCACTTGAAGAGGTTTGTAGAGGTGATGGATCATGAACTCATCTCTAAAGGGAACCTGAAGGGAGTTTCAGGTGGTGGGCTTGTCGTGCCAGCTGGGCAGACAAGTGGTGCATATTCTGAAGGTCGGAAGCAATGTTTGGAAAGTTTCCAGCAAGGTGGTCAGAAGAGAGGGTCAGCCTCTCAGAGTGGGAACCAGGTGTTCTGTTATCAGTGCGGTAGGCCGAGGCATATTTATGGTTAGTGTCCTCGAACTCCAGTTGAGTGCCGTTCATGCGGCAAGATGGGGAATTTGCAGAGGTTCTGTAGGAACCCTTGGCATGCGGGTGAACATGATGATGAAAATCAGGTATCGGGTATGAGAAGGGGATCAATTGCCCCGTATCAGGCAGGCAGTTGGATCTCCACGGGCCATACTGGAACAGGCGGTGGACGTGGAACTCCAGGGCAAGATCTCTAATTCCAGCAGGGCAGTGCATCGCAGGGTGTTTAGGCTGGAGCCTAGGGTAGAGGGGCAGGTCAGCTTCAGGCAGTTCAATTTGCTCCTGGTGATGGCGAGGCCAGACCGTCAACTGTTCAAGGTACGATCCTTATAGTTTCTATATTTTCTAGTGCATTGTTTGACACAGGTGCCACACACTCTTTTGTTTATGATCGATTTGTGGTAGTGTTGGGTTTACCTGTGGAGGGGGTGTGTGGAGTTATGTCAATTGACACCCCGTTGGGGGTGCGGGTTGAGGATATCAAGCAGTGCAAGGGATTCACCTTGGAAGTTCGTGGGTATCGTTTTCTGTGGGACTTGTTCATTCTTGAGATGTCAGGGTTTGAACTAATCTTGGGAATGGATTGGTTGATGTTGTATCAGGTGCACATAGACTGTTATCGTTGCAGAGTATCATTCAGGTCACTTGAGGGTGACGCTTTTGTCCACCGTGGCGAATGGGATGTTCGAGCAGGGCGTGTGGAGCCGTTTTTTCAATGGATGAGTGGACTCACAGCTCAAGTGGCATGTCTCATGCTTGAAGTTGATGAGGGAGGGGAACAATCTAATTTTTCTCCCATGGTGGATCGGTTTCAGGATGTGTTTCCTGAGGATTTATTGGGGTTACCACCCAAGAGGGATGTCGAGCTCACGATCGAGTTGCTATCGGGAGCAGAGCTAGTTTCTATTCCGCCATACCGAATGGAACCGATAGAACTCTAGGAACTGAAAGTTCAGATTGAGGAGTTGGAGCATAAGTGTTTTATCCGTCCTAGTACATCTCCTTGGGGATCTCCCGTGTTTTTTGCTAAGAAGGCCAATGGGTCTTTCAGGCTGTGTGTTGTCTATCGAAAGTTAAATCAGATGACGGTGAAAAATCGGCACCCTCTTCCTAGAATTGATGACCTATTTGATCATTTTAGGGGCTCATCAGTGTTTTCTAAGATTGATCTGAGGTCAGGTTATCACCAGATGAGGGTGAGGTCTTCTGACGTACCGCAGACATCTTTTCGGAGTCGGTACGGGTTGTTTGAGTTTATGGTAATGACTTTTGACTTGACCAATGCACCGACACTGTTTATAGATTTGATGAACCAAATATTTCATCCCTATCTAGATCGGTTTGTGATTGTATTTATTGATGATATCTTAGTGTACTCAAAATCTCATGACGATCATGCCCAACATCTTGATATCATCTTGGGTACGCTAAGAGAGAATCGACTATACGCCAAGATATCAAAGTGTCAATTCTGGATAGGTGAGGTGGATTATCTGGGTCACATCATCTCGGAGGCAGGTGTGAATGTGGATCCAGAGAAAGTGCAGGCAGTTGTATCTTGGGAGCAGCCCAAGAGTGTTTCTGATGTTTGGAGTTTTCTGGGTTTGGTCGGGTATTACCGAAGGTTCATTCAGGATTTCTCTCGCTTGGCAGCACCACTCTCAGGATTGAACAAGAAAGGAATCAGGTTCGAGTGGTCTGAATCTTGTGAGAACTAATTTCAAGAGTTGAATAAGCAGTTGACGATCGCACCTATCTTGATCTTACCTGAGTCGAGTAGGAAGTAAATCGTGTTTTGAGATGCGTCCGGAGTCAGACTTGGGGCTATGTTGATGCAGGATGAGCGGGTTGTGTCTTATGGGTCAAGGTAGTTGAGACCTCATGAGCATAACTATCCCACTCATGACCTTGATTTAGATGTAGTGGTGTATTCCTTGAAGTGTTGGAGGAACTATCTGTTGGGAGAATGGTTTACTGTGTTTACCGACCATAAGAGTTTAAAGTACATCTTCTCACAACGGGATCTGAAACTTTGGCAGTGAAGATGGGTTGAATATCTCAAGTCTTTTGACTTTGAGTTGGTGTACACACTGGGAAAGGGAAATAGTTTTGCTGATGCTCTGATCTGGAAGGTTCAGAATCAGGTGGTTCAGGAGTCCATCACCGAGTGAAAGGTGATAGATTTGTTTTCAGAGATGCACCTAGAGGTGCACGAGGAGAGTGGTCAGGTCACTCTTGCTTCCTTAACGATGGAGTCGGCACTTCTAAGGTGAGTTAAGGAAGGTCAGCTTGATGATCATGAGTGTTTTATCATGAAGGAAAATATTAAAGGTGGGGAGATACCTTCTGGCTAGGCCATCAGCGTGGAAGTTGTTTTTCGTGTTCGTGATCATGTGGTTGTGCCAAAGTGTGTGCGGGAAGAGTTGATGCGTGAGTTCCATGCATCAAAGTGGAAAGTGCATCCTGGTTCGACCAAGATGTACCGTGATCTCCGAAGGCAGTTTTGGTGGCCTGGAATGAAGAAGGAAGATGTAGGCTTTGTGGCACGGTGCCTTACCTGTCAGTAGGTGAAGGCTAAGCATCAACGCCCATGTGGGTTGTTGCATCCATTGCCCATTCCGTAATGGAAGTGGGATGATGTAATAATGGATTTTGTCATGGGTCTTCCGAGGATTCCACATAAGAATGACGCAATTTGGGTGGTTTTGGATCGGTTAACGAAAGTGGCTTATTTCTTACTAATTCAGGAGACCTTTACAGTCGACTAGTTGGGTGAGCTGTATGTTCAAGAAATAGTGCGGTTTCATGGTGTCCCGCAAACCATAGTTTTGTACCGATACCCATGTTTCACATCGCGTTTCTGGAAAGGGTTATAGAAGGCGCATGGTACGCAAGTGTTTTTTAGTATGGCTTTCCACCCAAAGACGGACGGGTAGTCAGACCATACGATCCAAATGTTGGAGGAAATATTAAGAGCTTGTGTCTTGGACTTTGGTGGTTCTTGGGAGAGGCACCTATCATTAGTTGTGTTTTCCTAAAACAATAGTTTTCAGGCTACGATTTAGATGGCACCATTTGAGGAACTCTACGGGAGGCCATGTAGATCTCTGTTGTGTTGGTTAGAGGCCGATGAATCTAAGTTGTTGGGGCCAAGTCTCGTGCAGGAGACTTCAGAGAAAGTGAAGTTGATCAAAAAGCAGATGGTTACGACTCAGAGTAGGTAGAAGTCATATGCAGATCGGAGGCATATACCTATTGATTTTTCGGTGGGTGATAAAGTGTTCCTTCGGGTATCACCAAGGTTGGGCCACCGTCAGATTTGAAAGCAGGGTAAGTTAGTGCCCATGTATGTGGGACCTTCTGATATTGTGGAGAGGATCTGACTGGTGGCTTACCTATTAGATCTTCTATAGTAGTATGGTGGTATTCATGATGTGTTTCATGTGTCCCAGCTTCGACGGTATCACCCTAACCCATCTCACGTGGTTGATGTTGAGGATGTGGAGCTTGAGACTGATGCGTCCTTTGAGGAGCATCCTGTTCGTGTGGTGGATCATAATGAAAAGGTCTTGTGAGGCAAGGTTGTTCCATTAGTGAGAGTACTATGATAGCATGGGAAAGTTTAGGAAGAAACATGGGAGCGAGAATCGGATATGTGGGATCAGTGGCCCAAACTCTTCTCTTCGGTGGATCAATGAGGCCTGGGAGCTCAGCTCGAGGATGAGTTGTTATAAGGCGGAGAGGTTGTAAGATCCCGGTTTTTGGAAGGCTGTGTTCTCATTATGTTTTGGTTGAATCCATTTTTTCAGGCTTGATGGGAAGTCTTTTAAAAGTATGAGAGGTGTTGGGGGTGTTTCGGGGGCTCAGGGCACGAAAGAAAGGGAAGCTGGGCAAGACAAGCCAGGGCGCATGGCCTGCACACGGCCATGGAAAACCGTGCGGCCTGCCCAGGTAAACCATGAAACCCTCCTCCTCTAGAAAGTATCATGATCATGGTTTCTGCACAGTTTGTCAAACCGTTCGACCAAACCATGCGGACTCTTAAAGTTGGAAAAAATTACAAAATTGCCACCCCGAGATTTTAAGAACCCACTTGGGTTTTCTCTTCCATTCCTCCCACTTCACCCTATATAAGAACCAAATCTCCCAAGAGCTCCAAGAGATCCATCTCCCTCGTTTCTAAGGCGTTTTTGGTGCCGTTGGATGAAGATTGAAGCTCCGGGTAAGGCTAATCCCATCCTTGCTTCTCTTTTTGGTTTAGGGTTTGTATCTTCTCTTCCTCTTATTTTGAATCTCTAAAACCCTATCTTTTGGGGGAGTTCTAGGTTGAAGCTCTAAAGGCTGGTCGAATTGAGGTCTAAGGACTCGATTGAGTGTGCGTTCAACCACAGTTTTGAGGTAGGTGGTCTAGAAAAGTTATCCCATAGTTTATAGTGGATTTATGCATGTGTGGCTTTGCTCATGGTTTCTTTGGTGAGATTTGATCAACCTTGATGTGTGTTGGTATAAATGATTCTTAAAAAGGGTAAATGGGAACTCTCACAATCCCCATGGGATGCATTGAGAATGACTTGACCTAATTGGTGCCATCCCTGGGATGTACCGGCTTTCCCCAGGCTTAGGGATTGTTATTAAACAAGTGACCTTATTGTAATAAATGGTAGATCCCTTGACGAATATGTTGGCATGTTTGGTTGAACTGGGAATACAAGTTAGGTGATTCACCTAGACTTGCAAATAACCTAAGGGTTATTTGGAATGGGTTGAATGGTCGATTCATGGAAATGATGAATGGGTTAAATGGGTTAATGTGTAAACTGATTAAAGACCATAATGGAATAGGTTATGTGTCTAGTGTTGAATTCTTAGTGAGATATGCATAACAGATGGGAATTGGGAGAATGGTTAAATGATGTGAAATGGTAAGGTGTGAATGGGTTGAGGCATAATGTGAATTCCGGTGTGGTTTTTTGTGAATGGTTTGTACAAGGGGCAATGGTATGGTCAGTTGATGGTTACTTATACATATAATCATGTGCACATGGCTTGGTTGAGTGGGGTATGACTTGAGGATCTATGCCCACGGGTCGAGCAAAGACCAAGGATCTAAAATCCACCCTTAATGCATGATTTAGGAATGAGGATTGGGGATCTAGTATCCTAACAGCTGCATCCCCCTGGACTGAGGCTTCAAGGTGAGAATATGGTTGCTATGAGGTATCCACCCGGACTGAGGCTTCGAGGTGAGAATATAGTTTCCATGAGGGGGGTTATTCCTAGTGAGATAGGATAAATATGTATTTACCCTCTTGCGTGCAGTTGTGGCCTTAGACCCATGTAACATAATGTATGTGATTTACTGATGAAAAATGTGATGAAATGGTAAGTGATGGTAAATGGTGTGAAATGAATGGAAATGGAACTGGAAATGGCTTTGGATCTAAACTGGTTAATGGCACCTTGAATAATTTCTTGGTAATTATCATTCACTTTCCTTTTTCATACACTACCTATTTATACTGGATATTTTGTGGACACCGTTGGTGGTGGCCTACTGAGTTGTACTCACACCCTGCTCGGGATGCCATTGAGTACCTGAGAAGACTTCATGTTTGTAGGTCAGGAGAAGGGAAAGGGTCCTTGCTAGATAGTTTAGTGGACATTGGTAGCACTTGTTGGAGGATCCAGGCTTAGAGTCGGGACCATTTTGGGGATTTTGGCCGTTGTCTTTATTTTGGGTATTTTGTTTACTTTTGAACTTGTAGTAGGACATGGAATATTTATTGTTGGAAATGGTTTTTATAAATGTTCCTCATTTATTGATTATTGTTTCCACTATTGGTTTATTTATGTTTTGGATTACTCTGATAAAAAGGGGATATAGTCTCCCCACTTGACCACGAAGACCCCCGCTGCTAGTCAGAAGCCTTTGGAGTACGGGGAAGCGTGCTTAAGGTTATGTAACTACCTGGCTTGGAGCACCAGTTTAGTGGCTTCCAGGTTAGGGACGTTACACCGGGAGGATCGGTAACGCATCTCGGGACTTGTCACGGGCTGGCCTGGGTGACCAGTTTAGGGTCGACTCGGGCTAGTTCGTGACAAGCCCTTTATGGGAAGAGGTATATAACTCTTGCATGCTGAGATGATGTTATGGAATGAAAACTACTAGGTCCTAAAATGGTCAAGGAAATGGAGGAAAGGGTCAATACCATTCAACAACATATCAATGCTACTCATATTAATCAAAAGTTCTATACTGAAAATCATAAAAAAGAACTAGAGTTTGAGGTTATAGATAATGTATTCCTATACATATCTCCATAGAATAAAGTCATGAGATTTTGGAATAAGGGAAAGCTTAGTCCAAGATACACTGGACCCTTTGAGATCTTTGATCACATCCGAGCGGTTATCGACTAACACTCCCACCTGACCTATCTCAAGTACATGATATGTTCCACACATCACTCTTGAGGAAGTATATACCAAACACCTAACATGTACTCAATATAGATGTGGAACCATTGAAGAATTATCTTTCATATTAGGAGCAACCAGTGAAGATATTAGATCATATATACAATGTTCTATGGAATAAGATAATTCACCCGATCAAAGTGCTGTGGAGAAACCACAAATTTGAAGAAGTGATGTGGGAACCAAAAGAAGTTATGAAACATAATTACCCTAATATGATTCAGTGTGTGTGATGAAAATTTTTAGGGAGAAATTTCTGAATGGTGGAAGATTCTAATGAACTGAACTATTATAAATAAAATTCCCATTGTGGATGAATTAAATGTCTTATTATGTGTTAGGGTTATAAAAACACATAAAATTATTTGGTTTTATTATATCATATATAATTTAATTGACTGTTAATAATCACTACCATTGATAGTATAGCCATTGAATAGTGATCATATGATAATTATAAATATAGGGTTTTGAAAAATCCAATTGACACAAATAAAGGAAGTGATGACCTCAACCAGTAGGATCATACCCTATGAAGACCATTTATCAAATAATATAAGGAATATAGCATCATTGGTATTTTCCCTTGACCAATCCCAATATGATATCAAACATCTTAAGCTTGAGAGAAATTGTTCACATGAGAAGTTAAATCTCATAGAGATCATGACCCGAACTATGTATTCCAAACCACCCCATGAAAGTCTCATCATCACGCACCATACTCCAATTTAATATTTTGGTGTATTAAAAGGATATTTATCAATTCCCTAACCATATGAATATTTATATTGTATTTTCAATATAATATTTGTTTTATTTACTTCTTATTGTTACTTTATATATGATTTTGATTTTGGTACAATAAAAAAAAATTTATTTTTGGGTAATATTGAATTTCAATTAAGATGTTTATTTGGTTGAATTAATGGAATTTTAAAATAAACAATATTTTAATAAAATATTATTATTAAATATTTTTTTTAAATATAAACTATCATATAATTTTTTGGAATTGAAATGTAATTTTTACAAGGGTTCAAAAACTGTTATTGTCAAAAAACCCCATCATTTCTCAATAAATGTTGATTCTTTTTTAAAAGTTAAAATTCACATATTTAAAAAATTATTTGGTTAAAATAAATATTATTTTCTAAATCATAACACCGAAATTTTATAATGGTGAATTTCTCATATTTTTTCAAGACAATCAAATTTTTAAGTAAAAAATTAAATACGGTATAAATATATAGTGTGTATAATGACATCATAATGACCAACAGAATGATGTAATAAAAAATATAAAGGGTATAAACAAACAAATATATGTTTTCAATTTAAAATAATATTATTTTATGTTTATTTTATTAATTTTATTAATCCTTTATGAATCCTCTAAAACCTATAATATATTTCAATATTTTAAAAGCATTTCTTTCAAGACATGACTCACTTCCACATTATCAAGGGAAATATTTTAATATGTTAGGACCTTGAACTTATAAAATAAATAAAACTGACCCTATTTTGGGAAAACCATTGTAGAAATCCATTGGATGGTTTGTGGTTTTGGTTATTTTATTATATAATTTCCAAAACCTATGTTTGATAAATAATAAAGAATTCCCCACTAATTTCCTATATAACCCACCCAATATACCATTTATATTTACTCAAAAACCTCATGTAAATCCCTTAATCTTCCGTAAACTCTCTATATTCCACAAAGGTCCCCCTAATCTCTCAATAAGACCCTCCCAATCATTTGGAATCACCCTCTCAAGGTAAGGGATCCCCCACTATCCTTTTATTCATGAACCTCTTTTATGTTACGCCTCTTAATGTCAATTTGTTAATATTTAGATATGTTATTAAATATACACCTCACTTACCATTTTATTTATAAATTATTATATAACTCTTTTAATCCCATTAATCCCTCCCATGAACCTTTATATACTTCTGTTACCATGCCAAAATTTAGTAAGGGATTATATCATTCTCCTCTTTATAAAAGCTTATTCATAATCTTATGACTTTTACATCCATGTTCCAATGTTGGGATATGTTATCTCATATTCCCCTTACTAATCATATTATTACTAAATTATTATATACCCCTTTAACTCTCATGAATACATCCCATGAACATTTATATTCCCCGTTATGCTGCCAAATTTCACCGTGATTTTCCATGCCAAACCAATTGTACAGTGATTACCCAAGCCCATTTCCTATCAAGGGTGTTCACCTTTATGAACTTATAATTATTTTATTTTGAAATTACATTTAATTATTCCAAAACACTTAATATTGGAAAAATGTGATGATAAATGATTCCATGTTCTATGATCTATGTGGTAAACTTATGCCTGTGAATGAAATGAAAATGATGGATGCACACACAATTATATAGAACTACAATTCATTGGGTAGTGTTTTAGTCTAACGATATGAAATGTAAGGGATTAGGGAGTGAACCTAACATATCATGGGACTTTTTTCCATCATGATGTATTGGAATTTATCCTTCAACAATGTTTATAATGCCATGTTTTAAGTTGTTTCCAGATTTCCCATGTTACCTTTATGTTATCTTACCTCATTGTTCATGTTTATGATTATAACCATTTTTATGTATCATTTATATTAATAAGGTATATAATATAATAATTTATTCATTTCATGACATGTTTACTTCCTTAATAGGATTTATAACTCACCCCTTTCTTATGTATGTCCCCAGGTTTTCCCATACAGTTTTAAGTATGATGGAATAATATAAACATGTCAAGGAACTTTTAAATATTGTTGTTGTATACCATATTTTAAGTTGTTATGTAATATACTTAATTACCAAATAAAATATAATTCTGAATCTTATGGGTTATATTATGTGTAATATTATGTAATAAATCATGAATTAATGTTTATGAAAGATCAGGGTTATCATAGAAAACATCATGAAGTTCTAGTAAGGATGAGATTATGTGGTTTTCGTAGAAATTCATCCATGTTTGGATACTAAAAGTAGAGTTTGTTTTGGAACATATTAATCTAGGGGTAATAACCATAGAAATATCTAATTGATTTGGAACGAGGAGGAAAGATGTTAATGCTAAATGTGGTGGAAAATGTGGTGATTATGAGCAACCAAATTTGATGATGTCTGAATTGAAAGATATTTGATTATACATAATTAGTTATCATGATATATTATTAATAACCTATACCTTAACCAAATATGAAACTCAAAAAAAAAGATAAGGATGAAGTCCACTAAGAGAATTGGTGGAGGAGACTATAGATGAAAGAAGACTCAATTTCCTTTATGTCAGAAATATGGTAAGATACACTATGGATGATATCTCAAAGGAATAGGAAAAAATTTGATGTGTGAAAAATAAGGTAATAGAGAAACTAATTATCATGTAAAACTGAGAAGTTCAATGGCAATAAATATATTTCATCATAGAGATCCATTTATAGTTTTTTGTCTTAAATGTGGGGAACCTAGGAATTATCTGAGTTAGTTCCCTTTTCTAAATTTTAACTCCTAGACCAAGGATAGACCTATATTAAACCAATCATTAAGGTTAAAGTATTTATGTATTGTTATTTGAGAATTATGTTGTAGTAGAATTTTTATCATTGGTGTTTTGGTTATAATAATCATGAACAATCTAAGGGTTATTTTAATTTTTAGAAGCATGTATGAATTTTCTATGGCTTTATAGTGATTCAGGTTATTTATTGAAGTTATTATCATATATTATTTGGGAATGTATATATTTATGAGACTTTAAGAGTGATTGATTTTATTTCGAGATAAATGATTTATCTTGGATTAAAATGTGATCAAATCATTCAAATGTTTGGGTTTTAACCTTAGTCAAGAACCTTTTAAAGTATTTTAAGGTTAGTTATTTGTAAAATGATCTAAGATGAAATTTGGGAGTTACTATTAAGGATTTAGAGATTAATGTTGTATTTAATCATATGATGGTTTACTAATTTTATGAATTATCTTACCTTATGCTAAAAATTTTTCTTTTGGTTAATTTACAAAGATAGGGGGAATAATTTTTTATCATTTTATAGATTATTTTATTCAATAGAAACGAATTTTAGTGTCTCATGTATAATAAAAACTCATCTTGAATACTCATCATTTGAGGAAAAAGGTGAGATTGTGGTTGAAATTGATTAAAGGATGAAATTATACTTATCAAGTATATTTCTACATGTTATTAGTCTATATGGTAAAATAATCCAAAAACTATAGAAAAAGGATCTTAGTTTCTTTATCCTATTACCTTCATTTTTATGAATAAATGGTATTTTTAACAACTCTTTGGTCTATGGTTTTGTGTCCATTAAGTTTCTCATAATCATTCACTTTCTTTGTTCAATGTTACATGTCACTCTACACGATTATTTAGACATTAATTATTTTCTCTATATCCATATTTTCACTTCCCAATAATGTTATCATATTTTTAAACCTAGTTATGTGATTTCCTTCATATTTTTTTCCCCTCATTTCAAAAGGATGTTTTATTAAACCTTTTTTATGATGTGATATTTTAAAAAAGGTATTTTAAAAAGTCAAAACTTTGATTATTGAGTTCAAGTTAAAATTGTGAGGGATAAATTTATTAAATGGGGGATAATGTAACACCCCTATATTTTAAAAATAAAACTATTTTTGATAGCGTATATTACATGCAACACTAAGCCTAAATAAACCATGAAATATTATTATTTTATGACCATTATAACCTAGATATTAAATTGGAGGGTATGAAAAGGATTATATTATCTATTAAATATATATAAAGGTACTAATAAATATAAATTAATTGATAAATTCTTAGGAAATAAGAACTCAATTTTAATGGAAATATTTTATTCTTCAAAAATCGCATTTTCATAAAAAATATTTTGATTTCTTTTTATGAGAAAATATTATAAATAATTAGGGAAATTTTAGAAAATGTATTTTATTAAAAAAATATTTTTTGATTTCATCATATTAAAATAAACTTAGGATGAGTTTTTATTATTTTTTTGAAATGATTGAGTTTTCAGTGAATAATGAAAATTACTAATTTTTAAAATACAGTTATTTATTTTCACTTAATGAAGTAATTTTAAAGTCCATTTATTTGTTGCATTTGTTATTGAAGTAACATATGAAACATTTTATTTATAATAATCTAATTAATTTAATTTAAATTTTCATTTATCTTGATTTTGGTATAGGTTTATTTCTATGCTAAAAAATGCGGTTTTCTGCAAACTGTTTTTAAATGCATAATGTTTATCCATTTTAATTAATTAAAATAACTATCAGTAAGGAAATATTTTAATGAAATTTATATATATTATATATATTTATATTCATAGAGTTAAAATAAGATCATCTATTTCTTAAAAAATATATTTTCCTTAAAAACCACTTTTCATCATATTTTGTAGGTTTAATTTTGAATTAAATTCTCAAAATTCTTTTAATTGAATTTTTTAAAATTTATTACTTATTTTTAATTATATTAACAAATATTATTTTATAATTTCAAATTAATTTGTGTTCATAATGAATATTAAAAGCAATAAGAATTAATTACCGTGATTAAGGTTAAAATAGGGTTTTGTGCGTTATAAGAGTTTGTGTAAAATTAACTGTACAAAAATATAAAATTTTTATATGATAAAATTTATTTCATATTTATAATAACTTATTATATATTATCTAATAATTCTAATTTTAATTTTAAGATTATAGGAAAAAATTTCCTTAGTAAAAAAATTAGTTACAATGGTGAAAACTAAAACGGTAAAAGTGAGTAACCACAAAGGTAAAGGGAATAAAATGTTCAAAAATGTTTCTTTTTTAATTTTAGAGGTGTTTCTAGGACTTATATTCTCTAAAATATATAATTTATCATTTTTGGAGGGACTTTTATTGATATTTACTTCCCATTATTGAATAGTTTTGAGTATTTGAAAAAATGCCACTCCTTCTCACTTATAAAAGGGAACCTTCTATACACTTTTTTTTCATAATTAAAAAGACTTTAGGATAAAAAATAAACCTTAAAAATACCTTCCTTAATTATTTTATCTTGAACTATCGGCCTTGGTTTGATTAAAAAACCTTCCTTGGAAGGCTTTTAGGGAAAACCTAAAGTTGTAGTCCGAAGAAGAGGTATCATTCTTAACCGATCATTTTGTTTTATTTATTCTCACACATCATTAAAATAATATTAAAACATTATGAGATAATAAAATATGTATATACAAAATAATTATATATTATTACATTAATGGAATAATCTAAATCCATATCCTATTTCATCAAATGGGAAAATAAACCAAGGTTCGTGTGTACGATGAACTACCGTCTTGCGAACCGATGTAATTCGTTTTCCATCATCACCTATCAAGGTTTTTATGATGATGTATATAATTAATATATATTATATTCATTAAATATTTATAATTATTAAAAATTAATATATCATATATTTTCTTACATTTCAATTCATTGGAAAATTATAACATCATTCGCGCGTCTGTATGGACTACCACCTCAATGAAGTGATGTGATTTGTTTTTCATCACTGAATCAAATGGATGGTATATATAATTTTATTTAAACAAATAATATGGAATTTATTATACAATTATAATAATTTAAATAAGAAATAATACTTAGCTTCTTTCCATCATAATCGTTGAAAAATGGAAATGTTACTCATATGTAGGTATGAACTACCGTCTCCATGATTGCAACATAGTTAATTTTTTATAACCATATTTCATTGTTGTTTTTGAAATTATAATTTAGGCATTAAAATTAAAATTATTTAATGATTATTATTCTATATATGATGTAATAATGACTTCTTTTACCATATTCAACTTACCAAAGTCATTTTAGACATATGAACAAAATATCATCAAAACTTATGATGTAAAATTAATTAATTAAGTAAATAAATATAACATGATAATAAATAAAATAAAAGTAATAATAAATTTAAAAAATGTTCTCAATAAAGTAAATAATTAAAATAAGTTTATTATTCAGGAAGATAAGGTATGTATGTGATGAGTTGAACTCAAGGTAAGGGGTTTTATAACTCGATTTCTTTTAATTGGGTTAAATTATTTCTTCATTATGTTTTATATACTAAGATTATGTGTGTAATTAACTTTTATTATTTTATTTTTTATTTATTCTTTTTATGTGGATTTACAATTTAAACATATAATCACTTCTTTGATTGATTCTTAATTAATGTTACATTCATTGTAAGGGATTTCATCTCAATTTCAATTTATTATGGAATATTTTAATGTTATGAAAATAAATTATTTTATAAGTGAATATATATCACCTTTTATATATTATATGATTAATAATTCATAATTCATGATATTTTAGGTTAATGTTCATTTTACTTCATCCAAGGGGATTTGATTTGAAAGTTACCAAAGCGGTAAATGCTTTATGTTACAACCTTCTTTATTTTTGAGATTGTTTATGTTCAAGATTCCTTTGGGTGGATTAATATACAATTATTTTCTTTAAACACATAAATTTTATTCTACTATGTTCAATAATGTTTTTTACATATTTGTTTTTAATTTTCTCCATTATTCAATAATAAATATCAAGAAAGTTGTTTGTAATTAGTACCAATCTTGTATCTTCTTTTAGATCTGTAATATTTATCTTCCACGTCAATATTTTTCTTAAAATATTTTAAATAATGTTTTTATTTTACCCATTTTTTACAAAAGGAATATTTTTTTCATTTACCGAATGACCTTTTTATAAAATTGTGAAAGAATTTTTTTCTTTTAACTTATATGGAATGAATAGAATTTCCCTCCATTATTATTGCTCAATGATTTTAATATTAATTTAAATGTTTCCATTTTTATTTTTTAAATAAAAAATTTTTCTATAATATTTTTTAAATTTTTATATTTTAAAGAAGTGATTTTAAAGTGGAAAGGGTATTTACCTTAAGAAATATTCCATGTGATCTTTTAAAGACATTTTCATCAACGAAAACAACATTTGATGTAATTAATTTCTTCAAAGTTATATATATAAATCTCTTACATATATACCTAGCTCATTATACCTTCATTTTATTTGGTAATACATGACTTAAGTTCATTTATCAAATGTCTTCTTTATGAAATCCCCTTGGATTACGTTATGAGGTAAGATTTTGAAACCCACTTATTTACATGGGAAATTATTGTGTATATTAATTAGGATATATTTCCTTTTCATGGAACACATAAGCATATCAATTTTATATTGAGTGAACCTAGATAGTGCTCCAATTCATTGATTAATATTGTTGGTATCATGAGAAATTATGTGTTGGATTATGGAGTAGACCTAATCCATTATGGAACTTTATCCACCATGTGATATTATCAAGGAAGTTAACCTTAACTAATGTTTATTTCATGTTATATGTTTCTACCACATTTCATATGTTTCTATAATCTTATGGTACCATGGTATTTATGTTATGATTTTATGTGATTACTCACGAGCTTTGTCTTTTATGATATCATGTTATAACTTAGATTCATAGGTTATGTTTCCTTATCATTTTTATTCCCTTACTCAATTATTTAGCTCATCCCTTTATTTTTATATATTCTCCAGGTTATCCCATGTAGTTTTAAGAGATCAAATTAATTGAGCAGATCATTATGGAGAACAAAACAATGATTTCATGTTTTAGATTCCTTTCAATATATTATAAACCTGGTCTTATAAATACATTATGAATCATGATATTTGGGTTGTAATTATGGGATTTTTATGTTTAAAAATCATTTAATAATATGATTAAGAGGTTTGGTTCACTATAGATTTAGATTAAAAATCCTTTTATATGAGCATTTTAAAATTACTTTAAAAAAATATCTATTTCATTAGATAAATTTTATTTTAAAATGAAAAATTCATAGAACAATGTGAATAGATATCACTTTTCAAGACCATGAAAACTTGTATTAGAATCTTCATTATTAAAAAAATTATAAAAGTGTGAAATAGTGTTCATGCAAAAGATATTAATAAGGAATATTATTTTTACACTTTTGTAAAGAAATTAAAATCATTAGAAAATGTTTTGTACAAAAAAATTTAAAAAATATTCCTTTCAAAACATTGTCAATAAATTAAAAGTTAATAGAAAATTACCTTCATAAATAATTTAATCATAAATATGTACATCCATAAAAAAATATAAAGAATACGGACATGGATTATAATGATTTCCAACCAAAAAAAAGTTATAAGGCTTGCTCCACTTACAAACATCCTTTTAATATAATTATGAAATGAGGAAAGATGAAATGATAAGGAAAAATATAAACCCTAAAAATAAACATAATAAAGGTAAATAGAAGTTATTTATGTGATAAAGACAATTTTTTTCCTAAACATGAGTTTATACATATACAATATCTGTTTGGAAGTCAGACTAGAAAAGAAACCCTTACAAATATGGTAACTTTTGAATCAATATAATTTGATATAAATAAGTTTATTTGTATTTTTAAATCTCATGAATTACATGAAAAATATAGTACATGAAATTCATGGGGTAGTATATACACCACATAAAGAAATATAGGTGGTGAATATGGAACATATCTTAATGAAAGAAATATTCAGATGAGACAACCCTTACGACTCTTGTAACTTTTTAAATCAAATGGCCTAGAAAGAGGGAACCATATATTTGCTTTTAAATCCATTTAATCACATAAAAATTATTATAAAATAAAAAAATTAGTATTTTATACACCACACTAAATTAGATAAGCGGTGAAAATGTAAAATATCTCAATGAAAGGAAAATGAGATGATAAACCCTTACCTTTACTCCAAACTTCCATGAAAGTGATTTAAATTTTTTTTATAATAAACCTAACCATATTAATTAGTTATTTAATAAACTTATTCTTACCTATTTCATTTTATACTCTTCTATTTCAATCATTTATTACACATATTTTTGTTTATTATTACATTTGTCATAGAATGTTTGTATTTTTTATTGTTCCATGAAAGTTTCATGATAATGACACCGATCATTATTCCATGAAGCTAAGTTAATAATACATATATTATTTTGGGTAGTAGAATAATTGTGTTATAAGGATTTATTTATTTCCATATTCATTTTATAGAATATATGGCTATGTTTATAAGAATTTAATCCACAATGATGTTATTTCAGGTAGTTTACCAAAAACTAAAAATTACTTAATGAAAATCATTCATTTATGCTTCATCCTTCCAAAAACATATTATTTAAATTAATTAATACTTAAAATTATATATAAATAGTGTTAATGTCTTGATAACTATTCATTATGAAAATAATGATGTTGGTATAGCATTGTTCATATAGGTGGTTGAAATGACTCAAACAAGAACTTGTTATATTAATGAATGAGTAAAAGTATAAAGTTATATAACAGTAATATCATTTTATTAGAGTCATAATTATGTCAATATAACTTCATTATAGTAGATAATAATATTTATAAAGAGGGTAAATGATAAGGTAATTGAAATATATTATGAAGAACTAGGTAATTTCTTTGATGAACTCACTCCTTCTCAACACAAATCCTTTCCGAATAAAGGATTTAGGATTCCTTTGTTGAACCAGAGGCTAAAAAAATTATAATAAGGATTTTAGAGGTGAAAAATGGGTAGGTATTAAAGAGTGTTTCAAAATTTTCAAGTGGTTTGTAAGGGGAAATGGAGGGGTCCTTTTAGAAGTGATGAGGGGTGATAAATTTGTAAATACACATTCTTTAATGTGAAAAGAATTTAATTTTGATAGAAATTGGACCAATAATGCACAATGTATAAGTATAGGTTATGAATAATCCCATACACACATTTGGAGATAATTTTTTTTGGATATTTTATCTCTTTACCATTTAGTTAAACCCCCTTTACCTTATTTTACCTTTGTTGTAGTATCTCTTTTTTACCTCGGTAACTTATTTTTATTCCTAAATATAAAATTGACTTCCTTACCTAATTTTTATGTTCTAATTAAAAATATGGATTCCATTTAATATAATTCAATTTCTAAATATGGTAAAATTTACTTTTAAATTAAAACATAAAATTTATTTAAAAAATAGCTATTATAGAAACGTGATTTTTTAAAAATTAAGTGATCTTAATCTTATTTCATTTTAATTAATAATTAAATAAGTGTTAATAAATTTTTTATACATTAAATCATTTTATTATAATAATACTTTAAAATTGATCAATTTAATTTCTTAATATAAGAATACAAAACACCTAGAAAAATAGTTATTTGAAAAATATCCTTTTTTGACATCAAATTATTTTAAACATTTCCCATTAAAATTATTTTTTTATGCTAAATATATAAATTTATAAATCCATTCGAATTAAAATATTTATTTCAATTTTATAAATAAATTTAATCTTTGTTCAATAATAATAATAATATGACTTTCATAAAAAATATATTCTTATAATAAAATATTAAAATTTATCTTTTTGTGTCAATATTTATCATCAATGAATTATATTATTTTCAATTTTTAATAATAATTGTAAATATTAAATATAACTATTGGATTAATGCATACCCAAATACCATATATCCAATTACCATATTTCTAATGAAATTATATCCAAAGAACATATATATAATGATCAAATTTCATTCATATTCATAGACTTATATACATTTTTAGAATCATTCATCCTATTCATTTACTTATCTCTCAACATGTATTTTATATTTATAATTATTTTATTTATTTCCATAATTACATTTAGAGAGACGATATTCATGGAAAACCATTATGATAATGATTACATGTTCTTGGTATTTTTATTTTCTTGTGTATTCTTTACTCTTGTAATTTTCTAAATGTTGTTTCATATCACATTATTATAATTTATTAATGTTTATCTAACATTTTAGTATTTTATCTTAATAAAATTTATCATGGTTCATTTTTATTTTGTATTGTGTGTGAAGCAAGATATTTAACACAATATTTATTTGAAGGAGAATTAATACTAAAATCTCAGGGTGTTACACCCCAAATAATGTCCATGCACCTAGGTTATCCACCAAAGTCATATACTTAGGTATCTTTAGCCCAACCCTAGTCACACACCTTGAAACTACCCCACAATGCACCATCGTACTCATGTCACATGCCCTATTCACTTGTGCAAGCCACATTAGCACCTAATATTCATGCACCCAGGTTCCCTTATTTTACAATAAATAGACCCACTTAGACACCATTTAGACTTACTTTGATACATTAAGAGGTACACCTTGATAGACCAATCCTTCACATTCCCTAGTCTCCAAACCCCATTTAGGAAACTTAATTAAGCATAAAACTTAAGGTAATTAACCAAAAAATAAGGTTAATTGTGTTACTCAAAGGTTTAACACATTAAAACCATCACAAAAGACCAATTCACCCATAGAACACAAACATTAGGGAGAATGACCCCCCACGTGATGATACACTAGGCCCCCCATTCTCCCATGGTTTCCACCAGGGCACCCATTTCTCCCTAGGATCCACTAGGGAACCCCACTATACTCTATATATCACAAGAGAAAGAATTCACCATAGTAACCTATTAGGGAAACAAATTCATCTAGGCACTCCACTAGGGTGAGCCTACTCCCAGGTCCTAACCCATGAGAACCATTTTTTTCCTAGGTCTACTACTTGGGTGCCACCCTCTCCCAGGTACCCTACATGGGATTCTATCCACTGAGGCTTCTTGAATTACATAATATGACCATGCACACTAGAATACACCCTATAGATCATTTATTCCTTTGATAAAAAGTGGATATTGCCTTTTCTACCTAGGATTGATAAAAACCTCTAGTAGTCATGATTATATACTATTATGATAATGAGGGTCCCTGTTATGAGGATAACGGTAAAGTTTCCCCTAGATTAGGATGCTCAACTTGGATACTATAGTGTTGAGTTCTCTAGATTGAACAACTCAATAATTCATGCTTTAATGTGATTCTTTCCTAGAATAAATCCCCCACCAAGTCCCCATTGATTATTTCATCACCAAATACATTAATGAGATATGGAATTCTATATAAGGGTAGCTTGTACATGAGACCCATCATTTTCTCCATGGGGCCATATTACCTATGAATCTATTCATACTTATATTTAAACATAAATCAATAGAATTTAGACAATTTAATAGGACTTTTCTTGGTTGTTAGACCCAACCCATCTCTAAAGAGCCTCCTCTTAGGTGTGATCCCCAAAAGTCCACCTTCATATGGGACACCTACTAGGATAAGAATATTTGGGTAGAATCTATGCCTGTTTTACCATAAAACTAGCCGAGGAACAAATTAATATGTTACATTATATTTCTCATAAAAACATATTCTCCATGAATTGAATCATCCTTATATCCGATTATCAATTGATAGGATATGGATACACCTATGGTCAACCCTAAGTGTAATCCCCAAATCCTTTATCAAAGGGACATATTACCTAAGAGTTATTTCAATAAAAGGGACATATTCCCTATAAATAAGTAACCTATAAGGTGACCATGTGTAAAACCTAAATCATTACTCAAATGGATATATCCTCCATGAGATGATCCTTATTCAATGGTCCGTATTCTCTATAATCCCCAATCCTAAAAAGGGTCATATTCCACATGAGATGAACCAGGTAAGGGAAACCCCTATGCACAAAGCCCAATAAATATTCCATTTTTATCCTTTCATGACATAGAATTAATTTTCACATGGATTAAAAATACTTGAAAAGTTCCTTATCAGATGACGTTAAATAGCATGGAACAGTCTTGAAACATGAGCTTAAACTATGAAACTCAAACTACATGGGCTTTTATTCCTATTAACCAGGTTATATAGGACATATATTCGAGGTTCAAACCCAAAATTCAAAACCATATCATCACTAAGGCATATTCCTTATGAAACTTGTCCTCATTTGGCTATATTCCTTACACGATCCATCCTCACTAGGCCATATTCCTTGTGAGATATACCACTTCCCATGGGTCTATATTATCCAAGATCTATATAATACTCCCTAAAAGGTCTATATTCACTATGAGATAACCTTACTCAAAGGGTTATATTCCCTAAGAGAATAACTAAAGAGGTCTTATCATATGTAAGTAACACATCACCCTTTGAATGGAATCTTTCACCTAGTAGTTAGCAGGTTCTCAATACACATCCTTTAAAGTATCTTTACTTGGTCATAGATAAATGAACTTAAAATTAACTACATTGGACCATCTAACATGAACTTAAAAGGTATCACATGTCTCATTAAGTGTCATTGAACTACAAGGGTTCCAATTACCTTTATAGAGATACATATGAAGCCCCTATCATGGGACAAATCCCAACTACACCATAGCTACTGCCACCTTGGATGAAGATAAGTTTCAAATAATTCATCTATCTTTCTTTAAACCATAATATAATCACCAAGTAAAATAAATATGGAGAATATTAGATATATATAGATGTTCACATCAACACATGGATTTGATCAAATCATTATCACAGTGGTAACCAATCCTCCACTAGGGATTGAGAAAGATTTATCAACATATTTTAAATCTATAAGAGAAACCAGAAGTATGAATTATTTCCTCCCTAATGGGTGAGATGATCTTGACCACCCATCTAATCAACCAATGCACCACTCGAAGCATCACTGGTAATGTCCCGATGACCGCCTACCTTTGGAAAGTAGGTACACATTGACTCAAAAAAAACACATGCATAATGTGCATTAGAAATATAATGGTTGGTGTAAATCCATTTAACCATAAACAGTTGTGTGGTATAAAATGTTAAGAATTATGTTTCCAATGACACAATATTAGTGTTGTGGATCATCAAAAAAAGGTGAACCCAATGTAAATCTTTTATCAGTTTACATGATTAATTAACCATGATTTACTTGTGATACCGGCTTGATAAATTATAAATATATGTTTATTTATCCCTCCAATACTGTCAAAAATTTTAGGAATCCTTTAAAGGGAACTATTAAATCTAATAAAATAGAATCATCCAGCTCATCATCATCACATTCTAATCCATTACTGATTACTAGTGTCTATTGCGGTGCCTCTCAGGATACTTCTCAATAGTTGAGGAACCCCATGCATGATATAACTGACACAAAGGATATGGTCCTAAATAACTAGAGAACAGTATCACTAAATCAGTGTCTTTAATAAAAAGTGATGAATGAGAAGATCAAGGGGTACCATCTTATTAAAAAAAATTCATCATTGGAGTTATATTGAAATAACTTCCAATAGGTGAAGCCCCACCGACTGTCTTATTGATGAAGATGTATGAAGAAGCATGTAGATCCTAGGAAGACATCCAACCACTCTAGGATTTTTTTCCTAGATCATGAAAATGTATATATCCCTTAACTAAAAGAGGTGGAGGAGGATTTCATCTAAATATCTTCCACTATTAAAGATCCACCTAAAAAGGATACCACTATTAAATACCAATGTCTCCAATTATATATGTAATTAACCCCTTAGGAACCACCAAGGAAGACATTCAGGTGAAGCTGGACTCAGTCACCTAGAATAGGGTTCTTAAGAAGAGGCCACTCTGAGGGAAGTATATCATTTGATGTAGGTAACATTCTTATATTCCTATTCCTACTGATGAATTCCATCATCATAAATAAGTGTAAATCAAATAAGAAACTCATATTCCAGATTTATTTATATAATAATAAATCTGAAAGCATAAATTTCTTGATGTGGTACCATTATGGGAACACTCATACAACAAGAAGTAGAAAAACTCAAATGAATTCTCTAGATCTTGGAAGGACCAAAATTTTCTGTTATAGTAATATATTAGTAGGGTTATTTTTATAATTAAGAAGATCTAATGAGGAATTACCTTTACCAATTTATTTATATGATGAATAATACAATTGTACTTTACCTCTCTAATTTTAAATAGTATGAAAATGAGAGGTTTATATATTTAATAACCATAGGTAAGGGACCGACCTACACCTTGAATATAAAAATTACTTAATTGAAACTACCAGATATATGTATAGAAAATATCTATAATGAGATTCATACAACACTGGTTCCATTAAAATATCCTATTGTATTCTGGGAGTTTTTATTAGTCATGTATCACATGGAGGATTCCATATAAAAATTAAAGGAAAAGTCTCAACCAATACCATCCGCAAAAGGGAAGAAGCTTATAAGAGTAGATTACCAAACCATCTCACTCAAGATGGAACCAATTTCAGTTTAGTAAGTGAAACCTATGAAATATCATGTGGTTCCACCCTCAAATGATAAGAAAAACAATAAAATCACCCTCACTGGGATGAGAGGAAGGATCATATGAATAAAACAATTCATTTTAAAAATATTCAGTTCTAGGGTACTTTATCACATCCATAAAGAAACTTTTTCTTAAATTTACATAGGATAGGAAAACCAATGAAATCGATCAAAACAACTACCTAGATGACTAAACTTTTTATCAGGTACCATGGAACAATATCTAAGTCTTTTTTTCTTTTAAGGATATAATTCAAAATGTAGTAGACTCTATATTGTTTAAGATGGTATAGGTGACCCATATCATTTTCAAATCTTCCAATTAAGTAGAGTGGTAATAAGTTCCAAGAAGGTGTGTGAAAACGTCTGATGATTGGGTGACTAGAAATTTAGTCAACTGGGTGAATTCTATACTCAAAAAGTAGTTGAATCAGCGGAATGTTACCCCATATCCCCCTATAATATCAAAGATGATATCTTCAGTATCATAGTTTTCTAAGAGTTATAATAATCATCATTGACGATAGAATACAAAATAAGAGGATTTGTTTACTATAGAAAATTTAGTCCAGACTCTCTTAGATTTATTCAGTCTATCATTGGTAGGATAAGAACCGTGAAACTAAACAAGACCGGATACACCACCCTAATAAAAAAAATCCTCATTAGATGAGAAATATATATAAAATTCAGTTAATATCACCACCTAATAGACCCTTTAACTAGTAAATATGAGGAATTTTATAAACCTGAACTCCCCATCCATTATAGGGGATGAGTTTAAAGAATCCAAGGAGGCCATGGAAGATGAGGTCAAAATTGAACCCGAAACTCATAAATCATTTCTGTTGAGGATATATAAGCTATAGAAACATGAATACAAGCACCATAATGATTCCAATATGAGTATTAATCTAATCTCGAGTTATACAGGGCTCAATTATACCCCATCATAATAGATATATGAATTATAAATATGTAGTTGTCTAGAAAATGTTATACTACAAGATGAACAACTCAACCCAACCCATGAACAATGAAATTTAATCACTTCTCTGATCAAGGAAATGAGTTTCTAACATTTTAAGTAGAACCCTCTAAAACCAGGACAATAAAATACCTTAAGATAATAAGTGGAAGCCATTAGTCTAGAAGTATGATATTATAAAGTATTTGGTCATTTTTATGACTTAGATTTCTATCCCAAATGATCTTAAACTCCATTAAAAATTATTTAATCCATTATTGAGGCCCTTTTGAGGCCTTAAGAGTTTAAGGATAAAGTTTCCACAACCAAGGGGTATTGTGCGGAGAATAGTCATGATGAATGTCACATATTCATTTCTTTTATGTAGAAATATTTTGAAGCATCTATACCTAGGAACATTATGAAATTGTAAATATCCATCAAGTTGAGTGATATCAACCTCCATAAGGACCAGATTGATTATGGTTTTAGGAACAACCTCATACTGGTCGAGACCCTCCAATGCTTTGGTTATAGTGAGGTAGACCTAACTCCCTAAAACTTCATAATTTAGAGATATGATAAGAGTGAGTAGAAGACACTTAAGAGGATAAAACTCAGAAACTAGTTCAAAAATCTCATATCCAAATCTAAATTCAGGGTGGTTCACTAATATACCACCTTGAACATTTTTCTAGGAAGGCCATAGATCCATAAACATGAAATAATACCATCATCATACCATCAGTACCTCAAAAACTCCAATGATGAAAAATTCAAGGTTCTATATGGTGATAATACCTCCTTTGAGTCCAATGATGTACAATATATAAGCACAAGGTTTTATAAAAGGGATGATAATAAACCTACGGTATAAAATTCCATCTAGTTAAATATATCCAATGTCATCAAGGCTGGACTTATCATCCAATGTAGTAAATTTAGAAAATACTATCTGTTTACCATCAACTGAATTTAGGTGAGAACTCACCATCTAGGAAGTCATCAAGTCATTGAGTTTTATTTGACTACAATCCAAAATATTCAACCAATTTTCTTTCATATTATAGTCAGGTGAATTTACTTATGGAGTAAACAATGTTAATAAAAGTAAATACTGATTCTATATCCATGCATATCAACTACCTCTCTGTATGTTTAGTTGGCCATTTATCTCATTCAACACAACCAATTATCTTTGACCAAGTGGATATAAATCTCAAGGTAAGAATGATATCATGGGGTATGGCCACTTTCACCCCCTATCCTCATGATATTAATGGAATCTATCCAATGAGACCATGTAGAAGAGCATTGTGTTATTAGAAAGGATAATAATGCCCCAAATAACCATATCCCCATGAAATATCCAAAATATCATTATATAACCACATCATATTCCCTAGATGATAATGATGAGGGATAAATATACATGATACCCCTATATATACATCCTTCATATCAAAAGATACCTCCTCCTCATTTATTAGAGATCAAAATGTCCCTATATTATATTCTAGATCCAAAGATACCCATTCACGTCTAATTTATGATGATTTTAAGATAGAATAAGGACTGTTAGAATATTTTTGAGATGCCCCTATGGTATTCAGGGAAGATATATCAAACACTATCAATGAACCCATATCGGTTAATTTGGGACAATAGAAGGATCCCAACCTATATTGATCAGTGTCTCCATATCCCTTAAGGAAAAAATACACCCATATCCTTTTTCAAGAAGCACCAAGATGTATTTTCATTAAATTATAAAAGAATAATTGAATTGGATCTTAATGTGTATATCCATCATTTGAGTTTTTCAAACAACCACCGTGGCTTTACGAAGCTAGTCAAGAGGATGAATCTAACCCATGCTACCCAAGTAGAAGTCGAATTTGAAAATATTATCAAATATAACTTCATAAAAGAAGTTAAAAATTAAAAATGAATTACCAATATTAACCTTTTCATGAAATTTAATGAAAAAATCAGAGTTTTCATCAATTTTAGGGATCAAAACTACCACTCCCCAAAAGTTGACATCCCAGTCTCGATCATAGAATTACTGATCGATACCACCATTGGTTTCTACATACATTCTATTATAGATGGGTTTTCAAGATATTAATATATCAATATGGTCCATGAAAATTGTAAGTCCATTTCCTTTAGGGATCCCAAAGAGGTATACTTTTACCAAGTTATTCTCATTGGATTAAAAAATGATGGCACTACATGCCAACATGCTATACATAGTATCTTCAAAACCCTCTTGGATAAAATAATAGAATGATATATTGATGACCTGTTGGTCAAGTCTCAACATCACTATGACTATATTATCAATCTTGATAAAATTTTCAACAATATATGATGACATATCTTAAAGATAAACCTCTTGAAATGTTCTTTTAGGGTAACATCAGGAAACCTTCTTGAATTCGTAGTTAGTTGTCATGGTATCAAAGTAGATCTCAAGTAATACTAAGATAATATTTGATATACCACCACCATAGAATCTCATATAATTGAGGGGAATATATAGGCATCTATCCAATATCATACACTTCTTAACTGATCTCACCAATAAAAATTTCCCCGGTAAATTTTTAATGAAAGTATTCACTTATCAATGGAATGAATATTCTCAAAAACATTTTGACAATATTAAGAATATCTAATAGGCCTACTGATATTTATGCCTATAGTGGAAGGGAATCCAATAATCCTTTATGTAGTGATCCTAGGGTGATATATCGATGCACTCCATACCCAAAAAAATAATACATGAAAGGATAACAGTCTCTATTATCTTATAAGAACCATAATGGATACTAATACACGATACTCTAATATCACAAAGAAAAACCTTACATTAGTTATAATAGTGAATAAGTTGAGACACTACCTATAAAATCATGACATATACCTTGTCTCTTGTATGGATCCAATCAAATAAATCCTTATTAATACAATGTTTAATGAGAATTTAGTATGATGGGCGGTCAATCCCTTAGTAATTAAACATCCAACTCATATACCAAAAAGTGAACACATAGAATGTGTTATCTGATTTCCTTATAGTGCACCTTGTCCTAGAGAAGTTACTAGTGAATATAAAGCTCCATGACAAAGAGGTTTTCTATATCCTTAAAACTACCCAAATATGGGATATATACTTTGATGGTGATTCTATAATCCCTATAGAATAAATAATGGAAATCACATAGAATAATATGATTTTCTTGGATACTATTCTAGTATCCCCAACCAATGTAGTTATACCCCACTCCTTCCTTATATCAAAAGGATGCACCAACGAGGCAGATTAAGAAGACCTAATTTCAGGATTATAACTGTCCATATAGATATTAGAAACCTAAATTAATATTAAAGGTCACTTGGAGTTGGCAATAAAGAAGATAAATAATGAATATACTATAAATAAGGAATAATTGAACCCCTTTATTAAACTTTTATGGGGGAAGATGATCAAATTACCATTGACAATACATCCACAACCCTAGAATATCTTGATCATGACATGATAGTCATCTGTATCATGTAATATAAAGAGTTCCCTCTATTCATCGGTAGTTACATAGAAGAAATCAATGATATCAATACCACCCCTGATCAAGGTGATATCCTATCCTTGATAATTATACTAAAACTGGATAAATTTATACCATAATAGAATACCTATAAAATCGATTTATTACAATAGGTTGAGCTAAGAAGAATAGATATAATGATATACTACAAATTTTAACCTTTATAATGACATAAACTCATGGAAAGTTCTCTATAAATAAGGTTGTGAGGGAATCCTTCTCAAATGGATTGAAATAAGAGAGAACCTCACTATTATACAGGAAGTCCATGATAGTGATTGTAGTTCTCACCAGTCGATATACAATATCTTCTATTAAATTAAGATACTTCTATACTTATAGCCTCAAATGATGTAAGAATTTATGAAATTCATTAATAAATTCCACGCTTTTTAGATACATGAAAATTTCATCCATTAACCACCATAGTTTCTACACACTTCCATGTAATCGTTTCTATTTTCAATATAGAAAATTGATTTCATGGGGTTATATCCCCCATCTATATCAACGAATTTAAAGTATATCATTAATACCACTAATTTATTCTCCTAATAGGATGAGGAAATATCCCTCAAGGAACTCAAGGAAAAGGCTATCTTCAGATTCATGAAGACTAATATTATTACTAGATTTAGTTTCCCTCACAAGAAATTGATAGAAAAAAAAACACTAATTTCATCTCATATGATTGGAAAAGGATATATCAGGAATAAACCATTAATTATAACCTATAACCCCACTATCATGAAATCATGAATGGAAAAATTGACACTTTTAATAAAATTATATCTAATATCCTTCAAAATATTTTGGAAAAGTATAATAAGTATTCTCATAAAAAATAATATTTTTTTGTGGTATTATCACACCAAAACCTACACCACTATAAAGGCGACCCCATATTTTCCTTTATATGAGATAAAATTCACATTTCCAATAAAGTTTAACTTCCCCTAATACTCATTTTTATCTATAAAAATTTATATGAATATGAGAATTCCCAGATTTGGATAGATGAGTTAGAGAGGATTTATGAGAAAAGGTTACACTCAATACATAACCTTGAAATATAGTAGATTTAAGTTACATGAGAATTCACTAGAAAAGTTGACCTCTACTCATTTATCTAAGAAGAATTTGTGTTGGATTTGAGAACTCCAATGATACCCAAGAATATTTTTTTTGAATCGTAGACCAAAATATAAATTATCTTATTCCATACACAAGTTCTACTTCAATAGAGTTTATTCCTTGATCACAATGGATAGAGTCTGCATCATTCCCATCACCGATGTATGTTTTCTCAAGAATTACTTTGTATAAAATCATATTGGGTTTGTAATGTACAATCCTCATGTTGTTAAACTACTTATAGTAATTACTCATTGTATGAAATTAAACTACATGATATATCCTCACCAAAGATGATAAACTTCATGGTTGGTACTCACCCTAATTATGTGCTCTAGTTTGAGATAGGTGATTTGATGATCACCTCTTTATTCTCAAACTGATCATTACTTAAATGATCTTAGAGGTAATGGGTGATTATTCTAATTCTTAAAATTAAGATATTTTATATAGGGAACCAAGTACTAGTTGTATTACTATAAAATGCATAGCCCATAAGTCCTATATACATGAATTTAAGCTGTGGAGTGTTGCACCCTAGTAGTGTGATATTAAAATACATGGAACCTTAGTATTTGTCACATGATGATAATCCACCTAACATATAGATAGAATTTCATAACCTTTCTAATTGATTAGGCTATTCTATTTTTGGGATCCATCCTCCTTACACAAGAGTAAGATCCGTGTAGAAATTATCAATGCATGTCCCCTTCCAATATTTATCGGTCTTCATTGAGAAAATATTACTTAACCATGTTAGAACTATGTTTAAATTGGTTCCTATATTATAAAACACATAGAAGCACTTGGATATCCTATCCTACACCCAACCAAATATTTTACCAATACCCAACATCCTCTCAGTGCATGGTTTCCCAATTCACATTTTGTTTTCCTACAAAAAAATTTGGAGTGGGATAATATATCTTTTTGTCAAATAACTACACATGGATTAATTCTTGTCAGCACATGATATACATTGATGATTTGATAACCTATCTTAGGATCAACCATAAATTTAATTCAAATCCTTTACTTCATCCTAATAATCATACTAGGTCATTCACATCATGTGTTTCTTTATAGGTTCAATTCCAAGATAAATACATTTTATTTTATACATGAGTGATATATATGTAAAACACTCTACGTTCAGGTCCTCATTGTATAAACTTAAACTACATAAAACCTTTATCCCTGTTAAATGAAAATAAACTACATGAAATATGATATACTATACATGACATCCTAACCACTTAGGATAGTTTGTTGGTGAGATCTATTTCCCTTGCATACAATCCATATTTACACAATACTACCTAACACCAAAATTATATATATGGGTTAAGTTAAAATATCCCCACTTTTAAGAGTTTTATCATAGTGTTGTACCCCTTATTAAAATCGGGGTTTCTACTATAGATTAAGAATAGGGGTGACACTATATCATTTGGAGCACAAGTCATATCAATACAAAATCCCCTAAAGTGGTCTTTTTAGAATGACCTTAAACTACATAAAGAAGTATATTCTATGAGATCTCACTCTCTTACATATGATCCAGATCAACAAAATACCTCCCCAATATAGGGTTATTTGTCCATAAAACCATGATAAGATACATTATTACCCAATTAAATCTTGGTGTTTGGGTCTTTACATGTGAATTAAATTCCCTAGTGACCCTAAATTTGTGTGGTAAAATATAAAATCCCAACCAACATGACAATAAATTGCATAGAATCTGACACCCTGCCACATGATGTTAAACTGCACAACATATGGTATATCTTATAAGACATTAACCTCCTTAGGGTGAACTGATATACATATCCTAATCTTTTTATATTATAGCTATATCCATATAGGATCCCTACCAACATGTATATTCATGTTCAAAATAACTTGTAAGTGTGAAAATTTCCATGATTTCTAAAATAACATCCTAATGTTTGGATCCTTTCAAGTTATTTTGGGTTTCTTCTCTCCATGAATTGATATTTTTATGTAATAATTTCACTCACTCCTTTATATGAATAATATTCACATAGTATCTATCTAGTATATTATTCTTTATCTATAAACCTATATTGAGAAATAATGCCCCCTATACGAGAGCCAGATCTGCATGTGGGTATCTTATAAGAACTAAATTATCTTGATTATTTTTATTTAAATATATGTAGTGATTCTTGGATCAACCAACCTAGGCCCAACCAGGAATATCCATCAAATTAATTACCCTTCTATCATAGTTTTTGGGGCCTCTATATTTACATCAGGTTTGATCCAATAAACCATACACTAGGAATATTTTATAAAAAATGTGTGGCTTCATTTCTGTATTATGGGGCATATAGTGAAATATAGAATCCCTATTCAAATCCCAACCATAAATTATTTCTATTTTACCACTGGTATAGAGGTTCTTATCAAACCATATTGGGTTAAAAAACATCCTTTATTAATTTAAACAACATAGTATAGGTCTTAACCATATGACCTTAAACTTTAAAAAATCTTTGTCCACATCACACAATGTTAAACTGCACAACATATAGTATATATTGAAAGACCTTAAACTACATAGAGAATCCTATTCTATATGTAATCATTCCCTCACATGAGATATAAATCTATGTAAGGGTGAATGATATATGAGACCCTATATTAGGATAAGAAACTTCCTTCAGTCCTTAATAATCATAGATTTTGGGATCCTCGTATTCATGTTTAGCTATGCACTAGAGAATTTACCTAGATAAAATCACATGGATTATTATATTTCCAATCCCATTACAATATATAAGAGATTCTGTTCCCCAATATTTTATCGGGATTGATAAAGGGGTAATTTTTATAAGAACTATGCATGGATTTATTCCTATTATTTTAGGATACACAGTGATGTCTAAACCATACATGTCAAACCTAGATGCAAAAAACTATCTAGATATATTACCTTTCATCATCCCTAAATATCCTTTCATGGTTATCTCAATACTGTATTATTCCCATTTTCTTTTTAATCTTACATTATTAAGAACCACAATTTGTTCCTATAGTGTTTTTAAATCTCTATAAACCTTTTATGGATACTAGTAATGAGTGTATTCAATTACAAGGGACACTTCTATTTGGTAATGATCATCAATGTCACTATATTCAACCCTGCCAACTATAAGTATCTTTGTTATGAAGAAAATTTCCTATAATCCCTGTATTCCCTAAAAACAGTATCATGGAACATATCATTCAAATGTTACCTAATGATGATTCTCAACATACTTGTACTATTTTTTTACTCTTGATTCAAATATATTTTCCACCATTTATATAATTGACATTCCCCATTCAATAGGTTATATGAACTTTTTTGAGGCCATATTTGGGTTTTTATCTCATGATCCCCTATTATCACTGATCTCAGCAATATTACCTTAAAATATAAGAACCTCTCTAGAGGATACATACATTAGTGGTTTTGGGAACTTGTTCATGTTTGTATAGAATTTCCCTGATCAATATATCGGATTATGCATTGATGGTCAAAGCTAAGGGACCTTAAAATTTATCCATTATTGGTCTGAGCACTATGAACTTAAAATACATGCACACCCCTTCCAAGATAGTTTTTAGTGACATTGGGAACCTTGTTCATGTTGGGTTTATATTTACCTAGTTAACTATCTCACATTATTTTGGTTTAAATCACTATGATGTTAAACTATGTTCATCCCCATTTGAGATGGTATTTACTAGCATTGGGATCCTTATTTTCATTGGGCTTTACCATTCCATTATTAGTCAGACTATCACACTTTTTTATCAAAATTTTCATAACCTTAAAATCCATCCCCAGTAGCCTCAAGTACATGACCACTAAAATATAGATGGAAAAGATATAAAAATTGTTAGGTAAAAAACTCATAAAATGTGGATTGAGAAATATTCAGGTTTGTAATTTCTAATTTATCCATTATTATGAATTAAGTAAAAAATTAGAACACATGGTAGATAAGGCATAATGTTTTTAAGGAATACTATATATCCCTTTTAAAACCTAAGCTATTCTTATTGGACCCAATGGTTTTGGTAAAATTAAGAATAATTTCATTTCATATATATTATCCCAGAATTTTTTTTCAATACATAGTGATGTAACCTTGGGTGTCTGAACCATTCTTGAATACCATTCCATCCACAATCCTAATTTATTCCTCAAGTGTTTGAATCTTCATAAACCTTTCTTGGTTGCTAATAATAAGTGTATCTATATCCAAGGGACACCCCTATTCGGTAATTATCATCAACACCACTATGTTTAGCTCTGCTAACTAGATGAATATTCATAACCAATAGAAGGTCCTCTAATATCCATATGACCCAAAAACATCACAGTGAAACCTATCATTCAAATGTGGTCTCAGTTTATACCCTTTATACATATTCTATGTCATTATTTCTTAATTTAGATACTTCAAGTTGTGATTTACATATCCCATAATCTAACTATTAAAGTGGATTTTAATGCCATTGGTGTTACACATTTATACATCATACCCATTTTAAAAGTGAAAATATGATATCATATTCTTGAACCTTTGATAGTCCTTTTCATGTGACCCTAAAATGATTGACATAATTTTCTAAGAACCAGGAACCTAAATAGTGTTCCCCTTTTTTTGGGATAGTATATACTATTATTGGCCCCTCATTCATATTGGGTTATCACCTTTACCTTATTGTATAGGCTATCTCATATATTTTCAAAATCCATCAGACGTTAAATATTACTTCTATGGTCTGAGAATCATGATCTTAAATTGTATTCACCAACCTATGAGGTTTTCAATATTCATAGCATTGAGATTTATCATTCACATCTGGTTTATATTACCCTTACTACCTAATTTAAAAATTCACATTTTAGTCCATGAATAATGACCTTAAATTATGTGAACCATCTCTCTAGGTTGTATACTTTTATGACATTAGTATCCCTATTAATTTTGGGTTTATTGTGCTTGTTCTGCAATGTATGATGCGTCACTTTTTGAGTTAAAGATATCTAAAATTAAAAACTCGATATTTTGTTTATATTTCACAACCTTAAACTACCCATGGAATGATACCTAACACTCTAGGTTAAAAACACACAATGTTTTTCCTATGTAAAATTCAAGTATCCAATCTATAGACATGTACCATTCATATCGTTGGAAGATTTTGAGTGTTGAAAAAGGAAAAAAGTCATAATACCTTTCATATTTAAAACCCATAAAAGGTTATCTAGAGTAAAAGATGAGTTCCATCCTAATAATTCTTCCCCATAAAATACATATATAAAATCTAGGGTTAACAAAAATTGATAAAAGGATAGTGGGGTCTACCATATGATTCCCACAGAATTCAATCTATGCTCACTAGGCCCATTGTCCTAGGAAATAATTAGAGCATATTATTATTTCTATCATATATTGGTTAAGATTTTAGTGTGAAATTCATAAATATGTAGCTTCTAGGTACTTGAGACCATTTGAAAATTATAATTTTCATTCCAAATTCATCATTTTTTATATTTCTCTTGATGAGACACCCATTTTCTTTATCTGTTTAGAGTAAATTGAGTGTACGATGATGGTACATATACCATTATATCCAACCTTCCTATATCCACCCATGAGGAAATATCTAGTAGGTTATAATCTTCTATATTCTAACTAACTATACTGTATAATGATGATATATTTATTTCTATATATTGCCTTCCTATATCGATTTGTGAGAACATGTCCAAGAGGATACCTCCTTTGAATCAATAAATTTTGAGACCATGATTTACTTAATCTATGTTCATATAATGTTTAAGTGGATTCAATTATTCTTGATACTTTTCATTGTGAATTTTATCGACTAGCATGAATTTATAAGTTGAGGAAACACAAATACAATGAGTTTAGATTCTCCTCTTGGTTTCAAGAAAGAATAAAGTTCAGATAATACTCTTAGTGAACATCCAATCACTATTGATTTAGCACTATAATACTAATTGATGTTCATGTAATGTGAAAAAGTCTTATAGGTTACCTTAAAACTATATTTTTTTTCATTCCAAATAAATATAATTATATGAGGGTTCTTTTTGGAATCAAGAAATGTGTTCTACACACTTTCCCATGGAATCCATGACACAATCCTTTAATAGATAACACAACTCAATCATAGGCTGCAAAATATATTTTTATTTGAAGAAAACACCAATGAGATATCTATGCGCTACATTACTTCTCAAAAATTGAGGGATATAGTTTCCAAATATTTTTTGATGTTTGATAATTTATTGGTGAGAACTTCCCATTGGGTATAAGCAAGTATTTCATACATTGATAATGAAAAGGGGTGTCTAAACTATAGATAAAAATTTTATGGGTATTTTGGCAACTTTTTGCCCTTGGAAAACACACACTATGAGAGAATACTGAATTTGGGCACGTAGTTCATTTCATAAGCTTTTATGTCACTTCTCATAAAGGAAAAATGAACCCATGAATCAAAAGTAATGGTTTATTTAATTTGTAAGTTTATGATGATGTTTTTCTAGAGTCCCTAAATTCACCCAGGCCTATGCACTAAGGTTTGGTCACTCTAGTAATGTTATCTTAGAATCCTGACCATGAAACTAGGTTATGAACATAGGTAGATTTTTCCCAACCCTAGTCACACACCCTGCCGACTAGCGCACAATACAGTAGGACACCCATTTCACACACCCTTATAACATGCATGAAATGCCTCAGCACCCAATATTCATGCACCAAACTTACCTTATTTTCCTATAAATAAACCCCCTTGGACACCATTTAGATTGTTTTGGACACTTAAATAGGGACTCCTAAAGATATTCATTCTTTGTATTCCCTATTCTCCAACCCCCCTTTAGGTTTATTAATTAATACAAAAACCCAATGGAATTAACCAAAAAATAAGGTTAATTACGTTACCTGAAGGTTTAATGAATTAAAACCTTTTTAGAATACCACTTTTACTTTAGTACTCTAACACTAGGGTGAATAACCACTCATCAGATGATACACTATTATTATACTTACCCAATCCATACCTATATGCCTCTCCACCAAAGATAATCCTCACCCAGTTCTTCTCACTAGGAAACATTTTGTCTTGTTCTATAACTAGGGAACCATATTCACCTTTTTCTACAACCAAGGAACCAAATTTGTTCTATCCTGGCACTAGGGAAACAAATTCACCCACCCTTCCACTGGGGAAACCACATTTCCAAGACTACCATCAGAGTTCCCCATTTTCCAAATGCATTAATAGAGAACCCCCTTCACCCTAGGATTCTATTAGGGTTCCCCAATCTCCCAAGGCTTTCTATAGGGATCCACTTTATCCCTAAGACACACTAGGGTTACACACTCATACTAGTCCCTCAATAAGGTGAAAATTCACCCTAGAGATCAATTAAGGAGCCACATTCACCCCAGTACCCAACCAGGTAAAGCTTATGGCGAGTTCCTCACCCATGAGAACCCTTTGTTCCCAGGTATCCTACCTAAGCACCACTTTTACCCTGGTTCCCTTACCAAGCTCCAATTTAATGAGGAATCCTTCATGACCTTATTAATTACATGATCAAGCCATTCACACCAACATTCAACTGATATATCATATATTTCCTTAATAAAAGGAGGTTAGTCATGATCATGTAATCCCATGATAATGTGGAACCCTTCCATAAGGATATTAGTAAAGCATCCCTAGAACAATATTATCTTACAATATATTGTAGTGTTAAGTTGGATAAAATTATCTACTAAATGAGAAAATATTTCATGGGCCTCCTTCCTATGTGTAATCCCCAACCATATCCCCATTAATTATTTTATCACTAGGTGACATCAATGGGCCAAAAAATCTATATAATATTATCCTATGCATAGTCCACCAAATTATACACATGGGTACATATTCCACATGAGTCTATTCATACTTCTATCTAACAATTAGTTGGTAGGAGGTAACTTCTTTCATGGGACTCCTCTCAAGTATAATCCGCAACCGATCTCCAAAGGACCTCCTCCAAGGTGTGAGCCCTAAAATCTAGACTTATCATAGTTTACCTAATAGGATGAGTACCTTTAGGTAGAATCCATACCTATTGTTACTAAGAACTAGATGATTGAAAAATATATAATCCCAATCCTCTTTCTCATAGTTATATATTCCCTATGTTTCAAGTCATAATTTTCTCAGATCATCAACTTGAAGGTGATAGATGCACCTATAGACTACCTAAGGTGTAATCCCCAACTTCTTCCTCAAAGGGCCATATTACCTAATATTCATTTCCTTTAAATGACTATATTCCTTATGAATCAAGTGCATTTGGGACTCCCATGTGTAATCCCAAACTCATTTCTCAAAGGTCCATATCCCCTGTGAGACGCACCTTCCTCAAAGGGTTATATTACCTACAAGCCTCATTCCTAAAAGGGTTATATTTCCCATGATATGAAATAGATAATGGAATTACCTGTGTTTAATACCCATTAAATATTTTATTTTCACACCTTTAATGACACATAAATCCGTTTCTTATGACATAAAACTGAATAAAAACTTCATTTCCACATGATTTTAAACTACATTGTATGGTCATAACACATGAACTTAAACTGTTAAAATCAAACCACATGGGATTTTATTCTTGTTAAAATGGATATATAGGATGCCTATCTAAGGTTGAAACCAAAAACTCAAAACCATATCATCACTGAGCCATATTACTTTGGAAAATTTTCCTCATCAATCTATATTCATTATGAGACCCATCCTCATCAGACCGTATTCCTTGTGAGGCATATCACTCATCATAAATCCATATTCCCTAGGAAAAATATAATCCTCCCTCAAAGGGTCATATTTACTATGATATAAAGTTATTCAAAGGTTTATATTTCCTACAAGATTAATAAAAAAGGTATTCTCGTTCGTAAGTCCAACACCACTTATTGTTAAGTATCGTTCACCAAGTTGTCTTTAGGTCTCAGGTACATGACCTTAAAAGGCACTTTGTATAGTCATGGATGCATGTTTTTAAAAGGAACAACATTGTTCTTTGATAAATAACTTTAAAAGTTATGGTGTGTTTTATTAAGTGGAACTACACTATGTGGGTTCTGAATCCCTTTCATAAGAATATGTAGGATGCCCCTACTATGGGCTTGATCCCAACTTCACAACACCTATTTCATCCCTAGATGGAGGTATGTTCTATTGTTCTCAAATATATAGATTCAAAACATAGTATAATCACCAAGTAAAGTAAATATAGAGAACCTATGATATATAAAAAATGTTCACATCAACACAAGGATTTAAAAAAATCATTAATATAGTGGCAACCAATCCCACACTGGGTCTTGGGAAAGATTCAAAAGCATATATTAAATTTATTAAAGAGTCTTAGAGTAGGTAATAATTCATATATAAATAGTTACATGAGCATAAAATTCTATCCTCTCAACCAATACACCACTTAAAGCATCAATGGTAAATTCCAAGTGACCACCTTCCATTGAAAATCTGGTTCGTATTGACTAAAAAAATATTGGAATAGTGCACATTAGAATTAGAATGGTTGAACTGAAACCCTTAAAACACCAATTGTTGAGTGGTATACAATTATAGGTCTTAAATATACCATGAAATAGGATAATCATAGTGATGCATCGAAAATAAAATTTTTAACCAAATTAATTTCTCTTAACCTTTTCCCTCTTTTTAATTTCAACCTCTATCTCAGTTAATATCTATGGATATTTTTTTTCATTCCCAACACACACTAACACATTAAGTATAGAAATTAAATAGATCAAAACTAATGGTGTTTTTATATGGTTCTCCCCTAGTGTGGGTGACTATGTCCTTTATGTGTTCAGGTCCAGTTTTGGAAATAAATTTTCCACCAATATTAAAAGTGGTTATAATGGTGAAGGTATCATCCTAAATGCAATACTGGTGTAGAAAGGTATCATCTATAACCCAAAAACTATCTCTCAATAGTTACAACTTTCCACTAGTTATTTATACTAGATCCCTATAGTTTATAATATTCCCTATACAATAACAAGAAAGATCTATTTATCTTCAATATACTCCTATAGTAAATAAATGATATTTATTTAAGTATTCAAAAAATATTGATTTAGAAAATTATCACTTTATTCAGGATCTTCAACTTTAGAAACTTATGAATTATATAGGTATTTGGGCTTGTTCACTCACTTTAGGTATCCTAACTTCTGAAACTTATGCATGATGTAGATAGTTAGAGTTTTTTGGTAACTTTTAGTTACTTAACTTATGATGTTTTCTCAATTATATACCTTATAGTTTTAAGTTACTTTTCTTTAAATTATTTAACCCAAAAAATACATGGGAATTATAAGTTAGTTTTTAAATTTTACATAACTATTTATTTTCATAAGATAACTTTGTGAAATTGATTTTCATGTAAGTATCTCTGCATAAATTATTATTGCATAAATGTCATCATACAAGGAATACATTTGTTCAATCCTTATATGATAATGTATATTTTATATCTTCAAAAAAATATTTAATTCATCCTAATGATTAAGTTAGGATATATTTGTATGAAAAATTGATCCATTGTATAACCCTTTTTGATCCTAGAAACAAATTCACCTTCATTCATGAATGAATCTGGGTTCATGCAACTTAACTTCCATGTGTTCCTAACCTTCATGTGATTCTACCTAACTTTCATGTGATTTAGTCTACTTATGTGGAATCCATACTTTGCGACTAGTTCCAATTAAAAATTCATTTATACAACTTATGAAACATAAAAGTTATACATGTTAACTTTCACACATCTGGACAATACAATTTTATCATCCTGAAGTGATTTTTAGACTAACTCAATAAATCCTCAGAAACTTATGCTTAATAACTCATTCAACATCAGGATCAATCAATATTACTTGAGTTAATATAACACTTTTATATTTATATCAACCAAAGTTATCATAATCACATACTTCTCTTAATTTTAGAAATATTTTTCTAGAACTCACTTATATAACTTATTCTTCTTCTTCTAGGCTTTCCTTCAGTACACGATTCTCCAAGAGAATCCTCAATATACATTGATTATTCTTTAATATCAGTAAGAATCAATTTTTTAAACTCCATATGAAAAAATCTATTAAAAATGGTAATTAATATAACTTTAAAGGATCAGTATTACATCATGTTATTTAACTGATGAACCTTTCATTTAGTTTAGAATTTATATCTCTCTTTGCTGCTTCATCTTCCAGACTCTCTCCAGCTTTACATCCATACATCACCATGGAAAGTTTTTATAGTAAAATATATAATGATTAATTTATTTTAAATATAAAACCTTTTCCTATAACCAAATAGATAACTAAATTTTATATATATTCTTGATGTTACTCTTATGTATTAACATAAGGTTTTTCTATTTATCACAATTCCACTAACTGGTGACCTTTATATAAGGTTTTTGTCACCTTATGTATTTTATAAGGTTTTTTATTTTTCTTTATTTTCACAAACTGGTGACCCTTTAATATGAGTTTTACCATTTTTAAATTTTAATAAAAAGTATCTTCCTTATGAAAAATATCTTAAATAATATTTTAAGATTTTTTTATTATTGGTTTCAACATAAAACTCTAAACTTATAACTTCTGGACTCTTTATATTTCGGACTTCTGATATCTATATCTTTATATAACTTTTAGATGCACATTTTTTAACTTCCCAAAAATATATTATGTACTCACTGTAGGCTCACCTTCATAGTGCACTTCTTTTGGAAGTATTTATTATAGTCTTTATATTTAGATAAACATGCATCCTATATTCTATAAGTGTAACATTCAGATAGGGTAACTTCTATATAAAAATTACTTTAAATCCCTTAACATTATCCAAGTATAGTACAACTTTAAAAAATCAATTTTCATTCTTTATAAACATAGGGATAGATTCTCAAAAACTATAACTAGATTTTCTACTCTTTTAATCACATATCCTTAATATATTCAATATATAACTTCCTTGGACTCTATAAATTTTTTAGTAAATATTTCTCTCCCCATACATAAGCACTAATAATTAATTCATTACCAATTCATCTCAAAAATCATAATATATGCATGATCCTACTTCTTATCTTCATATTCTAATGCTAGTAACATTAACTCCATTACCTTTTAAAAGTAGATTCAGAAATTACTTTTATTTGTAGAGTTAACTTCCAAAACTCCTATGATACTTTCAGTTAAACTTTTATCTGGAATGTTATTATTTTTTAATGTAAATTAATTATCTTTTGAATCACTAGTTGTGCATTAATATCAATTTATTTTATTCACCCAATTTATTCTTGTATTGCATGAATATTTCTTCATGATAATAATAAAAAATATTAACTTCTTATAGGATTCCTATTTACATATAACATATATTTAATTTTCATTATATTGAAAACAAACATGAAAATATTCATCACAATACATTTGGGTTCTTAAATATACATACCTATTAGGATTCCCCAAAAAACAAAAAGGATGGATATGAAGAATAATCTGTCCAAAACTATAGTGATCAAAAGGGAAACCTAGATATACTCATAAGTAAAAGAAAAAATATATAAAATATGTCCCACATTGCACAACCTAACTAAAAAAGAATCAACCATAGAAGTAACCAAAGAATTTAACCACCCAACTTTATAACCCATGACACCTTTATGAAACTGTAGTGGGGAACATACACCTCACCAAAGTAAGTATCAATTGATGTGGTAACCAACCTCGATATAGGACCCACATATCATCAAGTAGAACACCTAGATGATGGAGTACCTAGATCCATGGATAGAGGACCCATGCGTAGTTTAAGTGGGAGAGTTCTTAACTCTATCAGATGTGTGGGGGACCCATAACTTGTTGGGGAAAAAGGAGAACCAACCCCATACTCGATGTAGATGACCCAAAAACTAAGAATATGGGTATTATTGAACTCATTTAAAATTTGGGTGACTCACAATCTATTATTACTATATTTACAAGGGAGTTCCTAACCCCATGTGTACTTTGATCATCATGCCTGATCCCAGTCATTATCCCTACAGAGCTAAGGAAACCAAACAGCTTGAATTAAATTACATCTCACACATGATTCTAATTAGAAATATACCATAATTTTATACATGGATAAAGTCTTATGCTATACTACTCATTTTCCAAAATCTAAGTTTAATACAAAAAAAATATTAAATTCACCATGGATGGAATTGTACGTAACATATACACAAGGTGTGCATGACGTGTAACCCCTCAGAAGAGGAATGGTAATATACCATCATCTATATGGAATTTATGGGAATACCTACATGTAATGTACACTGAAATACATGGTGTGTGGAATCACTAGTGGAACTCAGTTCATATTTCCACAATCCTATTCGTGTATGGGGATTTGGTACATGATAGGTCCCAGAGTGTGTATATAGCCCGTATGCCCAATAAAACTACTTGGCGTATACTTCTGAGAGTATGAGCTATTCATGGGGTAAATTACATGACATGTGGTCCTAAAACATAAAATATGTATGTCTAGATGACCCCTCAGTGTGTATTTTCTATACATACTGAGTTGGGCATGCTAAAACCACATACATGTATAACTAAGGTATACATAATGTGATATTTAACTCATTCAGATAATCTTAACCATATTGGGGGGGGGGGGTACATGGTGTGTGTTAAAAAAAGATACACATTGTGTGATCATAGAATCAGAATCAAGAAACCCCAGTTTCTCAAAAATCACATCATTGCTATAATTCTTCCTTCGATCAGACCCAAATATCTATGGCCAACCTTATTATCCACTACCAAAAATCCCAATGACCCTTACTAGTCACAATTCAATAAAAACCCAATAAATTGATTCAAAAAAATCCTTGATTTTCCGTACATCATTTTCCTTCAAAACTCTATGTTTTCATGACACCCAATGATCCATTATCTCATGTGGAATATCTTGATATCCTCGATCCCCACTATTATGCCTAAGAAGAGATATTACAGGTTTGAATTACATCAATTTAGATGATTTTTATTGAAACAATGACCATGTTATGGGTCATTGAAAAATATGAAAATAGGAAGTGGATGAATGGGGAAGAATGGAATAGAATGGATAATTTTTGGTTGTTGGTCCCAATAAAGGTAAATTCCCTAAAGGGGGGGGGATTAGGGTATATCTATTTTTTAAAAATGACCCTTTAAAATGATCTTTTTCCACTATTAATAGGAACACAATCTCCCTCATAGGAAACACGATGTGACAAAGTAACCAAAAGAGTTACATGATAAATTTTATTTGGTTTTCCCAAACTAGGCTAATCCAAGAAGCATGAAGTGGTGATGTTCCCATGTACAAAAAACACTAAGTGCACAACTTCTATTTATAATTTGGATAAATAAAACTAACCCTTAGGGTTTAAAACCTTCATATAATAATTGGATAACTCACTTATCCCTTTATAAGATAGAACTCACTGATCCTCCTATAATCTTCTATGTCTTCCACTAATGACAAACAAAAAACACACTAGTGATGATGTAAAAATAATAACCACTTTTTTAAACATGATGAAATTAACAAAATTCCAATGATATAGTCTCTTAGAAAACCTATCCTTTCTTATATGAAATTTTATCAGAAGTTTGGAATTTCCTTCTAAAATCTGAAAAACAGTCTGGAATTCTTATATTCTTCTTTTTTCTACTCAAAAATTCAATATAAAAAAAAATTATATCTTTCTTTCCTTTTGAGGAGAAAGATAGATGTAACACCCTGAGATTTTAAGAGAAAAATTATTATTTTTTAATTTCTTTGATGTATTGTGTTGTACACTATACCAAGATTATCTTGTACTATACGCAACACTGTATTATCTTGAAGTATACACAACACTATTCTTGGCTTTCATTACACACAATCACGACCTTCCTCGATAACATGTGTAGTACGCAATACCAGGTTTCACTAAACAACGATACATGATTATAATATTATTATGAACTAGCCATTATGAATAGTATTAACTAAATTTTTAATTTTATAACATTATTATTCATCTTACACATTTTCTATAACATGGTATGAGAACAAAATAATTGTTTTGGGTAAAATAAGTATTTTAAAAAAATGCAGTTTTGCCGCCTTTTGATGGCGCACCCACTTTAAATCTAGTTTTTGACACGATATAAGTTCAATTTAACAAAAATAAAATTCTTCTTTGGAATAAGGATATAAAAATTTACTTTGTATAAAATTTTCATATTATCCTGATAACTTTCATATTTTAAGGAATAGTAAAAACAGGCTATATTTTAATTAAGAACAAATTTTTTCAACGTAATAATTTATATGGTTAAATTATAATATTTAATGGTTTTAAAGTATAAATAGAATATATTTTTACCATTTAATATAATTCATGTCATTATCATTTATTTTACTTTGAATTCATAGGTTAAATCAATTCAATGTTTTGCAAAGTTTTAAACAAAAACCCATTTTTTCGACAATGGGATTAATTTGAAATTAATTACTACAACTTCTATGTTTTGAATTTTGTAAAATTGATTCCATATTTGAATTCAGTGGGTCCAAATTATGTTAATAGGTTACTTTTATTTTTTTGATATTATGAATAGTAACTACGATAATTTTTATTTACTGTAGTTAAAGGTAAATCGGGTAGTTAAGGGTAAAAACAAGATTATAAAATTACCCTAACACCTGCAAAAATTCTATTGGATGACTAAAAGTTGAACCATATCACCTAAGGGTTGGAATAGATTAATTTTATGGACTTTTGACCATGAAAATATTTTAATTATTATTAAAACCAAAGAAAGTGAAAACATGTCACTCTCTTAAATCTTATAAGTATAATAATTTTAATTTATTGATAAAATTCATGAAACTTCAAAAATGAATAGTATCCAGAAAGATAATAAAATTATATACATCATTTGAATTTATTTAAAATTTTTTGCGATTAAATAATTATCATTTAAGGTTACACAATAGTGATGTTGAAATTATTTTCTTGATTGAAATATCAAATAAATAGATTTAAATATATTAAAATAAATATTATATGAACTATTTAATATTATCCACGAATTTTATAGATAAATATGAAATATTATAAATATATTAAATATTTTAGTTCGAACATATCTTCTGTATGGATTTTATTTAAATTCAAATAAATGAATAGTGTCAAAATTGACACTATTGTTATTTTATAAACATAAAATAATATAAAATTGTTTAAAAATCACAAAAATATTTAAAAAATATAAATTGAAATTTATATGATCTAAAATGTCATATATTATACAATTATGGGCAATTCACAACACATAAGTAATTATTTATAACAATTTAAAAATTAGAATCTTATTACCACAAATAAAATTAAATAGATTAAATAAGGATAAATAAAGTTGATAATGTTTAAAATAAATTCCCAAAATGTCTAAATTTTATTGGTTTATGATATTACAACCCTATATCATCTAATCTTCGAATATGAGTCATTTTTGGAGGTTTTTAAGTGAGGTTGAATTTATTATAAATTAATATTTCTTATGTTACCAAAGGTTCCCCTCTCCTCCCTTATAAAAAGGGCACCCCTTCCCTCTTATCATTACACCCTTTTGAGCCTTGAATCTCGGCCAAACCCTGAAAATTACCCTTATAAACCTCTCTAGTTATAACATAGAGGTTCGGGTCTTCTCAAAAGACCAACTCTAGTGCCCTAAGAAGAAGTTTAAAGGAGGTGCGTTGAGGAAGAGGTAATCTCTTCTACCGACTCTTTCAAGTTTCTTTCTTCTTCAACTTATTCTTCTTTAGTTTTTTCATTATAAATTAATAAAATAAGAATCACTAATATAATGAAATGTTATTATAAATATTAAAAAACCCAGTTTCATCTTCTATCCATCCTACGGAATACAAAATTACCGCGCGTGCGTACGTACAGAATACCGTCTCCATGTCGTGGTGTAATATGTTTTTCCACCACCACCTTACATGGATGGGTATAATGGTGTAAATAATCACTATATATGGTTATTATAACATCATACTGATTCTGAGATATTATATCATCCACAAAAATTCTATTAAATAATTATGGGAACGATATCATCGCTTGTGCGTACATACGGACTACCGTCTCCACGAATGCGATGAGATTCATTTTCCATGATTAACCATTAAAGTATGATTATAAAGTATATATAATAAATAATCATGAAATATATTAAATAATAATGGTACTGGATTTATGTACATATATGTTTCATTTACTTAATTCCATTTAATTCAATAAGGAAACGAAAACAGCATTCATTCGTACGTACGGCCTACCGTCTCCATGAACGGTGTATTTCATTCCATTTATCAATATATCATTTATATTTATATGCTGAATATATATTATATATAAATCATGTTTTAAATTCTAGAATTAAGTAAACCAGGATACAAGTAATAATATCATGAACAACAAGTTGAAACACGTACGATAAATGAAACGATTTTACCCAAAATGCTGCTTTAACATGGAATTTAGAAAAGAACAGGTAATATAAAGTCATAAGTGAACCATATATGATATAATAACAATGAATATGATTCTTTAATAAGTCAATGACATTATTTAAATCATTATACAGGAGGTTTGAATACATAAGAATCATATCGGACATAAGGTAAGGGATAACTTTTTTAATCTCGTTTTTATCCGAGACTGTTTATTCGTAAGTATTTACTAGGGTTCTATTTATCATTCATGTCCCTATTTACTAAAAATGGTTTCATGTATTTTAAAAGTCCTTTTTTACCCATTTTTACTTTTACTACATGGTATGTAAGGAATCATTCTTTTGTTTACCATACGAGGTACTTTTTGACTTTTATGGGAAAAGTACGAGAAGAATGTTTTTTAACTTATATGGAATGAATGGATTTTTATAGTTTCATAATGCCTTATTTTCATGAATCTTACTCTAAAATATTTCATTATTATTTTGAACAAAATCCTTTTCTTTTAAAATTTCATGGCATTTTGTGAAAATAAAATGATTTTGAATAAGGATATTTTCCTCAAGAATTCATTTCAAGTGTTTTGTCAAAACTATTTTCCATCCAAGATGACATTATTTATGATTATGTTTCAAGTATAGTGTATATATGATTTACATGGTTTCACTTTTCTTATGATGAAATTATATCCATTTGTTTTATATGAATTATGTTATGATGGGATAATGTTTATGAAACCCATTTTATTCTTTGGGTTATGATGAATGATTTATGTTTATGTTGTGGAACACGTATGAATGATTTCATTATGAGATGGGTGTGACCTATATATCCCTCCAATTAATTGGTTAAATATTTATATCTCATGAGATAGACATGGCTGTAATGGCAAGTTAATCCGGTTCAGTGATACAGGACTGGAATGAGGAGTGAACTCGATTTAGTAAGGGACTTTTTCCACTAAGATGGTCTTGGTAGCAATGCCTTGGATACTATGGAAATCATAACATGTTCTTAATGGTTGCCACAATTACATGTTTTATTCCCATGCTATTTTATCGTGATTAATGTTCCTTTATGATCTATGCATTACATACTGCTATGTTTTATGTCACTACTCAAGATTTTGATGTTTAAACATTATGTTCATATTTTTTAAGTTCAAATGTATATGATTTGTTCTATTTTCTCCACTCTTACCCTTACTGAGCATTTGAGCTCACCCTTTATATGTTTTCTTTTCCCCAGGATTTAAATAAAGGTTTTAGGTAAGAAAACAAAAGGGTAAGATCTTTATGGGAGATGTTGAAGATCTTTCACCATGATTAGAAGATTATATTCCGAGTTTCCAAAGACACTAAACTATTACGGTCCTTGTGTGTCAATTTTTGTTATATATTAAGTATTCATCAAAAATAATTTAATGTCCATGTATGTCAAGATATGGGTCTCTACATTTGGTATCAGAGGAAAGGTTTAGTTAACCTTTGGAAACTAGGATGCGAAAACTTTAGTGAGATCCCTAGAGATATTTCTAAGGTATGTCTAGGGATTTCCTAAGGTTTAGTATAACTATACGTTATAGTCCAAGAATTATGATAACGATCATGAATAACCTAGGATTAAACCTATGATGTTAGATATTGAATGTACCCCCCTTGATTATATTGTTTTCCTAGCATGATTTTTGCCTCTCACACTATTCTTTTTGGGTTTTAGAAAATGGCTGGAAACTGGAAGATTCATGTTAATGGAGAATATGATGGAAAATGGAATGATATTCTTCATGATAAATAAAATTAAATGGTATTTGGAAGGTGAAACATCATTATTATGCCTAATCATCAATCTCATAATATGACCAATAATCTCAACTTTGGTAAGTTTCTTGACTCAATTAATAAGAGAAAGAAGGAGTTTCATGATGATCATAGAGAAAAGAAACTTCAATTTTCTTCATGTTAATCATGTGTAACACCCCATACTTCCATGGTACACTTCTCTTTGAATAATACAGTAGGGTGTGTTGTACGCAACTTCGAGTTCTAACACACCATAACCAATCAAACTAGCCGTTATGAATAGTAATACCCACTTTTTGAAATTTTATATATTTTATCTTTCAAAATGGATTTTATTTTTGGATTTGGAATATCGAAATTATCTTAAGGTGAATTTCTAGTACTTTTCGGATAAATTTCATATTTTGATGAATAGTGAAAATTAAATTTTTTTAATTAAAAACAACTTTTTTAATCGAAATAATTAATAGTGATAAATTATGAATTTGAGTGATTTTAAAGTATATTTAGAATATATTTTTACCATTTAATACAATGTTGATAATTGGACATAATTTCAAATTTAAACCGGACATAAACAAGTGTCAATATTTTGATAGTTATTATTTCTTAAAAACACGCTTTTTGTTTTGACAGCGGGAATTAATTTTAAATTAATTTCTGCTACTTATGTGTTTTGAATTTGGAAAAATGGATTCTATATTTGGAATCAGGATGTCCAAATTTTGTAAATAGGTAAATTTTATTTTTATACATTTTGAATAATTACTTCGGTAAATATTTTATTTACCATGGTTAAAGGGTAAATCCGGTAAATAAGGGTAAAAAATAATATTATAATAATATGAATTTACCCTAAAACGTGTCCTAACCCTATTGGTTGATACATGTCCGACCATGAGCATCTTTAAGTCGATTTTGGGACCCCATGGATCCACTTTTAAGTGATAATGACACATTATATTAATTAAGTTAAAGTAAATACAAAAATGACATAAGCATATATCTTTTAGAAAAACAATTTTTACATAGGGTTATATATGTTATATTTTCGACTATAAATATTCATTATAAATATCAAAATATTTACTACATATTGGTATTTTATTTATAATTTTTAGACATTTAATTATTAAATTTATTTATGACACAATAATGATGTAGTATTTTCCTTATTAATGAAAGAATCAAATAATTAGTATTATAAATGTTAAAATAAATATAATTTGAATGTTTTGATGACATAAATGAATTTAATTGGTTAATATGAAATGTTATTATTGATTAAATGAATTTTTTTTCGAATTAATAAAGTTGTTAAGAATTTAACAAAAATTAATTATTGAATGGTGTCAAAATTGACATAAATGAGCATTTAAAACAAATATTATATTATTAATTGATATTTTATTCCTAAAAATCTAAGGTTTTTCCAAAGGAATTATATAATGATAGGTGTATTATTAATGGACCACTTGGGGGTCTGTTGGAAGTTTATATTAAGTTTATTTACTATATAATATAAAAATACAAAGAGACATGGAAAATGTCAAACTAATTAACTAAGAGTTAAAACTAAAAGATAAGGTTAATATAGTGACCCAAACCCATATAAAACCTATTAGTTGAGTGGTTTTAAACCTATAACCACGTTAAAATTTAAATAAACCACTTTGGGTCCATTAGAAACCTAATATTAATTTATTATAAAATAATATTTCTAGATTTTCCTAAGGTGCCCCTCACCCCTCTTATAAATGGGAACTTCACCTTACCTCTAATTCACATCTTCAAGGCCTTTTGGATCGGCCAAAACCAGTTAAAATATTCTATTAACTTCCCTCAATTCAACCTAGAGTCCTTATTTTGATCATAAAGCCAACCTAAGGAGCCCTTTTGATCAAATCAAATGGAAGAACCCAAAGAAGAGGTAATGTTTTCACCACCCTCTTTCAAGTTCCTTTCTTCTTCAACTTCTTATTTCATTGTTATTTCCATTATAAAATAATAACTCCAGTATCTTCTATATACTATGATATTATTATAAATATGTTACAATCATTTTCAGCATTCTATCCATCCTTTAATGGAAATTTCACCATACGTGCGTACCTACGGCTTACCGTCTCCACGTCGTGGTGTAATTGTTATTCAAAACATTAGTATTTAGATGGGTATGATAATGATGTTTAATTGATTTAAATAAAAAATATAACATGATAATGATTCTATATATATGATATACCATCCAATTATATATTATTTTAATATCAAAAGAATGATATTGTCGCTCGTGCGTACGTACGGACTACCGTCTCCACGAACGCGATGAGATTCATTCCCCATCGTATCCATTCAAGACTAATTCTCATTTGATGATTAAAAGTAATGTTTAAGGACTTGATATCATTTTGGATATGAATAATATAAAACCTATCCATAACAAACAGGACTTATGTATCAAAACATATAAAAGAAAATGAGTAAGTTAACACCCGAAACAATGATAATACTAAGATATTATTAACAAAGAAATGTTAAAATATCATATATGATATCATATTAATGTATATGATTCTTTTATAATTTAATAACAATTATTTAACCATTATACACGAGGTTAATCTACCCTCAACCAAGGAAAAGTACAAGGTGATGGTTTAGTTCACAATCTCTTCATTATCCGAGGCTGTTTATATGTAATTATCTACTGGGACCTCTCTATCATCCACATCCATATTTATTAAAAATGTATTTCAAAACATTCTTACTATTTTATAGAATATGGGTTAAAGTCATTTATACCTTTTTTTTACTTTTTATAAGATGTTTATAAAGTAATCTTTTCGTTGGTTTCGAAACAAGGTCTTTTTTAACCTTTTCGACAGAATTAAGGTAAGAATATCTTTTTTTAACTTATACGGTGGGTGCAGCTATTTTCCGCCATTATAAAATAGTCGATGCTTCTATTACAAGATTATAAAAATATTTTCAAAGTAAATGTTTCCTTTTATAATTATGTGACTTTTAAATGATTTCAAAAAAAGACATATTTCTCTCAAATAGTTTTGATTTCATCTATGTCAACATCCTTTGATGGATTTTAAGTTTATTTGAAGTTGATTTATTATGATACAAAACATCCATATTGTATTGAAGGTTTTGTGATATGTTTGACTGTATATGTGTTATTTTTATACCATTCATGGTTTATAGAGAAAGTATTGACATTTCGTATGCTAGTTTTAATACGAATGTTTATGTTATGTTTAAACTTGTTCATATGAGGAATGAATTGGTCTTAATAAGTGAAGGGTGGAGCCCGATATAGCTCCTAGATGTATCGGTAGGTATCATGAGAAAAACTAGTGTCTTGGCATAAGGCCCTGACAAAATCTTATTTGTATTCTTGGCACAAGGCCTTGACTATGTGGTTATGATAGTCTGACATTATGAATTCCATCATTATGAAAGTGGTTATTGATATTGCATGTGATTATTCGACTAGTAGAATATCCATGTGAATAAGTAAATGGAATTATTTCATTTTATATTTTCTATATTATGCTTACGTTCAAGTTTAAAAGGCTTTTGTTTTAGTTATACATTGCCTTATATGTTTATGTATATTTATGAAAGTCTCCGCTATATTGTTATCCTTACTGAGCATCTGAGCACACCCATTTCAATGTTTTATCTTTCCTAGGTTGTGAAGAAGTATTTTATGAATGAACTGTTGGGATAGTATGAGGGGATATGAATACAAGATGTTGTTGTAGTTTTTTCACTTTATGATGTAATATAAGACTTATGAATATATCTAGTGTTTCCAAGGCTACTAAACTAATTGGTCTTTCGAGACTTGATCCTTTGTGATCATGCCAATGTTATGTAATAATGAAACAAATCTGGGTAACTGGATTCGGGGAGTTAAATCATGTTGGAAGAGACATCAAGGAGAATGTTTCAAAGGAACTAGAAGATGCTTTGGGTGTGGAAAAGAAGGACACAAAGCCAATAATTTCAAAGGAAAAGGATCAGTTAACACCATGTACTAGGATAATATTATTTATTAGACATCAACAATGGTTAAATGTTTTAAATGTGGAATGTATTGGCATTATGCAAACCAATGTCTTAAGGGAAAGTCTCATGAAGAGAATCAGAATGGTCGTATGGGTAGTATTTATGTTGATGATGATTAAGAGACTACAAATGATATGTGAGATGAAATAATTATTGATGCTCGGTCAATGGTTTAAGAAGGTAGTGGAATGATTTATGTTTATCAAGAGTTATGTTGTATAGGTAATGGTACTATAGAATAAAGACACATCTAAGGATTGTTACACTATTGTTTTTCCTAAGGTATTTGAAAGTATATGTTGAATGGTACTGGTAACCATGAAAGTTTATTCAGATATTTTTGGAAAGTAGATGATATGCGCATAATTAAGGGATAAGGAGATAATGAAATGTTTGATAGTATTCATAAGCTCATGATTGATATAAGGACAAAGTGATATCATGTTTGAGTATGTAGAAATTTTGGGATTTTGGTATCTAGAAAGAGTTAACTTTTGATAGCATTCATGTTTTCCCTAAGGTTAAATGGGTATTCATTTTTCAAGAGAATACATGATTAAGGCATTAGAATGTTTGGAATTTGACCAAAAAGACATATCTTATGATATATGGGGGATACATTATGGTATTCACGTGCTTGTTATGTGACCTTTCTAGTAATTTTTTTCTTTATACTATGAGCTTGTACAGAAGTATTTTGGATAAGCCTAAATATTTTAATGGATTATGTTGGACATAAGTTAGTATTTTATAAGGCTATAATTTTTTTTGATATTATTGATGGGATGTTATAATAATTTAGTTTTAGAAAAAAGGATATCCTAAAGGACGTGCGACAACCCGTCGCGTCGGACAAGGCTGTGGGAATCGAACCCACAACCGAAGTGCGACAGGCCTTTATCGCCTACCACTAGCCTACAGAAAGTCCTGGTTAGTAGAAACTAGTTTTATTTTATGATAGATGAAGTATAAGTCCATTTTTGGAATCATATACGATTAACCTCACTATAGATGGACTTATGTATATTTGATAACTTTTTCTACCCTTTTGTTTGAGACAGATGGAATGACCCATCATTCTATCAAATGATCTTCTAGCACTTCAAGAATGAAAAATTAAAATTCATTTCTATAAGAGATGAAGTGGAAATTGTTCAACACGAAAAACAGTGATATTTTACCAAAATAAAGTAAGTATTTATTCTAATTCAAATTCTTAAACTTTAGGGAAATGATCTTGAAAACCAAAAATGTTGTCCTAGTGTCCTCATATACGATGAATTAGATGGTACCTTAGATCATCACAAATTTATGTCTTTGTGATTGTTGGGTTTTTCATAGCCATGCTCTCTACCACTCTCCATCAGAACATGATGGATAGATTTCTCTCCAATATCCATATTTTCACCTATGTTATCTTGTGTGGAAACCCATTGATGAGTTAATTTGGGTAACCGTTGCATTTTATACTCGACTTTTTAAAATTAAGTTTTTGTATTCCTTTTTACGATGTGGGTTTTTAGGAAAGAAACTTTCATGTAGTAAACCATTTATAACACCGACAAATTTTGAGGGAGAAATTAAATTTAAGGGGGGGTAGAATGTAACTATAAGGAAATGGCCTGAAACATTACATAATATTGAATTAAATGAATAATTAACCTTGAGGATCTTTTCAGGTATAGAGTTTTAAAGAATCAAGACATAACTATTACATCTCAAAAGATTACAAGGCAGAAATATCTACACAGTTTCCATTTTTTTTATAAAATTAAAACTCTTGAAAAAAAGATTCATGTATATTTCCATGTTTTAGACATAATGACTTTTCCTTGATCCCATCCTTGACCTTATTCATCTTTATGTCATGTGAAAACATTTCAAAACTTGGGATAAGCATAAAAAGTTCAGTAAGGGTTATAAAACAAAGAATGAAAACATTTCGTCATAAATACATACAAAACATGAACTCTTTTACTTACCTCCTGAAATAATAAGATTGATGAATGGCACTTAGAAATCATTAATCGTAAAGGTAACTTGTGGCATCCATATCATACTTACATTGTAGCTATCACAGCTACATAGGAAGTTACTTTGGAATAACCATCACAGTATATTACCTAAATCTCTTAGGAGAAACATTCACATTTACCTCCATCACGTTACCCAATGCATTGGAGAGCTATCTCGGGCTCACCTGCCCTAGGTTTATCACAAAACCACCCGTATTCGTAAATAATTCCCAAGAACCATGACATGATTATAACACATAACATAAGCATAAAGGAAAGATAAAATTTCCACATTGCAATAACAAAATATCATTTCAAGATATTGAAATAATAAATCCATTCTCAAAATCATTTTCAATATCAAAATACATAAATTGAGTATATGGTATTTAGTTTTTCTTTTAAAAAACATTTCGGCTTGTTAAGGAAGCCAAAGATCAAATAATACTCACAGCGGTGGAAAGGTTGTTGTCACCCCTTACATTAAAAAAACATTCCTTTTTGTCGTTTAGTAAAATTATTCATATAAAAATATTCCCTTTGAATAAAATGAAAATTTAAAGGGGTTTATATACCGTATAAAATAAAGTCATGTATAAAACTAAAAATGCCTCAATGAAAGGAGATTGAGACGAAGTCCCTTACCTCGTGTCTGACTTGACTCCATCGTTCTTTAATATCCTGAATAATAAATTAAAGTTAATTTCTACTTAATTAAGAACCTTTTTCATGTTTATTATTCCTTTTATATCACTTATTACCATGTTATAAACATTATGTAATCATTTAAGTTAATAGCGTTCATTTTGTTGATATTTGGTACTTGAGTAAAAATGAACACCTTATATTTACAAGTTGTCCATGTGGTAAATAGTTCATTATATACAGAATGATATTCATGATTTGGATATCATATATATCATATATATCCAGTATATACATGTTTTTATAATAGTACATAACATTTAGAGGTAAGAAATGAAATGCACCGTTTATGGAGAAGGTAAGCCATACGTACGCATGAGCGCTACTTTTGTTTCTATTTTTATTTTAATGGAAATAAAACATAATGATACATAGGTATATTATAATTCCAGTATAGTATCATATATAATATCATTAACTCCATCCTTTATACATCCCACATAAGGCATTAACGAATCAAATCACTTTGAGGGGGCGGTAGTCCGCACTTCCTCAAATTAGATTATCATATTTACCCACTATGGAAACCATAAAGGAGTGATATAAATGGGAAGTACAGAAAAATAAGGAAATAATAAACATAATATATATCATATATAAATACATTTACATCATAATGGCCACCATGAGAGGTGGTTAGAGATATTTTAACAATCATCATTTCGTGAGGCGTTAGTTTTCCATCCACAGAAACATTATGTTCATCATCCATTAGATGGAGGTGTGTGTAAGTGTAGTTATAATAATTATCATAAAAATATCCTAGTATATTGAGTATACTGGTGTTGTTAGAAAATAAAGTAATAAAAAGTGTTTAGGGGTTGTAGAAGTAAAATAAAAGAAAACAAATTAAGAGAAACCGTTACCTTTAATTTGGGTAACTCTCTTTGGTTTGAACAAAAGGACTTCTTAAAATGCCTTCTGCCTAAGTTAAGGCTTCTTGAAGGAGGATAGTGACGTAGGGAGATTAATTGGGCAGAGTTTGGACGATCCAAATGGCTTGAGAGGTGTGAGGAATAGGATAGAAATGGTCTCCTTTTATAAGGGAGAGGAGGGGCTCTTTAGGAACGTGTGAAAATATTATTTTATTATATAGTGATATTCGGTTTCTAGTGATCCAAAAATCATTAAGGTCAACGATAAGATGACTAATAATTGAAATAAAATCATCTAATCAGAATTGGACATGTTTTGGATAATATTTTAATCATTATAGTCTTATTTATTTTAATCATTTATTAATGAGGTAAATACTGCATCATTATTGTGTCATAAATAAATTGATTTATTCAATGTCTAAAAATTATAAGAAAAATACTATATTGTAGGAAATATTTTTATATTTCCAATGAATATTTATAGTCAAAAATAGAACTTATATATCACCATATAAAAATTAATTACTAAAATATTTTTGTTAATGTAAATTTTGTCTTCACATTAAATTAATTAATCTAAATTATCATTATCTTTCATAAGTGGCTCCATGGGGTCCCAAAATCAACCCAAGGATGCCAATGGTCGGCCACTACTCAACCAATAAGGTTAGGACAATTGTTAAGGTAATTTTTAATTATTATAATATTCTTTTAACCTTGATTATCCTATTTACCTTTAACCGCTATAAATAAAAGTCAAAAGTTACTATTCACCAAATATTATTTTCATCTTAATGAACCAAATTTTACTTCTTGATAACAAACATGTATGTAGGATGTTAGAAATTAAATTCACATAAGTGGTAAAATTTCATTTAAATGAAAAAGTGAGTTTTTTAACTACCACTAAGTGGTGTCACTATTCATCAAAAATTGAAGTTTTTCAGAAAAATACCAAAAAATTACCCAAAGTAAAATTTGATGTCCCCATTCTAAATAAGGATTTTATTTGGTCAATTAGAATGTATTAAATTGACCAAATCTATAATTAAAAAGGGTTCCCCATTAAAAGGCGGTAAATCGGCCTTTTAATGTAAATTATGCTTAAAATTAGATTCATTCACATTTTAAGCCTCTAACTTTTATTAGATAAATGTACATTCATTAAACAATAATGTATAATAATATTGTAGTTATTTTCATTAATTAAAACCAATAAAACTTCTAGGAGTTAACTACTATTTAAAATAATAATATTATATTATTAGTGTACAACGTAACATTCCAAAGAAACCCGTTGTTGCGTATCGGGTATGCTATCGAACATAGAAACCCCTTTAAAGTAAAATTAATATATAATTCAAAAATATTAATGAATATAAAAATATATTATTCTTCATTTACCTGGGATGTTACATCCTTCCCCCCTTTTGGAAATTGATTGCTCACAATTTTATTCACTTATCAAATAAATGGGAGAATTTATCCCTCATAGAATTTTCAGATTTTTACGTTGCCTTTTCAACCATATGGTTTTTCCAGAAAACCATTACCTGGTGAATTACCTTATTCTGCAACACTTTCTCTCTATGGTCAAGAATCTGGACTGGTTTTTCTTCATAAGAGAGATTCTCTTCCAACTGAACTACCTCTGGGCTCAAAACATGAGATGGATCTGACATTTACTTTCTCAACATCAAAACATGAAAAACATTGTATACCTGGGATAAACATGGAGGTAAAGCCACTATACATGCAACTGATCCAACTTTCTCGAGAATTTCATAAGGTCCAATGAACCTCAGACTCAACGTTCCTTTCTTACCAAAACACATCACACTTTTCCATGGATAAACATTGAGAAAGACATGATCACCTACCTCAAAGGAAAGATCCTTACTCCGGTTATCTACATAACTTTTCTGTCTACTTTGAGATGTTCTCATGTGATTCTGAATCAACTGAACTTTCTCTAACATCTCTTCTACCAATTATGGTCCCATCAACTTCCTTTCACCTACTTCATCCTAAAAAGCTGGAGTTCGACAATGCTTTCCATATAATGCCTCAAATGGAGCCATCTGTATACTAGAATGAAAACTGTTATTATATGAAAATTAAACCAAAGAAAGGTGTCTGTCCCAACTTCCCTAATAATCCATCTACCAATCATGTATCATATCCTCCAAGGTCTGAATTTTTCCTTCTCACTTCCCATCTGGTTGAGGATGAAAAGCTGTACTAAAATTTAATTCAGTACCCAATGACTTTTGAAGGTCTTTCCAAAAGTTAGAAGTGAACCTGAGATCGCAATCAGATACAATGGAGAGTGGAACTCCATGCAACCTGACTATCTCTTTAACATACAACCGAGCAAGTTGATCTAGAGACGCAGTATCTCTAAAAGGAAGGAAATGAGCAGATTTAGTCAATCAGTCAACTATAACCTAGATTGCATTATTACCTTGAGATGTCTTTGGTAATTCCACAACAAAGTCCATGGATATATTTTTCCATTTCCACTATGGCACCGGTAAAGGCTGAAGCATCCATTTTGGTAACTGTAGCTTGACTTTAACCTGCTGACAAGTCAAACACTTCACAGTAAAATCATCAATATCTCTTTTCATTCCATCCCACCAGTAATACTCCCAAAGATCTCTGTACATCTTAGTACTGCCAGGATGAACTGAAAACGGAGAACCATGAGCTTCACATAACAACTCATTCTTCAACTGTGAATCACAAGGCACACATAATCTCTTTCCAAATCTCAAAACAAAATCATTAGCAACGTTAAAATTAGGCAACTTAACCTTCTGAACCAACACAACCTTTTTCTGTAACTCACTATCTTCCTTCTGCGCTTTCTTAATTCTGTCTGATAGAGATGATTTCGCTGACACCTGAAACAACACTGAAGAATTTCATGCAACAAAAACTTCTATTCCAAAGTTCATCAAGTCAAAAACCAAAGGATATCGTTCCAAATGTAACAAGGTTAATGAAGTATTAATTTTTCGACTCAAAGCATCAGCCACTTTATTTGCTTTCCATGTATGATAAAGGATCATGCAATCATAATCCTTGATTAATTCCAACCATATTCTCTATCTCATGTTCAATTCTTTCTGAGTGAATATATACTTAAAACTTTTGTGATCAGTATATATTTTACACTTCAATCCATACAAATGATGCCTACAAATTTTTAAATCCAAAACAACAACAGCTAATTCCAAATCATGTGTAGGGTAATTTAACTCATGTGGTTTTAACTGATGTGAAACATAAGTAATTACCTGATCATTTTCCATTAGGACACAACCTAGTACTTTCAACGAAGCATCACTGTAGATAACAAACTCACCATTTCTGTAAGGAAGTGCCAAAACTAGAGCATTCACCAATCTTCTTTTTAATTTCTGAAAACAATCATCACATTCTTTTGTCCAGATGAACTTAACACCTTTTCGAGTTAAATTAGTCATTAGACTATATAAAAGTGATTTTTTTAACAAACCTCTAGTAATAACCTTCCAAACCAAGAAAACTACGAATCTCAGTTATATTTGTGGGTCTTGGCCATTCTTCAACAACTTTTGTTTTAGCAGGATCAACAGTTATTCCATTTTTTGAAACAATGTGACTACGGAATGAAATTTGTTGTAACCAAAACTCACACTTACTGAATTTCCCATAAAGTTTATTTTCTTTTAAGGTTTGTAAGACAACCCTTAAATGACTTTAATGTTCCTCCTTACTTTTGGAATAAACCAACATATTATCAATGAACACAACCACAAACTTATCCAAGAACTCACAGAGAATTCTATTCATAAGATCCATGAATACATCAGGTGCATTAGTTAACCAAAAAGGCATAACTAAAAATTCATAATGGTCATATCTAGTACAAAATGCGGTCTTTGGAACATCTACTTCCTTTAATTTCAACTAATGGTACCCCGACCTCAAGTCAATCTTTGAAAAATACTGAGCTCCCTGGAGCTGATCAAACAAATAATTGATATGAGGCAAAGGATACTTATTCTTAATAGTGACATTATTCAATTCTCTATAATCAATGAAAAGTATCATTGAACCATCATTCTTCTTAACAAAAAAGATATGAGCACCCCATGGTGACGTGCTAGGTCGAATGAAACCTTTATCTAATAACTCCTTCAATTGATTCTTTAACTCTAAAAGTTCAATTTGAGATATTTGATAAAGGGATTTTGAAATTGGATTAGCATCAGGAACTACGTCAACAATAAATTCAAATTCCCGATCAGGTATAATACCAGGAAAATAATTAGAAAAAACATCAAGGTACTCATTTACCATTGACACATCATTAATTTGAACAGTTCCTTTGTTTTCAACAATATGTGCAAGGTAACATTAATTTCCATCTTTTACCTATTTTTCGACTTCCTGATATGTTATCAAAATAAAGGGTTCATTCTTGTACACAAACTAAAAATCATTCTAAAAAGAAACCTCTTTAGCTTTGCAATCAATCTTAGCATGATAAATAGAGAGCCAATCCATGCCCAAAATAACATCAAACTCTACTAGAGGAAAAACAATAAGGTTTGAAGGTATATTCTTTCCGCACACAAGGACATGAATGTTCTTATGTTTTCTTTTTGTCTCAAAATTTCCTCTAGGTGTTTTTAGCATAAGTTCTGTATTCATATCTTGAGTTGGAATTCACAATTTACTAGAAAACTTCTCAGAAATGAAAGAGTGTGTAGACCCCTAATCAAACAACACATTGGCACAATCTAAACAAACAAACAGTGTACCCGATACAACTTCATTTGATGGACCAACATCTGCTGAAGTAGTTGCAAAGGATTTTTCCACCCCTTTCTGCTTGTATTCTGGCTGATTTCCTTTGGTTGAGTTCTTTGTTGGACACTCATTTGCATAATGACCCATTTCACTGCACTTAAAACATTTTACTGACTATAAATCGGATTTTGTCTTACCATTACCTTGATCTTTTACAGTGAAATTACGAGCCTTATATCCCATTTTACCACATCGGTAGCACTTAACAGAATTCAAAAGACATTCCTCGACATTTTTTTTACCACAATTTTCACAAATTGTAAACTTGAATTTCTTACCATCAAACTTTTTTAAAGAGTTCTTCCCTTTCTCCTGCCACCTCGACCTCTTATTCCGTTGTTGGTCAAAGAATACATGATCATCATCAAACTCCATTTCCACCTTATCTGCACAACGAACAAGTTTTTCATAACTTTTGAACGCACGAGAAGCTAAATCCCTTCGATACATTGTATTTAATATTGAGTAAAAAACGGTTGATTTTACTATCAAGATCTCATATGATATTTGGAGTATACCTTTCTAGTCGAGTTAATTTTTCTTCATAAGTAGCCACTGAGTCATCCTCCTTCCTCAATTCTAGGAATTGTTTTTCCCTCCTAAGACGAACCACCATAGGAAAATATTTTTCAAGAAACATACCTTTGAATTCATCCCAATCGAGAGCATCAATCTCTTCACTATCCCTGATATTTTTCACCATAGACCACCACTGATCAGCTTCACCTTCAAAATGGTAAACTTAGAGACTAACATTTTGATGTTCTGAAAAACCCATGACATCAAAAATCTTCTCGAGTGCTTTAATCCATCCTTCAGCTAGCACATGGTCAGATGATCCTTTGAATAATAGGGGATATAGCCTCATGAAATGCTCCACTACTGACATGTTCCTATGTGGTTGATCTGGCTGATCTCATACATGGATACCACCACCGTTTATTGCCTAAGTCAACTATGCCATCCCTGCAAAAAACTGTTCAGTTCTGATTCCAACCATCCCAGGTTGCTGATTTGGAATGTTATATTCCTCATGATGTTGTCCCAACATAGTTGCCCTGTTTCATCTGCGGAAAACCATTCAGAATATAGAAATATCTTAGGCAAAGCAACATGGTAATCTTTAAATAATATATGATATCAATATTAACATAAATTACTTTATGGATATTAATTTAACAATACCCTAACTCCTAAATTTATCTAAACCGACCTCTAAAACCAACTATAAGGACCCAGCCTTAAACATTACAGAATATTGAATTGAATGAATAATTCACATTGAGGATCTTTTCAGGTTTAGAGTTTTAGAGAATTAGGATATAAATATTACATCTTAAAAGATTACAAGTTAGAAATATCTACACAGTTTCCATTTTTTTATAAAATAAAAACTTTTGAAAAAAAGAGTCATGTCTAGTTCCATGTTTTAGACAACATGAATTTTCCTTGATCCCATACTTGAGCTTATTCATCTTTAAGTCCTTTGAAAACATTTGAAAACTTGGAATGAGCATAAAAATCTCAGTAAGGGTTATAAAACAAAGAATGAAAACATTTTTTCATAAATACATACAAAACATGAACTCTTTTACTTACCTCATGAAATCATAAGATTTATGAAAGACACATAGAAATCATTAATCATAAAGTTAACTTGTGGTATCCATATCACACTTATATTGTAGCTATCACAGCTACATAGGGAGTTACTTTGGAATACCCATCACAGTATATTACCTAAATATATTAGGAGAAACATTCACGTTTACCTCCGTCACATTACCCAATGCATTGGAGAGCTATCTCGATCTCACCCGCCCTAGGTTTATCACAGAACCACCCGTTTTCATAAATAATGCCCAAGAAACATAACATGATTATAACACATAACATAAGCATAAAGTAATGATAACATTTCCACATTGCAATAAAAAAATATCATTTAAAGAAATTGAAATAAAAAATCCATTCTCAAAATCATTTTCAATACCGAAATATGTAAATTGAGTATATGGTATTTATTTTTCCTTTTAAAAAACATTCAGTCTTGTTAAGGAAGACAAAGATCAAATAATACTTGCGACGGCGGAAAGGTCATTGTCACCGCTTACGTTAAAAAAACACTCCTTTTTGTCGTTTAGTAAAATTCTTAATATAAAAAGTTTCCCTTTGAATAAAATGAAAAGTCAAAGGGGTTTTTACACCGTATAAAATAAAGTCGTGTATAAAACTAAAAATGCCTCAATGAAAGGAGATTGAGACGAAGTCCCTTACCTCATGTCTGACTTGACTTGATTATTCTTTAATATCCTGAATAATAAACTAAAGTTAATTTCTACTTGATTAAGAACCTTTTTCAAGTTTATTATTCATTTTATATCACTTATTACCATGTTATAAACATTATATAATCATTTAAGTTAATAACGTTCATTTTGTCGTTATTTGGTACTTGAGTAAAAATGAACAACTTATATTTACAAGATATCCGTGTGGTCAATAGTTAATTATATCCAGAATGATATTTATGATTTGGATATCATATATATCATATATATCATGTATATACATGTTTTCATAATAGTACATAACATTTAGAGGTAAGAAATGAAATGCACCGTTCATGGAGACGGTAAGCCGTACGTACGCATGACCGCTACTTTCATTTATATTTATTATTTTAATGGAAATAAAACATAATGATACATAGTTATATTATGATTCCAGTATAATATCATATATAATATCATTAACTCAATCCTTTATACATCCCACATAAGGCATTAACGAATCAAATCACTTTGAGGGGGCGGTAGTACGCACTTCCTCAAATGAGATTATCGTATTTACCCACTATGGAAACCATAAAGGAATGATATAAATGAGAAGTACATAAGCATAAGGAAATAATAAACATAATATATATCATATATAAACACAGTTCCATCATAATGGCCACCATGATAGGCAGTTGGAGATATTTGAACAATCATTGTTTCATGAGGCGTTAGTTTTCCATCCACAGAAACATTATGTTCATCATACATTAGATGGAGGTGTGTGTAAGTGTAGTTAAAATCCTTCTAATAACAAAATCCTAGTATATTGAGGATACTGGTGTTGTTACAAAAGAAAGTAATAAAAAGATTTTAGGGTTTGGAGAAGTAAAATAAAAGAAAACAAATTAAGAGAAACTGCTACCCTTAATTTGGGTAACTCTCATTGGTTTTAACGAAAGGACTTCTTGAAATTACTTATGCCTAGATTAATGATTCTAGGAGGAGTTGAGGGATGTAGGGTTCTTAATTGGGTAGATTTTGGACGAGCCAAATGGCTTGAGAGGTGTGAGGAATTGGATAGAAATGGTCTCCTTTTATAAGGGAGAGGAGGGGCTCTTTAGGAAAGTGTGAAAACATTATTTTATTATATAATGATATTCGGTTTCTAATGGTCCATAAATCATTAAGGTTGAATATAAGATGACTCATAATCGAAATAGAATCATCCAATCAGAATTGGACATGTTTTGGACAATATTTTAATCATTATAATCTCATTTATTTTAATCATTTGTTAATGAGGTAAATACTGCATCATTATTGTGTCATAAATAAATTAATTTATTCGATGTATAAAAATTATAAATAAAATACTATCTTGTAGGAAACCTTTTTATATTTCCAATTAATATTTATATTCGAAATTAGAACTTATATAACGCCATATATAAATTAATCACTAAAATATTTTTGTTAATGTCAATTTTGTCTTCACATTAAATTAATTAATCTAAATTGTCATTATCTTTCATAAGTGGCTCCATGGGGTCCCAAAATCGACCCAAGGATGTCCATGGTCGGACACTACTCAAAAAATAAGGTTAGAACAAGTGTTAAGGTAATTTTGAATTATTATAATATTATTTTAACCTTGATTATCCTATTTACCTTTAACCGCGGTAAATAAAAGCCAAAATTTACAATTCACCAAATATTATTTTCATCTTAATGAACCACATTTTACTTCTTGATAATAACCATGTATGTCGGATTTTCAAAATTCAATTCACAGAAGTGGTAAAATTTCATTTAAATGAAAAAGTTAGTTTTTTTAACTACCACTAAGTGGTGTCACTATTCATCAAAAATTGAAGTTTTTCAGAAAAATACCAAAAAATTACCCAAAGTAAAATTTGATATCCCCATTATAAAGAATGATTTTATTCGGTCAATTAGAATGTATTAAAGTGACCAAAACTAGATTTAAAAATGATTCTCCATTAAAAGGTGGTAAATCGGCCTTATAATGTAAATTATGCTTAAAATTATATTCATTCACATTTTAAGCCTCTAACTTTTATTGGATAAATTTAAATTCATTTAAAAATCATGTATAATCATATTTTAGTTAGTTTTATTCATTCCCACCAATACAACATCTAGGAGTTAACTACCATTTAAAATAATAATATTATATTATTAGTGTACAACGTAAGATTCCAAAGAAACCTATTGTTGCGTATCAGGTATACTATAGGACATAGAAACCCATTAAAAGTAAAATTAATATTTAATTCAAGAATATTAAGGAATATAAAAATATATTATTCTTCATTTACCTGTGATGTTACAGTAACACCCTGAGATTTTATGAGAAAAATTATTATTTTTGAATTTCTTTGATGTCTTGTGTTGTACGCTACAACAAGATTAGATTGTACTATACGCAACACTGTATTAGTTTGAAGTATACACAACATTATTCTTGGCTTGAATTACACACAATCGTGACCTTCCTCGATAACGTGTGTAGTACGCAATACCGGGTTTCAATAAACAACGATATATGATTATAATATTATTATAAACTAGCCATTATGAATAGTATTAACTAAAATTTTAATTTTATAAAATTATTATTCATCTTACACATTTTATAGAACATGGTATGAGAACAAAATAAATATTTTGGGTAAAATAAGTTTTTTTCAAAAAATGCAGTTTTGCCGCCTTTTGATGGCGCACCAACGTTAAATCTAGTTTTGATATGATTATAAGTTAAATATGACGAAATAAAATTCTTCTTTGGAATCAAGATATAAAAATTTTCTTTGGACAAATTTTTCATATTATCCTGACAACTTTCATATTTTAATGAATAGTAAACACACGCTATATTTTAATTAAAAAAAACGTTTTTTCATCATAATAATTTATATGGTTAAATTATAATATTGAATGGTTTTAAAGTATAAATAGAATATATTTTTACCATTTAATATAATTCATGTCATTATCATTTATTTTACATTGAATTCGTAGGTTAAATCAATTCAATCTTTTGTAATGTTTTTAACAAAAACCCATTTTTCCGACAACATGATTAATTTTAAATTAATTACTGCAACTTATATGTTTTGAATTTTGAAAAAATGGATTCCATATTTGAATTAATTGTGTACAAATTATGTTAATAGTTTACTTTTATTTTTTTGATATTATGAATAGTAACTACGATAATTTTTATTTACAGCAGTTAAAGGTAAATTTGGTAATTAAGGGTAAAAAAAAGAATATAAAATTACCCTAACACCTGCCAAAATTCTATTGGATGACTAAAATTCTACCCATATCACCTAAGGGTTGGAATAGATTCATTTTATGGACTTTTGACCATGAAAATAATTTAATTACTATTAAAACCAAAGAAAGTGACAACGTGTCACTCTCTTTAATATTATAAGTATAATAATTTTAATTTAGTGATAAAATTCATGAAACTTCGAAAATAAATGCTCTCCATAAATATAATAAAATTATATACATAATGTTAATTTATATATAATTTTTAGGGATTAAATAATTACCATTTAAGGTGACACAATAGTGATGTTGAAATTATTTTGTTGATTGAAATATCAAATAAATGGTTTTAAAAATATTAAAATAAATATTATATGAACTATTTAATATGATCCACGATTTTTCTAGATAAATATGACATGTTATGAATCTATTAAATATTTTATTTTGAACATATCTTCTGTATGGACTTTATTTAAATTCAAATAAATGAATAGTGTCTAAATTGACACTAGTTATTTTATAAAAATAACATAATATAAAATTGTTTAAAAAACACTAAAATATTTATAAATTATATATAGAAATTTATATGGTAGAAAATGTAATAAATTATTCAATTATGAACAATTCAAAACACATAAGTAATTATTTATAACAATTTAGAAATTTGAATCTTATTACCACAAATAAAATTAAATAGATTAAATAAGCATAAATCAAGTTGATAATGTTTAAAATAAATTCCCAACATGTCTAAATTTTATTGGTTGATGTTATTACAACCCTATCTCATCTAATATCTGGATTTGAGTCATTTTGGAGGTTTATATGTGAGGTTGAATTTATTATAAATTAATATTTCTTATGTTACCAAAGGTGCCCCTCTCCTCCCTTATAAAAAGGGAACCCCTTCCCTCTTCTCTTTACACCCTTTTGAGTCTCGAATCTCGGACAACCCCTGCCAATTCCTCTTCTCAACCTCTCTAGTTATATCATAGAGGTTATGATCTTCTCAAAAGACCAACTCTAGTTCCATAAGAAGAATTTTAAAGGAGGTGCGTCGAGGAAGAGGTAATCTCTTCTACGGAATCATTCAAGTTTTTTTCTTCTTCAACTTCTTCTTATTTAGTTGTTTAATTATAAAGTAATAACATAAGTATCACTAATACACTTTTATGTTATTATAAATATGAAACAACCCCATTTCACCTTCTATCCATCATACGGAAAGAAAAATCACCGCGCGTGCGTGCGTACGGAATACCGTCTCCACACCGTGGAGTAATCTGTTTTTCCACCACCACCTTACATGGATGGGTATAATGGTGTAAAGAATAAATATATATGGTTATTATAACATCATACTGATTCTGAGATATTATATCATCCACTCTAATTCTATTAAATAATTATGGGAATGATATCATCGCTCGTGCGTACGTACGGACTACCGTCTCCACGAACGCGATGAGATTCATTTTCCATGATTAACCATTAAAGTATGATTATAAACTATATATAATAAATATTCATGAAGTATATTACATAATAATGATACTGTATTTATGTAAATATATGTTTCATTTACTTAATTCAATTTAATTCAATAAGGAAACGAAAATAGCGTTCATGCGTACGTACGGCCTACCGTCTCCTTGAACGGTGTATTTCATTCCATTTATCGATCTATCATATATATTTATATGATGAATATATATTATATATAAATCATGTTTTAAATTCTGGAATTAAGTAAATCAGGATAAAAGTAATAATATCAAGAACAACAAGTCGAAACACGTACGATAAATGAAACGATTTTACCCAAAACGCTGCTTTAACATGGAATTTACAAAAGAACGGGTAATATAAAGTCATAAGTGAACCATATATGATATCATAACAACGAATATGATTCTGTAATAAGTCAATGAAATTATTTAAATCATTATACAAGAGGTTCTGGTACATACGATGCATATTAGACATAAGGTAAGGGATAACTTTTCCAATCTTGTTTTTTTCTGAGATTGTTTATTCGTAAGTATTTACTGGGGTTATATTTATCATTCATGTCCCTGTTTTGTAAAACTGGTTTCATGTATGTTTAACGTCCTTTTTACACATTTTTACTTTTATTACAAGGTATGTAAGGAATATTTCTTTTGTTTACCATACTAGGTACTTTTTGACTTTTCCTGCAAAAGTACGAGAAGAATGTTTTTTAACTTATACGGCATGAACAGATTTTTACGATTTCATAACGCCTTATTTTCATGAAGCTTACTCTACAATATTTCATTATTATTTTAAAAAAAAATCCTTTTATTTTAAAATTACATGGAATTTTGTGAAAAGAAAATGATTTTGAAGAAGAAAGGATATTTTCCTCTAGAATTCATTTTAAGTGTTTTGTCAAAACTATTTTCCATATAAGATGACATTATTTATTATTATGTTTCAAGTATAAAGTATCTATGATTTACATGGTTTCAGTTTTATTATAATTAAATTATATCCATTTGTTTTTTATGAATTATGTTATGATGGGATGATGTTTATGAAACCCATTTTATTATTTGAGTTATGATGAATGATTTATGTTTATGTTGTGGCACACGTAAGAATGATTTCATTATGAGATGGGTGGGACTTATATCTCCCTCAAATTCATTGGGTAAAGATTTATATCTAATGAGATATACATGGCTGGAATGACAAGTTAATCCAGTTCAGTGATATCGGATTGGAATGAGGAGTGAAATCGATTCAGTAAGGGACTTTGTCCCCAAAGATGGTCTTGGCAGCAATGCCTTGGCTACTATGGAAATCATAACATGTGATTAACAGTTTCCACAATTACATGTTTTATTCCCATGCTATTTTATCATGATTAATTTTTCTTTATGATCTATTCCTTACATACTACCATGTTTTATGTCATTCTTCAAGATTTTGATGTTTAAACATTATGTTCATGTTTTTTAAGTTCAAATGTATATGATTTGTTCTATTTTCTATATGCTTACCCTTACTGAGCATTTGAGCTCACCCTTTATATGTTTTCTTTTCCCTAGGATTTAAAGAAAGGTTTTAGGTAAGAAAACAAAAGGGGAAGATCTTTATGGGAGATGTTGAAGATCTTTCACCACGATTAGAAGATTATATTCTGAGTTTCCAAAGAAACTAAACTATTACGGTCCTTGTGTGTCTGTTTTTGTTATGTATTAAGTATTCCGAAAAAGTAATGTAATGTCCATGTACGTCAAGATCTGTGTATCTACAATATATCTATTCTCTATGTCAAGAGATTCTCCACATTTTTCCACTATTTAATTTTTCTTTGTTTATTTTTTATTCAACCAAAAATAACATGTGTGATATTTTCCATATTTAAATTTTAAAACATGACAAATTCAACAACATGATTCTCTCCTCTAGATCCTAAAAAACTTCAGTCTTTATTATAACCATACAATAATGATTTTAACTAATATTAAATGCTAATGAAATATTCCTGTTATTTTGTAAATGATTAGAACCGAATTATTAAGCCAAATACCATATTTAAATTCAACCGTGACTATAACAATCCTTTTCATAGAATGATTTACTTATTCATGGTTTGATTCTTGGTCAAAGATAAGAACCAAAAAATATTTTTGAATTTTTTATTTAAATTACTTGAATATAATGTATTTACCCTCCTTTAATCATAATAAGGATATTATTCTCACATCATTAGAATTATCAATCACATTTTATGATTGATAAAGCACATCATAATACACACTTGGCAGATGAGGTGACTTAGTGATTTTCCAATATTATATTAAGTTCAAAACCTTATGCATCATAAGAAGGTTTTGAAAAACCTTAAATCTCTCTACCATAAAAACATACATATCCACTTAAAAATATTACTTATCACTATGAATATTTTTCATTTTGAAAATTTCAAATCCTTGGAAAATATTACACATCATCTGAGAATATTATATATATATATATAGGAAAACCTCTAGGACTTGTCTAATTTTGTGTCTTCCAAATATCTTTCACAAGCAGCATTAATCTATTACAAATCATAAAGAGTAATTCCCTTTTCTATATTTCAACACTCTAAAGGATATCATGTATGAAAAATATATATTATATATCCCGAGAAGTGTTTTTTCTTTTTCAATTATCACCAGTCTTGAAGATATTATGTACCAGATCAAATTACTAAATTATCCAAATATTATATGAATTCCATGAATTTTATAGATTTATCTGGAACTCTAAGAAGAATTTATTATGCAAACATCGGAACATATTACATATCAATCTGACCTATATGAATTTTCAAAATCTATTTCTTCCCAAAATAAATTATGAACTTAGAATATTTTCCAAAATCACATAAGTCTACTCAAAACCAAAACATTTCTACAATGCTTCCAAAACTCCTCTAACCATCATGTTACATATCCCTATAGACTCTGTAAGATTTCTTCAACATTCCTTAAATAAACCTCTTAAGAAACACAACCCAACAAGCACTCTAAGGGGATATTTCATAATAGTAGCCATAATGATCATCCATCCACTACTCATTATGCATGATTTCACTAAGGGTAAATAATATAGATAGAAAGATAAATTATAAGAATATATAAATAGATTAATCTTATAGGGGATATATAACTATACCTATTAATCCGAAATATAATAGTTTGAAATAAATTAAAAAATAAATAAATTGAAATAATGGATAGGAAGACTAAAGAAAAGATCCATACCTCGTTTGGGATCATTTGTTGTTGATGATTTCATCTGCTTTGGATTTCATTAGTGATTCACAATGAAGAACACGTTTGTTAGCTCCCAAGATCTCAAATCTATATCCGCTCTCTCTTAATTAGTGTTTTTTGATCATTAGTGAATAAACCTATTTGAGAGAAAAAAATATGATTAAATAGGTAGAAACCATCACTGGTGGATATAACCAAAAAACTAATTAATTATTTATATTAATTAAATAATTACACCCATGATGGACTCGACCTGGGGGCTTAGATGTAAAACAACCTTATGCCACCCTAGTATAAATCTTCTATTTATGATTAAAGTTTGGAAATATTTTTCAAATATAAGGATTTATTTAAGAAGAAATGTAAATTTTCCTTGATTGTGCATTCATGACCTAAAAATAATATATTATTTTTAATATATTTTTTCTAGGCATTAAATATACTCATTCTATGAAAACTAATCAATGTACCATCTATAAAATATCATTCAATATATGATAAAGTTTATAATCATAAAAATTTTGGTGACTACAGTGGTGAGGTTCTCTGATTATTTTATGTGAGGAAATAAAATTACAAAAATATTACAGATGATTGTAACATAGTTACTTGATAATTAGAAGTCATAATAACCTCAATTAATAACATTTTGAATGAAATAGTTACCCACAATACACACATATAAGATAAATGTTAGTTTATATTCCTCAGAAGTCATTAAATAATGTCTTTATGATGTATCCATGAACTAAAAAATAAATATTTATATACTTTATTGAGATAAAATTTCTTGTAATGTGAGATATTTTAAGGTTTTTATTATGTAACATATGTATATACCTGGAAATAATTTATAATACATGAAGTGTGTTAAGAATATTACAATAATTATCACACTAGGATATGTTTTATGAGACTATTACTGATAGTATATTACATTTTATTTAATTATATTTAAAAATAAAATTAGAGTTCATGAGACTTATATATATGATATAATCATAAAATACTAAAATCTTAAACATTTTCATATAATACATGAGATAGGTAGTATTAAAATATAGTGAAAAAAATATTTAGTCTATGAAATAATTGAAATAAATTCACAAATTCTTGGAGTGTGGGTCATTTATATAGTCTTATTATATAAAGAAGGTAGTTATTTAGGAGATGTAGTGAAATATCATCCATGATTTATTAAAGTCCATGTTTTTACATTTATTATTTCTATTCATCGAGATAAGTAGTTATTTCTAGTTGGGTTATAGAAAATATTAAAAAACTTTTTAGAGTATTTCAATAAAAAATTCATAGTGTTGGTGGATGTAATTACCCATGTCATTATGGGCTGGTTATTTCAATGAGAATTTTAATTTTGAGTCTTATAGAAGTGGTGGTGTGAGAATTGGGATTGAGATTGAAATTTTCAAGTGTAGTGACACATCTTGGGGATGGTTTTATATGCTTTTGAGTGTTTTGGTGGTGCTAAAGGGGAATTGGGATATGGTTATAAAGGTAATGGCTTTATATTATAGGGACTGAGTAAATTATAAACCCTTCATAGGCAGTGTCATGATCCAAAAAAGTCTAGAGGGGTACCATAAAAAATTAGTGGGGGGGGGGGTAGTGGTTATAAAACCACTTTTAGGAAACTAGAAGTTTAGTGGAAGGCCACTGGAGTTCCAGTGGGAACCTTGGATATTTTCAAAATTTTATATTAATTAAAATTTTGTTTTAGAATATAGATCCTTCCCCTTTTGTGAGACTCTCGACCCACATCTTCCACCCCCTCTCCATGCCTATCTCCTTCAAAGATATATTCAATCACTGTATTGGATCAATTTGAAGAAATTTATGGAGAAAGATCCTTCCATTTATTAGGCTAAGATAATTATGACCTCTCTAATTGTATCATGTATTTTGTTTCAATCTTGACATAAACCACATTTTAGGGTCTATTTTTCTGATTTCACGATTTTAAGGGAATGAGGATGGATCGATCCGTAATATCATATGAGTCAAATCATATTATAATGAGGTTGATGGTTCCTTTTTTATTTCACTATATTTGAATCTTTATGTATATAATATGCATGCATGTTCTTGGGAGTCCAATTTCAGAAATTCCGCAAGGGATCTAGATTGATTCTAAACTGCGTATTAGGCTTGGGTAAATCATCTTAAGAGTTAATTAGACTTTATGTACATGGGTTGGTGGTTTTAATAACACCCAATGGCTATATTGTTAATGGGAACTACCTTATGTCAAGTGAAATAAACCCTGGAAGGGTCTTGTCCAATATAATGAATTTTAAAAGTCTTAGGGTAAGCCATAATGGTTTATTTTAGGGTCTTTCAAGTGGTTGTTACCTCAGGTAGAGGTTTGAGTGGGTGTTAAGTCATAGAAAGTGTTATGGGAGAATATCAGTATGCATTGGGAATATTGAAAATACCTTAAAACTCAGTGAGTATTGATATTTGGGGTTTTGAGCTTAATCCCATACCATAGAAGGATAATTGGATACTTTATAGCAATAGCCTTAGAGATTTGTTCATGTGGATTGATTGAAGTATATTTAGCTTGGGTGTTCCTAGTGGAACTATGTGTAGTTAATAAGGTAATATGGGCTCTCTTAAGCCCAGATATCTCTTTAATATGGCATTTAGGTGTGTTATGTATGGGATTAATGCATTGATGGACCTAGTACATGGAAATAGGGTGGATAGTTCTTGGGCATTGGGTGAAAGTCCATAGGGTGTTGTTGAGTAATAATGGAGCATTAATGATGTGTAATAGAGGTTTTATGTGTTCCCTTAAGATCTAATGGGATGACATATGGCCTGAGAAGGAATTAGTGATTTTGTGCAATCCAGGGTGACTAGTCGGTCAAGCTTGTAGATGGGTTATGACTAGAGGTAATGGGATCATTGATGCACATATATTTTCATGATTTTTTTGAATATTTCATAATTATTTTAATGAATAGGTCCATATAATTCAATGTTTTATTAAAATGTGAGAAATTTAAAATCATGTAATTAATATGGATTAAAATAAATAAAAATGCTGCAATAAAATTTTAAAGTCTACTTATGTTTTTCTATATAATTAAATTTGTTTTTTTGTTTGGGATTTCTAGGTACAAAAAAATTAACTAGAAAGGCCACCCCTTAACCTAATAGGACACAATCCACTTAGCTAGACCATGTGCGAGCCAACCGACCATGTAGAACAATATGTAAGGAATTACAAGTGGAAAGAGGAAGAATGATCCATGAACAAGTGAAATCATAGTGTAGGCCAAGGCCTGTGCGAGCCCGTGCGTGTCCGTACAAGCCCATGTTCGTGAGTGATAAGTGTGTGTGGGAACCAATTTGATGTTTCCATAGCATAAAATGTTTCTAGAACAAGTTTTAATATATAGTAACAAACAAACATGATAATTTATGATGTTAGAAATGGGTTATATGGGGAACTGTTCATCATTTAATCGAGAAACACCATCCCACTTCGCTCATGATCCCTTGTTATTAGACACTCCAACTCCAACTTCTACTGCCTTCATCTTTACATACAACTATTTGAAAATCACCAGGACCCCCATTTACAATGTCTAAGAATCTCAAGATCCATCAAAAGAACCACTATAAAAGTTTGATACCACTATGGATGAATCCAGAAGCCTGAGATTACTTCTATGAAAAAATTAGAAGATGAAAAATCCATGCATACTAACGGGAGCTCGATTCAGACACTATAAAGGCTAAATTGTTTTGATGAGGATGCACTGCCACATGGATATACATACCATGAATAGGATGTTTCATGATGAACAACCCAAACTATAGGGTTATGGGTGATGAAACTTTCAAATAATCTATATTCTTAGGATTTCATGAACCCAAACATGCTATGAGGATTTATTTTTAAAAAAAAGAAGGAAACACCCAATATATCTATAAATTCATTATGGGTATCTTAAATGAGACACATTAAAATACATTCCTAATAAAAAATAAGATATTGAGGATACAAAGGATTTGTAAGTGAATCCTCCCTCTATAAATAGAGGGGCTTGCTACAACTGAAGTATGATCGATCGGGAGGATCACACAATGGGAGGTTGTTCATGCTTCTTTTTCTATAGTTATATTTTTCATTATTTTCCTTTACTTTGAAATCAATTTCATTTTGTTTAATCAAAGTGCGCCACATATTTTTATTCCACAATTTTCTTCTCATTATCTTTCTTTCTCCTTATTCTATTCTTTCTCATTATACCACCAAAGTGATACTTCTTTATTTATGTTTTTATTTTATAGTTTTATTTTCTTTCATTATAATTCATACATTTTGATTTAACTTATGAATATCACTATCCCGGATTTTTCTCTCCATATTTACCATTATTCCGTTTCATTCTTCTCTTCTTCTTTTTTCTTCCATCGCGACCACTTTCACTTGATAATGAGTGAATAACCCAAGGTTTGGCATCAAGAGAGGATAGGTGTTTCCTGAATTCCATAGTTTTATTTATTTTATGTTTTGAATCTATTTGTGGTGGATAAGGGTGAAGTTTATGGGTTTGAAGAATCTCCACCATGGCACGAATCACGAATTCACTTATATTATTTTATTTAAAACTTCTCCCTCCCTTACATTGAACATAATATCTTCAAATGATGTATTTTAGTCATTCAATGTATGAAACCACATATAATTGAGGTGGGTCTCAAAAAGTACCACACTCTTGATTGAGATGTGTCATCAACTTTTATTATAGGAGTATATAGAATTAATATTTTATAGGAATTAAATATTTCACAACTAATAAATAATAGGATGTCAATATAAAAGTGAGATTTCACAATTGTGTTATCAAACCAATTTTATTTAAAAAAATAATATGAATATTGAAGAAACTAGATTCCATACCCTTGGTCCAAGTAATTTCATCATTCTATTTTTCATTTTATATTATGATAGTTTCTAATTAAATTATCTCCACTTTATTTCAAATGGTTTAGAAAATAACAATAATAACATAAACAAGTTATTTAGGTGAATTGGAATGAGTTAGTAAATAACTGTGAAGCTCCTCAAGTGAGACAACCCTGGTTATCCATTATTCTATACTAAGAAAATAAAAATAATGGATTTTGTTCCACCCTACGATAGGTATGTAAAAAATTTGAAATGTTTAAAGGGATATAATTAGTTATTTATATACTTTTACTTTTTTATTCATATTATAGATTTTTTTTATTTATTTTATAAAAACAATATCTAAAAAATTATTATTATTATTTCATGATGTTTTAAAATATACCATATTATTTTGCATGTAATAATTAATCTCAAGTTTAGGATCAATAGAAAGTGTTTTATAATGATGATGAGGACCTCTAAAAAAGATGATGATGTCATGGATATGGTTTAATAGATGGAGAATGACAAAGAGACAAGATTATAACTTCAAGAATTAATGGACATGATCAAGAAGGTTCAAATTTACTATCAAATATTGAAGTCCATAAGGGAAGAAACACATGATATTCTTAATTTCACTAAATAGGTCCAAAATATTGAGGCCACATTTTAAGAATATCCCTATCCCAACCAACTTGAGAGCTAGATTTAAACCTACCATGAAGTTCTATAGTGGATTCATAATGAGGAATTTTTACCTACTAAGATACATGTGAGGATAAAAATTATCTATAAAATTCAATAATTAATATGAAGTGAAACATGATCTCCATATCCCATATAAAGTAGAATTTCCATCACTATTGTTTATAACTCTAGCATTAGAAGAGGAAGAAACCACCCTATTGGTGGAGTTTAAAGAGAGTATGGAGGAGTTCAACTACCAACCTTTATTAAGTGAGATACAACATTTAGAGGTCTTTAACACTGAATAAAAAATTAAAGAATAACCTATAAAAACCATGAACCCACACTCCTAAATCTAGTGCTAAAAACATAATAATTACATTTCTGGATTTCAAACCGATAAATGAGTCCCAATTTTCTCCATCCAAACCTTATAACATCAAACTGAAATATTAGATCACTTACACAAAAAATTACCTTTTATTTTTAGAGTTGTAGAGAATTAGGAAAAACTCTTACATAAACAACACTCATGACATTAAGTGACTATTTCTTCCACTATTCCCATCTTTTCATAATCCATATTAAGTCTTCAACACATCGCATAATAATTTCCACATATGATTTTTTTGACATAAATCAATTTTGAACATTATTTATAAACTAAGGAAAAAGAAACATAAGAAGGGTGAGATCAAATGATTAGTAAGGTTAAACAAAATAATTAATATTTTAATGTCATCAGTGAGAGTAAGATGATCACAAGGTTTTAATGACATAATCCAAGTGAATGATCATAACATAAGATAATTCATACTAATCAGTACTTTAATAATAAATCATGAAACATGAAATAAATATTCAAAATAGGACAAGAATTATAGGAATAAATAATTATGATCCATGTGATGTTAATATTGATTATGGAATCATTAAATACCCATAGATTTTCATCTATAAGAGTAACACATATTTTTCTTTGAGAATAAGATAATGGATCACCTTTTTGTAATCAAAAGATTTACTTAAAAACATATACCAATAATAGATAAATCATATAGGTAAATTTAGGTATCATTTTCATATCACTATTAAAAATGGAAAAACCATCATGATTACACTTAGAAAAACCTTCACGATTAAACATAAAAAAACCATCACTGTTAAAATTGAAATAACTATCACATTATATTACCATAATCCCTTAAGAGAAACCTAATCAGTTAAATCCATCCATTTACCCAATTAATTTGAGAGATATATAACAAGATCACAAACACTCAGTTTTTAATGTAACAACACATCATCATAAAACATTAAAAAAGAACCATAATATAATCATAACACATAAAATCCAACAAATTTGAAAATAATCTCTGCACCCAAAAGAAAACATTTCTTGATATTAAAAATATATTTTCGTTTTAAAAACCCATTTTCAAAACATAAATCACCCAAAATAAGGGAAGGAGGGGGTCTTTTTAAATAAAAAATGAAAGATCATAAAAGAATACAAATATTAAATAAAGTTTATGAAGGTTTGGAAATACATTATTTCCATATATGTTAACATAGATCATTAATTTCATAACTTGATTAACCCATGGAAAATAAATAGGTTCGATGAAAATATCTATAAAATAAACATAATACATCTATAGAAATAATGAGAATGGTATCAATAAAAAATATCCCAAGTGAATCATAAGTAACATCAAGGTTTTTTGGAGTTGATGAATGTAAAAACCATTAAAATATCATTAAAAACATTCTGGAGTAAAATTTCCTTTTCACTTTGAAAATAAATTTTAAAAAATAGAAAACTACAAAATATTGTGAAAAAATTTCATTAAAAATATACCTTTAAAAATATAATTTAATATTGAAATAAAAAAATGTCCATGATGGTGGGAAAATCCATTCATGTTTTAAAAGTCAAAAATAAATTTTATTTTCAAACACTTTCTAAAAGGAGTCAAAAGTGACCCTTTTGAAAAAATTTAATAAATTTTATTTTTAAAACCATTAATAAAAGGTTATATATCATATAAAATAGCTTTAGTAAAACATTTATGTTTAGAAAAGAACATTTTCGAAAACGTTTTTTAAAACATGTCCATGAAAGAGAAAAATTTCCAATCTAAAAGAAGGTACATGATCAATATCACTTACAAAAGACTTTATTGATGTTTGTTTAATAAATAAGAGATGAAATAGAAATTAAACATTTAAACTAAATTAATAAAAATAGTTGAAAAAAGATATTTGGTACAAGAAAATAATATCATATAATTTCCTCTAAAAGGAACCTTGAATATAAACAATCTTGAAAATAAAGGATATTATAACCTAAAACCTTTGCCACTTTGGTAAATTTTCAATCATAATACCCATGAAAGTATAAATTCAAATCAAATTTTAAATATCATTAAAATAAGTATATTCATGATATAAAATGTAAAATTGGTAGTATATAAACCTCATAAAATAAGAAAAATAAAAATCATAAATTATCTTCCAAAGAAAGAGAATTTGGGACGAATAACCCATACAAAGATCATATCATTGAATTAGGAATTAATGAAAGGATAGATTACATGTAAAATATATAAATCCAAAAAAGTGGAAATAAATAATAAAAAATTTTATTATCTATTCACACATAACCAATGCATTGTAAAGTTAATGGAGAAGACCTATAACACAATAAAATGAAATTGAATTAAGAATCCATTTTCCACTTATTAACATTCAAGTAAAATCCACTTGGATAAAATAATTTAAATTAAAACATAAAATAACATGAATAATAATTTATTCATGATATAACATGTAAAATTTTTAGTATAAACACTATATAAAGTAAATTATGTTCATAATAATAAAATATGATTCAATGGAAGGAAATTAAGATGAAATCCCTTACCTCTAGTCCATAATTTCTCTATATGTCCTTCAAAACCTATATAGAAAAATCATATAAATTATTTGATTTTTTAAAAACATATTCATGTATTAATTATTTATCTTTAAACCATTTTTTTAATTTGTTATAATGACATATTTAATTAATTAATCAGTTAAGTCCACTTTAGGTGTTTTGAGGAAGTTCGGTCCGTAATTTCAAAATTGCCTTGTTATATTGACCATGGTCAAAATGGGTCATTATTCCATCATATATAGAGTAATTATAAAGAAATATTATAATTTATATATATAAATTATAATTTAAAATCCAACCATTAAATAAGTTTATGAAAAATTAATTATGTTGCAATCATAAAATGGTAGGTCGTACACACGCATGTCTAACATTTCCAGTCTTCAAAGATCATTATGGAATGAAGGTAAGTATTATTTTATATTTACAGAATTATAATTATATAATAATTACAATATTAATTCTTTCAATATAATTATATTTATATATATCATCCATGTGATGTGATGATGAAAAACAAATCAAATCGCTTTGAGGAGGTGGTGGTCCACACATACGCACGAACGATATTAATATTCTTCACTGAATGGAATGCTAAGAACGTAAATGATATATTATATTTTCAATAATGATAAATATTTCATGAATAAAATATATAAACATTAATTCCATCATTATAACCATCCATGTGATGTGGTGATGGGAAATAAATTATATTAGTTTGCAAGACGGTAGTCCTCTGTACACACGAATGATGAATTCATTCTCCATTTAATGGAGGTTGAAGATGAATATTGGTTATTACATTAACATAAAAACATACAAGTGTATAGAAGATACTAATTTTATTATATAATCATTTTTATGAAATATTTTATGTAGGTGGAAGAAGAAAGAATACAAAAGCACTCGATTTAGAACAATACCTCTTCTTCAAACAACCTCCTTTTCTTAACACCTGCATACCACTATGGTTTGTATTATTCTGTAAATAAGGACTCAATAATTTAGAGATAGATGTTTGGAAGATATTTTTTAATTTATTTACTAAACCAAATGGGTTTTTAAGTGTGACTTAAAGAGAACAAGAGATAAACTTTTATAAGAGAAGGGAGGGTACTCTTGGAATTTCTCAAAATATTAAATTAATATAAATTAATTTAATATTAAAATAGATATAAAATGATTTATTTAGAATATATAATTCTTATGGGCCTATATAAAATCATAAAAAAATTTACAAGTTTTTAATTTTCTTTTACACTCATATTTTGGTTTCAAACCCCATTAACCCCTTTCACACTTATCATAAAAGTAATGATTTTTTACTCTTTGAGGGTTAGGATAATTACTACAAATGAAAAAATATCCAAAAAATAGAAAATTATTGATATTATAAACCATATCATAATATATTGCATAAATATAATATTTTAAAAATTAGTATATCATTTAATAAAACATTATATATTGTAAAATATCATTAATGATAATTTTTATAACAATTCAATGCTTCAACTTTAATAACACAAAGAAAACAAATGAAATTAGAAAAAAAATATTTTGTTACATTTATTAAATTATATATTAATATATAAAATTAAATTATTTAATTAATTATCTAGAATTATATTTCGTTTAATATTTTTAATATCATTTATTTGATTTTTCTATTAACTGAACAATTACAATGTCAAATTTGTGTAAACATTTAAGTTAATTATTTCTTCACTAAAAATTATACTAAATTATCCCGAAAAATATAAAAAATTTATATTTATAATAAATATTTATAACTGAACATATAGTTTTTTATCCCCATGTTAAAAATATTATTGTTATTTAAAACAAGAGTGAGATATTTTTGAATTTTCTTTACATAAAACATTATAAAGCCATAATCACCCTCAAATAGAACCATATATCTATATAACCAAATATTGGATGAGTATGTATGGAATTACGTCATAAAAAAAATTATTTCAAGTTTTAGAGTCATTTCATAGTCATTATCATATTATTCTTAACCCTTAATTACATGATTTACCCTTTTTTGCGGTAACAAAAATTACTATGGTTACTATTTATTTTGAAAAAACAAAAAGGGAAATATTTAACAAATTTTAACCTCATGATTAAAAATATTGAATTATTTTTTTCAAAATAAAAAACACATAAGTAAAAGAATTTAATTTAAAATAAAAGTGATAAAATGTAATTAAAAATGGTTTTTTTCCAGAGAAATGCCCCTTTTAAATGTAAAATGTTTTTATACAAAATTCAAGTATAAAATTAATTTCAAAAACCATAATTGGATTATTTTTAAATAAAAACTAATTAATTAAATTGTAAAAATAATCCAAAATAGAATTTTAATTTTTTAATACTTTAAAATTAAATACATTTTTTAATAAAAATATGCATTTTTTACTATTAACTGAAAAATCAATCTTTTCAAAAAAATACCAAAATTTTCTCCAAAGATAATTATTATATTTTGATTTAAAAAATTATATTTATTTCATCAAATAAAATATAAATACTTACAAAAGAATTATGTTATTTTCTAAATAAAAAAAACATTTTTGAAGAAAACATATCTTTGATGAAAAAATATATATATAAAAAACTGAGTGCTTATTTAAAAAGAATTAGTTAATAAATTTTTAATTATTAGAGAATTTATATATATTTAATAAATTAGTTAATCCTATTCATAATTTCTAATTTAATGGATAGTTTATAATAATCATATTTAAATAATATTATTTCACTGTTCCTTTACGCTCAGTGTTGCATGTTGTACATGTTATCGAACATAATATCCTTATTTTAAAATCTCAGGATATTGCATTCTACACCCCTTTAAAAAATGTCATCCTCAAAAATTTTAACTCAATATCAGTAATCAATGGTTTAAATTTATAATGCCTTTTTTTAAATCCCACATCATAAAAATGATTAATATATCTTCCTCTTGAAAATTGAGAAATAGAAGTACCAAAGTCATATGGGATAAAACATAATAGGTTTTCTAATAAGAAAACATGAGTGGGAAGTGAAAATATGACCATGTAAGAAATTAATAATTTCCAAATAATTATGGTTAGTGACAAAGATCATTGATCATACGAAAGTGAATGATTAATAGAATCCAATGACCATAAAACCATAAACTAAAGAGGTATGACAAGTCCATTGATTCATATAAAATAAAGGTAATAAGATAACATATTTTTTTAAAGATATTTTTCTTAGATTTTTTGAATTCTTTTCCTATCTAAACTAAGAATATATGGAAATATACCTACATGACATGCATAATTTCATCTTTTAATAAATCTCCACCATAATATAATCATTTTATCCAAATGATAAGTATTCAAGATGAATTTTTATGCCAGAAGAACTAAAATCAACTTTTAAAGAATCACATAATTCATTATACAATAACAAGATATCCCTTATATCTTTAAACATTAACCAAAAATAAATAGTTATTCTAAGGAAAGATAATTCCCAAAATGAATAAGCCTTTATATGAAGAAATAATACCACAATCTACAAAATTCAATAATTACAAAAAATGTTTGAAAATGATCCCAATAATTATAATAATTTTATAATTCATTATTTAAAGATAAATTTAAAATTTATATCTATCTGAAAAAAATATTTCTTAAAGTCTACTACCAGCAATGTATATTCCCTCATCACATAATCTCAAATACATGCTTATTATTTTCATAAATAAATAAACCTATATCTCAATAATAACATTAATAAAAGTTTTAACCTAAAAGGTTATATCATACCCTTTATCTTACATTCCCAAAAGTGTAATGGAATTTTTCCAAAATAATACTTCGTGTTAAACATAAGGGTTATATAGACCTAAACCCAATAAAAAGTTTCCCGAATCATCATTGTTCAATTTAAAATTCCACCACTTAAAGCCTAAAAAGGGGTGTCTAAGACTTTTTAACTATGATAAAACATAAAATTATAAACCCATAATGGTATTCATAAGTCTTAAGGTATACACACATTAAAACATACAAATATAAAATGTTATCTAAACCCTTATCTGATACCAAATGTAGTAGCCATAGACTTACACTCCAAGATCCTGTGTTAAAAACATAAGAATTACATTTAAATCTATAATACCAATAAATGTGACCCAATTTTTTTCCATCTAAACCTTAAAAAATCAAAAGAAAATATTGGATCAATTAAATTCCCAGTGAATTTTTAGGTTTAATGTTTTAGAGAAGTAGGATAAACTCTTATATAAGCAACACTGATGACTTCAAGAGACTACTTCTCCCACTATACCCATATTTTCATATTCCATGTCAAGTCTTCAGCATATCCCACAAAATTATCCACATTTGAATCCTTTTTATACATAAATCATTTTTACTCATTTTTCATAACCTAGGGAAAAGGAAACATAATGAGGGTGAGTTAAAATTATTTTTAAGTGTAAACATAAGCATTAAAAATTGAATGTCATCAGTGGGAGTAAGATGAGATTAAGGTTATTATGACCTAATAAAAGTGTATGACCATAACATAAGATAATTTATAGCAATAAATACCTGGACCATCAATCATAAAACATGGAAGAAAGATTTACCATATTAAAAGAGTCATAATAATCAATAATCATGATCCATGTGATGTAAATCTTGATCATGAAATCATTAAAAACCCATATATTTTCACCCATAAGAAGTAGCAAATATTTTAATTTGAGAATAATATAATGTATTAATTTTTTTAATAAAAATATTTCCATAAAAAACATAAAAATAATAGATAAATCAAATAGGTGACTTTGGGAATCATGTTCATATCACTCTTAAAAATGTCATAACCTTCACAGTTACACTTAGAATAACCTTCCTAGTAACACACAGAATACCCATCATTGTTACAATTGGAATAAACATAAAAGTATATTACTATAATCTCTTAGGAGAAACCTAATTAGTTAAATCCATCCCTTTACCATTGAACTATAACATAATAATAACACCTAAAAGATTACATATTTCAAAATAATATTTGTACCCATAAGAAAACATTTCCAGATTTTAAAATACACTTTCCTTTTAAAACACCATTTTGAAAACATAAATCACCCAAAATAAGAGATCTAAGGGTTTTATTTACATAAAAATGAAATATTATAAAGGAATCCAAAAATAAAATAAATTTTATGAAGGTGGAAAAATTCATTGTCACTGGATATGTTAAAATAGACCATTCCTTTCATAAATTGATTAAATAATGCAAAAGAAATGGATTTGATTAAAATATCTTTGAAACAATCATAATAAATCCACATAATTAATGCATATATTATAAATAAAAAATATCCCTGGTATATCATAAGTAACATTAAGGGTTGTTAGCAATGATGAATGGAAATAACTTTAAAATATAATTAAAAACATTCTTGGGGAAAATATCATTTCCACTTTGAAAATAAATTTTAAAAAATAAAAATTTACAAAATATTTTTAAAAATATTTCTTTATAAAATTACCCTGTAAAATTATAAATTAATCTTCAATGAAAATAATTTCCATGATGGTGGGAACATAAATTTATCTTGTATGTGTCAACAATAAATATTCTTTTCAAAAAATTTATAAAAGAAGATAAAAGTGACCCATTTGAAAAACTTTAATAAATTTATATAAGGCCATTAAAAAGAAGGTAAAAATCATATAAAATAGATTTATTATAACATTTATATTTATAAAATAAAACTTTTTCAAAACATTTTAGAAAAAATGGATATGGAAGATAAAGATTTCTGATCTAAAATAAGGTACAAGATCAATATCACTTACAAAAAACTTTATTGTTTCTTATTTAATAAATATGAGAGGAAGGGGAAATTAAACATGTAAGATGCAATAATAAATAGAGGTGAATAAAATATATTTGGTGCAATAAATTAAGGTCATATAATTTCCTCCAAAAGGAACCTTGAACATAAATAATACTAAAAAGGAAGGAGATTGTAAAATAAAGCTTTTGAAACTTTGGTAACTTTTCAATCATAAGCCCAATTAAAGGATAAATTTTAATTATAATTTTAATATAATTAAAATAATGATATTCATGATATAACATGTCAATGTGGTAATATATACACATTATAAAAGAAGATAGATTCATATCATAAATGTATGTCCCAAAGAAAGAGAATTTGAGACAAATAACCCTTACAAAGAACATATTATTAAGTTGTGAATTAGTAAATGGAGAGATTATGGGTAACATATATAAATCAAAAACAAATTTAAATACAAAATAAAACAATTGAGATATCAAATAAAAAATAATCATGAGATAAAAAAAGTTAATGAATAAGAGTTATAACACAACAAAAGAAAATTGAGCAATGAAACCCTTTACCACTTAGTAACATTCAAGTAAAATACAATTTGATAAAATAATTTATATTGAAATTTAAAATAACATAAATTATAAATTATTTACTATATAACATGTAAAATTGGTAGTATATACACCATATAAATTAAATTAGGTGCATAATAATAAAAATTCATTAATGAACGGAAATTGAGATGTAATCACTTACCTCGAGTCCAGACTTACTATATATGTCCTTCAAAACCTATATAATAAACTCCTATCAATTATTTTATTTCGTAAGAACATTTTCATGTATTAATGAATTATCCTTAAAACCATTTGTTTGATTTATTAGAATGAAATATTTAATAAATTAATCTATTAAGTTTGCGTCGGGTGTTTTGAGGACTTTTGATCCACAATTTCAAAACTACTTTTGTATGTTGAACATGGTAAAAATAAGTCATTATTAAATAATTTAAAGAATAATAATAATGAAATAATTATAATTTCTTGAAATAAATTATAATTTTAAATATAACCATTAAATATGTTTATTAAAAACGAACTATGTTATAATCATGGAGATGATTGGATGTATATACGCCTGAGTAATGTTTCAATTTTCCAAATATCTTTATGGAAAGAAGTTAAGTATTTTTTATACATAAATAATTATAATTATATCATAAATATTAAATTTCTTATTTAAATATACTTATATATATTATCCATGTGACGTGGTGATGAAAAACAAATCACATTTCTTCATGGACGTGGTAGCCCACATGCACGCATGAACAACATTATCATTATTCATTGAATTAAATAGTAAGAAATTAAATGATATGTTTTCTTTTAATAATTATAAATTTTTAATTTATATCATATATAAATATTAATTCCATCATTATAACCAACCATGAGCGGTAATGATGGAAAACGAATTACAACAGTTTGTGAGGTGGTAGTCCTCCGCACATAAATAAGGCCCCTAGAGTATATGTTGGGATTTTAGGAAGATATTTTAGTAGATATTGGAAAAAATGGGGTTTTAAGCATTAATTAATGATAATAATAGATTTCATTTTATAAGAGAGGGGAAGGAAACTCATGAAATTTATCAAAATATTAAATTAATATAAATTAATTTAATAAAAAATGGATCCAAACTGATTTATTTAGAAAATAGGATGAGTATGGTAAAAATAATCTCATAAAATAAAAATTAAATAATTTTTAACTACATTATCCCCTTATCTTTTTATTTTAACCCCATTAACTCCTTTCACACTTATCATGACGACAATGATTTTTTACTCCTTGGGGGTCAAGATAGTTACTATAAATGAAAAAACGACACATAAATATATAATTAATGATATTATAAATCATATAATAATATTTTTATAGAGTCTATTTTTTAGGAATTTTATATCATTTAATTAAATATTATTTATTATAAAATATAATTAATTTCATTTTTTTGAACAATTCATTACTTTGAATTTAAAAACATCAAGACAATAAATGAAATTCAAAAAAAAAATAATTACATCCCTAAAAATTTATATTCATCTATAAAATTCTTTTATAACATTAATCATCTCAAATTATATTTATTTTAATATTTTTAATGTCATCTATTTTATTTTTTCATTAATTGAATAACTAATGCATCAACTTACTGTAAGCATTTAAGGTTATTATTTCTTCACTAAAAACTAAAAAATTTATTACGATGAATATAAATCATTCATATTTATAATTAATATTTATAACCATGCATATCTTCTTTTTATCCCCGTATTAAAAATATTATAATTATTAAAAACTAGTGTGTGGCATTTTTGACTTTTATTTAAATAAAATAATATAATGGTCATAATCACACCCAAATGGAAAAAATTCCATATAACGGAATATTGGTTGATTATGGATGATACAGAGTAATTTAATAATATTATTTCAAGCTTCATTGTCATTTATAGTCTTTAACACATTAGTTTTAACCCTTAATTACCTGATTTTTCCTATACTATGGTAAAAAAATTACTATGATTATTATTCATAATGACCAAAATAAAAGAAAAATATTTTATAATTTTTTAAATCCTGATTTAAAATATTTCATATATTTTTAAAATTTTATAACACATAAGTTCCTAGATTTAATTTAAAACCAAACTAGAAAAACATAACAAAAAAAGGGTTTTCAGAAAAATGCCTTTTTTAAATATAAAATGATTTTAAACTAAATTCAAGTAAAAAATTCATTTCAAAAACCATAATATGTTTTTTAAAAAAATAATTGATTAAATTTTAAAACAAATCCAAAATATAATTTTACTTTGTGAATAATTTAAAATAAAATATGGTTTTTAATAAAAATCAGTATTTTTCACTCTTCACTAAAAAAGAAATCTTTTCAGAAAAATATCAAAATTTAAACCAAAGATAATTTTTATATGATGATTTCAAACATTATATTTATCTAATCATATAATATTTATAAAAGTTTTAAAAATATTTATATTATCCTATCAATAAAAAAAATCATTTTTGAAAAAAATATATCTTCGATGAATAAAATGGATTTACTTGAAAATGAGTTCATATTTCCTAAGTATTAATAAATATTTTTTTTGATTTTAATATATATATATATTTATTTAAAGAACTAGTTAATCCTATTCATACCCACCAATTTAATGGCTAGATTGTAATAGTTATATTTCAATAATAATATTTTTTGGTTTGTTTTTTCTTGATGTTGCATGTCATACATGTTATTCAACATAATGTTCTTATATTAAAATATTAGTATATTATAGAAACAAATCAGGGAGTTTATACATTCTTAGACTCATTTTAATCTAATTTATTTAAATTGATAATAGACTCCCACTATTTTAAATTTTTAGATTAGTTCAACTCTTATAATTCCTTGGAGGAAGAACAAGAAGAAGAATATGCACCTATTGAGGAACACATATAACTTATAAAACATATTGAACATTAATTAGAGGAGGTATATGAATAAATCTAAGTCAACATTCTAAAATAAAACAAGGTAGTTGCTGTTTATTCTAAAATGGAGATTTTTTTATTTTTTTATTATTAAAATTTAATTCAAGTATACTTTAATTATATCTCTCCCTTTAAATATTCAATACATATAGCCCACATTTAACAAGCATTGGAAAAACAAGAAGAGGATGCTCAAGTAGTAACCAAGAAGGAGGATGATTTAAACTTTATCCAACCCCCACCATAAAAGTTTTACATTAATGTCAAGGGGTCAAATTTGGTGTACAATATCCCTGGATTCCTCGTCCACAACAAAGAAGAATTCAAGCTAGGAAAATCAAAATTTGGTGGTTAAAATCAAAGAAGACCCACCCACCAACTGAATATGGATGATAACTGGTACTTCCCTTATAGGGGAATTAAAAATCAAGGTCCCACTTTAGTGATCATATCATGACTTATCTCTTTATTTTCTTTCTAGGGATTTTAATTTCATTATTAGGAATTATTTTAGAATGAATCCCAATCCATTATCATTTGGATATTACATTGACATGATACTTAAGTTTTAATGATTTATTTTCTTCTTTAAGTCCATGAAGGCACAAGGAAACCCCAAAAATAATGATAAAAGTGTAGGACTAAATCTTCATAAGAAAATGGAGTCTAATTTTATTTTTATCTTTTAAAATCCCAACAATATTTTAGAAAATTCTGTTTTTTGGTGAAAACTAGAAATAACATAACCATTCTTAGAATATATGTTTTTATTGACTTATCTAGGAGACATGTGTTTCTTAGGAACACTATAATTCCATGTTTTTTTATTTCAATGATAATGATATTAAATGAGTAATGTGGATAATTGAATGATTTTAGTAAATAATTGATATTAAATTGATGAATCATAAGTTAATGGAATTAGTTAATTCATGTAAATGAAAATTCCCTACCATTTTTTATAATTTTAATTTCTAAAATTCATGTTAATTGATTGGTTATTATTATTCATACAATAAGTTTTTTTCTAATATCATATGTTCATTCTAGAGATTATTTTTAGACCAAATACTTTCTATTATATCCTGATCAAATTTCTATAGTGATCTTAGGATCTATCACCTACTAGAACTTTCATTGTAACTTGTCAAAGATATGACTGTACCAAATAAAATTTAACATGATTGATGAATTTTTATTGATAATACATTATCCCTGAAAACACATTATACAATAATCCTTGTTTATCCCATAGAGACCATGAATGAACTTTTTAGGAATGTTCCACATTTCAATCCATTTATATCCATTCCTACCCTCCTCTTTGTATTTACATGATATTTTAAATTTGAAGTGTTGGGGTGAGGGAATATATGGTTAAAGTATTTAATACATTGTTAGGAATAAGTGTGGAGGTGTTATTTGGGTATTGAGAAAGGTTTGTAATTTATCCAGTGTGTTTTATTTCATTCCCTTATTGAATTAAAAATAAAATAAAATAATAAAAATAAAAAAATGTAGAAGAATGGTTTGTGACTTGGGAAAAAAATCACTGTTAATACACATATGTTTTTTATCATATATTGTTAGGTGGTATATGTGAGGTTTTCTACAAGAATATCTTTTAAAAAAGTAAAAGGAAATCTGAAAAAATTTATTTTTAAAAAAATAATAAAAGAGTAAGAGTAGAGAAAATTCATGAAGGTAAAATTTATTCATTATGCCTGCATTTATGATAACTTTACTTTGAGTCTTAAGAATCTTATGTTTTCATTTTGAAGGGGAGAATTACATTGAGTTCTTACTGTTGATATCATGATTTATAATTTTGAGATAAACCTCCCCTTTCGGCCTTAATGATTTTTTACATCCAAATCTACCCAACTTAAGCATCAAATTCATTAGACCCTTAATTACAAATTCCTTATTATTTCATGTGAGTTTTGTATTTAAAAAGTGGAGAGAGTAGTTCCATTGCAAGACTATGAAAAAGGAGCATGTTTTGATGATACGAGAATAACTCTACTTGAATTTGTATCATGAGTGATGAGAGAAAATATTTAAAAAGTAAGGTAGATAATGAATTAACATGTTTAATAATAATAAATTGAGAAACTTGAATGAATTAAAGGACAAGTTCACTCATTTTCAAAATGTTGAAAGTAAAATGCATAGATTGATTGTTTCATTGAAAAACGAGAAGTTAAATTTATGCTTTATGTTAAACTTAAAAATTTGATTCAACATTGAGAATTATTTTATTTTTTTGCATTGAGATTTAGATAATAGTTTTTTTAGTTTCTATTTAATTAAATGATGAGATTTTATTCTTGAGGACAATCATAGTTAAAGTGTGCGGGGATTTTATGCACACATATTTTCATGTTTTTTTTGAATATTTTATAATTATTTTAAATGGATTTTAATGAATAATTCCATAAAATTATTTGTTTTATTAAAATTTGGTAACACACAATTAAGGAATTAATATGTATTAAAATGAATAAAAATATTAAAATAAAATTTTAAATTTTTGTTATGATTTTTATGTGGAATTAGATAACTATTTTGTTTGAAATTTTTAGGAACAAAAAAAATTGGCCAGTAGGGCTAGCCCTCAACCGAAAGGGCCACAAACCACTTATCCAGCCTTATAGAGGGTCAGTTGACCATAAAAACCAATAGATATTACATTATGAGTGTATGTAGGAGGGATGGGTTTCGACCAGGTGTGGGCATAGTGTGGGCCAAGGCCCACATAAGCCCGTGTTTGTGTGTGATAGGTGTGTATGAGCATCGATCCACCAGTTATATAGAATATACTGTTTCCAGAACATGTTTTAATATATGAGAGCATAAAATTTTGATCATTTTCAATGTGTGAAAAGTTTTATGTGGAGAAAGATTTATCATTTAACTGAACGACGCCATCCTACTTCGCTCGCGATCCCCAGCGCTCATACACTCCACCTTTGCCATCTGCTACCATCTATAAATCATCATAGCTGCCATTACTAATGCTTGGAAAGATCAAGATCTATCATAAGAACCAATTACAAAGTATGAGACCCACTTGGATGACTTCAATATCTTGAGTCAACTTTCATGAAGATAATCATAAGTTGAAAAATCCATGCATACTAACAGGAGCTAGATCTTCCCACGGTAAAGACTAGATCATTTTTATGGGGAGGAACTACCATGTAGCCATGTATCCTATGAAAAGGATTCTCAATGGCCTAAAAACTCATTCCAAAATGGTGATGGGTGCTGAAACTTTCAAACACCTGATATTTTTAATATTTCTTGCACCCAAACGCACTATGAAGATTTATTTCTCAAACAAGAAAGAAACATATGATATATCTAGAAATTCATTATACAAAGGTGATGGAAGTGACTCCTACCTCTATGAATAAAGGGATTTTCTTCCAATAACGGAGGATAAATCTTGAGGATTACATGATATAGACTCTTGCCACTCTAATATTTTATTTTATTCTTCTAATGTAGTTTTAATTCCATTTATTTATTTTAACTAACTTCATTTTATTTAAAAAAGTTCCCCACATTTTCCCCCTTTTTTCTTCTCATTCTTATTCTTTCTCATTCTTCCATTCTTTCTCATTCTAACACTAAAGTGATTTTACTCTGTTTATGTTTTTATTTTATAGTTTTAGTTTCATTCATTATAATTCATAAATTTTGATTTATCTTAAGTGCCTAACTATACCCACTATTTCTTTCTCACATTATAATTCTTCGTATTTTCTCTCTCTTTTGTATTTTCATCTTTCTTATTCTTCCACTGTGACCTCTTGTACTAGAAAATTAGTGAATAACCTAAGGATTGGCCTCAAGGTAGGATATGAATTTTCTTAATTCTATGTTTTTAATTTTTTTATGTTTTTAGTATATTTTTGGTGGATGAGGGTGAAGTGTACATGTGTGGATATTGTCTACCATGAAATGAATATAAAATTTACTTCTTTTATTTTATTTAAAACTTTTCACTTTATTTTATTAAACATAATCTCTTCACATAGTGGAGTTGATTCATTCAATGGATTAAACAACATACAATGGTTCCAAATCCTAGAATGTTCCATACTCTTCATTGAGACATGCCATAAAACATGATTATAGGAGGAGGTAGAATTAATATTTTCTAGGAATTCAAGATTTCATAACTATTATATATGAGAATAAGAATCCAAGAGTTGGATTTCACAATTGGGTTCTCAAAATGAATTAAAAAATAACAAATATGAATAATGAAGGAACTCAAATCCAAACCCTTTGTCCAATTACTTTCTTAATTATATTTTTCATTGAATATTAGGATATTTTTTAATTTAATTCTATCAATTCTCATTCCATTATTTTATAAAATAATAAAAAAAACAATTAGTTTAGGTGAATTGGAATAAGTAAGTAAATAACTGTAAAGATCCTCAAGTGAGATGACCCTGATCAGTCATTGTACTGCATAAGGAAAATAAAAATAATAGATTATTTACTTCCCTACTAAAAGTGTTTTAATAATTGCATGTTATTATTTTGGATACATTGTGTTTGAGAAGATTATGTATAGTGGGAATGGTCAGGGAAGGTCATTATTGAGTTGTGAAGTGTTGACCTTTAATAGAGTGCTTAGTGTAGATAATTGGATATCTAATAACTACCATGGGGACTTTTGGAAATTCTTTTTCATGTATCCTAACCATAATCATATAGTTGATAAGGATGTGTCCTAGAGACCTAGAGATTGGGGTGTAGAGTTATCCCACCCAGGATCTTATTCTTCCTATGTATTGATAGGATCATTAATAGTGTGTAATGATCCATAATTTATATACTTCATGTCTATATATATTAGGCCTTAGTGAGGTTTATTTCCAATATATTGTTTCAGGTATGATGACATAGTTAGAGATGGGTATTGGAATGGGTCTATTGGTATTGAGGTGTTGAGATTAAACCACCTTAATGTTCTTTATTCCTGAGTGCTGAATGAATCTCCTTGATTGGGTCCCCATTAACTCTATATACATAAGGATCACTGAGAGAGTATCCCCAATTACCACTTATTCTAGGATATTATCAAGGGAGGATCCCCAACCAATATATTTTCACAGGTCTATACAAGTTACACCTTTTCATGATTTGTTTTTTATGTGACATGACTATGATATATGTGATGACCGAAATTAGCCAAATCATGTTGGGTTAGGTGTTATGGTGCCTTGTTTAACACAAAATGACCTGACACATATTCTTTCATGTTACCTATTTATTTTCCATTAATCCTTAAAATACATATTATAATGTATATGAGGAACCCCATCGGTGGTGTCCTATTGTGTTTTATGAGAAAAATCTGCACAAACATCCTAGTGGTGGTGAAGTCATTATATCTAAATTTTAAGGTAGTAGGTTGTTTTGAGAATCTAGTCGGAGTAGCCTAATGGATTATTGGGTATATTTATATGAAGAGAATTATTATTTTTGGTTATTTATCCACCTATGATTCTATTTTTATTTTATTACACACTTGATAAACTTGGTGGTATATCCTTTTATTGTATGTATATATCTTATACATAGAGAATGGGTAACTTTTTATTACTAAATTATATGTATTGGTTTTTATTTGTTGGATGGAATTTAGATATATTTTTAATTTTTCACTCCAATTTCATATGATAATTATATATATTTTTAATTTTATGTGATGATATTACAAGTATAGTCTCTCTATGATGGTTATAGAAACTTTCAACTAGTCATTATCCTCTGTAATATAGGGAGGCTCTCCAGATGTCATGTTATGTCACCGACTTAGCATCAATTTGGGTCGGACTGAGTTGTAGCTATACAAAATGGTATTATAGCCTTGTTTTGGTTACTTTACTATTTTGGATTTTATATAAGAATATAAGGCTATCTAATACTTAGAACGTACATCGAACTTATGTGTCGCATGCACATATATAGTAAAATCCCTAGTTACTAGGGGTATAAGATTATTTTTTATAATTTTTTAGTTTATTGATTGATACGTTTATTAATTTTTTTTGAGTTAATGATATTATTTATGGTTTTAATCATGTCCCATAGTTTCAAGAGTGTATGAGTTCATGGACCATATTAGGTACATAGGGATAAATTGACATGTGTGTGATTTATAATTTATGGGAAATGGTTTTAAAAAATGAAAATGGTTTTGGAAAATGGTTTTGAGATATGATTTTTGGGAAGATATGTTTTGAAAGTGTTTTGGATGTAGGTTTCTATGAAATAAAATATAAACATTATGTTATTCAGTGTTTACCTAAATAACCTATTAGTGGAACATTAATCAATTATAACCATGACAGTGGATTTTATGTTTTTTTATTGGTCTATTTTATATATAGTCAAGCTAACGGGGGATGATTTACCCATAGAAGGTAGGTTTATATAATGGATGCCCTAGTATAGGTGGTATATGCCATGTGTTCCTAAAATGTGGTCTGTTTTGGTATGTGGTTTTTTGGTTGATGATATATCCTTGATAGGGGTACGATTTCATGTGTTATTTCATTTGGGTGGTTGATCTCCTATGTCAGTATTGGGAGATAATTTTCAGGGATGTGGTTGGTTTTGATGTGAGGTAGTGTTTTTATTATGGAACATTTGGTGGATGAATTTTTTGAGTAATACTTCCTTAGTATGAGAATGTTTATCTCTCTAGAGTGATTAGAATGAATCCTTGGGGACAATGTAGTGGCTATGACTATTATATGGATGGCCATAAGTTAATTATTTTTTGTTCTTGATGGTTATGAGTTGTTAGATGTGGTCAAGTGGGTTCACTCACTACTACAAAAATGGGCAAGGGAAGCGCCCCCTTATATTAACGCTAAGAAAAACCGCTGATAAAGGTTACCATTTATCAGCGCTTTTCTAGCGCTGATAGAGGGCCTCTTTATCAGCGCTATAAAAGCGCTGATACATGTATTTTTTATCAGCGCTAAAATTTTAGTGCTGATACAGGGTAACCTTTATCAGCGCTAAACAAGCACTGATAAAATGACCCTTTATCAGTGCTAGAAAAGCGCTAATAAAGAATCCCTGTATCAGCGCTAAAATTTTAGCGCTGATATAGGAAGGATTTATCAGAACCTTTGTAGCACTAAAAAAGAGTACCATTATCAGCGCTAAAAAAACATTGATAAAGGATACCTTTATTAGCGATAAAATTTTAGCACTGATAAAGGTAATCATTATCGGCACTTTATTAGCGCTGATAAATCCTCAGTCCATTTTTTTATAAATTCAGTCGCACAGTGCCCTCATTTTATCGCGAACTAAATCTCTCATGGTACTGGAACCCTGTGACTCTCCTCTGCCGCCTGCTTATTTCGCATTACCGGACATCTACCACCCTTTCTTCTCATTACCGGACCTCCGCCGCTTGCTGATTTCACATTTCCGGACCTCCGCCTCCCTCGAGCTTCGGTTTTCCAGACCTCCGCCACCCGCAACTCCCTCGAGCTTCGGTTTGCCGGACCTCCCTTTAAGGCATGTTTTCCAAATCATTTTTTAATATTGTTCTTATCTCTCATCACACATAACCATATGTTTATTTGCCATGATATATTTAATGGATATTTGAGATTGTTATTGTTTTAGGTTACATGATTCATCCTTTTCTGGAAACCTAAGGATGTTTTAGGTTATTTCCATTTAATTCCCTTATTTTTCCTTCCATGGTTGTCTTCTTTGGGTGGGTGTTCGAGACCATTAAGGTGGTTATTATTCCTTATTGTCCTTTGATTCACAAATTCTTGGTTAGAGCTCAATCTTGATGTGTTGGGTGGTCTATCTTTTAAGATTTAAGTTTTCTATCTTTGTGAAAAAACCATTTTATATGATCTATTTATGGTTGGACATAGATAGTCTTTTGGTGTGTACTCAAATGACTAGGATTGTGAAGTCTCTTGATGGACCAGGCACTGGGAGGTGTTGGTGTCTACTTCAATTAGACCATCGATGGGTGACAATCTATAGTGGGAATTCAAGGTTTCCATTGAGTACTTGATCAAGGAATAAATCCTTTTTATTTTTTTACTTTCTTGTTGTTGGTTGAATCATTGATGGATATTGATTGGGTTATTTCATTTGGATTAATTGGTATTTTTTGGGTGTACCTTTCCTTAGGTTTCAAATTATTCTCTTAGTGGTTCTTCATGGTTTGTGGTTTTAGTCTAATATTTGGGTGAAGGGATGTGTTCTTAGTATATTTCCTTCTTATGTCCCACCATTTTAGTGAAAATTTAAATGGTTGGGTGACCTATGATAGGTCTATGGACATTATTTGGATTTTCTCTCTTCTTAGTGATGTAGACATGTCATTTGAAGATGTATTATGTTATTGGAGGATATACATTAAGGGTTATTGGGAATATTGGTTATCTGTTCATTTTAAATTTTTCGTAATGGTCCTCTATTCGTTGATTCTTCCTATATTTTGTGAATTGTCCACACAATAATTATTGTGTGGAATTTATTTTTGTCTCATCATTTTCTATAATTTTTACTAGAATATTTATTCAGATAAAAATTGGAACGATGGGGAGAATTTTAACATCTCATTATCTCTTTCATCAAAGAAATTCTCTTTGAGTTTTTCTGGGTTTCTTGAGGGGTCATAGGATGTCCTAGACTGTCATAGAAGGTGTGGACGTGAACATGTTGGTTGAAAAGCTTCATGTGGTCCACCGAATGGCCGTTTAGGGTAATTGGCTAGGAAATGTGATTCACAATGGATACAAAAAAATTCTATAGCCATCAGCTAGCTGGTGGGTCTGTAGTGACTAGCCAGTGGGATAACCTATAGTAATAACATTTATACTATAACCACTGTCTAGCTAGTGAGGGCCACTATCTAGCCAGTAGTGTCGTTGTATATGGCAAAGCATCGAGGTAGTAGGGTAATTTAATAATGACCCATACTTTAAATACATTGTTATTACATCAAAAATTGAAGCATACTTATTACAACATATAACAAAACCATGAAAGGACCATATAGGTATAGTGTCTTTAGAAACTGGGAAACATAAACAACTGGTTCATAAATCATTTACGCTGTATCCAATTTATTTAATCATATCTAGAGTCCCTTTTGGCATATTATACTTAATACCCTTCATCCAGACCTGGGTAAAAGAAAACATACAAAAGGGTGAGCTCAAATGCTCATTAAGGGTAAACAAAAGAAATATCAGTCATATCATATTCATAAGAAGATAACATTTTGAATATCTTAACCTGCAAAAGAGATCATAATATCATAACATGGGATAAATCATAGTGGTGAAATGTAATCCAAAATAATCATAACTTAAAACATGAAACTTTGTGGCATACACACATAATCATAGAAAATCATTTCATATTAGTCAAGGCTCATTGCCCAGACCATCATAGCAGACAAAGTCCATTGCTGAACAGAGTTCACTCCTCATTCCAGTCCTGTATCACTGAACCAGATTAACATTCCATTCCAGCCATGTCTATCTCATGAGATATAAATCTTTACCCAATTAATTGGAGGTAGATATAGGTCCCACCCATATTATAATGAAACCATTCTTATGTGTGCCACAAAATCATAAATCATACAACATAGCATAACCCATGTAATAAAAAAGGGATTCTTAAACATCATGTCATCATAACATAATCCATAAAAGGACATCATAAAAATAATTCCATCATAACATAATCAAATCAATTTAAAAATAGGGATATAAATAGAACCCTATATTATCTTAGATGGAAAATAATTTTGATAAAACACTTGAACTCCATTCTTGAGGAAAATATCCTTCCTACTTCAAAAACATTTTTCCTTTTTTAACATGTCATTTAATTTTAAACTAAATGAAGTTAATTAAAAATAAACTTTAAAACTTTTAAAGAAATCATCATGGAAATAATTTTCTATGAAATCATAAAAATCCATTCATTCCATATAAGTAAAAAAAACATTCTTCTCGTACTTTGGCCAGAAAAGTCAAAAAGTACCTCGTACTAAAAACGACAAAAGATTCCTTTCACATATTTTACTAAAAACTCAACAATGGGTAGAATTGGATTTAAAAAATTTTATGAGGATATAAATAATATTACATATTGAGGAAACATGGATGTGGATGATAAAATACACCCCAGTAAATACCAAAGTATAAACAATCTCAGATAAAAATGAGATTGTGAGATTTTCCTTTACCTTAGGTCCGATTTTCTTCGTACATGTTCGAACCTCCTGTATAATGATTTAAATAATTTTATTGACTTATTCCATAATATTAATCATTTTTATGATATCATATATGGTCATATTCTTAGCTTCATATTAGTAAAATTTCATTGCTACTTGTTATTCGGGTGTTTATTGCTTTTTGTTCTTATGCGTGTTTTGTCGAATAAATTCTTATTCTTATTTTTAGGTTATATATACCTCATCTACAGAATGTTATTAGTGTAATATATATCTCATATTTACTCATTAAATTCATTTATATAATCATTATTCAATGAAGATCATGTAGAATGAGTAACATCACATCGTGTAGACGGTAGGCCGTACGTATGCACGAGCGATGATATCATTCCCATGATCGTGGAATTGTATTGAAGTGTATGTATAATATTTAATATTAAATATAACTTTAAAAAAATCATATATAGTTATTCTTTACACAATTATATCCATCCAAGTAAGATGGTGGTGGAAAACAGATTACACCACGGCGTGGAGACGGTATTCCGTACGTACGCACGCGCGATGATTTCCTTTTCCATAGGATGGATAGAAGCTGAATTAGGGTTGTTTCATATTTATAATAACATATCAGTATATAAGTGATACTGATGTTATTAATTCATAATTAAACAACTAAAGAAGAAGAATTATAAGAAGAAATAAATTTGAAAGAATCGGTAACAGATATTACCTCTTCTTTGACATGCCTCTTTGAAACCTCCTCTTAGGGCACTAAGATTGGTCTTTGAAGAAGACGAGGACCTATAGGATGTTTCTAGGGAAGTGTAGAAGATACATTGGAAGGGTTTGTCCAAGATTTAAGGCTCAAAGTGGTGTGAGGAGGAGAAGGAGGAGGTGCCCTTTTATAAGGAAGAAGAGGGGCACCTTTGGAATTATAAGAAATATTAATTTATAATAAATTCCAACCCCACTTAAAAACTTCCAAAAATGACTCAAATCAGAATCGTAGATGATATAGGGTTTTAATCTCATCATATAATAAAATTTAGACAAGTTGGGAATTTATTTTAAACATTATCAACATGATTTATCCTTATATAATCTATTTAATTTTATTTGTGGTAATAATATTCTAAATTTTGAATCATTATAAATATTTACTTATATGTTGTGAATTGTCCATAATTGTGTACTTTATTACATTTTAGACCATATAAATTTTAATTTTCAATTTTTAAATATTTTTTGTGATTTTTAAACAATTTTATAATATGTAATTTCTACAAACTAACAATAGTGTCAATTTTGACACTATTCATTTATTTGAGTTTAAATAAAATATATACAGAAGACATGTTTGAAATAAAATATTTAATAGATTCATAACATGTCATTTGTATCTAAAAATTATTGGATCACATTAAATAGTTCATATAATATTTATTTTAATACTTTTAAAATAATTTATTTGATATTTCAATCAATAAAATAATTTTAACATCACTATTGTGTCATAATTAATGATAATTATTTAATCCCTAAAAATTATAAATAAATTTATATGATTTAAATACTTTTATTAGACGTATAGAGACTATTTATATTTTAAGTTATATGATTTCTATCACTAAATTAAAATTATTACACTTATAAGATTTAAGAGAGTGACATGTTGTCACTTTCTTTGGTTTTAATAATAATTATATTATTTCATTGTCAAAAGTCCATGAAATGAATCTAGTCCGACCCTTAGGTGATATGGGTCAAATTTTATTCATCCAATAGGATTTTGGAAAGTGTTATAGTAATTTTATAATCTCATATTTACCCTTAATTACCAGTTTTACCTATAACTGTAGTAAATAAAAATTACTGTAGTTACTATTCATAATATCAAAAAAATAAAAGTAACATATTAACATAATTTGAACCCAATGAATCCAAATATGGAATCCATTTTTCAAAATTCCAAACACATAAATTTCAGTAATTAATTTAAAATTATTCCCGTTGTTAAGCAAAGGGGTTTTAAAAGTTAAAACATTGCCAAATATTGAAATGTTTTTACCTATGAATTCACTGTAAAATTAATGCTAATGATATAAATTATATTAAATGGTAAAAATATATTTTATTTATAGTTTCAAACCATTCAATATTATAATTTAACCATATAAATTATTTCGATGAAAAAATTTGTTTTTAATTAAAATATAGCGTGTTTTTACTATTCATTAAAATATGAAAGTTATCAGAATAATATGAAAAATTTATCTAAAGTAAATTTTTATATCCTGATTCCAAAGAAGAATTTTATTTTGTCAAATTGAACTTATAAACTTGTCAAAAACTAGATTTAAATTTGGTACCCCATCAAAAGGCGGCAAAACTGCATTTTTTTGAAAAATACTTGTTTTACCTGAAAAATTTATTTTGTTCTCATACCATGTTATAGAAAATATGTAAGATTAATAATAATGTTATAAAATTCAAAATTCAGTTAATACTATTCATAACATCTAGTTTATAATATTATAATAATATATTGTTGTTTAGTGAAACTCGGTATTGCATACTACACACGCTATCGAGGAAGGTCGTGATTGCGTGTAACGCAAGCCAAGATACAGTTGTGTGCAATGAAAGATTCCTTTGATGTTTTATATAACATAATACAAAAAAATATACTTCTCATAAAATATTAGGGTGTTACAAATTGCACCCCGATACCCCCATTTATTTATTTTATCTTCTCCCTCAAGTTTAACTCAACCCACTCAAGCTTTGGGAGCCCCTTTGGATAGTTTGGCTCTTCTATCCTCATCAATTGGTGGATTGAAGTTTCATTCGAAATGGTGATCCTCTTTTGGTATTTATTTCTTTTCTTGAACTTCAATCTCTCTCCATCACTTGATTTTTTGTTCTTGGGGGCTGTGGAAGCCTTGGTATTTACTAGACCTATAATTTTTATGGGGAATTATGGTTATAGTATCACTTTTACCTTTTATTGAGATCCCTTTTATTTGATTCAACGTTCTTCATTTGAGTAGACTCATTCAGATTCATTGTGTTTTAATCCCAAATATTCTAAGTGGGTGTTTCTATACTATATCTTCTTTTGGGGATTTATGTGTTTCATGAATTCATATTTTATCAATTTGAAGTTGGTTAGACATTTTTTGATCATTATGAAGAACTCAATAACCCTATTAATGAAAATAATATATGGAATGGATGGTATCTTATTGTGAATTAATCTTTTTTATTGAAATAAATTAGGTTTCCTTCTACCATTGGTGGATTTGATATTATAAATGAAAATCATGGTTTAAAATAAAGATAAGTTGGTTCTTTAAATAAAATTCCAAATGATTTGGCATGTGTTTGTTTTTTGATTTTTTTGGAATGATTTCCAAAATAAATTAAAATGTATTGTTTTTAAATGGTTTATGGTATTGGTATTTTAAAAAATTGATGGGGATTGATTGTACTTTTGAAAAAAATACCTTTGATCCTAGCCACCATCCATTGTTTGTTGGGGGTGACTTTAATGTAATTTCCAACCCAAAGGAAATGAAAATTAGAAGCCCATTCTAGAGAAAGGACATCATGGAGTTTGTTTGGTTCATGGCTGAGAAGGGCCTCATTGATCTCAGCTTCTCAGGTGACAGTTTCACCTGGTATAACAACTGCAAGGGCCATCACCACTTGTGGAGTCTATTGGATAGGTGTCTAGCCAACATGAAATCCACTAACCTATTCTCAAATACTATGTTTCTCCATCTTTCTTGAGGTATTTTGATTCACTCCCCCATCTTGGTTTCCATTTATTCTTGGCATGATCATCAGGAACAGTTTCACTTCCACCAGTAGTGGGTTAACATCCTAGGGTACCAGGACATGGTTTGTGATATATGGAATGAACACTTGTAGTGGTATCAGGCCACCTTCAACCTCAGTGACCTGACCTCGAACCCCGATAGGTGCATGTTCACCCCTTCCTCCTCAGGAACCTTCACCACATGGGACTACTGTCGCATATGGTCTCCTTCAGCGTATTTTGATAGATGGAATGATACCTTTGGTTTATTCGATTATTAACACCAGTTTGAGATTTATGTGTGACTATATACTTATAATATTTTCTTATTATTTCTTACACACCACCACTTGAGTCGAGTAACCTGATTTAAATCAATATTGGTACTTTGGTTCTGACATGGATATGGTTTTTATGTGTTTGTGACATGTGTATGTGTGGATATATGGGTATTTAGGCATGATTATATTGAATGTAGTTAAGAGACCTATGAGTGGTATATGTATCATTCTTGATTATTCTAGTGTTTGGTCTGGGGTGATTTGAGGAAACTATAATGAATCTAAAGTAATTATATTTAATGAAGATGAATAAATACTAATGGTTAGGCTCTATTAATCTCTATTTTTATAAGGAGGTGGTTCTCTTCTACTATATTTGTAAGTCTTGTTTTGTGTACTTGAACCATAAATATTAATATTTGAGATTAGAATAGGATGAAGATGAATAAAGATTGGATGGATGCTCATCGTTTGACAATAGAGTATGAGAACAGAGTGAAAGAGTTCACCAAGTTTGCAAAGGATCACCCAAAGGATCCTTCTCAAATCCTTTGTCCATGTTTATGTTGTTTTTATTCTAGACTACTTACTCCAGAGGAGTTGGAAGAACATTTGATATGTCACGGAATAGATCAGATTTATAAATGTTGGAATAAACATGGAGAAAAAGCGAATGTAGCTACTGGCTGGGATAAAACTGTGTATTCTGGATCATCAGATATGAATACAAATATGGATAATGAAGAAGACCGAATGGAGGATGTGATTACAGATGTCCATGATGATAAAGATCGTATTGAAGAAATGATAAAGACAATTGAAGATGAACTCCGTGATTGCCCAAAATTGTTTTAGAAGCTAAAGAGTTGTGCAAAGACACCATTGTATGCTGCTTGCACTAAGTATACAACATTTTCAGCTGTAATGATGTTGTATAAATTAATAGCAGGAAATGGATGGAGTGATTTCAGTTTTACAGAACTACTTTCTCTCTTGAATGACATGATCCCGGAAGATAATGAGCTCCCAAGCGAGACATATGAAGCTAGAAGAATGCAACGCTCGATGGGTATGATTTCTGAAAGAATACATGCCTTCCCAAAAGACTATTTATTGTTTCTCAAGGAGAAAAAACCACTTACAGAATGCCAAAAGTGTGGTGCTTTTCGATACAAGAAAGATAAATCCAATCCTACGAAAGTTGTATGGTACTTTCCAATCATTCCAAGGTTTAGGCGTCTATATGGAAGTGAAGAAACTGCAAGACAATTGTCGTGGCATGAAGATAAAAGAAATAAAGATGGGAAATTACATCATCCGTCTGGCTCTCCTCAATGGAAGAAAATTGATCATGAGTATCCTGAATTTGGAAAAGAGCTGAGAAACCATTGTCTTGCGTTATCTACAGATGGAGTGAATCCTTTTGGTTTTCAAACCAGCAGTCATAGTACATGGCCTGTTATGTTGGTAAATTATAACTTTCCACCCTAGTTATGCATGATGTGGAAAATCATCATGTTATCTATGCTTATATCAGGACCAAAATAACTAAGTAATGATATTGATGTTTATCTGGATCCTTTTATCGAGGATTTTATGTTTGTGTGGGATTCAGGTGTAATGTTGTATGATGCTTATAAAAGTGAATACTTCACGTTGAGAGCGATGTTGTATGGGACAATAAATTATTTCCTTGCTTATGGAAATTTTTCAGGCTATAGCATTAAAGGAACTAAAGGGTGTCCCGTGTGTGAATAAGATACAGAATCAATTAGGTTGAAACATTCATCAAAATATGTGTTTCTAGGATATCATAGATTTTTACATCGTCGGCATAACTACCGATCATGGATGACATCATTCAATGGAAGTCCAAAAAAATGTGCAACACCGTCTCCACTAATAGGTGATCAGCTGTTCGAGAATATAAAAGATATGAACATTGTTTTTGGTAAAACATTTTCAAAAAACCGTACGAAAATCGGTTGAAAAAAGAGATCACTTTTTTTTGAATTACCATACTGGAATTATTTGTACATCGGACATTTTCTTGATGTGATGCATGTGCAAAAAATGTATGTGACAATGTTATTGGAATGTTGCTAAATGCCCCTGGAAAAAAAATTATGGAATTAAGGCATGTTTGGTCATGGTTGACATGGAAATATGAGAATAGTTGGCTCCCGTGATGGGTGAAAATCGAATGTTTCTTCCTCCAGCTGCTTATACTCTTTATAAAGAGGAGATATATCAGTTTGAAAACCTCTTCAATGATGTAAAGGTTCCAAATGGGTACTCATCAAATATCAATAACATTGTGTCAATGAATGATTTGAAGTTAAAAATTTTGAAATCACATGATTTCCATGTTTTGATGCAAGATATAATTCCTATAGCTTTACGTTGAATTTTGCCCAAGAATTTTCATCATACGTTAATAAAAATTTGTTTCTTTTTCAAATCTATATGTAGAAAAGTTTTAGACCCGACGCAATTTCCAGCTATGGAAAAAAATTGTCATCATATTATGTGAATTAGAAATGTTCTTCTTGCCAACATTATTTGATATGATGGTTTATTTTATGATTCACTTGGTGAGAGAGATTCGACTTTGTGGTCCTATGCACTATAGATGGATGTATCCTGTTGAATGGTATATGAAGATTCTGAAAGGTTATGTCAAAAATCAAAGTCGGCCAGACGGTTGTATAGTGGAGCGATATATTGTTGAGGAAGCCATTGAATTTTGTACTGAATACCTATATGATGTGGAAAGCATTGGTCTCCCGAAATCACGTCACACCGGAAGCATTGAGGGTGACAGAATTTCTGGAAGAGAAGTTGTAAAAATCAGTATTACAGATCGGGAGCAGGCCCATCTTTATGTTTTGCATAACAGTTGGGAGGTTGCTCCATATATTGAAACTCACAAAGAAATTCTTAGGTAGTTGAATCCATCAAGGGATGAAAAATGGTTATCAGATACACATAATAACCACTTTATAGGATGGTTTCAGAACCATATTTTTAAGAAGTTGGATGAAAATCTGAATTCAATGTCAGAATGACTTCGATGGCTAGCCGTCGGACCATGTGTGTATGTATTATCTTACAGTGGTAATGTAATTAATGGTTATAAATTCTCTACAGATGAACATGATGAAGATAGTACCATTCAAAATAGTGGAGTTACACTAGTGGCTGAAGCGATGCATGTTTCTGGTAGTAAGAACAAAAATCCAATTTATGAAAATACGTCATACTTTGGAATTATCAAACTAATATGGGAGTTGGATTATACGACATTCTAATTGCCTATTTTTCAATGAAAATGGGTTGATAACAATAGTGGTTTTAAAATCGATGAATGGGGATTTGTGAAAGTTGATTTTAGTAAAGAAGAGTACAAAGGAGAACAGTTTATAATGGCATCACAAGCGGTACAAGTTTTTTATGTTCCAAATCCCCCAAACCGAAATTGGTCGATTTTTCTGTTATCGTCCAAAACTACTGAAGGTTCCAATGAAAATTCAATTGAGGAAGATCTTTTTAGTGGTACGTCGCAATCATTTCAGAGCGGTCCCAATGCAGATGATTTTTATTATGTTATAGGAGACCAAAATGAAGGGATTTGGATAATTGATAGAGGTGTAAAATCTCTTCAAACTTTGAAAAAAAGTAAGAGAGTTTAAGAAACAGGTTATATTTTTTTTTAATATAGATCTTGTTATCTCATGTTATTATCTTATCATTAATGAATTTATGTAATCTAAATTAACTATTCAACCACTTTTGAGATAATGACTTCTGCACATTCTGGTGCTCCTAACCTTGAGGCTGAACAAGTCTCTCAAACTACTGCTGCTGCTGCTTCTACTGCTCCTGCAACTCCAGCTGCTCCTGCTACTGTGACTCGTGTTTCTTCTGCTGCTACTCCTACTGAGGCTCCTGCTGCTCGTGCTGCAGCTACTGCTGGTCTGGCTACTGCGGCTCCTACTGCTCCTAGTGTTGAGGTCCAACAACCGTCAGCACATGCCGTTGATATCATTTCAGATGAACATATAGATGATGTTTATATCGATGAAATGGTCGAGATGAAGGACCACTGTTGCAGAAAACACAGGTGCGTCGTAGTTTGACGGTGTTAGCCAAAATTCTTAAGGTGAAAAGAAAAGGCATCAAATTTCAAGTCGGATGGAATGCACGAGGCCAACATGTGAATCCCAACAAGGATATGTTTATCAGCTACATTGGAGTTGTCACTCAGCAACGCGTGGCGATTGATAGAGATTCATGGCACCATGTTGTGTCAAGGATGAACGCTGTGATCTGGGAAGAAATTACGGTAACATTATAAATTTATTTCTTTAATTTACCATCAAATAAAATAATGAAACAATGTCTTGCTCTTCTCAATCTCTTTCAGACTACATTTATAGTAGACGATTCACACAAGGATTATGTACTAAGGCTTGTAGGAAGAATTCATCGAGGTTTTCACACTATTATAACAAGATGTCACCTGAAAGATTCCAAAGGTAAAATAAACCCACACCCACCCATTGTTTACGCTCACCTGATATCCCAAGAAGTATGGGATGTATTTATTGTTCGTTGTGGGGATGAGAAGTTTCAGGTACATTGTGGGTGATAATACGTTGTTTGAGGATACCTGTATTCATCACTTTGATTTCCAATATTTCATTTATGAAACAGAAACTCTATAATGAAAATAAAGAACGTGCATCAAAACCAACATACCCCTATCGTAAAGTAAGGATGTGGAATGCTTCATTAGAAAAGAAAATGGTACGTATTTTAAATTTACAGTAATATTCTTAGGTGCCAATAAACAACATCATAATTATCTTTCTATGTTTATATGTAGATTGATGAGTCTAAAACCAAATTCACTTCCATCCCACGTCATGTGCTATAGAAGGAGGCACATGTGAACAAAGAAGGGAAGTTAGTAGATGAGAACACACAGAAAGTGTGGGAAATATGTGTAAGTATGACATGATGATAAAAATATTTGTTTTAAATTGCTATTAAATAAAAATAATTAGTTATTTTCCTATATCTGACAGTCATAGAAATCAGCTACTCCTGTAGCTGCTATAAACCTTTTATCAACAACTTTTAAGCAGCTAGAAAAATACGGTTATGTCAGAGGTGTAGGGTTTGGGGTGACACCCCGAGTATATTTTGAGAAGAAGAAAAAACAGATGATACAGATAAAAAATTGGAACAAATGAGCGAAAAATAGCAACACTTGAAGAATGATTACGATGGTTGTGAGAGTTGCTTTCAACTTTTATGGGTGGGAAGCAAATGGGAGACACAACTTAGGAACAACCAGCACATGAACATCCTGCCCGACCCCCCACCAGCTTTGAGGTGAGCCATTCGCCTCAAAGAACTTTCTTAGTCGTGGTAATCAATATTCTAATAATTGTTCCCATGAAATGTGAATCAGACAAACACTGATAATTTATTTTTACTGATCCTCTATAGGGTGATAATGATTGTGATTTATATAAGTCAAGACCCACCTATCACCTTGTAGCGAGGGCTACAGTGTTCAATATCCCAGATGCCACACTGCATAATAGACCACTTTCGAAAGATCATCTGAAAGTGACATTTACTGTAGCTCATGAGCCAAATTCATATCTATATATTCCACTTGACGACGATGATATTCATACAGTTGAAAAGGCTATTGGGACATTCATTGCATGGCCATCACAACTTGTAAAAGTACATGCAGACAAAGAGGTATTTATTTCCTTCTTATTCAAGATAAACCCTTAACAATTAATGAAAAAAGGGTATGAACCAATGATTGTTGTTATAGATAGAGAAATGGAAGGGGGTGAAAAACGTCGGCTCAAAACCATCTAAAGGATCGACCAACTGATCCCAAGGAGCTACTGAAAGCTCAATAACACCACCTGTTCTCTATCCACATTTACTAGCATTGAAGACTCATGTGGATACGAAGCTAAAAGATGGCAATAGTCATATAGTGGTTTTTAAAGAGAATATATACGGAGAGGAATGTCAAGATTTTGTTGCTACTGAAAATGAAAATGAGACCCTTGAAAACAGTTGGCTAGGCGTCACAGTTGTAAATGTATATATGATGTATGTTTCCATGAATTGATTTTCTAAAAGCAGATCTAATGTTAAAATTATGACTAAATGCATTTTATATTGTTGAAAGATGCATTTATGAAAAATAGTTGATGAAATTTTCTCATGAGCCAAGATTTGGACTCGTTAGTCCTCATATCACATCACCAAACAAAACAGAAATAGAGCCATCAAAAAGGGATGCAATAGTGAACGGCTTGGTGGAAACATTTGAAAGAAAGATTACTGATGACTGACTTTTCCTAATACCAACCATGCAGGGGTAATACTCTATGATTAAATCATATCAATTATATTTTTTACTTCTTTTATTACTTATTCCTTTTTGTGTTTTTAGGCAACATTGGTTGCTAATTGCGGTGAACTTGGATACTCCAAAGATTTATTTTCTTGATTCAAAGCAAGGATATCCATCAAACCGACCACACATGGTGGATTTTGTGAATATGTAAGACACTACATCTTACGTTTTAGGTCTAAACATCAATTAATATAATCTATATTATCTTTTACTGAGGATTCTGTTATGATAGGGTGGTGTATCACTATTGTCTAAAAAAGGAATGAGGACAAGGGCTAAGAATAAGGAGGTGAGTAAGTACTATGTCTGGACAAATATCAGGGTATATATAATAAAATTTCACTATCCAAACACATCTCAACACAATTTACTTATTCTACTAATGATCAATTTGTTTGTAGTGTCCAAAACAAACAAACGATAATGATTGTGGTTATTATGTTTGTAAATTTATGAAAGAGATCGTTTTTTATAAACAAACTAGCATCCCTAAAGTGGTATTTTTAAAAACAACTACTAGTTCGTTTGAGTTATTTATTAATTATTTATTTTTATATTTTGTAGTACTACTATGACTGAAGAAAAGCCTCATACTCACAAGACGATATATATGTGTTCAGAAATGACTGGTCCGCATACCTGATGGTAGATTGTACACAAATACAATGAAGATCTGGCTTGGGGACATGTACAAGTAGTGGTCATTTTTGAGAGGGGTTAAGGGGATCAAAAGATGAAAAATTGTTGTATGTAAATGTTCGTAGGAAAATTGTAATTGTTATAAAAGAAAACATCCTTTCTCCAATGAGTCATTTTCCCATTTTAATAGATGATATGCACCAGCAACATGCAAGAATGATGAACCACTCAAAGGGTCTCTATTTGGTATAAAATAGACACAATTTTAAGTGAAAACAACAACTGACCTATGGAAATCTGACCAAACACATTCGGATTGTGTTGATACGTTAGGAGAACGATCAATTAGTCCTTTTTGATGTGTACAAGTCATCCCAACCTCAATCTGAGGCATGGTGTGGCTACTATCACTCAAAGGGTCTATCTTTTGTTTAAAATGGACACAATTTTAATTGAAAACAACAACTGACCTACGAAAATCCAACCAAATGCATTCAGATTGCCTTTATCTTTTATGAGAATGATTCAAAGGTCCTTTTTGACGTCTAAGAGTCATACCTGCCTCAATCCGAGGCACGGTGTGGCCGGTACCACTCAAAGGGTCTCTCTTTTGTTTAAAATGGACGCAATTTTAATTGAAAACAACAACTGACCTACGAAAATCCAACCAAATGCATTAAGATTATGTTGATCCTTTAGGATAATGATCCAAGGGTCCTTTGTGATGTGTACGAGTTATCCCTGCCTCAATACAAGGCACGGTGTGGCCGCTAACACTCAAAGGGTCTCTATTTTGTTTAAAATGGGCATGATTTTAAGTGAAAACAAAAACTGACGTACGAAAATATGACCAAACACATTAGGATTGTCTTAATACTTTAGTATAACTATACATAGGTCCTTTGTGATCTGTACGAGTCAAACCCGTCTCAATCTGAGGCACGTTGTGGCCGCTACCACTCAAATGGTCTCTCTTTTGTTTAAAATGGACACAATTTTAATTGAAAACAACAACCGACCTATGAAAATCTGACCAAACGCATTCAGATTTCTTTGATCTTTTATAATAACGATCCAAGGGTCCTTGGTGATGTGTACGAGTCAACCCCGCCTCAATCCGAGGCACGGTGTGGTCGGTACCACTCAAAGGGTCTCTATTTTGTTTAAAATGGACATGATTCTAAGTGAAAACAACAACTGACCTACGGAAATTCAAACAAACACATTCGGATTGGGTTTATCCTTTAGGAGAACAATACAATAGTCCTTTGTGATGTGTAAAAGTAATCCCCACATCAATCTGAGGCATGGTGTGGCTGATATCACTCAAAGGGTCTCTCTTTTGTTTAAAATGGACACAATTTTAATTGAAAACAACAACTGACCTATGAGAATCCAACCAAACGCATTCGGATAATCTTGATCCTTTAAGAGAACGATCAAAGGGTCCTTTGTGATGTGTAAGCGTCAACCCCACCTCAATCCGAGGCACGGTGTGGCCACTATCACTCAAAGGGTCTCTCTTTTGTTTAAAATGGACATGATTTTAAGTGAAAACAACAACTAACGACAGAAATCCAACCAAAAGCATTTGTATTATGTTGATCCTTTAGGAGAACAATCCAATGGTCATTTGTGATGTGTAAGAGTCATCCACGCATCAATCTGAGGCATGGTGTGACTGCTATCACTCAAATGGTCTCTCTTTTGTTTAAAATGGACACAATTTTAATTGAAAACAAAAAATGACCTATGAAAATCTGACCAAACGCATTCAGATTGTCTTGATCCTTTATGAGAACGATCCAAGAGTCCTTTGTGATGTGTATGAGTCAACCTTTTCTTGAATCTGAGGCACGGTGTGGCCGCTAGCACTCAAATGGTCTCTCTTTTGTATAAAATGGACACAATTTTAATTGAAAACAACAACTGACCTATGAAAATCTGACCAAACGCATTCAGATTGCCTTTATATTTTATAATAACGATCCAAGGGTCCTTGGTGATGTGTATGAGTAAACCCTACATCAATTTGAGGAACGGTGTGGCCGATACCACCCAAAGGGTCTCCATTTTGTTTAAAATGGACACGATTTTAAGTGAAAACATTAACTGACCAACGGAAATTCAACCAAACACATTCGGATTGTGTTGATCATTTATAAGAACAATCCACTGGTCCTTTGTGATGTGTAAGATTTATCCTCGCCCCAGTCTGAGGCACGGTGTGGTAGTTATCACTCAATGGGTCTCTCTTTTGTTTAAAATGGACACAATTTTAATTGAAAACAACAACTAACATATGATAATCCAACCAAACACATTAGTATTGTCTTTATACTTTAGTATAATGATCCAAGGGTACTTTTTGATGTGTACAAGTCAACCCCGCCTCAATCCAAGGCACGATGTGTCCACTATCACCTAAAGGGTCTCTCTTTTGTTTAAAATGGACACTATTTTAAGTGAAAACAATAACTGACCTAAATAAATCCAACCAAACGCATTAAGATTGTGTTGATCCTTTAAGAGAATGATCCAATGGTCCTTTGTGATGTGTACAATTCATCCCCACCTCAATCTGAGGCATGGTGTGACTGCTATCACTCAAATGGTCTCTCTTTTGTTTAAAATAGACACAAATTTAATTGAAAACAACAACTGACCTATGAAAATCTGACCAAATTCATTTGGATTGTCTTGATTTATTAGGAGAATGATCCAAGGGTCCTTTTTGGATGTTTAAGAGTCAACCCCACCTCAATCCGAGGCATGGTGTGGCCGCTAGCACTCAAAGGGTCTCTCTTTTGTTTAAAATGGACACAATTTTAATTGAAAACAACAACTGACCTATTAAAATACAACCAAATGCATTCGGATTTCCTTGATCATTTATAAGAATGATACAAGGGCCCTTGGTGACATGTACGAGTCAACCCCACCAACCCCTTGGACCGCCCCCACCCCCTGGACACCAATCCACCCCCTGGACACCCGCCACCCCTCTGGACACCCCACCCCCTGTAAAGCCCCCCCCCCCCCCCCCCGACACCTTGGACACCAACCCACCCCCTGGAAAGCCTCCTCGAACACCCCCTACCCCCACTTAGACAGCCACCCAAACCCTTGAATAGGCCTCAACCCCCTGAATTCTGAATTAAATTCTTTTTGTACTTAATTAACTTATGAATTATTTGTTAATGGTGAACATGTATACTTGGTATAACTAGCTTATGATTTATGTGATAATTTTGTATAGGTATACTTGATTTAATTAGCTTATTGAGATGCTGATTTGTTTTTCAGGTGTTCAGGTGTGCTGCTGCAGATTTTTTCGTAGCAGCAAACAGGGCATTTATCAGCGCTAAAAAAGAGCTGATAAACTACACCTTTATCAGTGCTAAAGAAGCGCTGATAAAGGATCAGTTTATCAGTGCTAAAGGAGCACTGATAAAGTCTACCTTTATCAGCGCTTCTTTAGAGATGATAAAGTACACCTTTATCAGCGCTCAGTAAGTGCTGATAAAGGCTACCTCCCTTTATTAGTGCCGAGCTTTACAGCTCTTTTTTAGCGCTGTTAAAGCCCGTTTTGAGCACTGTTAAAGCCCATTTTTTTAGTAGTGACTTGTTAGGAATGTATTGGGTGATGTTAGATTGAGCATTTTGTTTTTCTTGGGTGTTAGTTTTGTTTTATTTGGAATGAAATAATTAGTGTATATTTTTGATGGATATGTTATACTTTTGTAAATTGGAAAGGTATAGTGGATGGTTCACAATTTAACTTAAAACCTATTATTAAACCTTAGAATGTGAATGACCTATCATTATGAATTTGGATTATAAAAGTAAATGTGGGACATTATGTTGTTGGGAAGGAAGATGTTGTGATATTCTTGGGAGTAATATTTTGAATTCTAATGGGTTTTTAGTAGAATGGGTTTGGGGAACCTTGGAAAATATGGATGGGTCATTGGGAGATGACCATCTGGTGAGAAGATTAGCATCAATGAGAGATTATTTACATAGTCACACATGGAACATTATATATGATAAGGAACATATATGATGGGTAAAACCTGGTCAAACTACCCTATGAGTGAGTGTCTCATAAATTTTTAGAACTCTTGGTGATGAGTTTGTAAAGGAATATGGATGGTAGTTATTTTGGGTGATTTTCCATACATATCCTATCAGGTCCCTAGTGGAATATAAAATGATTATGAGTGTTTAAAATGAAAAATAAATGATTTATTATATTTGAATGTAAATATTTGGCATAATATTATTATATATATATTTGGAAAGTGGGCAATAATGAGTTTGAGTCACTGAGTTAGGTCTTGTTTGTTTTGATGGGTGGAGTTTTCCTATCCTATAGGGATCAAGTATATTAATGGTTATTGATGAAAACATAGGGTTGGAAAGTATAGGTGAGGAAATTCAGAGATATAGATTTCATAGAACCCAAGATCAAGTCTCTAAGATCAATATTTTAGGGTTATTCTAAGTTATGCTTTTGAGAATTTGTCATCAATGAATGAGGAACTCTGAGCATGATTTTTTTTGGTAGACTAATGAAATAAATAATTTATGGTGGGGAGTACCCTATAATTTTTTTTGAGTTATAATGAACCTAATTTATTATATATGAATAGTGATAGAATGATCCTAGTCCAGTTTCAAAAGTATTCTAGATCTAATGAATCATTGGTAGTTTTTGGTGTCATTAGTGCATTCAATAGATGAAAAGGATTAGGACTAGGAGAGTAGGTTGAATGTAATTAGATGTTAAATATGTTAGTAATAAATATAGAGTACTAGGTAACATTATGATATTAGATATTTGATAAGATAATCAACCATGAGACGAGTTTAGGATTAAGTTTAGATAATCGTTCATTTCATGATGGCGTGGTTTGACACCAAGGGTTTAAATTAATCGGTCATACTATAGTGAGTGATCCTTTATCATTTTTAGGGGAAGTAAATAAGTGAGGGTTTTGACTCATATTTCGAGGAATAATCATCTTAGGTAAGAGGAGTTTTGTGTCAGTGGTTTAATATAGAAAATGGATTGGGTGGAGCTCATGCATTTCCCTGAAATCATTTGATTGATGCATTAAGTTTCAAATCTTGGATCCAATATCTTGGTGGTCCATTGATGATTTTGAATATGTTAGTTCTTAGGGATATACATAATATTTTTCATTTAGTTGGGAATATATATATTTTTTTATTGGATGCATTGTCTAGGAAATTTATGGCTTGTATTGAGAATTGTATCTGGTGTTTTAAGCGAAAAGCTAGTTAGATAGATTGAACATATATAAGATGGAGTTGTAACTAGTTTGATATCAGGAATTAGATATGGTATTAGATTATAATGGATGAATTAGGAGTGTATAAACCATGTCATATGATTCTCAGGGTTGATAGGCCCTATTTTGGAGAGTCTGCAATGACCCGTGCTATTACAGGTCATTTAATTCTATGGGAATTTTAATTTTGAGTCCAGACCATAGATTTTTTGAGAATTTGGATTTGGATTGGAATTTATAATAGTGGGATATCATTATAGGGTATTTTTTATATGGATTTATTTGTTTTAGTGTTGATTTTGGGAATCAGATAATGGTAAAAAGGTCTTAAATTGAGATTTAAGGGGCCAGGTAAATTAAAATCCATTGATGGGATGTCATAGGATCTGCAAAACATTTTGATGGTGTGACACAAAAATTCTCATAGGGGTGGAATTAATAATATAATCAATACTTTAACACCAAATTTAATGACCCATACCTTTCTAGGTATGTATCATATTTTAATTTTAGACACTAATCTATTTATTCACCTAATTTGTATGATCCACACCTTTTTGAAGATGTATCATACTCATTTTCAGGAATTCTTTTACCCTTTTTTATTATACCATGGTAGGGTTTTTCTTTAGGTTTGTTTTGTGAAAATTTTTAGAACTTTGGAATCCCATGGGGTTGTGCATGGTTGGTTCATCATTAGGGAAAACAATGCAATTTTACCTAGGAAACTGTGCACCCCCTTTTGAGCCATAGGAGGTGGAAGATGGTTTTAACAAGATGTGCGACCACCCTCCCCAAAATTTGAACCATAAAATAGAGGGAATTAGCATGGTTGGAACAAGGTTTATAAAACCATGCACCCACTTAGGAGTAACCATGCACCCCATATAGTAGGGGTGAATAGTTAGGGAGGACAATTTTTCAAACGTTTGGCTCTACCCAAGAAATTGTTTGTGAATTCATTAAAAGACACAATTTTTTTTAAAACATTTTATGAACCCCCATTTTATATCCCCAATCACTCTATTTCAACCTGATATGAATTCTCTTGCACTTGGATACTCCCAAGAGGATTCCTAGGCTCCTTGAACCTCTTCTTGTACGAATCAAAGATCTAGTGAATGAGATCAAACCCTCTAAAGTATGCGATATATTTATCATTTGGATTACTCTCAATACCATCTTTCTCTATCCTTTGAGAGGGTTGATTTACTCTATTTAAAATTTGTTTATATATAGGTTTTTATGGATCTTGATCCTAGGTTTTAGTAATAGATCTTCACTGTCGTTGTGAATTCAACCATTCGACATCAAATTGAGGGTTATGGTTTTTCGAGTGTTCATTAATGATCACGCGATAGGTGGTATAATTGTTAATTCCCATAGTATTGATTATGATCATGTGTATGTAATTGTGACATTGCATTTCCATGTTGTACAATTGTATTAAAATGTCAAAAGGGGAATAATGGGTGATTAAAATGAACTAAATACCTATTGCATGATGGATACTGGGATTTAAGGGGTTGATTGGATTAACCTTTAAAGGTTAATGGGATGTGGAATAAATACTGATAAATGGATTAATGGGTAAATTTTTTATGCTATTCCTTGTAATGAAAGTGAAGGGCCATGTTTGTGTTTGATAAATGAATTGGTATACCATGATGAAAGTGGATGATAAATGAGTTATAAATGTGGAACCATGATATGTGAAAATTTTAAATAGTTGATTAATGAGTTGTGGGTGAGGGACCACTGCTCCAAATACCCCTAGTGTACAAGGCTGATTCTTTAGTCCCCTGATATATATATATATATATTGATTTATTTATTTTCATTTGAAAAATGAGTTGTGGGTCAGAGACTGCTACTCCAAATACCCTTGGGGTACCAAAAAGATTCTCTAGGCCCTATATATATGAATGTGAAATTAGAAATTAAAATGAATAATAAAATCCCATGAAAGAATGAATTGTGATATTTTTATGGTGTATGGTTTAGACTCCAACATGGGCCAAATTAGGTATGATGTGACAGACTAAAGAATAATAAATGTGAAACATGTTTACTTTTTTCATTTATTATTCATTATTTATACAACTAAATACACTATTATATACTGGATATTGATTTATATGTCATTGGTGGTGGCCTACTAAGTTGTACTCACACTCTACTCATGCCACTTGATTGGTACTTGAATAGAACTTCTGTTTGCAGGACATGATAAAGGAAAGATACCTATGTTAGATGACTAAGTTGGGATTATGGATGGAGAATGTATGAGGAAACCATACATGATATTGGTACCTGCATGGGAGATGTTATCATGTCTTTATTTTTTTTGGTTTTTTTCAAACACTTGACACTGATATGAAATGGCATATTTACTACTTTAGTTTTGGTTATTTTTTCTTATTTGGTGTTCATCATGTGATTCTTGGTCTTATATTGATTATGGCTGATTATTGTTCATTATATTATCTTGGATATTTTTATATTTATTTCCACTATTATGATGCTTTGATAAAGAGGGCATAGTCTCCCCATGTTATATATTAGACCCTCACTGCTAGTCGACAACCTTTGGCATATGGGGAGGTGTACCTAAGGTCATTAAATGAACCGAACCAGGGAAGTGGTATGAAACACCCAGGTTGGGATATGATAAAGTGGTATTGAAGGAATCTTTTTTTATTTTTAGTTTTATTACAATTTGGGAAAGGTACACAAGAGAATTGGATGAGTCGGGCCTTGGGTGATGCACTTATTGTGTGATGTAATTATTTTTATAAGATATTTCTTGTGTCTTGACAACGAATATGAGTTGATTATACATAAATCATTATACTCATTCAGTATTTTATGTGACATACATCATTTTAGGAACACATGGAAATGAATGTTTTGGGTGAGTTGTTGAAATGAAAATTCTTTCTTTACTTGTGTAATTTTAAATAAATGATTCCTAATGATGAATTTAAATGCTTAAAATGATGCTTAATGTGGTAATTTGAAATGGTTAAAATGGGTGTCTAATGAGAAACTTTGAAATATGGAATTTTATTTACCTCGTGATAACTCTAACCCAGGTTAGGGATGGTTAAGGGTGGTAATAGTGCCTTGGGTATGACCGTGTGATGGTGTATGAGAGATGAATTGTTATGGATTTATATGAACCTATATTGAAAATGTTCTAATGACGTGTTATGTATCATAAGACATGTTCTTGAAAATGTAGAGACATGACTCCATGATGATGTTTTTTGGTAGAATGATAGGAGCACATGGCTAAAAATGTACCTCTAGAAACGGAACTAGAGGCCCCAATAGTTTTGGGTTAAGAGATGGGAGGGTAGTTTCATGATAAATTTAATCATTTTATATAGTTCATGGAGAAAGAGACCCATGAAAGGCAGTGCAGAATAGGTCTCACATGACATGAGAGTTCTATTGGCAGTGCCCTCTACCTTTTCACCAGAGAGGGTAGACCTAGTGTATTTGAGTTATGGATTGAGTATATTAGGAAAATTCTTGACCATTTGGGAACTCTAGAGAAAAATATAGTCAAATTGGATTCTTATATATTGGGAAGAATAGTGAAACACTGGTTAGATATCCAAGAATGGGATGAGAAAATGGAGAATATGGTATGACAACAGTTTCAAAAGAAGTTCTTGGAACACTTTTACCCAGGTATGTTTTAAAAAGAGAGAGTAGTAGAGTTTATGAAGTTGACCCTTAAGAGGATGTCTGTGATAGACAATGGTAGTCACTTTACTGATTTGGATCACTTTGTTCCATAATTGGTACGAGATTAGGAAACTATGGTGAAATGTTATCAATATGGACATAAATGTGATATTAAGTCCCATGTTAACATATTTAATTTTAATAAGTTTGATGAGGTGGTGAATCAGGCTCTCATTTATTACAGGAACCTAAAAGAGGCTTCTATTAGAGTGTAGGTGGTTTTGTTGGAAGACTAGGAGGTATATCTTATAAGGGTAGGAATTGTCACTATGAGAATGTAAAATTGGGTAATGGAAAACATAGTATATAGGGAAAAGGATCAGTTAACTATAACTGAGTGTACTACCACAAGTGTGGTAGGTTGGGTTACATTCGTAGATAGTTTCCATGACCATCAGTGGAGTTCCATGCCTATAGCAGGATGGTTCACTTACCAAGGTATTGCAGAAGCCCACAACTGATGGGAAGTAATATTGGATCTACGTTGAATCAAAGTATTGGAAGGGGGTATTCTACCCCATACCAATTGGGTAGTTGGAGTTATTATGGACATTGAAGTTGAGGTGGTGGATGTCATACTTCAAGGAATGATCTCCCACATCAGTAGAGTAGTGAAGCAAATGGGACTTAGACTACAATAAAAAGAAAAGGTGTAGGGCAGTTTCATGATGTTTAGCTTCCGCATTTCGATAGTGAGGCATGGCCATGGACAATCATAGGTACTATTATTATCACTTATACACTTTATAGTGATTTATATGATATAGAAGCCTCACATTATTTTATGTTTTATCAACTAGTGAATAGTTTAATTCTTAAGGTGGAGTTTATGAGTGGAGTTATAATGATCAAAACACCATTGAGAGTATCATCAAGGGAAATCTGTTTATGAAAGGGGTGTTCTATTAATATTAGTGAGTATCATTTACTTTGGTATCTTTACATAATTTATATGTTAGGTTTTGACTTGATGATAGGTATGGACTGGTTGGTATTGAACTGATCTCACATAGACGATTACCATAAGAGAGTGACCTTTATGTATTTTGAGGGTGACTGTTATGTTCATCATGGGGAATGGGATATCTTGGTAGGCCATGTAAGGCCATTTCATAAGAAACTAGGGGAGATCACTACCCAAGTTTCATGTCTTTTTCTAGATGATGGGGGTGTAAAGCACGATGTCTTTCAACTAGTAGTGAACCAATTTTAGGATATTTTTCTTGAGGAGTTGTCAGGGATTCCACCTGAGAGTTATGTTGAGTTTATAATTGAGATCATGAAAGGATATAATCCAGTTTATATTACACCTTATATTATGATACCAATATAAATTTAAGATCTTAAGATTTAGCTGGAAGAATTTATGGATAATGGATTTATCCATCTGAGTAATTCTCCTTGGGCTTCTCCATTTTTTTTCTAATTAGGCCAACAATATATTGTTTTTATGTGCCGATTACCAGAATTTTAACTAAATGATAGTGAAGAACCGATATCCTATTCTATGTATCAATGACATGTTTGTCTAGTATAGGGAATCTTGTGTATTATCCAAGATTTACTTGAGGTGGGGTTATCATCAGTTGAGAGTTAGACCTTATGATATACCACATTATAATTTCAGAAGAAAGAATAACCTATAATTTTATTGTGATACTCATTGAGCAAGTAAACACTCTGGTTGTCTTTATGTCCTTGATTAACTAAATCCTCCACCCACACCTAGATCAATTTGTGGTTGTTTTTGTGGAAGACATGTTGGTGTACTCAAAGACTCAGGACGATCGTTAACAACATCTTAACATCATACTAAGTACGCTAAGTGAGAATCAACTATATGTCAAGATATCTAAGTTTAAACTGTGGCCTAACAAGGTACATTTCTTGGGTCACATCATCTCTGAAGAAGGTGTGTTATTGGACTGATAGGAAGAATGGGTAGTTGTTTCTTGGGATAATCCCAAGATTTTTTTTGATATCTGAATCTTTCTCGGTTTGGTAGGTTATTATTGAAGATTCATCTAAGAATTTTATCATTTTTTGGAACCAATATTGTGTTTTTATAATAGGAATATCAAGTTTTAGTGGTATAGATAAAATGAGAATTCTTTATAAGATTTAAATAATCATTTGACTACCGCACCAATTTTGATCCTACCCATGTCGGGTGAGGAGTATACCATATTTTTTGATGCATTCGTGATTAGAATTTGTGTCACACCCCGACCCAGTATGCTTATTTTTATTTTATTTTATTATTTTCTTGGTCCTTCATCGATTGGACCAATTTTAGTTTGAGTTCCGATTTGAAATTTTTGAAGCTTAATATTTTTGTTGGGTTCTGGTCCGGTACGCATGCACCACACCATTAGCAGTGACCGTGCGTTTGGCCTAGGTTATTGTGTCTTTGCCTAATGCTTAATATATATATATATATATATATATTTGTTGTTAATATTATAATTATTAGCATTATATTTTTATTATAATAAAAAATAATTAATATTTTTATTTTCATTTTTATCTTATAATATTTTTGATTTTATTTCATTATTTCTTTTTTTTCTTTTTTTTCTTCATTCCCTAACCCTAACCGCCCCAGACTTCCCCTATATTCTCTCCTGCATACCCCACCTCCTCCTTCTGCCTCCCCTCCTCCCGGCCGCGCCGGCCTCTGCCTCCCGCTGTCGCCCTCTTCACCGCCAACCAGCCACCCGTCGCCACCCCGAGCACCCCCTACTGGCCTCCACTTGTCACCTGCCTACAACCCGTGCTGGGCCACCCCCTCCCGTTATCCTCCCTCACACCCTCTGGCCTCTACCGCTGGATGACCTTGTATGGACCACTACCTCATGTCACATCCCGGCCGCCCAACACTGGACGCCCGGCCTCCTCCGCCAGCCGACCCCGCCATCCCACAGCTATTGCGCTCCCTCCTCACCCCCCTTCTGCATCACCCCACGCCGCACCTCCTGGCGACCCTGATTACGAACCGTCGTGCCGGATCCGCCTCCTCCCGCTCTCCACACGCTAGACCTGCACCAGCATCCTAGTCTCCCTCTCCGGTTGCTCCCCACTATCCCGACCGACGAACTCTGCCTCCGACACATCATTCCCGCACCAGTTCCACTTCCGGCCTTCGGTCCGGCCTCTAACGACCCCCTGCTCCGTCCGTGACCTCCGGAGACCCACTTCTCTGGCGTAAAACCCTCGACAAGTTTGAGAAGTCTTCCTCGGGTATTGATCATGTGTATTCTGACTACCACTGCCGAAGGCGAGGTGTCTTGGATCACATCGGACCACCTGCCATTATTTGTGGGGTGTGCTTGGTCTATCTTTCCATCGCCATTGAAGGTGACAACTTTATTATCATGTGAACATTTAATTTAGTATCTCAATTTCTTTTATGATTCCCTGATAATTTTTTGTTCTACATTGGTCCTCACCACAATTTTTTCAGTGTTCGCTGCTAAAGGCGAGTTATTTAGGGTTATTCTGGTCCGCTTGCCGCTGTGTCGAGGTGAGGTTTGAGCTGCTTCTTCGTTTCAAATTTTTTAAACCAATGTTTTTGTGTTTTTGAGTCCCTATTGGTGTCTCTGCGCTGCGTTGGTACTCACCGTAGTCTTCGTCTTGCAGGTATTTGTGCGCCATCACGAAGCGGGTCACGTCGTCATGCTTGGACTGCAAGTTGAGGTAGGATTACCCACTGCACTTACCGTTAAATTTAGAAAATTTTAATTTCCTGTTATTTTATTAATTTTTGGAAAATTAGAAATAATATATTTATAATAATTGTTTGTTGTAAATGAAGATGTTTATTTTTATACAATGAACTAAAATTGTTTTTATTGATGAATTGTCGCATCATGGTGAAAATGCCGTTTGGATTTTTAAAATTAATTTATGATTTTTCAAGTTTGGTTTTGGTTTGATGAGAAATGTTTCTTTTTGGTGAAAATTGATGTTTTATTAAATAGTGGTTTAACATGTGAATAAATGTGTAGGTTTCATTTTGAGAAACACTTAGAGGCCCGATTGGCACTTTTAAAATGGTTTTGAAATGATTTTGATGAATGTACCTCGGGATGGGTACAAATAAAGGCCCGGTTGGCATTTTGTGATAATTATTGTGAAAGGGTGATGTATGAAATCTAGCCAAGGCCCGTTTGGCATTTTAAAAAGATTTTTGGTAAAACCCTTCGTGGGTTGGGTTTCTTTCCTAGTTCTGATCCATGCGATTGGGAGGGTCCTCAGTATGGGACCTCCCTTGTAAAATGTATGTCGATGGAAAGGGACTACCCTTGAGGTGGACAGGGTAGTTCCAGATTGTGTACTGTGTTTGGATTATATATATTTACATGACTTGTGTTTGAATTGTATGGCACACCCTCCTTAGAACTATACATGGGAACCTGGCATAATAAGTGAATCTTCTCAGAACAATTGCTGCACTAGTTTATATTACGCACTGGCTAGTGGCCCCTAGTATAGATGACACTCTGCTAGGGGATTGGGCCCCTCGGTTAGGCCATGTAGGGAAACATCGGGCGTTAGGGCGATATGACGTCATCTAGAGTAGGCATGCCTTTAGGATGAGTCACATGTATAGTACGTTCTGGATTGTTCACGAGCTCCTAGGTTCGACCCATGTTTCCTTTAGAGTTTGATTATCTGTGGCAGATAAGTGAGGTTCCTAGTTCAGTTCCTGTCCCTCACATGCTACTTTGACATTGCCCTTATTTTGTGTGTGTTGTGTGTGGTTTTCCTCTTGATAAATAACTCAAATTTAAATTTCAAATTGGTTGTGAAATTTTTTTAAGAAAGATAATGCACATGTTACTTTAGACTTTAAACTTGTTTTTAAATTGATAAGGGAAATGATTTGTTACTTGCATTGGAAATGAAAGTGTGTTGAAACCCCATATTTTATACATTGTAGTTCAAACTTGAAATTAGTAGATTTCTTTATTTTGTGGTTGTGCATTGGGAATAGATTTATCGGGAAAGCCTAATGAGTTTTAATACTAATGCCTATAGTGTTTTCTTGGGTTTTTTCTATTGTAGGTTCCAGATTCAGTTGTTCACCTTGAGAGACGTTGGTTGTGGTATTGGAGAGTGACCCACAGAGTCACATGGAGTTTTGGTCATGGTCAGGTTACTAGTGTTGTTGGTTGTTCTTTATTTATTTTATTTTGTCCTATATGTTTTCCACATCTTAGTTTATTTTATTTTGGGCAAAAACGTTCCCACTTGTTTAATTTTCACGCCTGACAGTAGTTTCCATCCTCGGGGGATCAGGAATGCCCCTTGGGACTTGTCGCAGACCAGCTCAGGTGACCGGTTTGGGGTCGACCAGGGCTGGTTCATGAAAAAATAGTATCAGAGCAGGCCCTTGTTTTTTGGGGTGTTTGGTAGATGGAGATTAAGACTGTCGGGACTCGGGAGGTAAGTGTGGGAAGAGCGTCGCGAACTCTTGCTCGCACTGATTCTCGAGTTACCAGGGTAGTCTGGGATTTGAGTCTTCTGCTTTTGTTTTGGATTGAGGAATGACAATAGAGGCGAGCCAGTGTTACGTCGTGACCTCAAATGGATTAGTGACCCATATGGAGTCCAAGTGCATGGTTTAAGTTCCTCCTAGTTGTTGACACTTACATGGGTCATGGCTCACTACCATGTTTCCAGTTTGAGTGCGACTGCTAGTTCCTCGTTTTGATGATTCGTTATAAGTTTTGTTTTGTTTCTTCTGGTTAGTGTAAGTGTGTTTTTGAAAATGAAAGTGTATTTTTATATAAAAGCGTTTCTCTAAAATGGTTTTAAATTGGTATAGTGGGTTTTTAAATTGAAGGTTCTTTGGTTTGAAAGTTAGTGTTTATTTGGAATTGGTAATGGGTGGCTTGGTGTGACCCTTGGTATTCTTAATGGAGGATCACATGTGTGTGGGTATGTGTGAAAAGTGCGTGAGGCACTTGTTTATGGATGATGTGGATGGAAACACATGTGATGATTCATGGGATGACATGGGTGAGTTTTTGAAATATAAAGGAATTAGAAATTGGTTTTTCTTGGACAAATAGATTTTTGGCCTGTGAAAAGTGGCTTTTGTTTTTGAAAAATGACCTTGGGATGAAGTAGTTTTGAAATTTTTAATGAAAATGGTGATTTTGAAAAAGAGGATTTTGGTTTTATTTATATTTGTTTGACTTTCAGGCCGATGGTCTTGGATTGGGGTGTTCTATTCAATTATGTTTTGGCTTGGTGCTGGTTTTGGTTTTTTGCCCCATGCGTTTTTCAGAATGTGTCGCCCAGAAAAGTCCCCAAAAAAATTGTTAACAAGTCATGCCCAATTCTAGTTCCTATAAAGTCTTTCCTATTTATCAAGGTGATTGAGATCCGTTAGAGGCATTTAGGGGGTTTGATGAAAGCAGAGAGTGTCTTTGGGCTGTTGGGAACTCCCGAGGTTTTCGAACTTGCGTTGTCTCAGGTTTGTTTGAGGGTTCAGTTTTGGATCAGTGAAGGTTGGATGTCTCAACATAGTTGGAGTTGGGTTGACATGGTAGGTGTTGAAGTCTATATTAATCTAATGGATCATACCTGAGGATGTGAAGGCCTGTGCCGGCAGCTTCAAGGAGTTGGCACCTGGAGTGCAAGTGCTTGGAAAATCTATTGCCTCTCGTTGTTCGTGCGGGTTCCCCATCTGGTGAGCGGGGCACACGAGAGGAACCTGTCTATAAGACGTAATTATTGTTGGTTCTGACATTTAATTTATCAGAAAGCTTCCTAATGTACCATCGGTATGGCCGGTTTATCCATTCCAAGTTGTCTTGCAACATCCCTCCGAAGTCTTGCCATCGTTGTGGCCGTTCGGGTCACCAGGTGATGTTAGATAGGATGCGTCATTTGAGGAAGTAGTTCTGATCGGGGGATGATAATGCCTGACTGTATGGCAGGAAATTCTTCAGCCATTAGAGCCCCATCCACATGTCTCAAGGTGAAGCTCGCACACAGTCTGGAGTTGCCGGGGTTGTGAATCCTCGGCCCGGGTTGTGTGTTCCATGTTGGGATAAAAAATTTTAAAATCTTCTTGTTCTTATTTCTCTTCCACTAATGTTGTTTCGTCATTGTAAGATCACTATTTCAATGGAAGAATGTGATGAACTTGTTCCATTTCATTCTAAACGGTCTTGTTTGTCTGAATAGGGTCTTCTGAATCGTTCATTTCTCTTGTAGTGTGTTTGACCCTTGTATGGGATGATCTTGGTATAGTTGTGCTTGTTTGGAAATGTTTGTGTCTTGTGGAACTAAGGAGCAGTGTTTCTGACTTTTTTTCAGGGTTATCTCCTTCTTGTGAGTTTTCCTTAGTGTTGGATGTTTTTGTCTTGAGTCGAGAGTTCCAAGTTTCAATGGAGGTGTTCCCTTGCTCATGCTATGAAAATTGGTTTGGATCGGTTGGGAGTTCTCATGTTGGCCCCCCTCCCAGGGGTGGTGTATTTGAGTATAAATTTTCATACTAGTTAGGTCCATGTAGTAAAAGAACCCTCTTATGTTCTCCCATTATCTTATATTGTGGTTTCTTCTGAGTTGGTCGGGTGTAACTTGTGGAGTGAATAGTCACCTCAAGGTTTTTGTTTTGTCTCTCAGTTTTGTATGGGCATGGACTCGAGTTCGGACAGTCCTTTGGCTTGGTGACTTTTTGGGGGAATAAAGTGTCTGTGGTGGGGAGAATTGTCACACCCCGACTCTGTATGATTATTTTTATTTTATTTTATTCTTTTCTCGGTCCTGCATCGGTTGGACGAATCTTAGTTTGAGTTCTGGTTTTAAATTTTTGAAGCTTAATATTTTTGTTGGGTTCTGGTCCGGTGCACGGGCACCACACCGTTAGCGGTGACCGTCCGTTTGGCCCAGGTTACCGTGTATTTTCTTGATGCTTAATATATATATATATATGTTGATAATATCATAATTTTTAGCATTATATTGTTATGATAATAATAATAATTAATATTTTATTTTCATTTTTATCTTATATTATTTTTTATTTTATTTCATTATTTCATTATTTTCTTTTTTTCCTTCATTCCCTAACCCTATCCACCCCTAGCCTTCCCCTCTCTTCTCTCCCGTGCGTCTCGCCTCCTCTTTCTCCCTCCCCTCCTCCTGGTCGGGCCACCCTCCGTCTCCCACTGCAGCCCACCGCGCCGCCGCCCAGCCGCCCGTTGCCGCCCCGCGCACCCCCCCGGCCTCCTGTCACCGCCCGCCTGAGACCTGTGCCGCACTGCCCCCTCCCGTTATCTTCCCTCATGACCTCCGACCTCTACCGCCAGCTAACCCCGCATGGCCCTCCGCCTCCTGTCGCAGCCCGACCGCCCAACATCGGCCTCCCGGTCTCCGCAGCTGGCCAAACCCACCATCCCACAGCCTCTGCACTCCCTCCTCTCCCCCCTTCCGCATCACCCCACGCTGCACCTCCTGGCGACCCCGCTTCTGACCCACCACACCTGCTATCCCTCCACCCGCTCTCTGGATGGCGAGCGCCGTCCCGCTCGCTACGCGCCAGACCCGTGCCACCCTCCTGGTCACCCTCTCTGGTCGCGCCCCATTGTCCCGACCAGCGACCTTTTCCTTCGACACGCTGCTCCTGCGCCGGTTCCACCTCCGGCCTCCGGTCCGACCTACGATGACCCCCCTGCTTCAGCCGTGACCTCCGGAGAACCACTTCTCTGGCATGACCCCCTCGCCAAGTGTTCAAATTCTTCCTTGGGTCTCGATCATGCATATTCCAACTACCGCTGCCGAAGGCGAGGTGGTTCGGATCTCGCTGGGCTGCCTGCCATTATTCGCGGGGTGTGCTTGGTCTTTCTTGTAATCACCATTAAAGGAGAGAGATTTATTAGTGTGGTCATATTTAATTTAGTATCTCAATTTCATTTATGATTCCTTGATAATGTTTTGGGCTACGTTGGTCCTCACCACAATTGTTTCAGTGTTCGCCGCTAAAGGCGAGTTGTTTGGGGTTGTTCAGGTCCACTTGCCTCTATATCAAGGTGAGTTTTGCGCTGCTTCTTCATTAGAAATTTTTTAAACCTATGTTTTCGTGTTTTTGAGTCCCTGGTGATTTATCTGTGCTGCGTTGGTACTCAACACAGTCTTTGCCTTGCAGGTATTTGTTTGCAAGCGCGAAGCGGGTCCCGTCGTCATGTTTGGACTCCAATTTGAGGTAGGTTTCCCCACTGCACTTACCATTAAATTTGGAAAATTTTAATTTATGGTTACTTTATTAATTTTTGGTAAATTAGAAATAATATTTTTAGAATAATTGTTTGCTGTAAATGAAGCTATTTATTTTTATGCAATGAACTGAAATTTTTTTTCTTTATGAACTATCGCATCATGGTGAAAATTCCATTTGTCTTTTTAAAATTAATTTATGAATTTTCATGTGTGGTTTCGGTTTGATGAGAAATGTTTCTTTTTGGTGAAAATGATGTTTTATTAAATAGTGGTTTGACATGTGAATAAATGTGTTGGTTTCATTTTGAGAAACACTTAGAGGCCCGGTTGGCACTTTTAAAATGGTTTTGAAATGATTTTGATGAATGTTCCTCGGGATGGGTACAACTAAAGGCCCAGTTGGCATTTTGTGATAATTATTGTGAAAGGGTGATGTGTGAAATATATCCAAGACCCGTTTGGAATTTTGAACTGATTTTTGGTAAAACCCTTCTTCGGTTGGGTTCCTTGCCTAGTTCTGATCCATGTGATTGGGAGGGTCCTCGGCATGGGACCTCCCTTGTGAAATGTATGTCGACGGAAAGGGAATACCCTTGAGGTGGATGAGGTGGTTTCGGATTTTGTGATGCGTTTGGATTATATATATATGCATGAATTGTGTTTGAATTTTATGGCACACCATCCTTAGAACAATACATTGGAACTTGACAGAGTATGTGAATCTTCTGAAAATGATTGCTACACTAGTTTAGATTATGAACTGGCTAGTGGCCCCTAGTACGGATGTTACTCTTCTATGGGATTGGGACCCTTGGTTAGTCTATATAGGGAAACACCGGGCGTTAGGGTGTTATGATGTCATCAAGAGTAGGCATGCCTTCAGGATGAGTCACATTTATAGTACGTTCTGGATTGTTCAAGAGTTCCTAGGTTCGACCCATGTTTCCTTTAGCGTTTGGTTGTTTGTGGCAGATAAGTGAGGTTCCTAGTTCATTTTCTATCCCTCACGTGATACTTTCACGTTTCCCTTATTGTGTGTGTGTGTTGTGTGTGGTTTTACTCTTGATAAATAACTAAAATTTTAATTTCAAATTGGCTGTGAAAATGTTTTAAGAAAGATAATTCACATGTTCTTTCAGACTTGTAAAATTGTTTTTAAATTAATAAGGGGAATGAATTGTTACTTTCTTTGGAAATGAAAGTGTTTTGAAACCCCGTATATTATACAATGTAGTTGAAACTTGAAATAAGTAGATTTATCTATTAATTGGTAGTGAATTAGGAATAGATTTATCGGGCTATCCTACTGAGTTTTAATACTCACACCTATAGTGTTTTCTTGTTTTTAGTTCTATTGCAGGTTCCAGCTTCAGTTGTTCGCCTTGATCAATGTTGGTTGGGGTATTGGAGAGTGACCCACGGGGTCATGTGGAGTTTTGGTCGTGGTCAGGTCGGTAGCGTTGTCAGTTGTTCTTTATTTATTTGCTTTTTTCCTATTTATTTTCCAATACTTAGTTTATTATCTTTTGGACCAAATCATTCCCAACTGTTTAATTTTGATGCCCGACACTAGTTTCCATCCCAGGGGGATCGGGAATTCCCCTTGGGACATGTCACAGACCGGCTCGGGTGACCGACTCAGGGTCGACCCGGGTTGGTTCATGAAAATCTGAGCAGTTTTGATGTAGAGAGATTGATTTTTAATATATGGGTCATGAAATTTGAGGCCACATAAATTTAATTACCCTATGCATGATCTCAAGTTAGTTATACTAGTTTATGACGTAATGTTTTGGTAGAATTACCTATTCAGAGAAAATTTAACTATGTATACTAATCATAATAAATTAGAATACATATTTTTAAAATGACATTTTAATCTTTGATATAGGATATGGGTTTATTATTTTTATTTATATTATTTTTAGATAGCCTATACACATAGAAAGGGAAATGGTGTTGCTAACACTTTGATCCATAAGAAACTGAAACAGATGTTCCAAGAGTCTAGTTCTAAGTGGAAGATGATGGACTCACTAGTTGAGTTGAATATTGAGGTTCATGAGGGCTAGGATTAGATGAAACTTTCATCCTTATCAATTGAGTACACACTTTTGAGTGAGATCAGTGAGTGGCAATATGAGGTTCCAGAGTGTTTAGATTTGAGGGAAATCTTTGAAGGTGTGAAGTCAACTTATGAATGGACTATATATGAGGATGATATCATCTAAGTTCAAAACTATGTTTTTGTGCTACAAATTTATGTGAGAGGAGTTGATGTGCGAGTTTCATTCCTTGTAGTGGGTGGAGTATCCTGGTTTGACCAAAATATACTGTGACCTAGGTTAACAGTATTAGTGGGCGGGAATAAAAAGGGATATTGTAGGTTCTTGACATGATGATACACTTTTCAGTAGGTGAAAGGAAAACATCAATGACTTGGTGGTTTACTATATCTATTTTCTATTTCCAAATGAAAGGGGACAACATTACCATGTAATTTGTGGTGGGTATTATGATGATCCCTCATAAGAATGATGCAATTTGGGTGATTGTGGAAAAGTTGAAACAAGAACCCCATTTATTATATATCCAGGATACTTTCCTAATTGATCAATTAAGGGATATGTATGTTTAAGAGATAGTGAATTTGAATGGGGTGTAATAGATAATAGTTTCAAACTATGATTTTCACTTTACCTCATAGTTATGGAAAGGATTACAGAAGTCAATGGGTATGCATGTGTATTTGAGTATGGTTTTCCACCCATAAAAAATGATAAATCAGAGCATACTATCCTGGGGATGGATGAAGTACTGTGATCATTTATCTTTGATTTTGGTGGGTCTTTGGAGAAGTACTTAGTGATTGTTGAGTTATCCTATAAAAATAGTTATCAAGATACTATTTAAATAGAACCACATAAGGCACTTTATGGTTGGCCATGCATAACACCATTGTCTTGGATGGAGGTTGGTGAGTCTGAGTTGTTAGATCGAATCTCAAGTAGGAGAAATCAATGTAGGTTTAGTTTATTTAGAAATTTTTTTTCTACATATGAGTGTATACATAATTATTATACTAATTGATTTCAATGAACAATTGAGTTTACAATCGGTGGTTGTGTATTCCTTTGGGTTTCACCAAGAATGGGTCACTGTAGGATTCAAAGGCAGTGCCTATTGATTCCAAGGTTTTTTAGAATATTTGAGTTTTTAGAGAGGATTAAACTAATCTTATATCGATTGGATCTACCAAAAATTTATTGTGATATTAATAATGTTTTTAACATGTCACATATTCGAGAGTATCACCCGAGCCTTCTCATGTGAGTAATGTTGATGATGTTGAGCTTGAGGCTGATGTGTCCTCTAAGGAGCTTCTGATTCATGTTGTGGATCACAGTGAGAAAGTGTTTTGGAGAAAGACTATGTTGTTGGTTCAAGTGTTGTGGCAGCATGACTGTGTTCAGGAGGAGAGATGAGAGAGTAAATAAGATTTGTGGTCATAGTGTACCAACCTTTTTACATTGGAGTATTAGTGTTGTTTGGGAGTGCAACTCAAGGATGTGATGTTATAAGGTGGGAATATTGTAAGATCCCAACCTTTATGAATATATCTCATGCTTGGTTTTAGGTACTCTTTTACCGTTGTTTTGATTATACCTTGGTTGGGTATTTATTTAGGACTGTTTCTAGTAAATTTAGAGAATTTTGGAAGCTCATGTGGATGTTCATGGTTAGAATATGGTTTGGGAAAACCATGTTTTTTCCCCAGGAAATTGTGTACCCATTTTGAGATATAAGAGGTGGTGCATGGTTTGAAAAAATCATGCATCCAATCACCCAAAACTGTGCACCCTCAGACAACAGGGGTTTTCACAATTTTCATACTATTTTGAAAATCATGCACCATAGATAGTATGAGTTCACATTTACGGTTCAAGGTTTTTCAAACTATGTGGCCTTTACATGGAAACCATATGCACAAGGATTAACAGCCCTAAAAATTTATTTAAAATTATCTAAACTCATGGTTTATATCCCTAATCACCTTATTTAGACCTAACAAAAAGTCCATTTCTCTTGGAGGATCCTAAGAGGATTCCTAGGATCATAAAACCACTTCTGATGATAATCAAAGATCTGATAAATGAGATCAAACACTCTATGGTATGTAATATCTTCCTCATTTGTTTTAGTCTCCCTCATATCATTCTCTATCATTTTAGGGGGATGATTTTGTTTTGATTTGGGTTTTGATGGATCTTGATACTAGGTTTTGGTCATAAATATTCCCCAATATTGTGAACTCAACTATTCTACATCAAATTTAGGGTTATGGTTTGGCGATCACTCATCAATGATATTGAGGTAGGTTGTCTAATTGGTAATTCACATAGTCTTGATTATGTGAATTTGTATGTAATTGTTCCATTGCATTTACACATTGTGAAATTGCATTTAAATGTAAAAAGAGGAATAATGGGTGTGTGAAATTAAAATAAGTCCTTATTGAATGTTGGATAATGGGATTTAAGGGGTTTATTGACTTAATCTTGAATGGTTAATGGGATGTAGAAGAAATTATGATAAATGGATTAATAGGTAAATTTTTTATGTTGTTTCTTGTGATAAAAGTGAAGGAACATGGTTGTGTTTTTTAAATTAATTGGTATACCATGATAAAAGAAAATGATAAATGAGTTATGAATGTGGAACCATGATGTGTGATATTTTTGAATGGCTGATCAATGAGTTGTGGGCCAGGGACTATTGCTCTAAATACCCATGGGGTTCAAGACTACTACTCTTGGGACCAGATGTATGAATGTGAAATTGGAAATTAAATTGAATAACAGAAGCTTATGAAAGAATGGATTTTGATATTACTATGGTGTATGGTTCAAACTCCGGCATGACCCGAAGTAGGTATTATGTGGTTGACTGAAGAATAATAAATGTGAAACCTGTTTACTTTTGTTATTTGTTATTTATTCTTTCTAAAAACTTTATACATTATTATAGACATGAAATTTCTTTAGATGTTATTAGTTGTAACACCCCAAGAAATTAAAATATTTACATTTTAGAATTAAATAAAAGTTTTTCCTATCTTATATTATACACAACACTATGTTAAACTTATACTACACACAACACCCAGTTAGCTTGCGTTACACACTAGACTAAGATTTCCTACCTTTTAATGGAGCACACATTTTAAAACTTAATTTTGACTCTTTTATAAATTTTATTTGTAAAAATAAAAATAATTTTTATTTATTAATTTAAACATTATCATTTTATTATTTTTCTTATTTGTCAGAGAAGTTTCATTTTTTATGAATATTGAAAAATACTTTATTTTAGTTGAAAAATCTGTTTTCATTTAAATTATTATAAATGTTAAATTATATTTTAAATTGGTTTTAAAACTAAAAATAGATCAATTATATATCTATTAATCCAATTTATGTCATTGGAATCATTTTTATATTAAATTTAGATATAAATTTTTTTTTGAACTTTTGAACATTTTCACTTTAAAAACCCACTTTCTCATCACGTCTATGAGATCAGCTTTAAATTTAATTTTTACACTTCTGTGAATTGAATTTAGAAAAATAGAAATAAACAATTTTAATAATTATAATATTTATATTCTATTAATATCAACTTAGATTTTGACAAAAACTATTAGTGAAATTAATTAAAATTATTTAAAGTGATTAAGGTAGAATTAATCTTAACATGGGACTAAACCTTAATGATAAGGGCCAAAATGACCTAGAATCTTATCCAAAATACAATGGATTCTAATAGTTCAACCATATCCCGTATTCGGTCCAATTTTATGAGTTATTGGGGTACAATTCCAATAAAGAGACCTATATAATAAGTTAAGTAAAGAAAAAGACAAAAAAGGAACCTTCCTTACCATTAACCTTTATAAAGTTTTAGATTATGGAAGAAGCTACATAGTTTTAGTTATAAACATTATTTTGAAAGGTAAATGATTCTTTTTATCATTTTCATATAATTTTAATTTTTAGAGATGATATAATTACATTAAATTTTTGAAAAACACTAAAACATCGATTATTTAGTTAATAATTAAATAAAATGAATGATGCTAAAATCATTAAAGGTCAAGTAAATTTAATGAACTATTGTGTTAAATTATTTCATTAGATGAACATAGAATTTTAAAAATATGTAAACTTAATATATTTGAACTCCAATAATATTTAGATATTTTAAGTTAAAATTAATTAAATTATTTCAAAATTGAAATTATTGATATTTTACAATAAATGATATTCTATTAAAAGAATTAAAATTACTAAAAATACTATATTCTAAAAATTGATATATAAATGTTTATAAATAAAAAATATTTTCCAATAATGGATCAATTTATCTATTATAATTAACATATTTACCCATATATAGTAAAAACATTGTTATCACGGTTTGGGTTGAAGGAGTGTTTTTGCGCATTATATGCGTTTGTTTTAAAATTAATTTAAAAAAAACATGGGATTTATATTTTTAAAATTACATATAATACTTATAATTCAAGGGGTATATATTTAATAATAAATCTCTCTTTAATTTTTTATTAATGGTTAAATTACTTGGGATAGAAAACTAGTTACTTTGATAAAAACCAAAATGATAAAAATCGCAAACCTTAAAGACCAAGGAAAAAAATGATAAAAATGATTTTATTTTTGTGTAGTGTGAGTTTTTATCGACCATAATTAACATTTAACACATTATTTTTAAATGTTTTAAGTACATTAGATAAGGGATACCTCCCAAAAGTGTTACCTTTTAGTATTTATATGAATGCCACTCCTCCTCCACTATAAAAATAAATTCACTCTCACCATTCCTCACACCTCTCAATACACTTTGGATCCGAAAAAATCTCCCCAAATTAGATCCACACATCTATATGAACAACCTATAGTTCAATATTTTTGAATAAATCCAACCAAGTAATCCTTTTGGTTCAAACTAAAATGAGTTACCCAAAAAAGGTAACATTCTTCAAATGTTCATGTATGTTTTATTTATTTCTCCCCCAATTAAATTATTTTTAGTCCATGATTATATAATAACATAAGTATCCTAAATATCCTTAGATTTTTTATGTTAATTATTCTACCTACACCTATACGTACTTTTATCGAATGGGTAAAAAAATTACTGTTTGTGTACGGCGAACAACCGCCTCACGAAACGATGTTGTTAGTTTTTCATTTACCACCATTCATGGTTAGGAATTATGATGGACACACTATTTTTAAATTATATACATGATATTTATTTTTTATTAATACTTATATAATTTCTATACAACACATACCTTCATGCTTTCCATTTTGTGTAAATACAGTAACATCGTTTGTGGATGTGTGGACTACCACCTCCTCAAAGTGATGTGATGCGTTCACACATTACATGAAATATATTAAGGATGGGTTTAATTAAAAATATTTTAAAAAATAATATACTTATATATATATGGTATTAATGAAATAAATAACTTTATATTAATATAATATATCATTTTCTTTATTACCCTATTCACACACTAAAAAGGTGATAACGTCATTTGTGGACATGTGGACTACTGCCTCCTCAGCATGATGTGATTCCATTTACATTAAAAGAATTTTATATATAAGTATATATTATTAAATAACATGGTATATATGATATAACTATCATGATGAAAATATTAAATGTTACTTATCTTCTTTCCATAACGATCATTGTATAATGGGAATGTTACTCATGTGTACTTATGACCTACCGTCTCCATGATTATAACATTGGTTAATTTTTCATAACCATATTTCATGATTGGTTTTAAAATAATAATTAATGTATAAATATGATAATTATTTCCTGATTATTATTCTTTATATTTTTATATAATTACCCCTTTAATCATAGTAGACCTACCAAAGTTGTTTTTGTCATATAAACCAAATTTGGTAAAAACACCCATCATAAAATTAATTGTTTAAGTAATTGTATAAAAAGTTGTAATAAGTGAAATAAAATTAATAAAAAACTTTATAAAGGTTATCTATAAAGAAAATAATTTACATAATTTTATTACTTAGGAAAATAAAGAGACACATGACAAGTCGGACTTAATGTAAGGTATGTCGTCTCAATTTTATTTCATTAAGGCATATTGTAATGTTATACAACTAGTTTCTTTTATATGGTGTATATAATAAACATTGAAATTTTATATCATGAAACTCATTATTATAATGATATTTTAAGTTTAATTTGATGTTATTCATTCATGGGTATTATGATTCAAATATTTCAAAGTGGTATGGGACACTTTCGAATGTTTTAAGATTATTTTCCTCAAGAATGTTTCTAATGATATTTCAATTGTATTTAAATTCATCATTGTAAAAACCCCTATTTTTTACTTATACTCCACTGGGAAATTATTAATTTTTTTATTATGTATTAAATATATTTATTTTATGATAATTTACACTTTTGATTAATTAAATCGATTATTTGATATATAAGGAATTCATTGAATTGTTACGACACGAGTTGGAGACCATTGAAAGTAATCACATATATGCATCAGTAGTCTCATGAGATGAATGAGTTGGACAAATCATATGCATTTATACCCAAAAAGCTAAACCTTCTTGTGAAAGGTCTTGACGGTGAAGGTACCATGTACCTTGGAAACATGGTGTCCAATAATTAAACATTACCCTTATTGAGAATTTAGTTATTATTATTATTATTATCAATGATATTTTTGCAGTGAAATTATCTACGGATTCATTTTATTCTCATTTTATTGATTAAATTGAAAGTATTATAGTTCTTTACCTTTTCCATATTGATTATGCCTTATATATTTATTTGATTGGAATTAGTTATCAGTTATTTACCATTCCATGTTTATTATGATTATTGATTCATTATTTCTTCCATTTTACTTACCCTTATTGAGAATTTGAGTTCAACCTTATTTTAGTCCCTTTCCAGAAGATATGAAGATGTATTCTTGGAATGAGTTTCAAGGATTTAGTTTATTATATTTTGTTATGTACTATGTTTTATTTCATATTTCCCAATAAAATATGGGTATCATGTATGTAATCTAATTTCCCCAAATTGCTAAACTATTTAGTCCTTCGGGATTTGATTCCTTGTAATCATGGAAATGTAATAAAGTAATGAAAAAGATATGGGCTTTTAGGGTTGAGGCATTATATTTGGTATAAAATGAAGTTTAATAGAAACCTTGGAAATTAGAATTTTGAAAACATAGATTAGAGAAAATAATCCTAGGATAGTATTTAAGGATAATTATAGAAGAACATATCAAAGAAACCATGTTTATAATTATGATATTATATACACATAAATGTTCAATGTATTTTTAGTATTTCACTAATTTTGGAATGATAAATAATGTTTCATAACAATAAGATATAATAGAGTATATGTTTCCATTTTGAAATGATACCAAGCATAAGGAATGTCAACCTCACCAATGAACATGATGCAAAGAGTAAGAATGGTCATTTATTTTATGGTCTTAAGCCAATACTTCAAAGGAAACTAGTCTCATAAGAATTCTCATCATATGTGGACATATTATCATGTGATAACGAGACCAAGAAATAATTATCTAAGTAATATGGGTTTGGGGGGAATCACAAGAACAAGAGAACAATTCGAAAAAATATGGATAATGGGAAGAAGGTAAAGAAGTATTTTACACATGTAATAATTTTGGAAATAATCACCATGGTAGTTTCTTAAAAGGAATATGAGTTTTCTACAAATTTTGGGAGAAATACCACCATGATTGTGATTGCATGGATAAGAAAAAGGTTCTTAGTGTACAATGCTTCAACTGTAAGAAGATAATACACTAAAAAAATCAGTGTCTCAAGTGTCAAAGGGATATACCTTATCAGAGGCTAATGAATCATCGTAAAGCTTTTTCTACTACCATATATGAAGAGTAATGATTACTATGCATATTTTTTGATTCAAGAATTATGTTATTTGAGTATTTTATCAATATGGTACTGGTCATGGGAATTATAAAATGTATAAGTATTGTAATAAAATACTTTTTCATCATGGATTTAGAATCATGCGTTGATAAATATCAGTAACCAAGAAAATTGATTTAGTATCATGTTGATTTTATTTTTAAAATACATGCTTGAGGGAAAGATAACCCATAATATATTCCATATACTGAGATAATGATGTTGGAATAAATATATGATTTATATGGATAAACTGGATTGGATATTACAGACTACCTTTGAAAAAATTAATGATTTTCTAATAATGTGGCTTATGATATCATTGATGGGGTTTACAACACTTTTGGATTTAAGGAATATATCCAATAAAATGAGTTTTACTTAACCAATAAGGAAGAAAGTATGTTTTTTATAATGGCCATTCATGTTGTTACCATATTTCAAGAGCATACATGATGAAGGTATTCAGATGTTTAGAATGTGAAAATTTAGAAAATGCTTCATGTTTATTAAATTCTATTGATAATTTAATTTTAAAAATACTGTGAATTTCCTTCTAAAGTGTTGGATCATAATATTTTTAGAAAAGTTAACCATTTATGAAATAGTTTATGTTGATATTTGGAAATGTTTTTATATATTGATTTATTACTTTACGCTTTGAAGCAAAATGTTATAAGAAATGAAGTAGAAATATTTCAAGGAATATTTGAAGGATAACATTGTGTTTATAAAATAGAAACATATATTTACATAAATTATTAAAGGGTGAAAAAATTCTGAAACTCTAGAAAAATTCTCTCGAAAAAAATGTTGTTGTATTGTCATCATTTTTTATGATATCAATGAACTTTTTAATATGTATAGTATAAGTCTTTGTGGTCATTATATTTCAGCTGAACATGTTCTCTATCACTCTCCATCAGAACTTGGTAGTTAGATTTCTATTCTATGTCCATGTTTTCACTAATTTTCTCATATTTGAAAACCTATTTTTTGGTGACCTTCACATTTAATTTTCCATATCATTAATAATATGCATTATTAACCTTATTTATGATGTGGGTTTTTAAACAATGGTTTATTTTCAAATATCAAACCCTCGATTACCGAGATCATATTCAAATTGTGAGGACTCAATTTAATTAAGGGGGGTAGAATATAACACCCCAAGAAATTAAAATATTTCTATTTTAGAATTAAATTAAATCTATTTTTATCTATATTTATATGCAACACCATGTTAATCTTAAACTACACACAACCCTGAGTTAGCTTCATTACATGCAAGATCGATTATTACCTCCTTTTAGTGGAAAAAATATTTTAAAACTAAATTTCAAAACTTTTATAAATTTTATTTATCAAAATAAGATTAATTTTTAAAATTTTAATGTTAAATTTATATTAGGATGATTTTTGGGTATTTTTTTGAGAATTTTTATTTATTGATGAATAGTAAAAAATAAAACATTTTAGTTGAAAAATGTCTTTTCATTTAAATAATTATTAATGTTAAATTATATTTTAAATTAGTTTTTAAAGTCACAATATATCAATTATACATATTTTAATCCAATTTAGTTCATTTTAATAATTTATATATAAAATTTAGATATAAAAAACTTATTGAACTTTTGAATATTTTCACATTAAAAAAATGCTTTCTCGCCAAGTCTGTGGGATTAGTTTTAAATTTAATTTTTCCACTTATGTGAACTGAATTTGAAAAAACAGACATACATGGTTGTAATTAGTATAAGTTTTATACTATAATAATATCAAATTAATTTTTGAAAAAAAATATTAGTGAAAGTAATTAAAATTCATTACAATTATTACGGTTGAATTAAGCTTAACAGAGGAATAAACCTTTAAATTAATGGACAAAATGACCTAAAAACCTATAAAAAATTCATTTTATGAAAATATTTAGACAATATCACCTCTTGGTTCAAATTTTATGAGTTTTTTTGGGATACTATTCTTTGAAATTGACCTATATAATAAGTTATGTAAGGGAAAATACAAAAAAGGAACCTTACATACCTTTAACATTTATAATGATTTATAATATGGAAGAACCTACATAGTTTCAGTTGTAAAAAATATTTTGAAATTTAAATGAGTTTTTTAGCATGGAAGACTAAATTAAATTTTTATAGATGATATAATTACATTAAAGGCTTAACCAATTCTAGCACATTGATTGTTTAGTTAATAATTAAATACAACAAATGGTGTTAAAAACATTAAAAGTAAAGTAAATTTAATGAAATATTGTGTTCCATTATTTTTTGTAGATGAATATATCATGTTATAGTGATTTTAACATAATATATTTTAATTTAAATAATTTTTTTATATTTTTAAATAAAAGTTAATTAAATAATTTCAAAATTGACATTAATGTTATTTTCCAATAAATGATATTTAATTAAAATAATTAAAGTTAATAAAAATTATATATTCTTCCAATTTATTTTTAAATATTAATAAATATAAAATATATTTAAATAATGGAACAATTAATATTTTATAATAAACATATTGACCCATTATAAAAATTTTTTTATCATGGTTTGGCTTAAAGAAGTGTTTTTTCATTTTACATGCACCTGTTTTAAAATTAATTTTCAACACACATGAGATTTCTATTTTTTAAATTAGTTAATATATTTATAATTTAGTGGGTATATATTTTTTAAATCTCAATTTAATTTATTATTAATGGTTAAATTACATGGGATAGTCAACTAGTTACTTTAATAAAAAGTAAAATGATAAAAATAATGAAACCTAAAGACTAAGGAACAAAGTGATAAAAATGATTTTATTTTCACTTGGTGTGAGTGTTTAAAGACTATAATTCTCATTTAATCCATTATTTTTCCATTTTTTAATCACATTAGGTAAGGGGGACCTCCCAATAGTGTTTACCTTTTTTTATTTACAAGAACGCAACTCCTCCTCTAATGTAAAAAGATATCCACTCTTCAACTTACTCACACCTATTAGGACACTTTTGTTGGTCCAACATCTAACAAAATAAGATCCAAAAATCCATCCAGTCAACCTAGATTCCTCACTTTGAGATGAAATCCCACCATGTAATCCCTTTGTTGAAAACAAAAAATGAGTTATCTAAAAAGAGGTAACATTCTTCAAACACGAATATATGTTTTATTTATTTCTCCACCCATTAAATTATTTTTATAAAATTATTATATATTAACATAATTATACTAAATATATTGATATTTTATTATTTTATGGGTTATAACTACACTTACACACACTTCAATCAAATGGGTAACAAAACTTCCATTAGTGTATGGTGAATTACCGCCTCGCAAAACTATGTTTTTTTATTTACCTCCTCCAATGGTTGGGTATTATAATAGACAACCAATTTTTATATGATATATATGATATTTATTTCATATTAATACTTCTGTAATTTTAATATATCACATAACTTCATGATTTCCATTTTTTGTAAATATGATAACTTCATTTGTGGATGTGTGGACTACCACTTCCTCAAAGTGTTGCGTTACATTCACACATTACATGAAATGTTTTGAGGATGAGTTTAATTAAAAATATATGAAATAAATAACATATATATGATATTAATGACCTAATTAAATTTTTTTAAATATAATATATGATTTTCTTTATTACCACTTTCACACACAAAAAAAGTGATAACGTCGTTCGTAGACGCATGGACTACCACATCCTCGGCGTGATGTGATTGTTTTTACATAACCAAAATTATATGTATAAGAACATGTTATTAAATTACATGGTACTTATGATATAATTCTCATTCTATAAATATAAAATGTTAGTTAACTTTTTTCCATAACAATCATTGAAAAATGGGAACATTACTCACGCATACGTAAGACCTATTGTCTCCGTGATTGTAACATCAGTTCATTTTTCATAACAATTTTTCATGAATTGTTTTAAAAGTATAATTTATGTATAAATAGAAAATTATTTCATGTTAATTATTCAGGATATGTTTATATAATTATCCCTTTTACCATAGTCTACCCACCAAAGTCATTTTTGACACATGAACCAAATGCGATCAAACACCCGATGTAAACATAATTCTTTAAGTAGATGTATAAAACCTTATAATAAGTGAAATAAAAGTAATAATAAAGTTGGAAATTTTTATAAATAAGTTAAATAATTAACATAAGTTTATTATTCCGAAATATAAATACACACGTGACAATTTGGACTCAAGGTAAGAGATTTCATCTCAATTTCATTTCATTGAGACATACTGTAATGTTATAAATGTAGTTTATTTTATAATATGTATATACTACCCTTGTCATGTTATATAATTAATATTATTATTATCATGATAATATAAGTTTCATTTAAGGTTATTTATTTATGGGTATTATGATATAAATGATTCGAAGAGGTATGACACACTTTGTGATGTTTAATGATTATTTTCCACAAGAATGTTTTTAATGTTCTTTTAATGGTATTTCCATTCATAAATGTCAAAAAAACTTATTGTTAATTATCACAAACTAATTAATTATTGATAAATATATATTGTTTATTAAATATAGATATTTTAGGATAAATAATATTGTTTATTAATTAAATCGACTATTCGATAAATAAAGAATGGTTTGGACTGGTATGACATGAATTGGGGAACATTTAAAGTAATCCCCTCGATTCATCGGTAGTCTCATGAGATGAACCAATGGTAAAAATCATATAGGTTTATACCTGACAATATAAACTATCTTATAAAATGTCTTGTTGGTAAAATTTCCATTAACATTTGAAACATGGAGTCCAATAATTAAGAATTCCCTTTATTGATAATTCAGTTATTATTATTATTATCCCTAATATTGTTTTCATTGAAATTATCTATATATACATTTATTTCATAGTTTATTGATTAAATGGTAGGTTTTACAGTTATTTACCTTTCTATATTGATTAGGACTTATCTAGTTATTTGATTGGAATGTGTTCTCAGTTATTTACCATGCCATGTTTATTTTGATTATTGATTAATTATTTCTTCCACTGTACTTAACCTTAATAATAATTTGATCTTGAAAATATTATATTTCTTATCCCCATGACATGAAGATTAATTCTTGTAATGAGTTTAAAGAATTTAGTTTATTAGATTATTTTATGTTTTATGTTTTTTTGAAAATGTAATAATGGTATCATTTATGTAATTTATTTTTTCCAAACTACTAAACTATTAGTTATTTTGGTATTTGATTCCTTATAACCATGAAAATATAATAAATTAATTCACCTTATTTGGGATTCCAAAGATGGGGTATTACATTGGTGTTATCCTACTCATTTGTACTTACACCCTACTCAGGATGCCTGATTGGTACCAAAATAGACTTCATGTTTATAAGAACATATAAGGGAAATATCCCTATGTTAAACAGATGAGTTAGGATTTTTGATGGAGTATGGATAAGGTAATATGACATGATGTCAGGAACCACTTGGGAGATGTCATCATGTATTTTTTTTGGGTTTTTATTAGGCACTTGACACAGATATGGAATGACACATTTACTACTTTGGTTTTGGTTATTTTTTTCTTGTTTTGGATTCATCATGAGATGCTTGGTCTTATATTGATTATGGTTTATTGTTGGTCATTATCTTATCTTGGTTATTTTTATATCGATTTCTGTTGTTGTACTGTTTTGATAATAAGGGTATAGTCTCCCCCACAATACATATTAGACCCTTTCTTCTAATTGGAAACCCCTATAATATGGGGAGGTTTACCTTAGGTCATGTAATGAACCAACTTGGGGAACTGGTATATGGAACCTGGGTTAGTATGTTACATAATTTATGATTTGGGGGTATAATTGGAGAGAATTAAAATAAATGGATAATGGTAGAAGAAGCACCCAAGGTGTTGTAGAAGCACCAGGTACCCGATAGACCATGGTGGGGGAGAAAATACCTTTTTAACACTAAAAAACACCCATCATACCTTTATTGGGTACCCCATAGTCTAAAGAGATATTTTTTATATTTAATGTAACAATGGTATTTTTACCGCTTAATCTCAATCCTTAAACCATTAATTTATGATTGTCATATCTATTTCATTATTTTTCTCTAAATTAGAGCTCTTCACCTATTCCCTTTACTTATCCTTTAACACTAGCTTGAATATTCATCAAAATCTATCACCAAGTTTCCATGGATATGAGAGGGTGAATATGTAAAATATCTACCCATCATGCCCCCATTGATCTATAAATTTTCATGGGTCTTCCTCAGTTGCTTCATAAATCCATATATGCATTGCCATAATGTGAACCCTTGACTACTGCTGTTATGTGGAATTTAAAATTTTTCACCCTCATAACTTCTGGCGGGATGTATACCCTCAATATATAGTGGATTGGGTTGATATTATCCCCTATATATTTAAAATTATTGAGACTATAGTGAAACATTAGGTTAATCTAGACACTTTTATATTGGGTGTCACATGAAATTAACGGTGGGATGTAATGATCAAGGATAATAATTACTAGGGGCTATATTGGAAGGAATTTTACATTTTTTGAACAATTATATCTTAAATCTCTTTTCCCTATGAAATATCAGGAATTTATTATTCTTAGGTAGGGATTGATGCTTTCTATGGTGTATGATTATAAATTAAGTGTTCTAACCCTCTTTACTCCATAGATTAGTGGGGATAAGATGTAAACGGATATATGGTTAAAGATGGGATTAATGAAACCATTAAAGATCCATGTAGTGTTGTTTAATCTCTAAACCTTCTTTCAGGTGTTGAAGAAGGTAATATTGGACAAAATTGTCTACCATGGGGTCACGTGAGATAGAGGCCCTTTTATTGGTCAAAAGCAACACTGGGAAGAGTCATGTCATGGTGGATCTTGGTAGGAATGTTTGGGATTGCGTGTTTTTCCTCCTAGTTTTTAAAGATATAAAATTCAATGATTCTATTTTAGATTATAAGGAATAAATATTATTAACTATCCTTATAAGATGAAGTAGTGCCACAAGTGTAGCCAATATGGTCATATTAATAAGTTCTATAGGTTTACCCAATCGAAAAGTGTTGGTCAATGACCCCAGTAGAGTTATAATTCAAAAGATTTGGATAGTAGTAAAGTTAATATGATAAATTAAACTTCTTATAGTTATACTATATTTTTTAACATGAAATCAAGGTAGATCTAGTAGTAAGTGGAACATTTACTTGGGAAGGTATCACAAGAACAATTTTATCATGACAACTATGGTTGTGTTTCTGGATTGAATAGTCAATGAGTAATGATTTGGAAGGACCCTCAATAATGAGAGGTACTTTTCCAGTATCATCTATAGTATTCTATTCTTTATTTGACATTAAATATTCAAATTACATTATTTATGATCATCTTGTGTCTCTCTTGGGTCTAGAAGTGAAACTAAATCATAGTATCATGTGTATCAATACCCATTAGACTATGAAAATAGGGGAAAGAAAGAGTTTTAGCTTCTATCCTTTTATGGTAGGATCATTTTTACATATTTGGTGACTTTATACTATTGATATAATCATCCTTAATCTCACCCTAGGTATTAATTAATTAACCCAATTCAAATCCTTGATTGATTTCAATAAGAGGAGAGTTTCAATATTCTATAATAATGAAACCCAATACAATTTTATGGTAGAATGATATTATTAGGCAAGTACTGTTGGGTGGGATTAGGATAAAGATGAAACTATTAAATCTTAGAAGGAATTTATAGTTCTCCAATAAGTTAAAAATAAAGATACCTAAAACCTTACCCCTAGTGGTAGTATTCTTTCTTTGTGGGTTTCCTAAGTATTTTTTAGTTTTTATCCTAAATGTGATGTGGATTTGTTGATTTATTTCTTTCTTGGAACTAACCCAATTTTTATTCCACTATAGCACAAGACACTGGAAGAGTTGGTAGAATTGAATGTTTAACTTGAAAAGATGGAGTCTTGGGGTTTTATATAACATATTCCTTCTCTTTTGTGTTCCCCAATTCTATTCCCGAAGAAATATAATGTTAATCCATGCCTTTTATTAGATTATAAAATTTTAAATCTTGTAACTATTTCGATATGATTCCCATTTCCTCAAATAATTGTTTTATTTTACCAATTGAAAGGGGATAAATGGTATTTATAGATTTACTCATGACCATGGTATCATTAAATTTTGGTGAAACCTGAGGATATTTTGAAAATTGATTTTTCAATTTAGTAGGATTATGTTGAATATTTTTTTTGGATTTTTTATTGAAAAATTCACCCAAAATTTTCATGTATCTCATAAATAGGACTTTTAATCCATATTTATACCCATTTGTTATATTGTTTGTGGATGAAATACCAATATACTCATGTACCTAAGAAGAACATGGTAGAAATATTTACGTGTTTTTGGGAATGTTAAGGGAGAATAATCTCTATTAAAAACTATGATTTTTCCTATATTTATGTATTTAAATTCATAGGCCATATGGTGTTGCAAGATAAAATTGTAGTTTATATTTATAAAGTGAAATATGTAATATATTAGGAAGTACCTAAGAACATATTTTAGGTATGGGGTTTCCTAAGGATTGATGGTTATTACCATTATTTCATTAATTACTCTTCCCATATACCCAATACTATGAACATGCTAACTAAGAAAGGGATGAAGTTTATCTCGTTAAAACAGTGTGGGATGAATTTTTATGAATTGAATAAAAGTATTATCTCAATGCTTACCCTAATTTTTATAGAATCTTTTAGAATATTTTATGTATATTATGATTATTCTTTGGTTGGTATGTAGTGTTTTCTAATGCAATATATTCTTGTGGTGACCTATGGTTATAGTAAGTTACAATTTCATGAAAGGTATTACAAAACCTAGGATTATAGTTATTCACCGTATTGTATGATTTAAAATACTAAATTTATTATCTATTCAGTGAATGTTTTTTGGTATATAAAGACAAAAATATCCTCAAGTATATCTTTTCTCAAAGATATATTAATCTGAGGAAGGTTTGGTGGTTTGAGTATCTCCAATACTTTGAATTTGAGATTCTCTATTATTTGGGGAAGGGAAATGCTATATCCAATTCCCTTTATAGAAAGAATAAACATCATAAGGTGAGTGAGGATATGGTTGAATGGAGGTTTATGAATATTATATCCATAATTTATCTAGATATCTCCAAATTTTGGAGTAAAATACATATACTTCCTATCAGTATTAAGCCATAAGAATTGTAATAAATGAAGGGTCTTCAGATCTATAACTAGTGCTGTATCATAACTAAAGGGAGACTCGATGGTGGGGAGATCTTGGAAGAATTATCTAAAGATACCGGTTATTTGATTTATATCCAGTAAATATTGGTGGTCCCTAAGAGTATGCAAGAAGTGGTTATAAGGGAGTACAATTCCTCTCATTAGGCTATACAACTGATAATTTATATGATGTATTGGGATATGCATATGTATTTTTGGTACCCTAACATAAAATGGGATATTTTTTGATTTGAGTATGGATATCTCACTTATTAGTAGGTCAAAGTAGAAAATAAATGTCTAAGAGGATAGTTTTACCAACAGTATATATATGAATAAAAATAGACTTAAATTACCCAAGATATCATTTTGCGATTACCCCATTCATTAAAAGGAAAGGGTAAAGTATTAGTAATTATAGATTAATTAATAATTACCACATATTTCCTACATATTTAGGAGAAACACTTGGTAACTAATTTTGAAATCTCCATATTTCATAGATTATGAAACTCCATGGGGAGTTCGCTAGAATTGTATAAGATTGGGACATGCGATTCACACATCATTTTTAGAAGGGATTAAAAACATATCTCATATAATTGGTGAAAATGGGTATGATATATCACCCTAAAAAAGATGGTTAATCAGTGATAATGATTCAAATTTTAGAATATATTCTACGAGTTTTAATCCTTGATTTTTCTAGATCTTGGGAGAGTCATTTACCACCCAATTTTTATCATATAATAACAACTAGCAGGCATCCATTCATATTAAAAAATTTGAGGAACTCTATGATAGACTATGTTGTTCTCTACTATATTCGATAGAGAGCACAGAGTCACAATTTATTGGTCCTAGTATAGTTTTGAAGATGATAGAGTGAGTGAATTTGATCGAGAAAAGGTTGATGACTGTCTAAAGTCACTAAAAATATATTTCTGTTTAGAGATGAAAAAATCTAGAATTTTAGGTTGGTGACCATTTATTCCTCTATGAATCTCCTCGATTAGTTTATCAATGTATTAGAAATTAGGGAAATATTTCTCAAAATTTCATTAAACCGTTCAAAATATTGAGATATTTTTAGGAATTGGAAAATTGATTATCTTTTCCTCCTTGATTTTGTGTAGTAAATAATGGTTTCTATGTCTCAATAATGAGGAAATATGTACCTGATCTTACTCATGTAGTTCAATATGATGACATAGAGTTAGTGTTGGATGGATATTTCACATAATACATTGTTTCATCATTAACTAAAGTGAAGATACCTTCTGAGGGGATTTCTTTCCCTTGGTATGAGTACACTAAATGTATGGTCATCATTTTGAAAGGACTTAGGATTGTGAATCTAAAATGATATTTCAGTGGATGATCTTCTTTCCATTAGAAGATTTTTGAAGTTTCTCTATAATGAGAAGGAAGTGGTGGGAAGTCTATAAGGGTACATACCTTTCTAGGTTAGTTTATTATTTTTAATTTTGGCCTAAAATATCTTTTTTATAGTGTTTCTTTATTTATAGGAATAAATGGAGAGAATTGGATAGAAGGGAGAAAGGGAGGAGAAGCACTCAAGGTTTTGTAAAAGCACAGGGTACCCATTGGTCTATTACTAGGTTCTTGGTGGACCTAGGATGGGGTGTGATCCACTATCATCCCCACTTGGTAATCGATGGACCTATACCAGGTACCTAATAGGTTGCAGAGTTTTTTTAATATTAAAGGGGAACATTATATTTTTACCATTAAATTTCAATGATTATACCCTTTATTCAATATTCTCATCTTTATTTTAGTATTTTTTTCTTCTAAATTTGATATCCTCCTCCATTCCCCTTATTTCTCTAATAACCTTATATTTTATCTTTATCCAAATTCATCACTAAGTTTCCACTAGGGTTAATCCTTGGTCAACCTAAGGTATGATGACTATTCTCTGATAGTTTTCCACTATATTAATATTATTTTCATTCCCCATAACTATACCTGCTTCAATGGGTTTGGATTTAATACTATCTCTTGGATTTTATTCTTCTAAGTGGTAGAAGGAGGTTAAAATTGATGATAAAAAGTTTTTTTGAATCCATAAGTGGAATCATATATTTCCTTTTGTGATTTGGGTTTTATATCTAGAAAAGTTTAGGTGGGTGATCATTCTCTCTCTCTCTCTCATACTATTGAGATGTGGCTATTTTAGGGGATTGGGGTAGAGTAAAGAATGGTCATAAAGTGATTTTCATTAATAATCTTTTATTAAAAATGATTTTCAAAAGTCAAAATCGAGAATAATCATTACTAATAGTCTCTTAAATGATTATTTCATTTACATACTTATTTTTTGAGTAATATTGGTGTTGAAATAATTTTCCTCACATGTTTTATATTAATTCATAACATGTTATGGACTATTTACCTATAAATCTTTATAATTAGTTTTTATTTAATTAAATGACAAATAATGGAATCTTTGACATTCCTCAGGTAATCCTTATAATAGGGAACCATTTATGATGTCATTATCAAGTCATTCCTCTATGTCTTACAAGCTTATAAATTATCCTTGATGATTATGTATACGTATAGCTTGGTACTTCCTTATATTGTAAATTTTGGCATCGAGATTTATTTCGTAGGTTCCTGATAATAGAATATGTATTTATTTATCATGGGGAATTTGAATATACATATGATATATTCCTCCTTAAGAGGATATATTCTTCATATAGAAGAGGGATACTTATATGTATGTGACTATATAAGTATATATACACATTTTTTCTGAAGATAATATAAGTGATCTCATTGGAGAGGGTGTTATATATGTATATGTAGTTATTCCATCTGAGGAAAGAATGGTACTTGAGGTGGATGATTATATATATATATATATATATATATAATTATGGATACATTTATTTATGTACACTGCCTCTTATAGTGGATGAGTACTGAATGAAATTCTCAACGATCAGATCCCACATGGTGGACATATACCACACCCTGATTTTAAGGTTATATCAAAGGAGTTTTGGTTGATGTGATTGAAAATTATTAATATTCAAGTAAATCATACCCGTTTTTTGATTTAACAATATGATTATCTATTTAGAATGATCACTTGTTAACTAGTGTTTTTTTGATTAACTATTTTTTCTTATTACTTAACATAATTTGTATTCTTGTATTTCACACTAGAATTTATGATAGATAATCTAAGGTTAGGTAATGAATTCTATAAGTTATGATGTATTAGAACCTAAAAATGTTCCCCTAATAATGCATGTATACCTTCCTTTTTAATGTATAGGGTAAATGAAAAGTGCCTGCATATGAGGGATGAGTCTATGAGGGAAAGAGTGGTTCTCACGTATAGTGTGTAGAGTTTGGGTGGAATGTTTTAGAGTTTTGTTGGATACTTGGATTAGGTTTAGTAGGGTTGTCCACGATCACTTACTGATGAGATTATGATTAAGGGACTTTCCTTTTTGGATCTTTATGAACTATTTGGATGAATCTTTACTTGTGAATATACTAATTTTCATGATTTATACATTTTTATAGATTAAATGGTTTTTTTACTATTAAATGATATGAATGAATGTTCATATAAATATTTTATAAGGTGTTTACAAGATAAATTTTCAAATGATGTTTCAATGGAAGATACTTTTACTTAATTATCTTAGGTCTAGTAACCCCAATGTTCATGCCAAAATTTCAACTTTTCCTTATGTTATATACTCATAATTTGGTAAAATATCAAAGAGTTTAAATTATCTACAACTTATGAATTATATATCCCTAAAAATTTACCAAATCCTTTGGTGACTAGGAGGTGTGCTTGAGTTTTATGGTGGTTCAGATCATTTTCACATGGGTATCCAGGTTCAGTCATTATATTAGAAGACTGATAGACACTTGTGATATTTTTTAAAATCATTATTTAATTAAAAATTTGTTTTAAAACATAACCCTATCCCTACCTTTATGAGACACTCAACTCAAAACCCACAACCCCCTTATTATCGCATTCTATTTAATCTCTATCCCCTTCAAAGATATCCTATATTTACTTCTTTAATTTGATCAAAGCTCTATTTGAATTTGGATCCTTCCCTTGGAAACAGTAAGATAACACCCAAGATCTCCTTTATTATCCCTAATATTTTTATATAGTTTCGTTTTAAACCATTTTTAGATTATATTTTTTTAGATTTATCAATTTTAGGAAAACATGGCCAGATTAATCCATGGTATTGGATAAGTCAACTCTTATAATCATGAGGTAAGTTCTTCCTTTTGTATTTCACAATATTCATGTGTATGTATGTGATGTTATTGAAAATGTTTGGGGTTAGGTTTGGAAATTGTACTAATGGTATAGGTTTATTCTAAACTATATATTAGTTTAGGTTGAATCCTCTTAGAAGTGGAGTGGACCTTCTTTGTCTGAGTTTTTTGTTTTAGGTAGTAATGACATTTGTGCTGCCAAGGGGTGAAACCGTGAGTTGATCGAGGAAAACCTCAAAAGGGTCTTAAACTATGTAATAAATATTTAATGTCTTAAAGAAATCCTTAGTGGGTTAATATATGGTATTTTTAATGGTTTATACCTCTGTTAGAGGTTCCACTTGGTTTTAATCCATAGAACTTATTTAGGGATAATCTTAATATATATTTAGAATCTTGAAAATCCATCAATGAGGGGAGAGTATTGTGGTGTGGGTCCCATGAGCTTAATCCCTTACCATGGAGGGATAATTGGTTACTCTAAGGGATAATCTTTAGTAGGGTTTTATGTGGGTTGATTGAAGTATGTTTGGATTGGGTGTTCCTAGTGGAACTATGAATAGGTTAATAAGGGATATGGGATCTATTGAGTTTGTAGATCTCTTTAGGATCATGATTGAGGTTCACCAAGTAAGGGATTAATTCATGGGTGGAAATATTTCATGGAAAAAGGTGTATCATGCATCAGAAATATGTGAAAAAATACACAGGGTTTTTAGGCCTTAGTGGGGAAATACTGAGGTGAAATGGAGGTTAATGTGTGTTCCTTTGACGACTAATGGGATGGTGTATGGCCTAATAGGGGCATAATGATTATGTGTGGGATAGGGTGACCAGTGGGTTGTTCTTGTAGAAGAGTTATGGTATAAGAGAATGAGATCATATCAATTTATTGTTTTGGTTGTATTATGTTTGAGATAATTGAGTATAGTGGGAATTTATATGGAAGGTCATGCTTGATCTATGATGTGTTTTTCATTTTTGGAGTGCTAGGTGTAGACTAGTGGTTAGTTGAGACCTATGATAAGGATTATGGGATATTATTATTCATGTATCCTAACCATTTTATTGTATATGACATGGTTGTGGTCTATATTATTTAGGATCGGGGTGTAGAGTTACATCGCTCAGGTTCCCATTCTTCCTAAGTTCTTAGAGGATCATTGGAAGAGTGTGGTAATCCATTGTTGCTTTACTATCTATTCCTATTTATGTTAATCATTTCACAAATTATTTTTCCTATATTTTTTAGATATTATCATGTAGTTTTGGATGAGAATTGTATTGCCCCCCTCATAATTAGGTTATAAATATTACACTACCCATGTTCATGCCATTTTTTAGTGCTTGACAGATCACCATGAGAGGATCCCCAATCACTTTTTATGCCCAAGGATCCCTGAGAGAGGATCCCCAATTACTCTTTATTTCCTAGGATCAATAATAGTGGATCCCCAACCATTATATATTCCATTATCTAGGTACGTTGTGTATTTCTCCAATATGATTTCGATGTGATGTGACTACGATGAATATAATTAGAAACATTGGTCAAATAAGGTGGGTATAGGTGTCAGGGTGGATCAATTAGCACCCAATGGCCTATCATGTATGCTTGTGTTAGACCAATTTATTTTATATATATCTTTACACTACATAATGTGATATATATTGAGAACCCCATTGACGATTCCTTACTATGTTTTATGCTTAATACATACACTCAAGGTTATACGTAGGGTGTGATCCAATTCCCAGTTGAATTACACAAAAAATATATTTCATGCCATAATATTATAAGATGAATTAACATGCATGTTTTAAAGAAAAATATATTAAAATCATTTTTAATAAAAAAAATTATGTAATTTTTTTTAAGAGAAGCATTTTTTGAAATTAAAATGAAAGAAAGGTACACCATATGCCGATGGTAAGGTCCAAAACAGAAGATCACCATTGGTAATCTCTAAAGGAACTAGAACTCATGGGACTATATGAACCTCTTATATATGTAAAACTTTGTCTAGAAACCATAAACCACAGTGTTCTCATCCATGAGACACTAGAGGGGAACACATCCCATGAGCTAGTGGTCTCCAATCATCATAATAGTTTTGTTAGTGTTGTAGCATCAATCCTACTAGAAGAAAATGAGCCTCATCCCTACTATTCAAAATAACATAATAATCATAGTCTACCCACCTAGATACCTAGGATTCCCTTTGTTCTTGATTTTCATTTAACATGTCACATAGATCTTTACATTCTCATACAAAAAAAGATTATTATATGTTAAAAACAACCATTTTCATAAGGAACACCAATTGAAATCCATACATACAACAAATCCATTTGAAAAAATGTTTCACATCACTTATATATTCTATGGAACAAATCACAAGGAATAATAAATAAGGCACACATAAAATCCAACCAATTCCATTTAGAAAATCATCTTTTAACCCATAATCATATAGAAACCATTTGAAAACATATTTCACAGCCACACATATAAAAATTTAACCCATTTAATTAGCAATGAAATCATACCAAAATAATCAAACATTTCTAAATCATGAAATCAATTACCTCATGCTTGGAAACATCTGAAATACAATGAAAAATCACAACCAAACCACAAGAGGACCTTATAAAGGTAAGATCAAACCATACCCATCAAAATTAAACCCAAACAACCATGGATCAAACCATTTTGGAAAACCAACCCACTAAAGAATGAAGGACCGAAAGAGGAAGGAAGAAAGAACCAATAGAAAGGAAGAAACCAAGAAAGAAGGGCTTACACGATGATTTCTTGAAGGATCCAAACCAAGTCCATCAAATAAAAGAGGTACAAGGGATCCAAGAGGGAGATGAAGTGGCTCATAGGGAGGAAAATACTGAATAGGGTGAGTAAGTGTGGATTTATTGTTAAATTCAAATAAGTAGAAATTCGAAATTACACATTTGTAATGACCCAGATAGGCTACACATTTTGGAAGCACGTTCTGCCAAAACGTGTGGCAACTGTGAGGTATCCTTTTTCTAAGAGGAAACTCTATGCACGATTTTTCTAGGGATATCACATTCCTATGTGACAAGATCTGAATCTAAGACAATTACACTATCTAGGGTGAATAGTCACTCATTGTATGGCACACAGTTTTCCCTAACTATATGCTAACTATGCGCTACCTACTGTTAGGTATGAAAGCTCCATTTTTACCAAAAACATTCAAAAAATTCAAGAGATGAATATAGGACCAAAAATAAACAGTGGAATAAATCAAAATAAAATCATGGATATGACACACACCTTGGTGTGTATTTATTCCTTATGTCTATATTTTTGGTAGTAGGTTGTATTGAGAATATTTCTCGAGTAGCTAGATGGATGGTTGGGATATATATCTATAGGGGGACTTAGGTTTTGTGGTTATCTCTCTATTATTTCTTCCATCGTTTGTTTAATCTATACTTTATTGTATTTGTGGGAATCTTTATCTGGTATATGTATATTATATTTTGATCATGGGTTATATTTTTTTATAGTAATATATATATTGGCTTTTATTTCTAGTTTCATTAAGATATAATTCCATGGGTCCACTATGATACTTAATATGTAATGATACTGAGAGTGTAGTCTCCCTGTGATGGTTATTGACTCACGCTGCTATTCGGAAACCTCTAGAGTATAGAGAGGTGTGCCTGAGGTTATCACTTGCTGAATTTATTTTAGAGATGGAATGGGATGGGGCATTATAGAGGATACCTATATATTTATGACTCTTTTGATTAGTGTTAGTATTATTCTATAACAAAAGAAGATATATAATCACCAAAGGTATTTTCTTTCATTGCAATCATTTATAATATATTTTGAATTTTTATATTCCTCTTCAGAAATATTTTTAGGTGGATTTTATGTTTTTATTTCCTTAGGAATATTAAATATATATATATATAACCCTATATTGCTTTCATAACCTAATTTGGTGATCACATACATACTATATGATTTTACTAATACCATAAAGTACAACAACTGAAAATAAGACAATTTAAATAATTATAATATATATTTTTTCTTCATGTCATAATGTATGATAGAGTCTCATTGTCCAAAAAAATATTATTAACACAATTTTCCTTCCTTTTATGGGGTAAAAAAATAATGTGAAAATGTAAAAATTTGATTTTTTTACGTTTTTGTAATTTAAAATAAGCACTAATGCATAAATCATGACATGGTGAAATTCACCACACCATGGTTTATGTTATATCATGGTTTCAGATACAATGTTTTGATGTTTATGGTGAATAATATAGTATAACATTTAGTCAACTACCCTATAATTATTATGACGTATTATTCATCTTATGATATAATATGTGATGATGTGTATATGGTTTAATTATTGTTAGAGAATTTTAATTATCACTTATATAAATGAGGGATTTTCTAATTTTTATAAATATGTAAATCCAAAGGCCGGTTGTTTCATAATGTATGAAACATTTATAAACAAATAGGATCCTTTATTCCATAAATGGGTTATATATAATGATTTCATGGACCTAATTTGAATGGATATGGTAGATGATTGTCTAATATCAATGTTCTCACATGATCTTTCCTTCATTCATAATTATAGGCGATTTTCATACACACCATTGGAGGACACTGCATCCTATGAAAGTATTTGGTGAATCTAGTAGCCAGTGGATACGTTTGGGGGTAGGATTACATTGATTGGTACATAAGGATCTCAATCAAATTCACTATTATATAGGATTCAATGTGTAAAATGCGATACAATTTATTTTATAGTTTTAATTTCATTTTATTTCTTCCATTATTGGTATATCTTTTGAATAGGTTTTGATTTTTATTCCATTGCATTTGGGAATAGATATGTCCAATAAAACCTTCAATGGTTTCAAAGTGAGTATGAGGGAAAAGTATGTAATATAAATATCGAAAATGAAAAGAAGTTTGGAGTTTTTCTAGAACCACAACCACGGTTCTATATCTGTGTTATTTTTTTATGAATGTTTTTTTGAAAAAAATGGTGTTCTTTTGAAAGAACAAAATCATTTTAATTAAAAATATAGTATCATGAAATTGATATTTATACATTGTGGTTTTGTAAAAAAAAATTGGTTAAAGGAAATTATATTTCCATGATGAAAAACCAAGGTTCAACAGTGTTGGACCAAATAATTTAGACCATATTAAAATCCATTTTGATAGAATTTATAACTGTATGATTATTTCTGTCATGTTAAATATTTGAATTTTTCATTTATTTATAAAATATTTTTTTGATAATATTTTATATAAATTGTTTTTATTATAAATATTGTTATTCTTTATTTTAAATTATTTAAACCACTTCTTATAATTTTTGTTCTAGGCATATATGAGTTATATTATAAGTATCAAATAATGATTTATTTTCATTCAAGAGAGAACATGATTTGTTATTTTTATTATGAATTCAATCATAAATCTTGATTATGTTTTTTAAATATTAGTTATTTAAGTTATATTGTAATTAATGCATCTCTTGAGTATTAATATATAGATAATTGAAATTTGTGTCTAACTCCCCACTGGCTCCAATTCTTAAGCTCTATTTAGAAAAGTAGGGGTTGACTACCTATTGCACCATACTTTCTCATGTGGGTATTTCAATTTTGTTTGAATCAAATCCTTTACATGAAAGGTTTTATATAACTTATCTTTGAAATATAATTGAATATATACACATATACTTGACTATTATTTTTGGGTAAGTAACAAAAATCACTAGTAGTATAAAGTGTTCTACATTAATATGTTGGTAATATATAATTTGGTTGGAGGAATATTATTTAAAAATAAATCGCTATAAGAATGTTTAAATATAGTTATTTCATGATATTTAAAGATTATATGAGAATAGTTGTGTTTATTATACATAAGATGCATATAAAAATTGCAGGACTAAGAAAACCCCATTAATAATAAGTTTGATATTCCTTCATAAGAGAACATATTTCACGACCTTGATCATCCACACGGGTTGGTCATACTAAAGATATCTACCCATATATTATATTGTGTAAGAAATGTTAGTGACAGTTGACCTTAATATAATTAGGTTCCCATATTCAATTTCAATGCTTAGGTTTTAAATAGTTGGGTGGCCTTACTAGGATTACATGTCAATCAGAATGGATTTAGAATTATTCTTATAGTGAATTAGGAAAAGATTTTTCAACATTACCATCTAAGAGTCATATATGATATGATTGACATGATTTTCGACCTAAACAACTAAATATTGTAAGAAATTATAAGGATAATCAATATTTAATGATATATAGAATTTATCCCACAAATATATATGATGTATGAGGTAATAATTTATTATGAGTACATTCATTAAAATTCCTTATTGAAATTATGACAACCATGCTCTTTATTACACACTGAACATAATTTATTACATAAAACCTTCACTTGATACAATATATAATATCAAGTGGTCTAGTGTATTTGGGGACTAGGAACATTACATAACAACTTGAAACATAAATCACAACATCTTATTGAAAACATCCTTTACATGACCACTACATTCCCTTGTACTTAGCATTTCATGGGATAACCTGAGGACATGCATAAGAAAAGGGAGAGCTATAAAGACCAATAAGAGAGCAAACAAATAATAACATTAATATTAGAATACATTTTAGTCAATAGGCATGTCAATGGAGCACAATATAAACATAAACATAAAGGCAAGATAAAGAATGATAATCATAACATGGAGATGTGACAACAACACTTAACATGGAATTAGCATGAGTCAAGGCTCATTGCACATATAGCATGAGTAAACCCTCATTTAACATGAAGAACAAGTAAACCCTAGTTTAACTTTAATTAGAATGAGTAAAACACCATTGAACATGACATATCTTGATACTATACTTTACCTAATGCATTGGAGCGCTATTAGGGCGCACCCTTCTTACACATTTCATTTTATGCATTAGTGTGTGACATGGATCATATAACACAGAATCAATAAACATCATAAGTTATTAATAATTAATGTTGAATAAATACATTAAATTACCATTCAATATATATATGTTCATAAATGTGAATACCCTTGATAGAGACATGGATATGTTATTAACTTCACAATGATCTTGGATTGGAAAAAGGCGGTGCAATTTCGGTAGCATAATAGTGTGACATAAGAATTCATTAAAATGGTGGATGAGAGAGAAATGGGTGTCTCATAGTATATAGATGAAATGGACTATCGGGTTTTGGGGGTCATATAGATACATGCCCCAGTAAATGTAATGGAATTTAGATACGTAATATAAACAACTGCTTGAATGTAAATGAGGAGAGAGAAATTCCTTACAGAATTTCGTCATGGTAACAAGTGTACATAGGAGACATTAATGAGAGGTAAGGGGTATCTATCATTATTAAAACATGAAGAGGGAAGTATGGTTGAGGTGCGAAATCATACCCCAAAATTTTTAATTGAATGAAAAAATATATAACAATATAAAGAGACTTGGAAAAACTTTTGAAAGGAAGAAATCCATTACATGGAAGTGTGATCCCAAAGGCTTGGTAGCTTGGGGAACCATGGGAGGATTCTAGAGAGAGGAGGGAAGAAGTTGGACGATCTTAAAAGTCTTTTAGTGAAGATGAAGTGGGATGTTGGATGGGTTTATGTAGTAAATGAGAGGGAAATCTTTATTATTTAGGTTTGAGACACCACACATTAAACTAATCAAAACCACAAACCAGCCCAAGGTTTTTGCCCATGGTTTTTTCCAAAGGGGAGTGGAAAAAAATATTTTATAAATCCAATGGCCTAACTTCTTAAAATAATAGGGTTTCTTATATGGAGGTGAGTCACACTGTCAAGAAAATCAATTTAAAAATATAAAATGTTTTATAAGCCTTGAAGGATCCACTAAATATTTGTAAGAAAAATAAAACAAATCTAAAATAAAATTATTTTAATGGTAAAACACATATTGGCCCAAAATAATGTTTATAGTGTTTTATTACATCACAATTGGGTCATTATGATGTAAAAAAACACATTATATATTTAAACGATATTTAATTTTTATCCAAGAATTAAACTATCTCGGAAAATTATGAAAAATTCACCGTTGGATAATTTTGGAATCCTAATTCCAAAAATAATATATATTTTATCCAAATAATTTTTTAAGTATTTGGATTTTCACTTTTAAAATAAAAACTGGCATTTATCGAAAATTCATGGGTTTTGACAAAAAATAGATTTTAAAGCAGAATAAAATTTAAAATTGTATTCATAAAAATGATATGATGATTTATAAATAATAAAAAGTAATTTTCCAATAATAATAATTTATTAAAATATTATTTAATTCAAAAATCAAATAACTTATCAAAATAGATTCCTTAGTTGAACATTAACTAAAAAAATACAAATTGTGCTTTAAAAACTATTTAAAAATCAACAATAATAAAATGAAAGTATATTATTTATTATATAAAAAAATAATGTACATAATAATAATGTTAGGGAACTGTTAAATAAACCCTTAAAACACCAACATAATACCTTAGGGTAAGGTGCACTATGGTGACAGACTCTGGGGGTGGCTCGGATAATATCGCTCGAGTGGGAATCTCTATCAAATTCCACTAGTCCCATAGGAAGTTCTACTCAAGATTAAAGTATTCAAGATTGACTTAGTATTGGTCAAGAGCTAATCCCAATAATGCCACCTCCTTTATGAGGTCCGAAAAATGGGCTTCAAACGGGGCAAGTCTACTGGATAAGGCCATCACTTCCTTTTTCTGAGTCAATTGGTTTGGTTAAATCCCTATGTTTATACTAATCATGTTATCACTGTTCAAAGTCTATATAAGAAACATTCATAATTATTAATGGTATTTTAAAATCCAAAACATAAAACCAAATAAGTGCATACGTTTTACATAACCATAAGAAGACATTTAAATAGATGAAGAGGAATTTTCATTAATGAATTTTTGGGTCGTTACAATCTTCCCCCCTTGAGAAATTTCGTCCCCAAAATTTTTTTTTCCCACACTAAAATAGATGTGGGTAACACTTCTTCATAACTTCTTCTGATTCACACGTCACTTCTTTAAACTTGTTGGATTTACACAATACCTTGATGAGGGGTATTGTCTTATTTCGTAGAACTTTTTCTCTACGATCTAAGATCTTCACTGGTTGCTCCTCGTAAGAAAGATCATCCTCTAGCTGTACTACCTCTAAAGAGAATTCATGTGAAGGGTCTGGTGTGTACTTCCATAAGAGGGATAAATTAAATATATCATGTACTTTGGCCATTGTAGGTGGAAGTGCAAGTCGATAGGCCCCAACCCTGACACGATCAAGAATCTCGAAGGGGCCGATGTACCTAGGACTCAAATTACCCTTCTTTCCAATACTCATGAACTTCTTCTATATAGATATGAATAGGAACAACACATCTCCAACTTTGAACTCAAGGTCTCATCGACGGTTATCCGCATAACTCTTCTATAAACTTTGGGTTGCCTTGACATACTGCTGAATGGGTTTCACCTTTTCCACCATTTCTTGGACTATTTTAGGTCTTAGTATCTTACGCTCACTGAATTCATCCCAAAACACTAGTATTATGAACCTATTCCCATAAGGGGAGTTCTATGGTGCCCTTAGGATGGTTGAGTTTAAACTGCTATTGTAGGAGAATTCAACCAGTGGAATATGTTGGTCCCACCCTCCTTTGATGTCTATAGAACATGATCTTAACATATATTTTAGTGTCTGAATATTTCACTCAGATTGGACATCATTTTGAGGATGATAGTCTATACTGAAGTTTAGTTTAGTTCTTAAATAATGTTGGATACTTTTCCAGAACTTCAAGGTGAATCTCAGATCATGATCGGATACAATGGATAGTGGTACTCTATGAAGCCTTACCAATTCTTTGATGTAAATACGCGCATGTTGATCCAATGGGAAGTACTCTCGAGTCACAATAAAGTGAGTTCTCTTTGTAAGATGATCCTCAAGACCCATATAGAATTGTTTCCTCTAGATGTCCTTGGAAGTCCAATGACAAAGTCCATGGTAATGTTCTCCCACTTCCATGTTGGTATGGGTAGTGGTTACAACACCCCCTTAGAAGTTTTCCTATTAAACTTCACTTTTTGACATACTAGGAACTTTGATGTATATTCATCAATCTCCCTTTTCATATTGTCCCACCAAAAGTTTTCTCAGAGATCTTGATACATCTTTATGCTCCCTGGATGAATAGAGAAGGTTGAGCTATGTGCGTCATTCATAAGCTCCTTCTTTATCTTTGGATCAGATGGTACACATAATTGTGACCCAAATCTCACAATTCCATCCTTTTCAACCATGAAATCTGAGGATTTCCCATTTCTGATAGCTTCCACCCATTTCAGAATTTCCAAATCCTTTCTTTGAGAATCTTTTATTTTCTTCATGAGGTTTGGTTGAGCAATCATTTGAGATGATGTTCCTCCCTTAACGATTCCCATTTCCATCCTATGAAAATCTAAGAAGATTGGATCCTTCTTAATTTTCATCAATGATAGAATCAGTGGATCCTTTGTACTAAGAGCATCTTCCACCTTATTTGCTTTCCCAAGGTGGTAATGGATTGATCAGTCATAATCCATGTCGAGTTCTATCCATCTTCATTGGTTCATATTAATATCTTTCTATGTGAATATATATTTGAGGCTCCTATGATCAGTATATATATCACACTTATCCCCATAGAGATAATGCTTCCATATTTTCAATTCAAAGATCACAACCACCAACTCCAGATCATGAGTGGGATAGTTTTACTCATGGATTTTCAGCAGACTTGAGGTGTAGGCTATCAATTTATCATTCTTCCTCAACACACAACCCATGACCTTCTTCGAAGAATCACTAAATACCACAAAAAGTTCTCCAATCGTGGGTAATGTGAGCACAGGTGAAATGATAAGCCTCTTTTTTAACTCCTTGAATCTTTCTTCACATTAATCACTATAAGAAAACTTGAGTCCCTTCTAAGTTATCTTGGTAAGAAGGGTTTAAAATAGTGATAAATTTCTCACAAATCGGCGATGATATCTAGCTAACCCCAAGAAGCTACAGATATCTATTATAGATGTTGGCCTCGGCCTTCCCTCAATTTTTTCTCTCTTGGAGGGATCCATATATATCCCATTGATTGTGATGATATGACCCAATAATGAGACCTCCTTCAACCAGAACTCACATTTTCTTTGCATTCCATAGAGCTTCTCCTTCCACAAAGTCTTTAGTACAGTTATCAGATGCTCCTCATGATGCTCCTTGGATTTAGAGTATATTAGAATATCATCTATAAATACTACCAAAATTTTTCAAGGAAATATATAAAGAATATATTCATCAAGTCCATGAATATTTCTGGAGCATTAGTGAGTCTGAATGGCATTAATTTGAATTCATAGTGGCCGTATCTTGTATGAAAAGTAGTCTTGGGGATATCTTCCTTCTTCACCCTTACCTGATAATATCCCAACCACAAATCTACCTTGGAGAAATATTGTGCTCCACATATCTGATCGAAAAAGTCATAAATTCTTGGGTGAGGATACTTTTTCTTTATCGTAATTTTGTTATGCTCATGATAATCGATGCAAAGGAATATTTATCCATTCTTCTTCTTGATGAAGAGGACTGGTGCACCCCATAGTGAAGCACTTGGGCGTATAGACCCTTTATCTAGATTCTCTTGTAGTTGTTTCTTCAACTCCTCAAGCTCCACAACATCCATTCTATATGGAGTCTTGGATATTGTAAATTCCCTAGGTATAAGATCAATTGAGAATTAAGCATCTCATTTAGGAGGAAGACCAAGCAATTTCTTGGGAAACACTTCAACAAATTCCCACACAATAGGCATGTCTTCAAGGATGGTCACCTCCTTAGACTCAGTCATCTGAGCTAGATACGTTTGGTCATAGGGAATTAATATCCATGCTTTAGATGTTGGAGCTAAAGAAGATTCATCTTCCTCCTTGCATTTTTACAGAATTGGGGGTCAATTCTCCACATGGAGAGTGATTTCCCTCTCACAGAAATTTATGTTGGCTTTATATAGGGAAAGCCAATCCATGCCAAGAATTTCATAAAATTCCACCAAAAGGTGTATGACAAGATTTTATGAGAAGTTCAATACACCAATTATGACAGGGGAGGAGTTATATTCATGGGATGCAATGATTGCCCCATTTTCTGTACTGACAAACATCTTTACTTCCATGATTTTTGGTGGAGTTGGGATTGTTCTACAAAACTTTTGGGATATAAAAAAATGTGTAGAACCTGAATCAAAAAGTATGTTTTCTATTGTTTAATTAATAACTAGCGTACCTATCACCACTTCATTTTCGTTGTTCACTTCAGCGTTAGTGATGGAAGAAGATCACCCTTGATGCCATGGAGGTTGGTGGTTGCCTCCGAAAACCCTTCGATTAGGGAACTAATTTTCTAGATTCCTTGGTTCTTTGTAGTTGAAGAAATGGACAACATGTTGAGATTCAAACAGAGCATTCCTATCCTCTATCATAGCCATGGATTTTTCTTGTCGGTATTTAACATCCAGGTGTCCTTCTCTTCCACACCTAATGCATTTCCTCTCCCCTTCAAGCAATTTTCTGGGTGCTTCTTTCAGCACCTTTGGAAAGTGGGGTGTTGTATCTTCTTATCACCATTATATTTATCCATTGGAACCCCAGAATTGAAGTAACCCTTATTCTTCTTGTCCCCATGATACCCCCGAGATTCTCTGATCTCCATTCCGACATTGAGGGAACATCAGACAATTTCATCATAGCTGTCAAAGTCACAAATCATCAGGGCTTTCTGCAGGCTAGGTTTCAGCCCACCAAAGAAGTGGTAAACCATGCATTCAGGGGTAACGAAAAGGCTAGAGGCATATCATGAAATCCTTGTGAAGTTTTCCTCGTATGCTTCGGTGGATTTCTCATCTTTTTGCTCAAGGGCAAGGAAGTCCCTTTCCATTTTAAGCTGGAGGCTGCACAGAAAATATTTATCAAAAAACATCTTCCAGAAATCCTTCAATTTCGAAGCCTCAATCTCCTCCTTGGGCTTCGTATTTTTTTATTAATGTCCACCATTGATCGGCTTCACCCTCCATATGATAAGCATCTAGAAGAACCTTCTTTTTTTTGGAACATTGAAGGATGGAGAAGATCTTTTCAATAGAGTTGATACATTTTTCGATGATTGAGGGATCCGATGATCAATTAAAAGTATGAGGCCTTTGCCTCATGATGCTATCGATAGGGAATTGTTCTTTCTTATGGGGGTTAAAAATTCCTATTGACCCATGTTTCTGTTAAATTCTTGAGTTAACTGAGAGAGTATCATGACTAAGTTTTCGATTCCTTCTCCCATTGGATTGGGGATCTCATTAGAACAGTCATCACATTGATCTTCTAATTGGTTGTTAGCCTGAGCCCTCCTATTACTGGAAATTGGATGGAATAAAATGAATTTTAGGGGTAACACTTAAAGGGTAATCCGAAGTCAAAAATAGATGACTTATAAATTACTTGTATTTCCTTAACTTATGAATCTATAAGCTTCAATCTATGTTATCCATGATCTACTTTCTAACATGTATTCTTGAAGGATTTTATTTAAATTCCATTATAATGGTTAATAATAAGATTTTTAATTTACCAAATCATATCCCCTATGTGTGTCGTAACCAAGAGTGTAGCAAGGCCCATTTTCGTATACTAGGATACCCCAGGTTAAGCCTGAAACTCCTCATCTGAGTTTTCACTCCTAAGTACTTCTTTGACAGAGCCGCCTCTACCTGCTCATATCTAGACATGGATGTATTTTCTTGATAAACCACTTACACAATACTCACCAAAACTTAGGGTTTTTTATATTATAATTAGTATAGTCTCTATGGATTCAGTAGGGGTTTTCTAATCCTAATCCCAAAAATAACTAAACCTATCCTCTGATACCAACTATGACAACCCCGCTCTTTATTACACACTAAACATAATTTATTACATAAAACCTTCACTTAATAAAACATATAAGATAGAGAGGTCGAGTGTCTTTGGGGATTAGGAACATTACATAACAACATGAAACATAAAAACAATATCTTATCGAAAACTTCCTTTACACGACCACTATATTCCCTTGTACTTAGCATTGCATGGGATAACATGAGGACATGCATAAGAAAAGGGTGAGCTATAAAGCCCAGTAAGGGATTAAACAAAGCATAACATGAAGATTACAATAAATGTTAGTCAATAGGAATATCAATGGAGCACAAGAGAAACATAAAAATAAAGGCATTCTAAATCATGATAATCATAACATGGAGATGTGGCAATAACACTTAACATGGAATTAGCATGAGCCAAGACTCAATGCACATAGAGCATGAGTAAACCATCATTGCACATGAAGCTCGAGTAAAACCTTGTTTCACATTAATTAGAATTATTAAAAACCCATTGCACATGACATATCATGAAACTATACTTTACCCAGTGTATTAGAGTGCTATTAGGGTGCACCCTTCTTTAACATTTCATTTCATGCATAAGTATGCCACATGGACCATATAACATGGAATCAATCAACATCATAAGTTATTCCAAAATTAATTAACGTGGAATAAATACATGAAAGTACCATTCAATATGTATATGTTCATAAAGGATAATACCCTTGATAGAGACATGGGTATGGTATTTACTTCACAATGATCTTGGCTTGGAAAACACAATGCAATTTCGACAGCATAACGACATGACCTAATAATTCATAAAAATGGTTGATGAGATAGAAATGGGTGTATAATCATATTTAAATGAAATGGACAATAAGGGGGGGTCATATAGATACTTTTCCCAACAAATTTAATGGAATTTAGATATGTAATACAAAATAATTTCTTGAATGTAAACGAGGAGAGAGAAATTCATTACGGAATTTCGGCATGGAAACAGGTGTACATGAGAGGAATTAATGAGAGAGAAAGGGGATCTATCATTATTAAAACATGAAGAGGAAAATGTGGGGGAGGTGAGGAATCATACCCCAAAAATTTTAATTTAAATCAAAAGGATATAACAATATAAAGAAACTTGGATAAAATTTAGAAAGGAAGAAATCCTTTACTTGAAATTGTGATCCCAAAGGCTTAGGATGGGCTTGAGAAAGACTTCTTGGGAGCTTGGGGCACCTTGGGAGGATTCTAGAGAGAGGAGGGAAGAAGTTGGAGGAACCACAAAGTCTTTTAGTGAAGATGAAATGAGATCTTGGGTGGGTTTATATATGAAAGGATAGGGAATTCTTTATTATTTTGGTTTGGGACACCACATATTAAACTAATCAAAACCACAACCCAACCCATGTTTTTTGACCATGTTTTTTTTTTCAAAAGGGGAGTGGAAAATAATATTTTTTAAGGAAAATGGACTAACTTATTTAAAATAATAGGGTTTCTTATGTGGAGGTGAGACACAATCTCAAGGAAATTAATTTAAAAAGCTAAAATGTTTTATAAGTCTTGAAGGGTTCACTAAAGCATTGTAAAATAAATAAAACAAACCTAAAATAAAATTATATTAATGTTAAAACACATATTGGAAGAAAATAATGTTTATAGTGTTTTATTACATCACTACTGGGTAATTATGATGTCATAAAACACATTATATATTTAAACGCTATTTAATTTTTATCCAAAAAATTGACTTTCTCCAAAAATTATGAAAAATTAAACTTGGGATAATTTCGACATCGTAATTATAAAAATAATATTCATTTTATATAAATAATTTTCTAAATATTAGAGATTTCACTTTTAAAATAAAAACATGCATTTATCGAAAATTCATGGGTTTTGACAAAAATAGATTTCAAACCATAATAAAAATTAAAATTGTTTTCATAAAAATTATACGATAATTTATACTTTAATTAAAATTAATTTAATAATAATAATATTTTATTAAAATATTATTTAATTCAAAAATCCATTAATTTACGAAAATAGATTCCTTATTTGAATAATAACTAAAAAAATACTATTTGTGCTTTAAAAACTATTTACAAAGTAACAATAATAAAATGAAATTATTTTCTTTATTATATAAAACAAAATAATGTTCATAATAATAATGTTAGGGTATTGTTACATAACCCCTTAAAACACCCGCATAAGACCTTAGCGTAAGGTGGACGATGGTGACAAACTCTTGGGGTGACTTAGATAACGTCGCTCGACTGGTAATCTCTATCAACTTCCACTTCTCCCATAGGCAGTTCTACTCAAGATTAACCTATTCAATCTTTACTTGGTCTTGGTCAAGAGAAAATATTAATGATGCCAACTCATTTCTATGTTCTGAAAATTGGGCTTCATATGGGGAAAGTCTACTGGATGAGGCCACTACTTCTTTTGTCTAAGTAAATTAGATTTGTTAAAGCCCTATATTTATACTAATCATGCGATCACTATTCAATGAATATATTTGAAATGGTCACAATTATTAATAGTTTTTTAAAATCCAAAAAATATTACCAAATAAGTGCATACGTTTTACATAAGCATAAGAAGACATTTGAATAGACCAAGAGGAATTTTCATTAATGAATTTTTGGGTCATTACAGAAATGATATTAAACATGATACCCGACCAAAGATATTTCTTGGTTTACATAATGGCATGAATCAAGAATTTAATTTTGATATTTTTTATAAGATGGTTATTTGTTTTAAAATATTGGTATATATGGCCAAGGAGTTTTCTCAATAAGAATATTTTAGTGTGAAATGATGCGAATAATATTGTTATAAATTTCTTTAAATCTTAATTTTTAGTATTGGATACTAGGTGTAAATCAAACAATTATGATGATAAACATAAAAATGGAAATACAAGATAATTTATGAAATAATAAGTAGATATAGGTGTTGGAAATGGAGAAATATTTTTCACATTAGAAGTTGACACTTATAATCTAACTCTAACTAGTAGATTAATTTTAGATTTAGAAAATTGTTACTATGTTTAAACCCCCAATGAAAACATTATTTCTATATTTTGTTTTTAAAATAATGGATGATTCTAAATCATGTTGAAGAATACAAGTTAAAATATTAAAATGGATGAAATGTTTTTTGGAATTTGGAATAATGTGAATGATTTATAAATTTTGAATATGGATAATCTAACCTATTATATTCAATATAATAAAGTTAGAGGTGCTAATTCTAAAACCATTTATATTTGGTATTACCTTTTTGGGGAAATAATTGGGAAACATATTCAAAATCTCCATGGAGATAAATTTTTGTAATTATTAAATTATGAATCATTTAAAAATTTAAAATATGGTTTATTATGTATAAATACGAAATAACCTTTTAGTGGAAAATGTGAGATAGATTCTGGGATGTATAATTTAATACATAATGATACATGTGTACTAATGGGTACTCATATAATTAGTGGGTATAGGAAATTTATAATCATTATTGGTAAATTCAATTGGAATTGTTATGTTTTCTTAATGAGGAATATGTTTGAAACCTTTTGAAAATTTCAATGTGTTCAAGAATGAAGTACAAAATAAATTGGAAAAAAGTATTAAGATTCACCAGTCAGATTGGGGTGGTGAATAATTGACCAAAGAATTGAAAAATTATTTAACATATTGTGTAACATTTTCATTACTCCATCCTTCTATAATACTATAGAATAATATACTGTCTTAGATAAATAATCAAACCTTTTCTGACATGGTACTATCAATGATAAGTTGGTGAAACCTTCCATATCATCCCAAGGATATGATTTGGAAAAAATATTTTTCATACTTAACCACAATAATTATAAGGAATTTATACATATGTTATATTATATATGGATCAGGAGTGATCCCAATTTTTATTTTATAAGGAATTATGGATTTGATGTACACGCATGAAGTTTGGATTTTGAGAAACATAGAATTAAACCAGTGTAATGTCTTTTTATTGGTTTTCCCAATGAAATGAATTATATTATTTTTATAATATTACCAAAAAAAAAGTGTTGTGTGGCCTGATTTGGTACATTCATTGAAAAAAAATTTAAATCAAGGAATATGTTGGTGGAAAATTGAATTTATATAAGTTTAAAAATAACATACATGAGTGGTTTTTGATATGAAAATTGAGTTAGTTCTATAAGAGGTTATATAAATAGAACCAAATTAGGTTATAAAAGAACTTCAAAGGTCTATTAGGATTTATGATAAGGGTAATAAATTTGTATTTCTTATATAAAATTATAAAATGTTTATAAATGATGAATTTAAATCCTATTAAGAGGCTATTGACTATTTTTGATTATGAGAAATGGTCAGAATTTATGAGATCTATGATAAAAATCCATATATATAACCACATTTGAAACTTCATGAATGCACCTAAAGGGTAGAGTCTTATAAGATGAAAGTGTATTTTTATAATAAAATTAACATTTATGGCATAATGTCTACCTATAAATCTATCTTGGTTATAAAGGATTATAAAAAAACTAATGGTATTGATTATGAAGATACCTTTTCACTGGTAGTGATGAAAAATTTTATTTGTATATTTTTTCATATATGATATCATTATTATAATGAGATATATAAAATGTTTTTCAAAACTGATTTACTTAATGATAATTTATCTATGGATTTTTATATGATACAAACCTAAGGATTTGATGTGCTGATTAATGTTTCTAAGGCATGTGAGTTGCAACTATCCATTTATGGTTTGAAACAAGCTTCTCAAAGTTGGAATATACAGTTTGATTATGTAACCAAAGAGATTGATTTTATCAAAAATAGGTATGATTCATGTGTATATAAGCTATTTAGTTGGAGTGTTTTACTATTTATAGTGTTTTATTTGGATAATATACCACTCATTGGAAATGATATCCCAACTTTATATTATGTAAATATATGGTTGGGAAAATGATTCTCGATGAATGACATGGGTGAAGCATCAAACATATTGGGAATGAATATCTATTGAGATATATATAAAAGGATGATTATATTGAGTAATAACACCTATATTTGTAAATTACTAATTATTTTTATCATGGATAACTATAAAAATACGTTTTTAATAGTGTCTCATAGAACAAGTCTTATGAATACTCAATATCCTTATAAAGAGTTAGAGAGGAGAAACATGAATAATCTTCCTTATGCATCAACTATAGGATCTATCAGGTATTCTATGTTATGAACTCTACCAGAAATATCTTATGCCTTGGGAATAACTAGTTAATATCAATATAATACTATTGAGATCCATTGAATTTTTGGAAAGAATATTCTTAAGTACTTAAGAAAAATTAAGGATTTTTCCGAGTCTTTATAGGTTAGAAAGAGATCAATATATGGGGTATAACTAATACTAGTTTCCAAACTAATCAAGACATGATATATCAATCAAGTTTTATATTTTACCTCATTGGTGGGGCTATCATTTCGTATATTTCCAAACAACACATAGTGAGAATATCTATATTAGTAGTAGAGGACATCACTAAATCATATGTTGTGAATGAATTCGGTTGAATAAAGAGTTTTATCACCATTCATAATGGGATTTCTATAATTTTTGAAAAAATTTATATATTTTATGACAATAATAGAGCTATTTCTTAGAAAAGGAAAACCCAGTATCACCAAACGACCCTATACATCCTTCTAAAATACTATCTCATTTGAAAAATAACTAAAAGGGGTGATGAAAATATTTTTCTTGTGGGTACAAAAGATAATTTAGTGGAAAAATTAGAAATTCCATTAATTTAACATAATTATTAGAGTCATGTTAATTATTTTGAATATTAGATACATAATAGATATGATGTAATGGTATTTTTTAATGTAAATTCATCATGGTTTTATAAGAAATACAATTTACATAGATCATTCATTCATGTGTGCTATGTTTTTTACATAAACAACGGAGTGATAAAACCCCATTAAATTATGAATTTTATTTATCTATAATCAATGATCATTATGGAGTATTATGGGTTTTAATTATATGCTAATATTATATTGATTTGAATCTTTTATACGATACAAAGAAAAATCATGAGATAATAAGTGGAGATTTAATATTTTAGTTGACCCACTGAATTATATCACATGGAATGAAATACATTCTTTAATATAATTAGGGGTGAATTGATTCATATAAATACCCATTACCAGAGTTTGAAAATATTCCTAGAATGTGAAACTTTATACATTGATACACTTCTTATGTCATCCTTGAGGCTAAGTTAACCATGGATGGTTTTATATATTGTTGAAGATGTCATCAATTCATTTAAACATGATAAGAATTTTATTCTTATATGATAAGTATAAAACGTAATCCCTCGATTGAATTAGGCCATGGAAAATTCTTGGACATGCTTAGTTGAGTGACATATGATATACACAACTATCTGGAATATGGGCATGTGATGTGTGTATTTAATTTGGTTAGTTTATTTTAGGGAATAGAGAATTTATGAGTTGAAGTATACTTGATTAACATGTACTGTGTATATTATTCACTTGATTCCTTGAAAAATGATATTATATTGGTATGTATATGATATATAGAGATTTACCTTGTTGAAGATATGTTTATATAGATACATGAGTGTGGTTGATTAAGATCACACTAGAACCTTTTGTAATTTGAGTAGAAAATATATTCTAATAGAGGTCACTATTTTCATAAAATTATTGATTATTTAATTATTTATTTCCTTCAATTATATAAAAGAATATAGGGTCACATTGTATATTTATTTAATAAAAATATTTTTTTATTCAATATTTCTATCCCAAATTTTATAGAGTTTATATGATAATAAAATCCAAATCAGTTTAAATGAATTAAAAAAGAGTTGAAAAGTTTTAAATAATGTTTATGAGTTTTAATAAAATTTGTAGATTGTTAAAATTATACACTAAAAAAACCATGATGTGGAGAAAGTCACTAAATCTTATTTTTTGATATATCCTGGATCTAGATAATATTTTATAGTGTTTTTGTTTAATGAGATAAGATATCATTCAGAAAATGATCACATAATCATTATAATTTTTTATTTATCTTATGAAACATCTTGTGACAATGTGTGTATAATTTATTGATTATTAAAAGAGTTTAACAATCAATTACATAAATTAGGATCATTGTAAATATTACTAAGGTTAAAATCTAAAGGTTGGCTATTTTATAACATATAAAATGTTTTGGACTATAAAAAGAAACTTTTATTTTATGAATAGGTTCTATATAATGAGTTATTATGCCTCATATTTATGAACAATGGATATTATTATCTAAATTTAATGATCTCCCATGTTCTTCCATTCATCCAATTTTTTTTGAGGTGGTGTTATCACACAATTTAAGGGGAAGGGGTCCTGCCTAAGTGTTTGGTGATTCTAGTGGCTGGTGGATAAATTTAGAAGAATGAATACATTGATTTATGTAGATGAATTTTAATCAAACTCAATGTTATGGAGGATTAAGCATTGATAATGAGGTGATATTTTTACAGTATTCATTTTATTTCAAAATTTCTTTTTCTAATAGATCTTTTGGATGATTTTTATATTTTACTTTCACTGCATTTATGTATAGTGATTTCCTACAAAACCCTTTATTCATTCATAAAATATAGTTGATACTTTTTATATAATTAATAGTAAAACCCTATTATTTGTTTCATTTAACTTATAACATCATCTAACCTCACGATACACACTATAAGATAACACATATCACTACATTACTGGAGAATTATATATATCAAAGAAGATTTTTATGCATTATGAATGCATAATTGTAACATATTTTATGTTTATAAAATTTTGTATATTAGAAAAAAATGAAAGTGGGATTCTTGATATTTAAATAAAAAATAAAGATGAAAATAAATATATTTTTTACTAAGAATGAATTTTTCTTTGAATAATATTTATAATTCAAAATACATTAAATGATTAAGGGGGTTATGTTTTAGAAATTTGGGGAGTTCTTACATTAAATTATTAAGGTGGTTAAGTTTTATAAATTAAGGGAGTGGATTGTGATTCCTAGAGAAAAAATTACAAAAATAAAATTACTTGGGATTTACAAAATTAGGATAACTATGAAAAATAACTTCACATTAATTTAAACCCTATAATTTTCATAATTTACTCCCTAAATCCCTCATTTCCTATTTATCTCATTTATACATATCCCCCAATCCCCCCTTATTTATTTTTAATATATGGTTGTTAGAGCTCAATCTTAGAAATTTATCTCATAGATCAAATGTAAGATATTAGAATATATTTCTCTTTCTATCTCTATTAATTTTCTTATTTTTTCCTCATTTTGGATTGAATCAATATGAATGTTTAGAAATTTAGAATAAGGGTTTCATCATAGTATGAAATATCATTGATGTATAAGAAATATTTTCTTACTAGGGCCAAAATAGGTGATATGTATCGATCATCATGACATGTAATAATTAAATTTATAAACATATAATCTATTCTAGTAAGTATAGTAGTTAAGGGATGAACTATATATAAAATATGTGTATTATTTGGATTTAAAATTCATTGTAAAAATAAAAAATAAAAAAATTATAGTTTTCCTGATAAATGTTATAAAAATTGAGGTTGAGTATGAATGAATAACAAACCTAACTAGAATGATTCAGAATAACATAGAATAGAGAAAAATTATAATATAAATAGTGAATGTTCACAGGGAAATTGAATTTATTTAATTTGATAGAAAATATTACCATTATTTAAAATTTTTATTCATGCATTTTTAAGCTAATCACAAAAATTAATATTAATATTTTTCCAAATTTTTTATTCATTTAATGGATTAATTATTATGACTATTAGAGATAAAAAATAAATCCAAATATTAAAATATATTATTTATGAAGTCTATAAAAAATCTCATTGTTTTTCAATATTTACATATTTATTTTAAAAGTTATAATCAAAATCAATCTATTTTTTTCTGTTTGATTAATTAAATAAATCATTTATCATAAAAAAATGTTTTTAGTTTCTCTTATCTCACCATCAATTAATGTCATCAATACAAATTTATATAAGAGTAAAGTTTGAGTATAGAAAATAAACACCCAAGAAAGTAAAATTGATAAAATGGTAAAATAATAATTGAACTACAATAATCAAATCACTTTGAATGTTTTTAGAAAAAAATAATTCATCAAATCAAATTAAATTAGAAACAATCCATGAAAATCACATGAAAAAATAAAGAAAGAAAATATTTAAAAAATATTAAGGAGCTTCTTTGTCAATATGTACCTTATTTTTTATCCTTTGTGTTAGTGATATTTTATCTTTACAAAATCATGTGTTCTATACCAAATTATTCTCTCCTTGATCTTAATATATTTGTATAAATAATTTAATCTCTCTCTCTTTGTCTCATATGTGTTTGAATAAACCTATTTGCTGGTGCCATCCCCCTTTTGTTTTCCCTCATTTTCCCAAAAATAGATACACTATTATATTGAGTGATAGAGGAGCACAATGGTTAAACCTGTGTAAAAAAGTATTCCAATCTAATAAAATAGTTAACAATATGATATAATATCCCAAAAAAGGCCTACATTAGTTAATAAAAAATTATAAACAATTTTTGAGTTATAATTAATCAATTTTTGAGATCATCAGGAATATAGATTGGATGGTGTAAAGATCCATAGAATATATCACATTTTTCAAAGATAAATCAATTATCATATTCAATAGTCCACGTATGTCAAAAAAAATATGTGGAATGATCCATATTTTCCTCAAAGACTCACTATATACTGAATAGATCCATAAGAAAATTGTTTCATAATAGAATGTTTTCTCATTCTTTTTTAGATGATTGAACTATGGTTTGCAATTTTAGAACTTATTTAATGGCCCATCCCATTCAAAATATATTTAAAACATAGTATGCATAACGTTTTTAACATGGTTGACTTAATTTTATTAAAACAATAGTATAAAATTTCTTCAACCTTATTATAAGGTTGTACGAGATCCAAAACTTGATGTGATCATTGAGCAAACCTACAGATATCCTTTTTCAATAAAAATATCTCTATAAAAATTAAATTAATTCCACACCAAAAATTATTTTTTGGTAAAACATAATTTTTTTTTCAAATTTTTGTTAAATGTAATTATCAAAATCATAGATAAATATTTTAAATAGAAAGAGATCTAAGTATGGAATAGGAAAATTATCACATCCAGTTTTTCACGTTTTGGTTTATGGTCTGGTTTGATGGGAATCCTGGTCTTTTTCTTAAGTCTCAGGTGTGAAGGGGGATAAGTATTTAAGTGTTTCCATTTTATAATATTTCACTCTTGGTTGTCTTTGGTTTGTTTTGGGATAAAGTGGCATGTAAGAAAGTTTTGGACACCCACAATGTCACTTTTTTCTGTTTAAATCATTCAAAAACCATTGGGTGGGGTTCCCTATTGTTTGGGGTGTCATTTTGGGGGTTTTAGGCAATTTTTTAGGCCAAATTCTTTGAGAACAGTTTTAAAAAACCGTGCAACCTAACCATATGAAGTTGCAGATTCATTCTAGTGGCCCTCACACAGCTTGTGAATGGTTTTCAAAAACGTGCTGTAAAACCATGCAACCACTTGCAGGCTTAATAACATTCACTATAAAAATATTATTTGAGTGATTCCACCTACAATTTGAAGACCTAGGTTTTGGATATAAACCAAAGGGAGCCCCCATTCGTCATCCATCATTTGGGTCCATTTTTCTGTGATTCCTCACCAAAGGGTAGTGATTCTTCATCAAATCCTTCAATTTCCTCTTCTCCTCTCTTCCCTATTCCTTCTCCTCTCATTTTATCTTTTTTATCTATTACCCCTAGACATGATTGACCTAGGGTTCTTTTTTCCCCAGGTTTTTGATGGGTATTTTTTTCTTTTAGGGCTGCTGTTCATAGATCTAGTGTTTTAGAACCTGCGACAGGTGTTTTTGAGCGTGCGCTTCCATTCCGCCATAGATTTGAGGTTGGATTTCCAATGTACTTGCCTTTTTTAATTTAGGATTTATTAATTTCATGATTTAAACACCTTCTAAATGTTATAAATTTTTATGTGTGTTCTTTGGATAAATAATTTAGTGTGAAAAGTGGTGTTTTATGCCTTGTTTCATGATAAATTGAATTGTTTTGATAAAAAACACACACCAAGTGTTCGATGAAATGCCCGATTGGATTTTGTGAGTAGATTATGGTATGTAAAGTGTGGTTTGTATTTTTTAACATATATATAGAATGTGTAATGATGATTTGGGGTTTCTTAAAAGTTCTATCAAAGGGTTTTAAGTTAACAGAAGTGTGTATTTGGATTTTAAAATCGGTTTGACAAGTGTTGATGAATTGTGGATCAGTTGGCATTTTAATAGTAAATGGTTTTTGTTTTAAAGTGATATGGAATTTTTTTAAGGGTTGTTATGGATATTTTTACATGGTAATAGTGTGATTGATACCTCTTTTGAATTTTGGGATGTATTTTTTGTTAAAGTTTAGTTTTGTGAGAATGTTTTATGGGCCTATTTGGCCACTTTGTGAAAATGATGAAAACTGTTTGTTATAAAAACCTCCGTAGGATGTTTCTCATGCCTTGTTTACATTGAATGGTTGGGATGTCCTTGTTTAGGATTCCCCATGTTCCCTTATATGGGTTTCTCTATTGGAACCCTTTGTGACCAATTTATTTTAAGACATGAGAGTAATCCTTTGGGAGACTTGGGATGAGGCCTGTTGTGGATAATTATATATATATATATATGTTGTGATAGGATGCTTAGATGACATCAGTTGGCTCACCACCTTAAATAATTGAGACCTGGGAACCTGGCATATTGAGATAATTTTCTAAGAATGATTTTTTCACTAGTAGGTAATGGTACTGACTAGTGGACCATAATAGGTGGATATATTGGGTTTATTATTATGGGATTTTCCATCAGCCTACCTGAGAAAGTATGGCTCAGTGTATTGATCATTTTTATTTTATCGTGTGTGACATGTCAACAATGATGGGGTCTCATGTATTTGTGTCTTCTGAATTATTCTTTATCTCCTATGTTCAACCATATCTTTTGAATTTTAGTTGCTTGTAGTGATGAATGTGATAGATGTTTGTATATTTTTAATTTCATTATTGTGTGATTACTATTATTCCTTTTTATGTATTGTTTTCTTCGAAATGTGATGGGATGATTTTATATAAAGTTTATGAATGTTGTTTTCAAGTAATGCGTCTTCCCTCATTGTGCAAGATGAAAAATATAGACATCACTTTCCCCTTGAAAATGCTAAAGACTCACTAATTAAATGAATCTAGTTTTGGAAATGAATAAGGGCAATGGTTCAAACTTTGTTTTTAAGTAAAATGTTGATATAAGAATACTTTTATATATTTTATTTCAAACATTCAATTGATGTTTCTTTTATTTTAAAGGAAGTGATTTGGGAATAGATTTTTGGGATAGCCTAGTAAGTTTTAATACTCATGCCTATAGTTCATTTCTATTTTTAGAATTTGTGCAGGTTTCATATTGAGTTTTATCACCTTGAGTGACTTGGGATAATTTTGTTAGAGAGTGACCAGTGAGGTCACATGGATTTATTTGGTTTTCTGGTTCGGTTGGTTGAGTTGTTTGGTTCAATTTCATTTTTAGTTTTTTCTTGTATAAATCATGTTCAGTTCAATTTTATATAAGTGTATGTTGGGATATCCTTTTCTTTCTGCTATTAATTACTTATTATAATTAGGATAAATCCTTCCCTTGGATAATATAATGATTCCCGACACTAGTTTTCATCCCATGGGGATTGGAAAAAACCTTTGTTCCATGACACAGATCAGTTCGGGTGCCTAGTTTGGGTTCGAACAGGGCTGGTTCATGACAAAATTGTATTAGAGGAGGCCGGATCTTAGGGAACCTTTCTTTTCAGAGTGCCCATTTTTTATTTGGGTATGTCAAGGTAGATGGAGTAGGATTTTTGATACTTGAGGGTAGGAGCTGGAAGAACATCACAAACTCTTTCTCATTCTGATCATCAAGTTTCTATAGGATGTCTAATTTCCCTAGTTTCTTGGCCTTTAGGTGTTCTTTTGTGACTGGGATATGAAAAGGGGAGTCGGAATAATGGTCTTTGTGATATCATAGGGCCTAAAAATCCATGTAGAGCTGGGTCATGGTCCTATGAAGGCTCTCTATATTGGTGGTGTGTTTGACATATGGTCACCAACCATATGGCCAAGTATCCCACCAACACTAGTTCCCTTTTGTGGGGCTCTTGGACATTTCTTGATTATTTAAAATTATTTTTTATAATCTTGTGTGAGAATTATGAAAATGGGGTTTAAAGGATTTATTGGATTCTGAAAATTGGAAATGGGTTTTCAAAATTTAATATGAGAAAGGTTTTGTAATTTTGGGTTTTGGGGAAACAAATCTTGGGGATAAAGTGAAAATGATTTAATGGCATTGGAATTTTCTTAATCTAAACTAATGTTTTGTTGAAATATTTTTTTTAAATTATGGATTATTTTAAGGTGATTTTGAAACTTTTTTCTAAATGGGATGTTTTGGGCTATAGAAAAGTGTTTGAATCTGAAGAATTGGTTTTGGAAATTAGTTTTGAGTGGCTGATGTTTTTCTAAAAAACGATTTTGGCCTTTGTGACAGTCAGATTAAGAAATGATACCTTTATAAATTTTTGAAATGGAATGGGTTTCTAATAATATGTTTCTTCATGAAGTGTGCTTTTGAAGATGTTGTAATAAGTTTTGATAAATATAAAAATGGTTTTTTACATGGTGGGTAGTGTGCCTTAGGAAGGTACATGATTTATAAAATGGGTTGAAAGATTTGGCTTGTAAAATGATGAAGTTTTTTTCCTTTGGTGTTTTCATGGGTGCTCACATGCAAGGTTTTATATGAAATGTGGATGGATACTCGGTATGGCATGGTGGTTTGGTGCTCAGGGTGGCACAGAAATGTGCATGTGAGTAAAATTTGACGAAGCACCACCGGTGAATGTGAAAATCAACCAAGTTAGTTTTTTTAAAAAAGTTTTTTGAGTTAAAAAATTTCAGCATTTATTTATAAACCAATGGTTATGTGGATGGTTTTTCCTATTTCTTAGAAGTGTGGTTTATCGGGTATGATTTTGTGTGATCTGGAAGTCATACTCTTGTTGGGTCTTGAGATGGTATCTTGCTGGTTTCTCGGTTCAGGATCAATGTTTAGTGTGTTTATGAAGGGTGAATGTTGTGATTTGGCTACAGAAAGTTCTCTATTGGTTTTCTTTCCAGTTGATCAACCTAATTATTCATTTCAAATATTATATCCACATCCTCGAATGTTGCCTAAACCCGTTCATCGGAGTAAAGATCTTTTTGGGTTAGATTTAAAGTTTTTATCCACTATGATAATTCTATTGGATATAGTGGTTGTGTTTGGTGATTTTTGGTGTATTTAACCATGTTCCTTGTTCATTCTACTTGTCTTTCAGAGAGAGGGAGAATGGTGGTGTTTATACTTATCCCTTGTTTGGGTAAAAGTGTGTTGTTTTAGGAAGTGAGTTTCGCAGTGTGTCTTTGACTATTGTTTTTACTTAATATGTTTATATGGATTCATGTAGAATTAATAGAAGGGGTTATAGTTAGGGATTATAATATCATGACTGTGAGGAAGAAAATTCTTCACACATCAGAGCTCCATACATAGGTCTCAGAGTGAATTTGGTGCGTAGTCTGGAATCCTGAAGGTTTGAGAAGTCTGGTTAAATTTGTGCCTCTAACATTGAGATGAGGAAATTTCAGTATTACTATTGTGGGTCATCTATCAATGAAAGATTACCCCAGTTTCGAAGATCATGGTAGACCTACACCTCACGCAATATCTATGAATATGTCATCTTAAATGTAGGTTTCTGATCAATGTCCTTGTGTGGACCGACCGTATGATTCTGGTGCGATCTCGGTTTTATCAGTTCATAGGAGTTGAGTGCTGGGTAGTTTTATGTTTTGGTTTTTGTGGTCTAATAATTGGGCCCCTCCCCTCCCCACCTCGAGTGTAAGGGGTTTTTGATCCTTAGAGAAATTATTGTTCCAGTTCTTGTCTCCTCCGTTCGGGAGAGTGTAGTTTAAATGTTCATTCTGTGTTCCATTTATCTTGGGTAGGTAGGTTGTTGTGGGGATTTTTTGGTTGGCCTGTGTGGGAGATGCCTGATTCTATATCATTTCTAATTCTCATTTCATATATTTTTTATTAATGGTGGGGAGACCCACCGCGGGTGTCTTGGAGTTTCCTCTTAAGAATTTCTAGAGTCCTAGTCGTTTTCTAATTATGGGGAGTCCATTCGGACCTCCCCTATACTAGTGATCTATTTTTGGATGGGTTTTGGTGTTTTTTCAGGAGAAGTATCTTTCTTTTTATGTTTTTGATTTCTTAGTTTCATCTTTGGTTTTGGTGAGTATTGGGTTTCCTGGGTGATATCCCAGTGGTCTTGTTTTCAAATTGGTTGTGGATGTGGTGGCTTGATACTTCCATTGATTATTAGGAAGTGGTTTTGAGTTGTTTTGTTGTAGGAAAAATGATTATGTTTCATTTTTAGTGAGTGAAATATTTTTGGTTGAGGAGGTTGGATCATGTTGATGTGGAATCCTTAGGCATTGATCAATCATCTAGAAAGTGTTATGGCTTTCTGAGGGTGGAAAGCATTAATGGTGGGAAGCATTTTCACACCCAGTTTTTCATGTTTTGGTTTATGGTCTGGTTTGTTGGGAATTCTGGTCTTTTTCTATGGTCCTAGGTGTGAAGGGGGTTGAGTTTTTAAGTGTTTACATTTTATAATATTTCAATCTTGGTTGTACTAGGTTTGTGTTGAGATAAAGTTGCGTTTATGAGAAATTTGGACATCAACGGTGTCACCATTTTGTGTTTAAATCATTCAAGAATCATTGGGAGGGGTCCCCTAGTGTTTGCGGTGTCATTTGAGGGTTTTAACCAATTTTTGAGGCAAAACGTTTTGAGCATGGTTTTCCCAAACTATTCAACCTAACCATGCAAAGTTACAGATTTATTCTAGTAGCACTCACACGGTTTGCACACCGTTTTCCAAACTGTGCAGAAAAACCATGCAACCACTTTATGGATTAATAACATTCACTATAAAAATATGATTTGAGTGATTCAACCTCAAATTTGAAGACCTTGGTGTTAAATATCGACCAGAGGGATCCCCATTCATTCATCATCATTTTGGGTCAGTTTTTGTTTGATTTCTCACCAAAGGTTAGTGATTTTTCATCAAATACGTCAATCTCCTCTTAACATCTCTTCCCTCTTCCTTATGCTCTCATTTTATCTTCGTTATCTCTTATCTTTTGGTCATGATTAACCTGGGGTTATATTTTCCCCAGGTTTTTTATGGGAATTTTTTTATTTTAGGGCTGATCTTAATATATCTAGTGTTTCGGAACCCGCGACGAGTGTTTTCGAGTGTGCGTTTCCATTCTGCTATGGATTTGAGGTAGGATTTCCCATGCACTTGCCCTTTTAATTCAGAATTAATTTATTTTAGGTTTTAAGAATCTTATATATATGATGAATATATTTTTTGTTCTTTGGATAAATCATTTGGTGTGAAAAGTGTTGTTTTATGCCTGATTTCATGATAAATGGAATTGTTTTGATAAATGATGCACACCAAGTGTTCGACAAAATTCCATGTTGGATTTTGTGAGTAGATTATGGTATTTAAAGTGAGTTTTGTCTGTGTTAAAAAATATTTAGAATGTTTAATGATGATTTCAGGTTTCTTGAAAGTTCCATAAAAGGGTTTTACGTTAAAATAAGTTTGTATTTGGGTTTTGAAATCGGTTTGAAAAGTGATGATGCATTGTGGTCCAGTTGGAAATTTCATAGGAAATGGTTTTTGTTTTAAAGTGATATGGAAATGTTTTGAATGAGTTTTATAAATTATTTTACATGTTAATGGTGTGGTTTATACCTATTGTGAATATTAGGATGAATTTTTGTTAAAGGTTAGTTTTATGAGAAATATTTAAGTGCATGTTTGGCCACTTTGTGAAAATTATGAAAAGTTTTTGTTTAAAAACCTTAGTTGGATGTTTCTCATGCCTTGTTGACATGGAATGGTTGGGATTTCCTTGTTTATGAATCCCCTGGTTCCATTATAAGGGTTTATCAGTTGGAACCCTTTTTGATCTATTTATTTTAAGACATGAGAGCAATCCTTGGAGAGACTCAGGGTGAGGCCAGTTGTGGATAATTTTTTGTGTATATATATATTTTGTGACTGGATGCTTGGGTAGCATAGGTTGGCTCACCCCCATTAAATACATGGGAAATGGGAACATGTAATATTGAGAAAATTGTCTAATAATGATTGCTGAACTGGTAGTTTATAGTGCTGACAAGTGGCCCATAGTAGGTGGATATATTGGGTTTACTGATGTGGAATTTTCCCTATGATTTCCTGAGAAAGGATGGTAAGGTGTAATGAGTGTTTTGATTTCATCATGTGTGACATGTCAACAGGGATGATGCCTCAAGTATTTGTGTCTTTTGGATTATTCTTGACCTCCATGTTCACCCATGTCTATTGTCTTTTAGTTGCTTGTAGTGACGAATGTGATACTTGTTTTTATATTTTCATTTCTCTTGTTGTGTGATTAATATTTCCCCTCATTGTGTATTTTTTTCCTTGGAAAGTAGTGAAATGATTTTAAATAATGTTTATGAAAGTTGTTTTAAAGTAATGTTTTTTAACCCCTTTGTTCAAGATGAAAAATATAGACATCACTTTCTCCATGAAAATGATAACGACTTACTAATGAAATGAATCTAGTTTTGGAAATGAATAAGGGCAATGGTTCTTATATTGATTTTAAGTAAAATGTTGATAAAAGCATACTTTTATATATTGTAGTTCAAACATGAAATTGATGTTTCTTTTATTTTAAAGGAAGATATTTGGGAATATATTATTAGGATAGCCTACTGTGTTTTAATACTCACACATACAGTTCTTTTCTATTTTTAGCAATTGTGCAAGTTTCCACTTGAGTTTGATTGCCTTGAGCGACTTTGGATTGTTTTGTTGGAGAGTGACGAGCAGGGTCACATGGAGTTAGTTGGTTGGTAGGTTTGGTTGGTTGAGTTGTTTGGTTCAATTGTAATTTTAGTATTTTGTATAAATCATGTTTAGTTCAATTTTATATAATTGTATATTGGGCTGTCCGTTTCTTCCTACTATTGTTTACTTGTTTATAATTGGGAAAAATCATTCCATTGGATACTCTAATGATACCTAACACAAGTTGTAAAGACCGAGAATTTCCATGTAATGTTTTTTAAATATATGGGAATTTTATGAGTCTGCAAAAATTGACGGGGTGTGATTCTGAGGCCCGGAGTGCTCGGAATGAATTTATGAACCCTTTTTTGGGTACGTTCAGTAAATGTGCGAGTAGGTTTTTCTAACTTTTGAATCGGTGCTCGGAATTGAAATCTGAGGGCACCGTTGAACTAGCAGCACTAATATTCGCTTAATGAGACTTTCACCTCGACGATGGTAGGTCGCGTATGTAAGTTAATTTTAGGGTTTTTCATGGAAATAATAAAATAACATAAACACACATTTTATTTTATTTTTTTGTAACCACCCTCTTATGGATATTGTGGAGGTGGGGACCTTATGAGTTTTATTCTCTAAATTGAATGCTCGGTGGTGGGGACCAACCGAGCCTAACCTCCCTTATGGATATTATGGTGGTAGGGACCACCCAAGGTATAAACCTCTTGAACTCCCTATTAAATGGGGAGAAACCTCCCAACTCCCCCGATATTCCACCCCTTCCATTAAATTAATCCATTAAATTTGGCCAATTAATTGAGCTAATTAATTGTTCCAACAAACCACATTAATTTATCCAATTTGAATTTTAAGCCAACAACTAAATAATAGATATCATAATATATTATTTTGGGGCTACCTATTCTTTTTGCTAGAATTGGGGGAGGAGAGAGATTTGGGAGAAATAAAGTTCTCCAATGAAGAACTTCACCTCCCAACGAAGAACTCTCCACCAATGAAAAATGCCGACCTCAACTTCGACCTTCTTCCTCGGGACTTCTTCCGATGTGGGACGTCTTCATTTATGACGAATTGACATCCATACTCCCTTCTCGTGCCAACGTCAATGAACAACCCAAGGTGGGGGTTTATTGTGAATGTTTATATTTTTTTACTAATGTTCTCTCCTTCTAAAACAAGGAATGCAGATCAACTTTCTCAATAGTTGATCCACATATGTTTTCTTTTGCCGGTTTGGAACATTCATTGTAAGAGGGTTTGATGTTCTTCATTCTTGTTTATGTTAATTTGTTTGATACCACCCTAACGTGGAGGGTACGGGGCAAACAAACATGGCATGACCCTTCCGCAAAAACTTGTGATGATTTGTGGTGTTGAATGTAACACCCCAAGATTTCATAGTGTGTTATTTCTTCAAAATAATTCAATAACTTACACTACACGCAACACTGAGTTCAAGAACACCATGACTTAGCAAACATGCCGTTCAAAAGAGGTTATTAATAGTATTAACTAAATTTTAATCTTTATATAATCCTTATAATTTTAGAATCTATATTATGAGTTTCTTAGCCATAATGTAAGAACAAATTCATTTTCAGTATTGCACTTTTACCAACTTTTAATAGTGAACCCTTTTTAAATCCAATATTTTAAACTTCTATATATTCAATTTGACTAAATAAATTTACTTTTTAGAATGGGGACATCAAAAATTTACAATGAAACATCCCAAGCTTCCACAGTATGCTTTCCTTTGAATAATACATTAGCATGTGTTGTACGCAACTTTGAGTTCTAACACACACCACAACCAGTCAAACTAGCCGTTATGAATAGTAATACCCACTTTTTGAAATTTATAAATTTTATTTTTTAAAATGGACTTCATTTTTCTATTCGGAATATCAAAATAGGCCTAAGGTGAATTTTTGGTATTTTTCTGAACAATTTTATTTTTTGATGATAGTGAAACCACTAAGTGGTAGTTAAAAAAAATGAATTTTTCATAAAACTTAATTTTACCACTTCTGTGAGTGGAATTTTGAAAAACTGAGAGACACGGTTAATATAAAGGAGTAAAATGTGGTTCATTGAGATGAAAATAATTTTTGGTGAATAGTAATTTTTTACTTTTATTTACCACGGTTAAAAGTAAATAGGGTAATTAAGGTTAAAAATGATATTAATATTACCCTAACACATGTCCTAATTCTATTGGACAAGTGTATCAAGACCAAAAACAACCTTAGGATTAAAATATTATCATTTAGTTCCACTTGGATTAGATTAGGACATTTATTATTATTTAATTCAAAGAAGAGTTAAAAGAGTTAAAATCAATGTTTATTTACTAAAACATTTCTAATATAGGGTTACACATAAGATAAATTCGATTATAAATATTCAATAGAAATATAAAAAGATTTTCTACATAATTATATTTTATTTATAATTTTTAGATATTAAATAATTTAATTTATTTATGAAACAATGATGATTCATTAATTACCATAATAGTGGAAATTTAAATTATTGATATTATAAATACCCAGATTAATATAATCCGAGACTTTTTATGAATTAAACTAATTTTCTAGGTTAATATGACATGTTAGTATTTATTTAATTAACTTTTTTTGAAGTAATAATTCTGTTATGAGTTTCACAAAAATCAATTTTCCAAATAGTGTCAAAATTGACAAAAAAGAGTTTTTAAAATAAATATTATATTATTAATTGATATTAAATTCCTAAAAATATAATGTTCTGCAAAGAGACTTATATAATTATAGGTGTATCATTAATGGAACACTTGGGGATCTCTTTTAGGTATATACTAAGTTTATTAACTATATAATATAAAAATACAAAGTGACATGGTAAGTGTAAAACTAATTAACTAAGAGTTAAAACTATAAGATAAGGTTAATATAATGACCCAAACCTATCTAAATTATATTTGTTGAGTGGTCTTAGACCCCTCCCCACCTTAAACTTTAAATAGTCCATTTTGGATCCATTATAAACTGAATATGAATTTATTATAAAATAATATTTCTAGCTTTCCCAAAGGTGCCCCTCACCTCTCTTATAAAAGGGCACTCCCCCTTCTCATTAATTAACACCTTCAAAGCCTTTTGGTTCGGCCAAAACCTGCCCAAATACTCTCTCAACATCCCTCAGTACAACCTAGAGGCATTAGTTTTATCATAAAGCCAACATAAAGAGCCCTTTTGATCAAATCAAAAGGAAGAACCCGAAAAAGAGGTAATGTTTTCACCACCCTTTTTCAAATTCATTTCTTCTTCAACTTCTTATTTGTTTGTTATTCCCATTCTAAAATAATGAATCCATTATCTCCTATATATGTTAATATTACTATAAATATGGTATAACCATATTCAGTATTCTATCCATCATTTGAAAGACATATCACCATATGTGCGTACATACGACTTACCGTCTCCACGTCGTGGTGTAATTGTTATTCAATATATTATTATTTGGATGGGTATAATAATGATTTTTAATTCATGTAAATAATAAACATAACATGATAATGATTATTTATATATTATATACCATCCAATTATATATTATTTTAATATAAAAATAATGATAATGTCGCTCGTGCGTACGTACGGACTACAATCTCCACGAACGCGATGAGATTCATTCTCCATCGTATCCATTAAAGTATAATTCTCATTTGATGATTAAGAATAATGTTTAAGGACTTTATATAATTCTAGATATGAATAATATACAACCTATCCCTGAAAAACATGGCTTACGTACCAAAAAATATAAAAGAAAATGAGTAAGTTAACACCTGAAACAACGATAATACTAAGATATTATTAACAAATCAATGTTAAAAGATCGTATATGATATCATATTAATGTATATGATTCTTGTATAATTTAATAAAAATTATTTCACCATTATACAAGAGGTTAACCTACCCCAACCAAGTAAAATCACAAGGGAAGGGTTTATTTCACAATATCTTCATTATCCGAGGTTGTTTATATGTAATAATATACTGGGACTTCTTTATCATCCATATCCATGTTTCTTAAAAATGTATTTCAAAACATTTTTAATATTTACTAGAATATGGGTTAAAGTCATTTATACCCTTTTTGACTTTTATAAGTGGTTTATAAAGGAATCTTTTCGTCTTTTTCCAAACAAGGTCCTTTTTAACCTTTTCGACAGAATTAAGGTAAGAATGTTTTTTTAACTTATACGGAGGGTGCGGCTATTTCCCGCCGTTATAAAATCTTCGAAGCATCCATTACAAGATTATAAGAATATTTTCAAAGAAAATGTTTTATTTTATAAATATATGACTCTTAAATGATTTCAAAATAGAATGATATATTTCTCTAAAATGAGTTTTGATTTCATCTATGTCAACATCCTTTGATGGATTTTAAGCTTATTTGAAGTTGATTTATTATGAAACAAAACTTATATATTGTATTGAAGGTTTTGTGAAATGTTTAACTATGGATGTGTTATTTTTATACCATTCATGGTTTATGGGGAAAGTATTGACATTTCGTATGCTAGTTTTAATACGAATGTTTATGTTATGTTTAAACCTGTTCATATGAGGAATGAAACGGACTTAATATGTGACAGGTGGAGCCCGTTATAGCTCCTCGATGCATCGTTAGGTCTCATGAGACAAACTAGTGTCTTGGAATAAGGCCTTGGAATTTTTTTGTATTCCTGGAACGAGGCCTTGGCTATGTGGTTATGATAGTCTTGCATTATGGATTCCATCATTATGAAAGTGGTTATTGATATTTCATGTGATTATTCGATTATTAGAATATCCTTGTGAATAATTAAATGGAATTATTTCATTTTATTTTTTCTATACTATGTTGAAGTTCAAGTTTAAAAGGCTTTTGTTTTAGTTATACATTGCCTTAAATGTTTATTCTTATTTATGAAAGTTTCTGCTATATTATTATCCTTACTGAGCATTTGAGCTCACCCCTTTTCTATGTTTTATTTTTCCTAGGATGTGAAGAAGTAATTTATGAATGTCCTACAGGGATAGTGTGAGGGGATAAGAGCGTGGACTATGGAGACTATATTGTTGTAGTTTTAATTTTATGATATAATGTAAAACTTTATGAATGTATCTAGTGTTTCCAAGGCTACTAAAAAAATCGTTCTTTCGCGATTTGATCTTTCTTGTGATCATGCCAATGTTCTGTAATAATGCACCGACGTTGGGTAACTGGGGTTGGGGCGTTACAGTTGGTATCAGAGGAAGTTTAGTACAAACCTTGGAAGCTAGATTTAGATAAACTTTTATTAGAGCACATAGATCTAAGATGCACTTTGGGGATTAGTATAGATGAACTTCCTAGAATTTTGGTATTGTAGAAATTTTGTGAGTTTTCCGAGCAATACATCCCTGTCTGGATACGAGCAGGTAGAGGCGGATTTGGCAGAGATGTACCTAGGGGTAAAACCCGAAAACACCGCTTTGAGTTAGACTCGAACGGGAACTGGTGCACGATAACAGGCCTTGCTGCACTCTTGGTTACGACAATCTCGGGGGATATGCTTAGGATAATTCTCATTTTCTTTACAAACCATTATGAAGGGTTTATGAGTATATAATTCCTCAAAGGAGACATTTTTATGATTATGGATTATATCCATAAACTATTTAATTTATGTTATGTGTTTTACAAGTTTGGGATTAGGTATTGTTATTCATAAAATAATCTAGTGTATGCCATTTTTTAGAAATGGCGCCCAGTAGAAGGAATGAGAACTCCAGCAATGCACATGATCCAAAGAGAAAGAAGGATCATATCTTTCATGGACTTAAGCCAGAATTTATAAGAGAAATAGTCTCCCATGTATTATCATCATATAAAGAAATAATATCATGTGTTGATAAAATAAGTAAAGAGTTTACTGAGTCCTATGGCATTGAAGGGAAGCAAGAGAAGAAAAGGATGGAAGAGAGAAAGATGGATAAAGGGAAGAGGGAAAAGAAGAATTTTCCCATATGTGATAACTATGGGAAGAAATACCCTAGACCATTCCAGAAAGGAATGGGAGTTTGTTATAAGTGTGGAGGAAAAGGGAACAAAGTAAGTAACTGCAAGGGTAAGAAAATGGTTTCAAATGTACAATGATTCATTTTCAAGAAGTTTGGACACCACGCGAACCTATGTCCCAGTTATCAGAATATGCCGCAAATGATGCTATTGGAGAATAATGAAGTTATGATACTACCACAGATAAAGAGGAATGATTAGAGTTCTTATTTTGATTATGTCATTTGAGTGTTGTATCAACAATGTACTTGTTATAATAATTATGGGGTATATAAGGATTGTACTGCAATACTATTTCATTAAGGACTTGAGATTCTGTGGAACAAAGAAAAGTGACTCAATAGCAGGTTAAATTTTTGGAAAATATATGGTTGAGAGAAAGATAGACCATAATATGGTTCTAATACCGAGGTAGTGATTTTAGAATAATACATGATTGATTTGTATAAATTATATTGGATATTCTTGACTACCTTGAAACTGATTAATGATTTGTATATTCCATCATTGTTGGGGTTTACAACATTTTTGGTTTGAAGGAGTATATCTATTATTCTTTAAGGAATAAGGGATCATGAATGTAATAAATAAGGTATTATGGTAATTCAGGATGTTGCAGTGTTTTAAAAGAATACATGATGAAGGTGTTCACATGTTATTACACGGCAAAAAGGATCTTAATTTTGTTTACCTTCCTTATAAAATTTGGACTAAAGTATTTTGGATAGTTCTAGTTTGGATTATTTTGGATTGCCATAAAATGAAAACCTGGAGGTCGGGCGGCAACCCGTTGCGTCTGGCAAGGCCGCGAGACTTGAACCCACAACTGAAGGGAAACAAGGGTGTATCACCTACCACTGACCCACGAGATGTTCCAGATTAAATAATGTCATTTTTTTCATTCTTCTACACAAATTATAAATTCATTTTTTTAACCCTATACGAATAGGGTAAATAGAATATTATTTTTAAGTTCTATTATCTTTTATAGTGAAAGATGAGTTTGTGGTAGAACTTAGTTAAAGGATCAGACACTACTTGTCAAGTATATATTTTTCTTATTCTCTTATTCAATGAAGAAATTAATTCTTATACTTTAGTGAAGGGATCTTAAAACATAACATATGTTATCCTAATACCATATGTTTTGCTGAACCGATGGTATTTTAAATCATCATATATTGATGAAATTAAGGCCCTCAATTTTTCACTTGTTTGTGATTGATGACCTCAATCACTACCTATAAATATTTACATTTTTCCTCCAATTATATGTCTCTAATTTCCACCAATGTTCTCCGAATAGAGATTATAATTTGGTGGTGATCCTTTCATTTATGTTTTCCTCTTATTAAGACTAAATTTTATTAACCCAATTTCTTATGTGGGTTTTCCCACAAAGATATTTTCTATATTCAAACTTTTATTTTCGAAGAACAATTTCAAATTTTGAGGACGCAATTTGTTGAAGGAGGGGAGAATGTAACACCCCAATATTTCATAGTGTGTTATTTCTTCAAAATAATTCAATAACATGCACTACACATAACACTGAGTTCAAGTTCACCATGACTTACCAAAAAAGCTGTTCAAAAGAGGTTATGAAGAGTATTAACTAAATTTTAAACTTTATATAATCCTTATAATTTTAGAATCCATATTATGAGTTTCTTAGACATAATGTAAGAACAAATTCATTTTCAGTATTGCACTATTACCAACATTTAATAGTGAACCCTTTTTAAATCCAATATTTTAAAATTTTATATATTCAATTTGACTAAAAAAATTTACCTTTCAGAATGGGGACATCAAAAGCTTACAATGAAATATACCAAGCTTCCACGGTACTCTTTCCTTTGAATAATACAGTAGCGTGTGTTGTACGCAACTTCGAGTTCTAACACACACCACAACCAATCAAACTAGCCGTTATGAATAGTAATACCCACTTTTTGAAAATTATAAATTTTATTTTTCAAAATGGACTTCATTTTTGGATTCAGAATATCGAAATTAGCCTAGGGTGAATTTTTGGAATTTTTCTGATAAACTTCATTTTTTGATGAATAGTGAAACCACTAAGTGGTAGTTAAAAAAACTGAATTTTTCATAAATCATAATTTTACCACTTTTGTGAGTGGAATTTAAAAAATACGAGAGACACAGTTAATATCGAGCAGTAAAATTTGGTTCATTAAGATGAAAATAATATTTGGTGAATAGTAACTTTTTACTTTTATTTACCACGTTTAAAAGTAAATAGGGTAATTAAGGGTAAAAATGATATTAATATTACCCTAACACATGTACTAATTCTATTAGACAAGTTTATATCGACCAAAAAAACCTTAGGAATAAAATATTATCATTTAGGTCCACTTGGATTAGATTAGGACATTTATTATTATTTAATTCAAAGAAGAGTTAAAAGAGTTAAAATCAAAGTTTATTTACTAAAACATTTTTAATATAGGGGTACACATAAGATAAATTCTATTATTAATATTCATTAGAAATATGAAAAGATTTCCTACGTAATGATATTTTATTTTCAATTTTTAGACATTAAATAATTTAATTTATTTATGACACAATGATGATACAGTAATTACCATAATAGTGGAAAATTAAAATAATTGATATTATAAATACGCAAATAAATATAATTTTTGACTTTTTATGAATTAAACAAATTTTCTAGGTTAATATGACATGTTAGTATTGATTTAAGTTACTTTTTTCGAAGTAATAATTCTGTTATAATTTTCACAACAATCAATGTTCCAAATAGTGTCAAAATTGACATAAAAGAGTTTAAAAAAAAATATTATATTATTAATTGATATTCAATTCCTAAAAATCTAAGGTTCAGCCAAGAGACTTATATCATAATAGGTGTATCATTAATAGACCACTTGTGGGTCTCTTGGAGGTATATAGTATGTTTATGAACTATATAATATAAAAATACAAAGTGACATGGTAAGTGTCAAACTAATTAACTAAGAGTTAAAACTAAAAGAGAAGGCTAATATAATGATCCAAACCTGCCAAAATTCTATTTATTGAGTGTTTTGAGACCCATACCCACCTTAACCATTAAATAATCTACTTTGGAGCCATTATAAACCGAATATGAATTTATTATAAAATAATATTTCTAGCTTTTCCAATGGTGCCCCTCACCCCTCTTATAAAAAGGCACCCCCCCTTCTCATTAATTCACACCATCAAGGCCTTTTGGTTCGACCAACCCCTACCCAAATAATCTCTCAACTTCTCTCAATACAACATAGAGGCCTTAGTTTGATCATGAAGCCAACTTAAAGATATTTTTTGATCAAATCAAAAGGATGAACCCGAAGAAGAGGTAATGTTTTCACCACCCTTTTTCAAATTCATTTCTTCTTCAAGTTCTTATTTCTTTGTTATTACCATTCTAAAATAAGGAATACAGTATCTCCTATATACTGTAATATTATTATAAATATGGTACAAACATATTCAGTATTCTATCCATCCTTTGAATGACATGTCACCATACGTGCGTACGTACGGCTTACCGTTTCCACGTCGTGGTGTAATTGTTATTCAATATATTATTATTTGGATGGGTATAATAATGATTTTTAATTCATGTAAATAATAAGTATAACATGATAATGATTCTTTATATATGATATACCATGAAATTATATATTATTTTAATATCAAAAGAATGATATTTTCGCTCGTGCGTACGTACGAACTACCGTCTCCACGAACGTGATGAGATTCATTTTCCATCGTATCCATTCAAGTACAATTCTCATTTGATGACTAAAATTAATGTTTAAGGACTTGATATCATTCTATATATGAATAAGATACATCCTATTCATGACAAAAACATCTTACATAACAAAACATATAAAAGAAAACGAGTAAGTTAACACCTGAAACAACGATAATACTAAGATATTATTAACAAATCAATGTTAAAAGATCATATATGATATAATATTAATGAATATGATTCTTGTATAATTTAATAAAAATTATTTCACCATTATACATGATGTTAACCTACCCCAACCAAGGAAAATCACAAGGTAAGGGTTTATTTCACAATCTCTTCATTATATGAGGTTGTTTATACGTAATAATCTACTGTGACTTCTTTATCATGCACATCCATGTTTCTTAAAAATGTATTTCAATTTTTTTTACTATTTACTAGAATATGGGTTAAAGTCATTTATACCGTTGTTGACTTTTATAAGTGGTTTATAAAGGAATCTTTCTATCTTTTTCCAAACAAGGTCCTTTTTAACCTTTTCGACAGAATTAAGCTAAGAATGTTTTTTTAACTTATACGGCGAGTGCAGTTATTTTCCGCCATTATAAAATCTTCGAAGATTCCCTTAAAATATTATAATAATATTTTCAAATAAAATGTTTTATTTTATAAATATATGACTCTTAAATGATTTAAAATTAAAAGAGATATTTCTCTAAAAAGAGTTTTGATTTCATCTATGTCAACATCCTTTGATGGATTTTAAGATTATTTGAATTTGATTTATTATGAAACAAAACATCCATATTGTATGGAAGGTTTTGTGATATGTTTGACTGTGGATGTGTTATTTTTATACCATTCATGGTTTATGGTAAAATTATTGACATTTTGTATGCTAGTTTTAATACGAATGTTTATGTTATGTTTAAACATGTTCATATGAGGAATGCATTGGACTTAATATGTGACGGGTGGAGCCCGCTATAGATCCTCGATGCATCGGTAGGTCTCATGAGACAAACTAGTGTCTTGGCACAAGGCCTTGGCAAAATCTTATTTGTAGTCTTGGCACGAGGCCTTGGCTTTGTGGTTATGATAGTCTGGCATTATGCATTCCATCATTATAAAAGTGGTTATTGCTATTGCATGTGATTATTCGATTAGAAGAATATCAATGTGAATAACTTAATGGAATTATTTCATTTTATTTTTTCCATAATATGTTGATGTTCAAGTTTAAAAGGCTTTTGTTTTAGTCATACATTTCCTTAAATGTTTATTCTTATTTATGAAAGTTTGCGCTATATTGTTATCCTTATTGGGAATTTGAGCTCACCCCTTTTCTACGTTTTATTTTTCCCAGGATGTGAAGAAGTAATTTATGAATTACCTGCAGGGATAATATGAGGGGATAAGAGTGTGGACTATGGAGACTATATTGTTGTAGTTTTCATTTTATGATGTAATGTAAAACTTTATGAATGTATCTAGTGTTTCCAAGGCTACTAAACTAATCGGTCTTTCAAGATTTGATCTTTCTTGTGATCATGCCAATGTTATGTAATAATGCACTGAACCTAGGTAACTGGGGTCGGGGCGTTACATTGAACGTGACAAAGGAGATGATGAAACGACACCGCCCCACGACCCCCACTGCCTCATGACCTCCGCGCCTCATGGCTTCGCCATCTACTGATCCGTCGATGCCGTTCGCTGAGCTATCGTCACCATCCGCCCTCCGCCGAGCTGCCGTCGCCATCCATCAAGCTGCCACTGCAGTCCGTCGAGCCGCCGCCGCCGTCCGCTGAGCCGCCGGACCGCCATCCCGCCACCGGACCTCCACCTTGCGGTTTGACCACCGACCTGTGGCCGGACCACTGACCTGCAGCCAATCACAGTCGGACCACCGACCCACAGTTAGGCCACTGCCCCGTGGCTTGTCCGCCGCTCTACGGCCGACCCGCCCTGTAATCTCGCGTTACCCCTCAACCAAGCCTCCCCGAGCCAGGCCGAGCCGCCCCACACCATTTCTGTACCCCTCGGCTGAGCTTCCCTACACCCTTGTAGGACCCCTCAGCTAAGCCACCCTCGCGGGTCCTTCACGACACCCTCATGGCCTTCACAGGCTAGGTCGGGTTGGTCCGACCGGGTCGGACTGGACCCGGGCCCACTACGACCAGTTTACTTTATTTTGGCAATAACTTTGGCACCAGAAGTCTGTTTGACGAACCGTTAGCGGATTTGAGATCCTTGGAGAATGTCAGTACCTTTGAGAGAAACCCCACTGTGTTTTGGATTAAGAAGGGGAATGGTCAGGTTGGATCAAGAATGAATCCAATCGGGCCCCTAGAACTAAAAGGCTAATAACTCACAGACCGAGCGTCGGATTGACATACCGTCTATTACGTTGATACCCCTATGACATGGCAGATATTTGAGATACTTCTTCTTGAGACATTGTGGAAGTTGGAGTATCGACCAGTAGCTCGTGGGGAAGATCCTCTGGGAGATTAGCGAGCATAGTGCCGAGACCTAGTGGCTGGATGAGACTTGACGACTGCTGACCGTTTCGACTCGGAGCGACTCTACTGGCCCAGTGGACAGTGCCTTAGTGACGTAGCAGACCCACGGTGGAGAGTGGCTTGGTGACGCGGCAGACCCACGATACTTGACAAGAGGAGTATCTTAGCAGGCCTCGAGGGGGAGCGACTCTGTGTGATGTGGTAGACCCATGGTGGGGAGCTCCTCTGTGTGATGTGGCAGACCCATTGTACTCTATTAGAGGAGTACCTCAATAGTCCAAGGTTAGTGGTAAGCACCTCTGTGTGACGTGGCAGGGCCACTGTACTCGATAGAGGAAGAGTTCTCTAGTAGCAGAGGGGTTCGACATTGTGACTGATAATGTTACTTGATACTACTCCTAGAATAAATCCTAGTGTGAGACGCATCAATACCTCTGTGTTTTCCCCATGATTGAGATAGATTACTTGATAACTTAGGTATATGTATGGGCATATACCTAAGTAAGGTGGTCTGTTGATTTCATACTTTTTGGTTTATCCTTGATGGATTTTTTGAGAACTTGAGGGTCTCAGGGACCCTACTGAGTATCATTATACTCACCCCTACACGGGAAATTCCCTCACCTTATTGTGTTGGATGCAGAAGATGGCCAATGCTGACTGAGGCTGAGAGTACCAGGACTGGACAATACTTAGAGGTGGACCATACGACGTATCGGTACGCATAGGAGATGGGTGGATGTGGAGTGCTGAGGAGGTGATCTATATCTACCCTTCAGGTAGGAACCTCATAAGATGATCTAGTAGTCATATTTTCCATTTTCAACAGTTGTGTTGTATCACAGTTGTACTTGTACCTTCTAATTGGGCTTGTATTCTGGACCCTTTTACTTACTGCACTCACTCTATTTTCAGTTCAGTTTACTTTTGTTCCTATCTTGCTGTGTGCTTGGTTACACGTGCATACAGGTTATAAAGGCAATTCATTCTTAGTTTTAGGGAATACGCCTTCGGTGCTAGTCGCCATCCCATGGCCTATGGAAGTCAGGCTTGGGGTAGTCACGGAACGGGCCCCGGGGGAGTGGTCATGAAAAATTGGTATCAGAGGAGTAAGTTCTACCACAGAACTTAGGAAAAAATCTTTCTTTTTAACAGCTATAGTGTTATGTGTAGTGAGTGTGGTTAACAGTTTAGGGAAACCAGTGTTGGTGCGGCGACTGACATATCCATACACCAGGACCATGACTTCTGATTTCAGACTCAGTGCACAAAAACACTGATTGTGTGTGTGTTTGCAAAAGTTTTTTTTTGATATTTTGAGACAGCTACCCAGGTATAACTTTCAGCTCACCAGGTATAACTTTTTAACCGTGGTGCACCTGTTTCTTTTCAGGATGCCTCCATGAAGACATCCAACTAGAGTAATGAGATTTGTACACACTGGTATCCCACCAAGTGATGAGGCCTCGGTGTTGGGCCCTTTTCCAGTAGAGGCACCAATGGTACCATTCCCCATTGGGCCACCGATGCCACCATCCCCAGCAGCAGACGGTGCACACCTCTTGAGCACGTTGCATGAGTTCCAGCGCTAGAGGCCACCTAGGTCCAGGGGGGAGACAGACCCACAGACGACTGAGGATTGGCTGGAGGCTGTGGTGAGAGTTTTCTGACTGGTGGGGACACTAGATGATCTCACTGTGATTTTTGTTACCAGCCTTATACAGGTAGCAACGGACATATATTAGAGCTTGATGTTCCAGGTTCACGATGAGGTAACGCTTCTCTGTACAGGCTTCAAGTGCCTGTTTTGGGCAGAGTTTGTTCTAGAGACTCTTCACGCAGTGCACATTCAGGAGCTACTTCATCTACAGCACGGTAGTATGACTTTAGCTCAGTACTCATTTAGGTTGACTGACCTCTCACGCTACTCCACAGATATGGTCCAGGACCCATTCTTCAGGGCCTGGACCTTCGAGCAGGGGCTCAGGCGAGAGATCAGGGCTTCGATGATCTCACTTAGCAATCCTAACACAGATGTGGGTGTTAGAGAGAGCCCTATTAGTGGAGAGTTTCCTTGCTGAGCAGTCACTAGTTGCAAGACCCACCACCCATAGACACATAGTGAAGTCTTCTACAGTTGGTAGAAGATAGATGTCATAGAGGTCCAAGAGGACCAGACCTACAGGTGGATGACTGCATGACTTAGGATCGGTTGTGCGGGGCACCTGAAGTATAGAAAGTCATGCCAGGAGCGGGTAGTGTTACGCATGCAGCGGGCAGAGTCACATGGATTGTGACTCTCCAACCCATTGTAGGAATGATCAGCAGACAGTTGAAGGACTGCCCATGCAAAGATAGAGGTTTGACCGAGGAGGTCCGCATGAAGTAGGTATACATGATGGTGGATCGGGCCGTGTAGTTGGTGGTGGGAGATGATTTGAGATGTTGCCGCCACCACCACCAGGAGGTCCACCCCGACCGCAGGGAGCAGGTGGACAGGGGAGAGCTTAGCTCTAGGCAGTTGAGGCCTACAATCACGACACTCCGGAGATGATACGAGGTACAATCTATGTCTACTCTACCATAGCCGCGGTACTTATAAACATAGGTTCCAGTCATTATTTTATTGACACTACCCTTATTTAGAGGTTGAATATTCTGACAGAGCCGTTGGCTCGATCCTTACGGTTAGAGACTCCTACGGGAGTGGATTCGACGATTACGCACTAGTGCTGGCAGTGAGAGCTTACTCTAAGAGGTGAGAGCTTCAGTTGGGATCTCCTAGTAGTGGCGTCGAGGCCTTACAACATCATATTGGGTATGGACTAGTTATCTACCATCCACGCTCAGATTGAATGTATTAGGCTCAAGGTGTAGTGTGTCCACAATGATGGGACCAGGTTTACCTTCACCATCGAGAAGGGAGCCTTTGCAACACATGATGGACTTACCTGGAAGAGAGTGTAGCTGATCACTCATTAGTTGTCTACCCTTACCCTCAGAGCTATTGATGTGGAGAGTCCGAGCTATCCTATAGTGGTGGACCAGTACATAGATGTTTTCCCTAATGATGTTCCGGGTCTACCTCCTCGCAGAGAGGTTGGCTTTTACATTGACTTGTACCTCTATATGACACTGATATCTATACCAGCATATCAGATGGCTCCCGTGAAACTTCTTGAGCTGCAGGTATAGATAGAGGACTTACAGGGGAAGGGATTCATCCGGCCCAGTGCTTCACCTTGGGCAGCCCCGATTTTGTTCGCCAAGAAGGCGCATCGGTGATTGAGGCTTTGTGTTGACTATCGGCGCCTGAACCAGGTGACCATGAAGAACAAGTACCAACTCCCGAGGATTGATGACCTCTTTGATCATCTGAAGGGGCTATAATGGTTCTCAAAGATAGAACTCAAATCAGACTATCACCAACTTAGAGTACAAGATGAGAATGTGCAGAAGACAACCTTTAGGTGTCAGTACGACCATTATGTGTTCTTGGTTATGCCATTTAGCATGACCAACGCTCAAGCTGTTTTCATGGGACACATGAATAGGATATTTTAGCCATACCTTGATCCCTTTTTAGTGGTCTTTATCGGCGACATTATGATTTACTCGACTATTGAGGAGAAGCATGCCTATCATTTTTAGGTAGTACTGGACACACTCCAAGAGCACCAAATTTATGGTAAGCTCTCGAAGTGACAGTTCTAGATCTGAGAGGTTCAATTTCTGGGACATTTCATATCGGAGGCTGGAGTTGCATTGGATCTAGCAAAGATTGAGGCAGTACATGCTTGGGAGCCACCCAATAGTGTGCTGGAGGTATAGAGTTTCTTGGGATTGGCCAGATTCTATCGGAGATTTGTTCCAGATTTCTCTAGAATTGCAGCACCTCTATCAACATTGACAAAGAAAGGGAAACCCTTCATTTGGTTAGAGAGATGCCAGCAGAGTTTTTAGGAGCTGAGGGAGAGGCTGACTAGTTCCCCCATCTTGAGGCTACAAGAAAAGGGCATAGGAAACGTAGTCTAATGCGGCACATCAGGGACCAGACTCGGATGTGTTCTAATGAAAGAGCATGTAGTGATCACTTATGGTTCTCAACTTCTGAGATAGTATGAGAAGAACTACGCTACCCATGACCCGGAGTTAGCAGCAGTGGTCTTCTCCTTGAAGATGAGGCGACACTATCTGCTGGGAGAACGTTTTATAGGGTACTCTAATCACAAGAGTATCAGGTATATCTTCTCTCAGAAGGACCTGAACCTATGAAAACAATGTTGGATTGAGTTCCTCCAGGACTATGAATTCGAGATAGTCTATACTCCTAGGAATGGGAATGTTGTTGCATATGCACTTAGCATGAGATCTGGTATACAACTTCTAGGAGAGGCGAAGGAGTATCTGACTGCATTGTAGATATCCTTTGTGCATAGAGATGGAGTAGTTTTTCTTCAGTCTCTTACAGTCACTCCCCCACTCCTTCATCAAGTTAGGGTGGCTCAATGTGGGTACACTGACTGCGAAGCACAACGTGCTCAAATATCCATAGGATAGGCACCTTATGGATTTTATGAAGGTGGGGAGTACATCATCCTCTTCAGAGGACGTACCATGGTACCAGTGTCACTTCAGGAGGAAGTGTCAAGGGAGTTTAACACATCCCCTCTAGCGGTACATCCATGAGTGGAGAAGATGTATCAGGATCTCCGATAACAACACTACTGGCCATGAATGAAAAAAGCGGTAGCATAGTTTGTTTCTCGGTGCCTCACTTGTTAGCAAGTGAATGCATAACATCAATTACTTGTAGGTTTAGTTCAGCCTTTAGAGGTCCCATAGTTGAATCGGGATGGGATATACATGGAATTCTTGATAGGACTTCCATTTACATCTATGGGACAAGACTCGATTTGGGTGATCGTTGACTGACTCACCAAATCGGCCCACTTCCTACCGATCAGAGAGCAGGGTTCAGTAGAGAGCTTGGGACACCTCTATGTGAAAGAGATTGTATGGATACATGGAGTACCCTCGACGATTGTCTCCGATCGTGACACATGTTTTACTTCCCAGCTATGGAAGGGGTTGAAGGAGGCTTTCAGGATGCAACTTTGTTTGAGCACCGTCTTTCATCCTCATACGGATGGTCAGACTGAGCAGACCATTCAGACCCTCAAGGAAATTTTTCATGCTTGTGTCCTCGACTTCAGTCACAACTGGGAGGATCAATTTCCTTTGGTGTAGTTTTCATACAAAAATATCTATCAATCCAACATTGGGATTGCATCTTTCGAGGTGTTGTACGAGTGACCTTTCATATCACCTTTGTGCTGGACTGGCCTTAGGGAGTCAGCACTCGGGGAACCTGAGATGGTTTAGGCTACCACAGAGAAAGTGCAGATTTTCCAGGAGCAAATGAAGACTGCACAGAGTAGGCATAAGTCATATGCTGAAAGGAGATAGAGACCTTTGGAATTCGAGGATGGCGACCAAATTTTTTATGGGTCTCACCTAGACGAGTTTTACAGAGATTTGGCCAAGGAAAAAAGATATCTCTAAGGTTCATCGGACCTTTTTAGGTCCTCATTAGAGTTGGTGAGGTGGATTATCGCTCGGATCTTCCACCTCAGTTGCACTGGGTGCATGTAGTCTTCGACGTATCCTAGATGAGAAAATATGTGCACGACCCTTCTCACATCATCGACCATGGCGATCTGGATGTTCATGATTGGGAAATGTTTACAGAGGTTCCAGTAGAGATTGAGGATCAACAGGAGTGGGTCCTTCATGGATGGTCGATAACTCTGATGCGCATTCGCTGGAAGCACAGGAACCTCAAGGAGAGAACATGGGAGCGGGCGGCTTAGATGCGTGGTCAGTGCCCCCACATGTTCCCTTAGTTTGAGTTGTGGATTACGGGGATGTAAATCTCTAATATGGGGTGAATGTAAAGACCTAAAATTTCCATGTCATTTTTTTAAATAGATTGAAATTTTACATGTCCAAGAAAATTGATAGCGCGTGATTCTGAGGCCCAGAGTGGCCGAAATGAATTTTTGAACATTTTTTTTGGGTATGTTCAGCAAACGTGCGAGAAGGATTCTCTATCTTTTGAACCGGTTCTTGGAATTAATATCTGAGGGCACCGTTGAACTCACAACACCGATATTTTCATAAAAAGACTTTCACCTTAATGACGATTAGTCGAGGGTGGAAGTCAATTTTTTGGGTTTTGTGTGGAAATAATAAAATAAAATAAACACACATTTTATTTTATTTTGTTGTAACCACCCTCTTGTGGATATAGTGGAGGTGGGGACCACAAGAGTTTTATTCTCCAAATTGAATGCTCGGTGTTGGGGACCACCTGAGCCTAACATCCCTTGTGGATATTATGGTGGAAGGGACCACCCAAGGTATAAACCTCTTGAACTCCCTATTAAATGGGGAGAAACCTCCCAACTCCCCCCATATCCCATCCCTTCCATTACAGTAAGCCATTAAATTGGGATAATTAATTGAGCTAATTAATTGTGCCAACACACCACATTAATTTAGTCAATTTAAATTTTAATCCAAAAAACTAAATAATAGATATCATAATCTATTATTTTGGGGCTACTAATTCTTTTTGGTGGAATTGGGAGAGGAGAGAGCTCTGGGAAAAATAAAGTTCTCCAACGAAGAAGTTCACCTCCCAATGAAGAACTCTCCACCAACGAAGATTGCTGACCTCGACTTCAACCTTCTTCCTTGGGAATTCTTCCGACGTGGGACATCTTCATCTATAAAGAATCGACGTCCGTACTCCCTTCTCACCCCAAAATCAACGAACAACTCAAGGTAAGGGTTTATTGTGAATGTTTATATATTTTTTTACACATTTTCTCCCCTTCCAAAACAAGGAATGTAGATCAACTTTAAAAATAGTTGATCAGTATATGTTTTATTTTGTGGGATGGGAACAATCTTTGCAGGATGGTTTGATGTTCTTCATTATTGTTTATGTTAAGCTGTTTGCTACCACACTAAAGTGGAGGGTATGAGCCAAACAAACATGGCCTGACCCTTCTGGAAAATCATTTGATGATTTTTTGTGTTGAATGCAATGAAGGAGATGACGCCCCGACACCGCCCCACGACGACCACCACCTCATGACCTCCGCGCCTCGTGGCTCCACCGTCCGCCGAGCTGCCACCGCCATCCGCTGTCTGTCGAGCCGACACTGCCATCCGCTTAGCCGCCACTGCCGTTCACCCAGCCGCCGCCAGACCACCATTCCGTAACTAGACCACTACCCCGCGGCCAGTCTGCCGACCCACGGCCGGAACGCCGACCCGCCGCCGGTCCGCCACCCCGCGGCCGGTCCACTGCCCCACGAACGGTCCTCGGCGTCACGGCTAGTCTGTGCCCTCGTGGCTGGTCCGCGCCCTCTTGGACAGTTTGTGCCATCGCAGCTGGTCCACCGCCCCACGACTGGTCTGCCACCCCGTTGTCAGACCGCCGACCCACGGCCGGACCGCCGCCCCACGGCCGGTCCGCCGCCCCGCGGCCGAGCCACCCCGCACTCTCGCGGTACCCCTCGGCCGAGCCGCCCCGGGCTGGGCTGAGCTACCCCATGCTCTCGTGGGACCCCTAGTTCGAGCCGCCCTCGCGGCACCCTCACGACCCTCATAGGCCAGGCCAGGTTGGTCCGACTGGGTCGGACCGGACCCGGGCCCACTACGACCCATTTACTTTATTTTGGCTATAACTTTGGCACCAGGCGTCCATTTGACAAACCGTCAGTGGAGTTGGGAACGTTCGAGCGATTCGTTTCCTTAGAGAGATACCCTACAACATTTTGGATTAAGATGGGGAACAGTCAGGTTGGATCGATCATGATTTTAACCGGTCTCCTAGGACTAAAAGGATAATAACTCACAGACCGGGTGTCCGATTGACGCACCGTCAGTTTCGTTGAGACCCCTATGACATGGAAGACCTTTGAGATACTTCTTCATGGGACTTAGTGGAAGTTGGAGTATAAACTAGTAGCCTGAGGTGCGGATACTCCCATAGATGAGCAAGTATAGTGTGGAGACCTAGTGGCGGGCTAAAACATGACGACTGCTGACCGTTTCAGCTCGGAGTGACTCGACAGGCTGAGTGGGGAGACGATTGGTGACGCGGTAGACCTACGGCGGGGTGAACCTTGGTGATGTGGTAGACCCACGATACACGACAGGAGGAGTACCTCTATAGGTCTCGAGGGGGAGCTCCTCTGTGTGACACGGCAGACCCATGGTGGGGATCGCCTCTGTGTGACGCGACAGACCCACGGTACTCAACAGGAGGAGTACCTCAATAGTCTAAAGTTAGTGGGAAGAGCCTCTATGTGACGCAACATTCCAAATTTACTCGATAAAGGAGGAGTTCTCCAGCAGCCGAGGTGTTCAACGTTGTGACAGAGAATGTTACTTGATACTACCCCTAGAATAAATCCTTGTGTGAGCTGAGTCAGTACCTCTGTGTTTTCCTCATGATTGAGATGGATTTCTTGATAACTTAGGTATATGTAAGGGTATATACCTAAGTAATTTTGTATATTGATTTTATAATTTGTGGCCTATCCTTTATGGATTTTTTGAGACCTTGAGGGTATCGGGGTCCCTACTGAGTATCGTTATACTCACCCCTGCATGGGATATGTCCGCACATTGTTTTGTTGGATGTAGACGACGGACAACGCTGACTGAGGCTAAGAGTACCAGGAATGGATGATAACTATAGGTGGACCATACAGCATGTCGGTAGGCAGAGGAGACGGGTGGACGTGGAGTGCTAAGGAGGTGATCTGTACCTAACCTTTAGGTAGGAACCTCAGAGGATGATCCCGTAGCTATTTTCCCCCTTTTCTTAAGTTGTATTATATCACAATTTTACTTGTACTTTCCAGTTGGGCTTGTATTCTCTCCCCTTTTACTTACTGCACTCACTATGTTTACTTTTTTAGTTTACTTGTGTTCTTATCTTCCCGTGTGCTTGGTTACGTGTGCATACAGGTTATAAAGGAAATGCCTTCCCAGTTTTAGGGAATATGACTTCAGTGCTAGTCTCCAGCCCCTGGCCTATAGAAGGCAGGCTTGGGGTAGTCACGAAACGCGCCTCGGGGGATGGGTCGTGACACTAGTATCCAGCCCGCATGGATCGAGAATGCCCTTGAGGACATGTAACAGATCACATTGAGTTCCGGGTTTGGGGTTGACATAGGATGGTTTATGATAAAAATGATTATAGAATTTCAAAAATCATAATGTTTAAGATTATACAAGCCTCTAGTTATTACCACATCAACAAAAAAATATTTATAATACATCTTCCAAAAAAACTATTTATTTATTTTCATAAATTTTTATTTATTTATTGTAAGACATATACTATTTTAATTTTTAAAATAATTATTTTTAAGTGAAAAAGTATTTCAATATTTCATATTATGAAATAATTTTATTTCTTAAATCATTTTTTAATTAAAACCAATTTTATTTATTTATTTTCAGGACATATAATATTAAAAAAATCATAAAAAACATTGAAAATATTAAATAAGTTTCTTTTGATTTTAAAAACCCATTTCATAATGAATTACTTTCCATGGATTATAATAATTACATCCAAAAAACATTTTCAGTTCCAATTCAAAACATATTGATTTGGAGTACACAAAAAACATTTTTTACACTATAATAATGTACTAAAATATATTTTAATATAAATTTATCAAACATATAAATTCAACCAACTAAAGATAAATATGAATAATAAAATAGATAAGAAAAATATAGAAAATTATGTGACACACATAGAAAATAAAAAATCATAAAATTCTATACACTGTGAATATAAATTGCATACTAAGGAGAAAATTTCATATAAAATATATCCCAGTGAATCCCATAAAAAAAAATTATTATTATTTCAATAAAAATGGTATGATTAAATCTAGCTTTCAATTTAAAAATCTAAATCAAAGTATTAATGAACAATAAATATGAAAAATTATTTATTCTCAATTTTAAGATTTTAATTTATAATTCCCCTTTTTACTCTGATTGAGCATGCTCATACATACACTATAATAAATATCCCCATGATTTAATTCTATTCCATAATTTTTTATTTAATGGATGAATTTATTTTATAGTAATAAAATATAAAATGATTACACCTTTATATCCTATAATTAATAATATATTAAATCCCCATGAGTTTATACCACGAAGTGAAAGATATTTCCATATTTTACAAAGTTTACCATGTGTATAAAGGAAAAAATAAGCATGAAAATATAATCATATAAGAATTACATATATGTCAAACCACTCATCAACTAATTAATTTTCAATTTTGTTTTTGTTTTTTTGAAAGCTAATAACTTTGTTTATATGAGGAAGAAAATCTAATTTTATTTTGAATTTGAGACACTCATATTTTATTAATCTGTAGTTAGAAAACAAAAAAACTAATTACATAAAGTAATGGTCAATATAGGATTTAATCATTATCATTTCTATTATTATTAACTTACGTAACTTAATTATGAATCAATGGTTGAACTTCAAAAAAAATCAAAAAAACATAACTAAAATTTTGACTCAAATTAGACGTCTATTATTTAATTGAAAAAATATAAAACATACTCTTTAATTTAAACCAAAAATGAATTATTAAGATAATGATACATCATGAATCATACTTGCTGAAATCCATGAAAAAAATGGAAAAAATTAATTTCCCAAGAATAAACAAATAAATATTATTTATCCATAAAAATATATTATTATAAAACTTTCATACTGAACATTTGATCAAAAGAAATTTTGAAAAAAATATGAAAGAAATTTTATTGGTAATGAAAGAATATAGCATGTAACACATGAATACCATTTCCCCAAAATTGATAACATGTCAATGTTTCTAATGTTTGATTATAAATTCAGTATAATTTTTTTAAAATCACTTCTCAAGTAAACTCTAAAACTTTAATGCATATAATACTAAATAAAAATGAAATAACGGGGAGAGTACTTCTCGGATAAATTTTCATCTAGTTCTATAAAATTAGGTATTGAATGTCATTGAATAAAAATTCATTGTTTCATTTAATATCATCATATCTATTGTAATTAATTTCCTAAAAAAGAGATTTAACTTTAAGCACTTATAATGATGCTCAAGAATGATATAAACATGTACTTAAATTGATTTTTTAAAGACTTCAATTAAAATTTCATGTATCTAGAAAGTTAAAATCTATATTGAATGACCATATTATAAGGTTCTATGGTTTTCATGCTACATGTTTTCTGTATATAGAAATAACTAAATTAAATGTTTTGTGGCATGTTGAAAGTTGGTGTCACTGGTCATAAATGGGGTAAAATAAGGTTGTAAAACATAGTAAATATATAGTAAAAAAATAATTAAATGAATAAAATGAAATAAAAAAACCAAAAAATTATTTTTAATAAAACATTAATGAAAATAATTGGTTGCCGCACTTTTATTGATAAATTTAAAATTCATCTGCTAGAATATTATTAAAAAATGTTCCTAATATGATTATAGATGTAGTTTCTTATCTATGAAACCCAATATATGTGTCAATATATGAATACTTGTTATAAAAGCGTACCGATGTGTTTTAAATGATATTCAATAGTATCCAAGTCTCCCAAAACTAAAAAAATACTTTGATAAGTCCCATTTTCCAAGAAAATAAAGAGAATTGTTCATATATATTTTTAAGTAACATTTAAAGCTTAATTAATGTGGATAGATCATGTATGTCTTGTAACAATGAAATATTTTATTATTTATTTTTCAAATAAAATTTAATTTCTTCAATAGTTGGCATTACACACAACACCGAGTTTGAACCAACCAAAATATACTATTTAAATTTTATTATATTTACTAGTTATAACCTAGAAGTTAAATTAGAGGGTATAAATAGGATTGAATAATTTATGAAATATATATAAATTTTATACTCAATATAAATTTATTTTTAAATTATTAGTAAATAATCACTCAATTATTATTAAAGTCATTTTACTCTTCAAATTTTGATTTATTAAAAAAATATTTTTTTGTGAGAAAATATTATGATTAATCACTAGAAAATTTAGATATTTTATTTTATGAAATGAAAATAAATTTTTATATTATAATAATAAAATTATATTAGGATGGATTTTTGATAATATTCTAAAAATATTGATTTTACAGTTAATAGTAAAAAATGATGATTTTTAGAAAATTGTATTCACAAAGTTCCATTTTTTTTAATTTTTTTCAAGTAAAATTAGTTTTATTTTATTTTAAATGACACAATTAAGCCTATTGGAATCAATTTGATGGTTGAATTTATTATAAAAACAGTTTTAGGTAAAATGAATTTTCTTAAAAAACTATTTTTATACATGCAATGTGTTTTAGAATTAATAAATTAAATTGATCACTATTGGTGAATTATTTATTTGTAATTTAGATATTATATACTAAATAATTTTTTTATTGTTAATATAATATTTTTCTAGTCGAGAGATAAGAATAAATCCGATTTTATGCTTAAAATTGTTATTTTTCTAAACATTAGTTTGTGTAACATTTTCTGCAATTAATTTAAAACTAATTTATGCCATTTATTATTATTGAATTATATTAAATGAGTTATATATTTTTTAATTCGGAGTTTCAAATTTTATTAATATTCCACTTTTATTTTTGTTCAATATGAAAAAAATCGTGGTACAATTTATGACCTTAGTAAAAGGTAAATCAGGTAAATCTAGGTTAAAAATGGGTGATAAGGACATAATAATTCATATTAATTCTTATTAGATTAATTTAATTATAAAATAATCATATTAGGATATATTTTTATTATTTAATGTAATATATTCCATGAAAATGACACATATAATATATAAATCAAGGAAAGTTAAAAAATTTCACTCTCTTAGTTTTAAATATCTCTTATGTGTCCACATCGGGAAAAAATAATTTATGACTGAACGTAGATGTATATATTTTTATTAATGAATTTAGTTTCCAGATAAAAATTTATTTATAATTTTCATTAATTATTTAAGGACCTTAAATTCTTATGAAACACCAATACAATATTTCTTCAACTAATAAAAAAATATTGTTAATGATTTTAAAAATATTAAAAGAAATATAATTTAAGTTAGTTATTTTTTTCCAAGAATTTTATATTTTTATATAACATAATAATGTTTTTTAAGATTATATTCTAATTCAACCATTTTATTTATGTATTTTTAATCAAACTAAGTGAATATTGTCTAAATTGAAAATAATGATATTTTATGTGAATAATATTTTATTAAATAACATAAAAATAATCAAGATATTCAAATAGATAAAATGTTATAGAATATTGTCTAAAATTTCATATATTTTATATTTATAGTTTTTTAAATCCTTTAATGTGATACTAACATAATTATATTTTAATCTTATATGAAATTTAAAGAGTTCCCCTCCCCTCTCTTATAAAATAGAACGTATAATTTTCCTTATTCACATCACATTATTTATTCTATCTCAACCATAATATACCAAATTCTATTCTCCACTTCCATAGAAACATTATCTATGTGTTGGTATTACAAAAAGAATAACTCTATAACCGTTTTTAAGGAGATCTAATTGAACCATTTTAAAGAAGAGATATCCCCCTTAACCGATCACTTTCTTTTGTACCCGTCTTTACCTCATATAAACCAATGATATTTATCATAAAATAAAATATTAATTATCTAAATTATTCATAAATTTTATTATCATTATTGTAGAAACACCACTATACACCATTTTTCTCATCAAATGATAAGTCCAACTATCACTCATACGTACATGCAACTTACTATCTCCGCGAAGTGATACAATTCATTTTTCATCATCATTTTTTATGGATGAGTATTATGATGGGTTTAATTTTTAAATATGATATTTATGAAGTAATTATACTTATGTAATGATAATATCATTCCTACCTTCTTTTCATCCAATCATTTTGGAAATGATAACATCACTCATGCATATGTGTGGACTAACACCTCCATGAAGTGATGTGATGCATTTCATTTATAATTTTCATAGTTAGTAATGAAGATTTATTTGATAAAAATATATATGATATATATGATATAACAATTATTCTATAAATTTTAATTATTATTTACCTTTATTTTATTCCATCTGTTGAAAAATTGGAACAACGTTCATGCGTATATACGATCATGGTCTCCATGAGTAGTGTAATTAATTTGTTATATCTTTACTTTTTAGGAATTATTATAAATATATATATAGAATATATATTTTTATTATAAAATGATTATAATTAATGAAATTATGAAACCATGATCAAATTATAAGGATCAGGACTACTAAACCAAAACATGCTTGGAAGACAAAGTTGTTATCATCAAGAAAAATTATTTTAAAAATAATTTATCAACAAATGGGTGATAATATGTCATAAATAAATAATAAATGGTATGATATATATGAATATGGATTTGTAATACATGTAATATAAATTCATATATATTATAAATGATTTTTTAACATGAATTAGGAAAGTAAATACTTTAGGTAAGTGATTTATTTTTCAATCATATTTTAGTTGGGATTGTTTATTCTTGAATTATTGTTGTGGAAATTATATAGAAATTATATGATAAATCTATTTTATATTATCATGATATGGTTTTCTTTTGATATTATATTTTTTGATTATTGAGATGGTATGTGATTATGATATACTCTATAATACCAAATGTAGTATCGAAATAATATAGATACTGAATAAAGTATCTAATGATGCTGAAAATACAAGAGGGGGGGGGGGGTGAATTGTACACTTTTAAAAATTCCTTTGGAACTTTTAAATAAGGTTATGTTTAACAATGTTAAACAAGGTAATTCACAAAACCTCTAGTTCAACACACATTCATGATTCCAGAAATGTGATTCCAAGAAAGTGATTCCAAAATAATGCTTCTAGAAAATGAAACTTAATGAAAGTTTACAAAGATAAAGATTCTACCATAAAGGATATAGAATCTCACTAAATCAGAGTACAAGTATAATGAAGTATAAGATAGTTATACTTTCCTCAAAAAATAAAAAACAGCAGAAAACTTGTAACAAAACAAGTAACAAGTAGTAAATCTTTTAATCCAAAGAGAAGGGTATCCAACAACCTTGGATAAAGGTACCTTGATTTATACTTTCAAGAAAGTCTGTCTTACCCACACCAGGGCAAGCCCTCGATATGAATATCGAAGTCTGTCTTGCTATCTCTACAGGCCATAAACTTCAAGATAGTCAAAACATCTGTCTTCCTTAGCAAAGAATCCCTCAACATCAAGGTAGTCAGCACCTCTGTCTTCCTATCCCCGGAAGCCCTAAAATGTAATCAACAACATTCAGAGTCACACGAAGAAAATCTGAACAAGGTGTTTAGTACACATTATGAAATGCGATTCTCTCTCTATAAATAAATTCAAAATCATGTAATCTCTAGAGTCATAGAACAATATTGAGCTCTTTCAAAAGAGCTCTTATTTATAGGCACAGCTCCAACGGTCGTCTCCCTCCTCAAACAGTCATATTTTTCCTTGAATTTTGGAGGGACCTATACACATGCTACTAAAACAACAGTTAGTTAGAAACAAAATGTATGACATCATTTCATAACTATATCAGAGGTGAGAAAAATATGGTTTCTTAACCAAAATCAATTATTCGGAGTGTAAGAAAATAAAAGTTCAGAGTCTAACCAAAAACACATTTGGTGTCTATAATACAAGGATATTCAGATTCGTTTTTCTAAGAAATTTGAAACCTGAAATCTATAGAAGTATGGATTCTAAATTTAAAAGAAATTCAGAATATGAATTTACAAGAATTCGGAACCTAAAATTACGAATTTTGGAGTCAGAGTTCATGAGAATTTCGAGTCAGAACTTACAAAGTTCTGAGTCTGAATTCATTGGAATTCGGAGTCAGAACTCCCAAAGTTCGGAGTCTGAATTCATTATAATTTGGAGTAAGAACTCAAAAAGTTTGGAGTTTGAATTCATTAGAATTCGGAGTCATAACTCAAAAGAGTTCAGATTCTGAATTCATTAGAATTAAGAGTCATAAGTCACAAAGTTCGGAGTCTGAATTCATTAGATTTCAGAGTCAGAACTCAAAAGAGTTTGGAGTCTGAATTTAGAGAACTCAGAGTCTGAATTCAGAGTCTGAAAATAGAATTCTCTTTATCTAAGTATTATATGATTCTGTAGTTTTAGATATGAAACTTAATTTTACATTTAGACAAGATAATAAACAATGAAAACAAGGTAGGGATAAATTTCCTTGGGGAAGGAAAATTTTCCTTATAGAAGTAAAACACAGGGTAAAATGAGATTTTCCTTGAGATAAGTTATTTGTGATTTTCAAAAAAAGAATGAATGGTAAAGTTATAAGGAAACCTTATTAACTCAACAATCTCCCCCAAACATGAAGTAATGGAAAATTCATAAGGAAAACCTTATTGACTCAACAATATCTTTCTTTTTGGAAAGTACAAACATCATTTCTAAAAAGAATATAAGGACTTATAAAATATATTTCTAGACTTTGAAATAAAACTTATCTCCCTTTACACAATGTCAATGATGAATATGACTAACTCCCCCTTAGTCTTTGGAACTATAAGGATCATATTCTAGATTTTCAGAATGATATTTTCATTATCTTGAGTATGAAAATCTCTATAATGAAAAATCAACCTCAGATAAACTCCCCCTTACTTAGGGACAGTTCTTCTTTACTTAGTACAATTTATTCCTTTCTCCACCTTTGTGATTTTCAAAAAGAATCTGAGGGAATGGAAAAGAAATTATAGTTCCTGAAATATTTTTACAAAGAATACAAACAAAAACGATTAACCAAAATTTCATTAAGATAGGAAGAATTTTTACAAGAAGAAAAATACAATGAAAGGTCAGATTGGATATATTTTCCTTCCTTCTCCCTGGGTAGCAATTTCTTCACTATGGTTTTCATCTTTTTGAGTTCCTTTTGGTCTTTCACTTCTTTCTTTAGGATCTGACCCTAATCTTCTGCTATGTTCTCTAAAGCTTTGATCTTCTCTTCCTGAGCCTTCAGAGCCTCTTCCTGAGACTTCAACAACTCATCTTTCTTAACTACCTTCTCTTATATCTCAATCCAAAGATCCCTTTCCCTCTTCCAACTTTGGGAAACAGAATATAGCTTCCCATTCAAATCCTTTATCGCTTGAATCCGAGTATTATTATCAAGAGTTAGCTTTTCCTCAAAGCTAGCCGTGAGATCCTTGATTTTACTATATTTATTATCAAAATATTCCTTAACATCATGTTGAAACTTATCAAGATCTCTCAAATATTCATCTATTTTCTTTGACCAGCTAATCAATTTCTTAGATTATTTTTTGTGGGCATCGTAGTTAATGAAGAAGTTCTTTACATCAGCCTCCAACTTTACATACTTATCCATCACTAATGATACTGAATCCGATTTTTGATTCAAGCTATGTTGGAGCATCTAACATATCGATTCAATTCTTGGAAAGATTGGAATGGTGTCAACAAGCTTCTTCAGTGATTGAATGACGAAATCATGTCCAAGGGATGATGATTCCAAATCTAATACTTTTCTTGGTGATGGATCTTTCTCTATCTCAACAAGATTCCTCTCCGAAGATCCACCAACTTACTTTTTCTTTAAAACAACTTTGGTAGGTGTATCCACAACCACCTATTTCCCCTTATTAGTTCTCGGAATAGCTTCCTCATCCGGAGACTCATGTTCACCATCAGACAGTTGAAAAATTTTATCTTCATCTATCTTCTCTTTTTCAGCTCCTGCCTCAGAATCTTCAGGGTGAATGAAATGATGATTATAACTTTCTTCCTCAGATAACTTGTTCACTTCATCATCAGCCTTGTAGTCTAACCTAGTAGTAGAGAGCTTTGAAGATCTGGCTTGAGGGGTCTGGATTGACAATTTCTCAAATACTCTTTCCTTCTCATGAAAGTCCTCCACTTTCTTAATCAAATCTTATGTATCAGCACTGGTTTCAACTTCTTCTTCTACTCCTTTGAATACTTCTTTATCTTCAACAACATTCTCTTGAGCATTTTCTAGAGTCATAAACTTCTTCCTCGGAGTCTCAGGTAAGGGTTATACCAGGAATGATTCTGGTACCAAAATTTGTTCATAAGATTTTTCAGTATCCCTCAGAAGAGATTGCACAATCTCAGTCTCAGACATCTTTTTTGTTTTCTTCTTTTAGTTGGATTGCTTCTCAAGCTCATCTTCTATCTTGTCTTTGAAAGTCTTATCTTCTATAGTATCCAAGCCAAACTGTGGCTCTCCTTCCTTCATATTTTTCTTGTCTTCCCTCCACTTGGATACATCCTCATCTAGATAGGCTTTCTGCTTCTTGGGCTTTGGAGGTGCGGATTGAGCTATCTTAGCTTTTGGTGTTTTCTCTTCTTCTTCTACTTCCTTCAATTTTCTATTCTTTCTATCCTTTTTCGATGGTTCAAACAATTATTTATTCTTTTGAACAACTTCATCTTCCTCCTATGGTAAGTCATATAATTCTCAGGAATATTTAGAGAAACCAACATTCATTCTCTTCTATGTATCATCACTTACTAACATTACTTTTCAATTCCTCATATTGGAAATGAAATGGATTTTTAAAGTCTCAAGGCACTGAACAATTTTCTTGGAACGAATATCCAAATACATTATAATCTGAGCCTTCAAATTTCAATTCTTGATATTATCTATCGTAATGAGAATATGCTTCATCAAATTTATCTTCCTCAGATTCACTAGAAAATCTAAGATGTACTGGTCGCTCTACTTCAAGGTGTCCTTATCACCTTTTCTCGGAATGATGAAACCATGAACCCATAATTAAAGGATCCTATTATTTATAGAAAAATGAGAAATCTTATGTGTCTTGACATCTTAAATTCCAAGGCACTTCATAGCCTTAACCTTGACAAAACTTCCTTGTACATCCAGAAATTTATGGGAACAGAATTAAGCTTCCCCTTCATAAGACAACCCCACCAAGATAACAGACTTGGTGTATGAAAGGGAATAAGTTTTTCGATAGTTTTTGAAAGAAAATCTACTCCTCTCTTTTTCTTTGAAGAAACTCACATATTCATAAAATCCCACAAGAAAATCTGGGTATACTACATCTTGAGATCCTGGATTTGATATGCAAACGATTTCCCATCCATTCAACCCGATGTTCTTGGATATAATGGAATCGTACTTGGCAATGAAATTCGGATGCACCAACCTCTCTCTGTAAATATGCCACTCCAAAATCGACATGACAGTTGACATCTCTTGAGAAGGAACTTCAACAGACATTTGTATTTGAGCAATATTTGAGAGATTCGTAATGGGATTTTGAATGGGGGGCAGAGCTTCAACACACAAAGGCTTGAAATCCGATGTTGGACAACCCTTATAGAGTCCTTTATATAGGTGTTAGAAGTGACGATTCATCTTCCAAACTCGATCCAATGGCTGGAAAATCTTCTGATTAGATCTGACAGTTGAAATGATAGCCCCAAGGAATATTTGGTAGGATACGATCTTTTGAGGTTTTTAAAGGAAAACATTCAGAATTAAGGAAACTCGAATATGAAAAATTTAAAACACAAAATAAAAAACCAGAAAGTAAATGATGATTATGAAAACTTAAGAAAGAAAAAAAAACCTTTCGAATTACCAAGAAGATTATTTTTAATAGGTAAAATTATTCTTGATGAACATTAGATTGTCAACAAAAATTGACTATGAAAAACTCCATTATGAAAATATTCATTATGAAAATTTCAATAACGAAAATCTTTATTACAAAAATTTCATGTATGAAAATCTTCATTAGGAAAATTTCAGTAGCAAAAATATTCATTACGTAAATTTCAAGTACGGAAATCTTCATTAAGAAAATTTCAATATGAAAAATTTAAGAACTGAATTTTCATTATGAAAATTTAAAAAACCAACTATGAAAAAATTGGAAAAACTAACAACAATAAGTTTTTAAAAACTAACTATGATTTTTTTTTAAAAAATAACTACCAATATTTTTGGAAAACTAACTACAATTTTTTTTAGAAACTAACAAACAAGTGTACACCCCTATGAAAAAAAGTATATTACTATAATGAGATTGGTTTAACAAGAAGTTAACAACAAAGATTACCTTACAGTTATCATTCCTAACTTCTGTTTAATGTATTTCAATCTATTAGAGGGTAATGATTTTTTGAAAATAGCAGCAAGTTGATCTTGCGTTTCGATAAATTGAAGAATGCTATCTCATTTTTGTGAGTGATCCCTAAGAAATTCATGCCTAATATCTTTGTGTTTTGCACGAGAGTGATGTACAAGGTTTAAAAAAAGGGCAATGGGACTTGTATTATCACACAAAATTTTTGTTTTGGTAAAACTCATACCATAGTATGTGAGTGTGTGTTGCATCCGGAACACTTGGGCGCAACAACTTCTAGCTGCTACATATTCAGCTTCTACAGTGAAAAGTGATAATGAGTGTTGCTTCTTGCATGACCAAGAAACTAATGAATATCCTTAGAGATGACAAGTTCTGGATGTACTGTTTCAATCCATTCTACATCCACTATTGTCAGCATCTGAAAAACTTTTGAAAACAAAATAATATCCAGAAGTATAGAAGAGTCCAAAATACATGGTTCCCTTTAAGTAGAAAAAAATTCTTTTTATGGCCTTTGTATGAGATCACTCAGGATTTGATTGATATATTTCACATAAGCATACTGAAAATATCAAGTCTAGATGACAAGCTGTCATGTAAAGTAAACTTCCTATCATACCTCTAAAATATGTTTGATCTACTGGTTTCACAGCTTCATCAAGATCCAGTGTATTTGAGGTACCAATGGGAGTACTAATACTCTTAGTTTTGTCATATCTCTACTTTTTAAGAAGATATTTAATATTATTCTATTGAGATAAATAGATTCCTTCTGGTTTTTTAAGAAATTTGAAAACCAAGGTAAATTTTTAACTCACCCATCATACTCATTTCAAACTTATATTTCATTAGATCTGTAAAGGAATTAGTTAAAGATTGCTGAGTTGAACCAAATATAATGTCATCAAAATAAATTTAAACAGTAAAAACATTTTTCATATCTTTCTTTATAAAAAGGTTTGGATCTAAATTTCCTTAAAATAATTATTTTGTAGCAAAAATCTTGTAAGTCTATCATACTTGGCTCAAGGGGCTTGCTTAAGTCCATACATAGCTTTGGTATGTCTAAAAACGTGATCAGGATGTTTTGTAACTTCAAAACCAGGAGGCTGTTCAAAAAAAACTTCCTCTTGAACATAATCATTTAGGAAAGCACATTTCACATCCATTTGTAAAAGTTTGAAATTGAATAATTCTATAAAGGCATGTAAGATACGAATAGATGCAAGTCCAGATACTAGAGCATAGGTTTCATCAAAGTCTACTACTTCTTATTGATTATATACTTTAGCAACTAACCTATATTTATTTCTAACTATGGTTCCATTTTTATCACACTTATTTATGAAAACCTATTTAACACTAATGATTAATGTTTCCTTAGGTCTTTCAACCAAGGTCCAGACTTTATTCCTTTCGAATTAATTTAGTTCATCTTGCATGGATTTAATCCAATCATCATCACCTAAAGCTTCATCAGTGCTTTTTGTTTCTAATTAGGAAAGTAATGCTAGATGTTCAAATTAATTTCTTAAAGAACTTCTCGTCCTTACAGGTTTATTTACATCACCAATGATACTATCACTAGGACAATTCTTAAGAAACACATGATTTGGGTTTTGTAAAACCTGTTCATCAACATAGGGTAGGAAATCTTCTAGGGTAAATGTTTCAAGAAAATTTTCTTGAGGGTTTTCCTTATCAGAAGGATCTTCTATCAAGGGTTGATAATCAGTTTTTGAAAACACATCCGAAGATGTACGTTGGGGTTGTTTAAAAACAAAAGGATCAGTTTCAACAAATTTGACATGTACTGTATCTTCAATAACACAAGTGTTTTTATTGAAAACTCTATAAGCCTTAGAAGTTGTGGAGTAGCCTAAGAAAATTCCATCATTATATTTTGGTGCAAATTTATGTAGACTATCTTTCGTATTCAGGATAAATACCTTGCAACCAAAAACCATGAAGTAGGAAAGTCTAGGTTTTCAACCATTCTATAAATCATAAGGCATTTTATTGAGAAAAGGTCTAATTAAAACTCTATTTATAGTATAATAAGAATTACTTACATCTTCATCCCAAAAGTTTCTTGCGATAGAGTACTCACTCAACATGGTTCAAGTTATCTCTTGAAGAATTTTATTTCTTCTTTCAACAACACCATTCTGTTGAGGAGTTCTTGGTGCTAAGAAATTGTGAGTAATGCATTTTCTACTACAAAAAGTATCAAAATAATAATTGTGAAATTATCCAACATTATCACTATGAATAGTTTTCAATTGAAGGTTTTTAACATTTTTAACTTTGGTTCTAAAACTTTTGAAATAGGAGAAGGATTCAAACTTCTTTGCTAGAAAATAGACCCACATAAATCTAGTGTTATTATCAACTAAAACAAAAAAATAATACTTTCCTCCAATGCTTTCAATTTGTGTTGGACCAAAAAGATCCATATGCACTAACTGCAGTGCATCATTAGTTGAGACTTCAACGATTGATTTAAAACTTGATTTATGTTTCTTTCCATATTGATAAGGGTCACAAACTTTTGAAGAATCAAATCTAAGCTCTGGTAGATCCTTAACTAATCTTTTCTTAAAAAGTTTTCATAGGTTCTTAAGGTTATAGTGACATAACCTTCTATGCCACAACCACGAATGATCTTCAATTTCACTAAGGAAAGATAGATCTTGGCTCCTATGGCCTTCTAAGTTTAGTGTGTATACATTCTCTAGCCTGTGGGCAGAAAGAATAAACTCTTCCTTGGAATTTTGTACTAAGAACATATCATTCCTAAAATTCACAAGGTAGAATTAATCACATAATTGGCTTATGCTAATGAGGTTGTGCTTAAAATCCTTAACAAATAAAACATTTTAAATCAATGTTTTTCTAAGAAGAACAATGTTTCCAATACCAATAATTTCTCCCTGGGCATTATCTCCGAAATTTACTTTTCCTCATTTCGTCTTGATAATCTTTTAAAAGTTGTTTTTATTACCAGTAATATGCGGGGAACATCCACTCTACATGTACCAAGTATTTATGGTAGTAATTTCTATAATTTCCTGAAAAAAAGTGTTAGACTTTCGGAACCCAAACTTTCTTGGATCTGGAAATTTCAGAAAGCAAAATTTTAGGCACCCAAATTTTCTTAGAAAAATAGGATTTATGAAATCCTAAATACTGAGTTTTGTTTAAGGAACAATTTTTTGCCCAATTCATACTGCACTGACACTTGGTATAGAATGGATCACTTTGAGGAACAAAATAATTGTTACTAAAAATCGGTTTAGAAGTATTATTACCAATACCATAATTATTTCTTAGAGGTTGAATTTGGGAATACATCTTATCAAAATTTTCCTTACCTAAGGTAATGTTTAACAAACACTTCCTCGAGGAAAAAATTTCAGATTTTAGTTTGATAACCAAGTTCTTGTCTTCTAAAACAATTGATTTGGAACTAGGGTTAGGCTCAAAAAAAATTTCTTATAAATTACGTTTTCTAGATCCTTAGAAAGTTTATTCTTCTCAGAATATACTTTATCAAGATTTATTGAAATACATTCAAAATCAACAATTTTCTTATCATGATATTTAGAAAGATATGATATTTCCTTAGTAAGAATAGTATTCCTAGAATTTACCTCATCATTATTTTTCATGAGTTTATGAATTCTCAATCTCAAGGAGCTTAGCAAACCTAGAAACTTTTTCATAGGTAGGTAAAGTATTATCTTCATTAAAAGAAGATTCTTCATCCTAAGATTCATAATATTTATCATTACAATAATTTTCATTTAAACAAACATTGGTCATTGATTCAGAATTGTGTACCTATCCATCAAGAAATGATTGTTAATTGGTAGTCTGGCTATTAGACTAAGATTATTCTATCCAGAAGATTAACAATCTGATGATTCATCTGAAGAGTCACCACCACTGACACTCTTGGTGTCATTAGCTTTCAAGACTTTTTTAGCTTTATCCATATAGTAATTCTATCTGTTTCTCTCAGAATGATTTCCCTTTCATTCTTTTCTCTTAAGCATAGGGCAATCATGTATTATATGTCCAGCTCTCTTGCATTCATAAAAAGTGACTTCTGAATCTTTCTTATCTTTCCATTCCTTCTTCTTATATATAGATTGAAAGTTCTTTAGTCCAACAATATTGTTTATTATTTGAGGAAGATTTCCTAACTCATTTTATGAAGATTCACTTCCACTAGATTTGGATTGAATAAAAATATTCTTAGATTTGGATCTTGTAACTCTCTCAAGAGTTTTGGCTTTCATATGATTTGAAGTTTTAGTAAAAGCAACACTTCCATTCCAATTCTTCTTCTTTACATTATCATAATCTCTCTTCATTCTAGTCTCCTATTGATGAAGAGTTCCAAAAAGTTCATCAAGAGTAATCTGAGTAACCTTTCTGTTCTCATCAATAGCAGTCCTCTTGGATTCTCACTCATCAGGAATAATGTCTATGATCTTATCAACAAGAGCTTCATCATCTAATCCTTTCTCACCCATAGATTGTAAAATAATCACAATAGTCATGAATTTTTGTTGCACATTACATATGGGTTCTTTATAAGGAAATAAAAACCATGATATTCATCTCTGAGTATGGCTCTTTTAGTTTCAATGACTTTGGAAGTTCCAAAGTGAGTAACATAAAGTTTCTTCCAAATACAATTTGCTGCTTCACAAGATGAAATTTGACTAACTTCTTTGTCAGGGACTTTATATCCTCCAGTAAGCATAAATTTTGTTGTCTACTCTATTATTGATAATGAATGTATTCATGAGATCTCTCCCATATTTGTAATAATTCCCATCAAAAATAGGTGGTCTTTTTGTATTGAGATTGTCTATGGAACCAACATTGATTTCTGCCATCTTTAAGAAAAATCATTCCACACAAGCTTGTTAGAAATAAAAGAGTTTGTAATCAAGAAAAATATTCCTTAGCAAAGAAAATAAAACTAGAGTGTCTCTAAGAAAAATATTGATCTGAACTTTATGAGTCTGAAAATATGATTCCAAAAAACTAAGAACAAGAATAATTATCTTCTGAATCTAATCCTTAGATTAATTTAGATTGAACCAATCCTATGATACCAATTGTTGAGATGGTATATGAGTATGATATACTATATAATACCAAATATAGGATCAAAATAATATAGATACTGAATAATGTATCTAATGATGCTCAAAATACATGAGGGGGGGGGGTGAATTTTACACATTAAAAAATTCCTTTGGAACTTTTAAAGATGGATATGTTTAACAATGTTAAACAAGGTAACTCCAAAAACTCTAGTTCTACACACTTTCTTGATTCTAGAAATGTGATTCTGAGAAAGTGATTCCAAAATGATGGATCCAGAAAATGAAACTCAATGAAAGTTTACAAAGATAAAGATTCTACCTTAAAGCGTATAAAATCTCACTAAATAAGAGTACAAGTACAAGGATGTATAAGATAGTTATAATTTCCTAAAAAAATAAAAAACAGTGGAAAAATTGTAACAAAACAAGAAAAAAGTAGTAAATTTTTTAACCCAAAGAGAAGGGTATCCAACAACCTTTGATAAAGGTCCCTTGATTTATACTTTCAAGATAGTCTGTCTTACCCACACTAGGGTAAGACCTCAATATGAAGATCAAAGTATATCTTGTTATCTCCAAAATCCATCAACTTAAAGGTAGTACACACCTATGTCTTCCTCAGTAAGGAAGCCCTTAACATCAAGGTTCTCAGCACCTCTGTCTTCCGATCCTTGGAATCCCTCAAATGTAATCAGTAACGTTCAGAGTCGCACGAAGCAAATCTGAACAAGGTGTTCATTATGCACTAAGAAATGAGAGTCTCTCTCTAGAAATGACTTCAATAACATGTAATCTCTAGAGTCATAGAACAGTATTGAGATCTTTCAAATGAGCTCTTACTTATAGGCACAACTCCAAAGGTTGGTTCCCTCCCGCAACAGTCATATTTTTCCTTGAATTTCGGAGGGAGCTGTGCATGTGTCACTAAAACAATGATTAGTTAGAAACAGAATGTACAACACCATTTCATAACTATATCAGATATGAGAAAAATATGGTTGCTTAACCAAAATCAATTATTCGTAGTGTAAGAAAATAAAATTTCGGAGTCTAACTAACAAAACATTTGGTGTCTATAATAAAAGGTTATTTGGATTATTTTTTCTAAGGAATTCAGAACTGGAATTGTATAGAATTCCAGAGTCTGAATTTAAAGGAAATTTGGAATCTGGATTCACAAGAGTTTGGAACTTGAACTTACAAAGTTCGGAGTCAGAGTTCATGAGAATTAAGAGTTAGAACTTACAAATTTTAGAGTCTTAATTCATTGGAATTTGGAGTTAGAACTCACAATGTTCAGATTCTGAATACATTAGAATTTAGAGTTAGAACTCACAAAGTTCATATTCTAAATTCATAAGAATCCAGATTCAGAACTCAGAATAGTTCGGAGTCAGAATTCATTATAATTCGGAGGCATAACTCACAAATTTCGGAGTCTGAATTTATTAGAATTCAGAGTTAGAACTCAGAAGAGTTTGACATCTAAATTCAGAGAACTCAGAGTCTGAATTTAGAGTCTGAAAATAGAATTCTCTTTATATAATTATTATATGATTTCAAGGTTTTAGATACGTAACTGAATTTTACATTTAGACAAGATAATGAACAATGAAAACAAGGTAGTGATAAATTTCCTTGGGGAAGGAAAACTTTCCTTATAGAAGTAAAACACAAGGTAAAATGAGATTTTCCTTGAGATAATGTGTTTGTGATTTTCAAAACAAGAAGGAATGGTAAAGTCATAAGGAAACCTTATTGACTCAACAATCTCCACCAAACATGAAAGAATGGAAAAGTCATAAGGAAAACCTTATTGACTCAACATTGATTTCATTTTACTCACTTTAATTATTTTAGTGATTAAAAGAGTGTTATTAAGTAAAATCAACTTTATTTATCCCTTTGGTCTAAAATTATTTTATTACATAACAATACTTTATAAGAATGTTTTGAAGAATGATTTAAATATCATATTATAATTTTTAAAACTTTTTTTACAATATTTTGACTTTTAAGAAAATGTTTTACAAGGAATATTCTTGTATTTTTTCGAAAGATGCACCTTTTAAAATTTTACAACAAAAGTGAAAGGGATTTTTTTAACTTTTACAACATGGAAAAAATTTCCACCATCATGATAGTTAAATGGTTTAAATTTTACATTAAAATTTTACTAAAGTTAATTTAAAATAAAATATTTCATTTATATCATGCTCCACTTTTGGATTTTCTAAGGTTATTTTTAAATATGAAAGTATATTTTCCCCAAGAATGTTTTAATGATATTTTATTAGTGTCACTATTCATAAACAAAAAACACCATTGATTCTACTTATAATTTACTAGGGTTATGATACAACTATACAATCATGATTATTTTTCTATTTGGATTATGATTATGATGGAAATTATTTATTAAACCTATTTCCATGGTTTTTTCTATGATGAAATTTTTATAAAACCAATTTATTTTCATGGGGTTCAAAATTATATAGGTTTTATGATATTTTGGCTCACCTATGTATTTTTTTTTATTTTATATATGGGACCTATATATCGCTCTAATTTATTTTTTAATTTATTATGTCTGATGAGATAGTTATGGGAAAAAAGTAGATGTACATGATTTTCTTTGAGAAATAAGTCAAAGTGCATGATCCATTGTAGGAAACAAGTCATTATGTTTGACCTACTATGGGAAAAGGTATTGATACCTGATATGATGTTCTTGGTAGTAAACCTTGATAGATTAAACGGTTTCTATACTTATGATGGTGACACACACATTTATGAAATGAACATATGGTTCATGATTGATTTATGATGAGTTTTTATTATTATGATTCATGTATTTTTTAAATTCTAATGTTTTATGACATACCTCATGTTTATGAGATTTTTTAGATTGGGTATGAATTTTTTAAGTTATGTTCACGATATCATTCAATTATTATTATCTTATTATTTCATATGTTAATTGATTGATATCTCACATGTTTACCTTAACTAAGCATCTGAGATCACCCATTTATTATATTTGGTTTCCTTTGGATATAAATAGATTTTTTATTAGAGTATGACTAAGAAGATTACTATGAAGGAATATATTTATTGGAGATATTTAATATCTTTCATAAAATTATAATATTGTATATTTAGTCTCTAAAGACTCTAAACCATTATTGTTTCGTCTTGGTTCATATTCTTATTCATCTAAATATATATATTATTTAGGTATAATAATATCAAACCATAATAGTTGGTATAAATGTAAAGTTTAGTCAATATTTGGAGATTCGGATTAGAAATTATTATAAAAACTAGGGGAATATGTATAAGTATAGGATAACATAATAAATCTTTGGTAATGATAATGGATAACCTAGGTTATAACTAAGGTGTCATAGATTTAAAATAGGATTTATTTATTTAGTAATCAAATGAGTGATCTTTAATGACAATGTAGTTTTTCATAAAGATTATCTTATCTCACACAATGTTTTTGGTTTTAGTCAATGGTTGGAACATAAAGGAATATTATAAAAAAATGAATGTGATGGCCAATGTAATGTCTATCCTCATAAAAAAACAAATGGATTAAGATATGGGATAAAATATCTTGTGACTATGCTCACTTAAATATATATATATATATATTGGTGGCAACATATATCATGTTGAACTCACAGATGCACCAATGAGGGAGAAACATGTTATTTAATCTTCTATGAGGCAATATACACCCTCCTTATATGGGTCTTTCGATCCATTGGTTGATGCGAACTGGATTAATGTGATATAAAATATATTTCCCATTATTCTGTGCTCAAACCATGAAAAATTTGTCATTTTTGTTTATCAGTTTAAAGGTGAAGAAGATCAATGGTGGAATCTTATTAAGAATACAAGTAAAGAGGATTAAATTTTATTCATCTAATGGGATCTGTTTAATGGAATATTTTTTAGTAAGTACTTCCATCAAATTATACATAAAAAAATAGAGAATTAACTACTTAAGATTAATCATTAGGATGATGAATCCATTGGTATCTATGAGAAAAATTTTACAAGACTTCAAAGGCATGGTTTAGTATTATTCATCATCTGTGAAAGAAAAATTTATCAATTATTTAATAGTTTAAAACCCAATGATTGAAAAGAATTATCCGTAAGGGATTTTGTATGCTAAAAAGGAATTTTTAATGTGAAAATAAAGTGGAAATAGAAGCTAGAAACCCTAAAGGTTATGGTGATAATAAAAGGAGTATGAGGATTTATTAAAGCTCTAGTGGTTGATCACATGGAGGGGAAAATGATTTAAGATCCTATGTAGAAAAAATGTGGGAAAGAGCACTGAGGTGAATGATTGAATAAAACATGAAAATGTTTCATGTTTGGGAAACCTAGAAATTAATAAAAAGGATTTTGAATTGATATAAGGAGACCTATCAATGAAATGAATAAATAAATATCTCAACAGAATACAACACTTACACTCTAGTTGTACAAATGAAAGGAATGTTGTAATTATGAAAATAATTTCCCTAATCTAGTGAAAAAAGAGGATAAGAATCCACAATAACATATAATGTGAATGGAAAAAGGGAAATATTATGTAATAAAAATATTTTAAGTTATTTATTATAATAAGGGAATATTTATTATCTACTCCAGAGTTAGATATTTTAGGTTTATGTTTGTATGAACATTCCCTATGAAAATATTATTATTTATCCTCTAATTTAATTTAAAATTATTTTGAGCATTTATTTGATTTATCTGCATAGATTTTAGAATAATGAAATCATATTTGATATTCTAAATCATATTATGATCATTTATTAGAGCAAGGATAAACCCGAACTTCCAATGGAATTTTTTTTGGTTAATATAAGAGCTTATTTAAGGAATGAATAGTGAATTATGTTTTTGAAGAATATATGTTTTCATATAAGGTTAACATAATGTTATGGATATTATCATGGGTTTTTAAGTTTATGGCTTATCATAAGTTCTTAGGAATAATAAAACCTTTTAAGTGATGGTATTTTGATGTTTTATACCATAACTAATGTTTATGATCTTTTCTAGATTGGTTATGAAAATTTTAAGTTATGGTCAAGATCACATACCCTTGTTATTATCTTATTCTTTCATATAATCATCAATTGATACCTCCCTTGTCTACCCCTATTGAGCATATAAGATCATCCATTTATTATATTTCCATTCCCCATATTATGAAAAGATTTTTTGTAGGGTTTTTCTGAGAAGATTACTATGAGGGAAGATATATATGGCAGATGTTGAAACTTTTTATAAAATAAAATGATTGTATATTTAGTCTCCAAAGATTCTAACCATTATGATTCAAACATGAATCATATTGTTATTTATATAAATATATGTAATATTTATGTATGAAAATATGAATCCATCATAATTGGCATCATAGTAGGGTTTCGTTAATCTTTGAAGATTCAGGATGGATTTTTTTTATAAAAACCCTATGGATATGTATATGTATAGGATAACATAATAATGTTTTGGTAATGATCATGTATAACAGAGGATAAACCTATGGTTTCATATATTGAAAAGAAGGTTTCCAGATTTAGATATAAAATGAATAATATTTCATGATATTATGGTTTTACACTATGATTATCATTTCATAGACTATGATTTTTGGTTTTATTACATTGATGGAACCTAAATGAATCATGTGAACAATGATTGTGATAGAAAAATAAATTACTATACTCATGGGAAAGAGAATAGATTAAGAGTTGGGATGAAATATCTTGTGACTATGATCACTCCACTCTATCAAGCTATTGATGGTAACATGGATGATGTTGAACTTTCAAATACTCAAAGGAGGAATTAATATGTTATTTAATATTTTATGAAACAACATCCATCATCCTTCTATATATGGATATTCTGATCCATTGGTTACTGAGAAATGGATTAATGTGATGAGAAAGATATTTTCTATTATTTAATTATTAGAACATGAAAATGTTGTCCATTATTTTTATTGTTTTGAATGAAAATAAGATCAATGATGGAATATTATTAAGAATATGAGGAAAGAGAAGAAAATTTAATCCATATAATGGGATGTGTTTAAGGGAATATTTTTTAATAATAAATTCCATAATATTATACATAAAAAAATATTTAAGGAATTACTTGAGATTAAATAGAAGGATGATGAAAAATTGGTACATATAAGGAAAATCTTACAAGACATGAATGGTATGATTCAGGTATAATAATCATCCTTGAAAGAAAAATTGATTGATATTTTACTGGTTTAAAACCACGTCTTCAAAAGGAATTATCCATAATGGACTTTGGATGTTATGAGGAAATCATTCGATGTGCATTAAAAGTGGAAATGGAAGTTGGAAACCCTAAAGATTCTTCTCATAAGAAAAGTAATATGGAGCCCCATGGAAGATATAATGTTTTTTGGGGGAAAGAAATATTTTCAACCTCTTACTTTCCAAAAATGTGGTAAGGGGAACACAAGTTAATTACTAAAAGAAACAAGAAAATGTTTCAAGTGTGTGAATCCTAGCCATCGAGAAAAATAATTTCAAAGTGATGTAAATATGATAGTCAATGAAATGAATATAGAGAGAGGTCAACATAATACACTACTGAAACTCCAATTATATAAATGCTTGTAGTTTGGGAATTATGAAATTCAATGACCTAATCCATGAGACAATGAGGATAATAAGACAAAAAAACCTTTGAAGTCAAAGGAAAAAGAGAAATATTATACAATAATAATAGTTGATGTGAATCATCATAATTAGGGAATATTTATTCTCCACTCCAGGGATAGGGATTTCACGTTGAATTTTGTATGAATGTGCCTGATGAAAATATTATTGTTCATCCTTAAGTGAAATTACAGATAATTATGATAATTTATTAACTCTCTCTCTATATATTTTGGATTTAGTAAATCACATTTGATATTCTACATCATATTATGAGTGTCTATTACTGAAAGGATGAACCCATACTTCTAATGGAAATGTTTTTGGTTAAAATAATAACTTATTTATGTAATTAAGAAAGAATTATCTTTTGCAAGAATTTTTTATGTATAGTTATCATAAAATTTATGGATACTCTCATGGATTTATAAGTTTAAGGTTGAACATATATTCAAAGTCATCAACAACCCTTTTAAGTGATGGTATTTTGATGTTAATCTTTTAAAGGGTTTTATGAAGAATACTCTATTAAGGTTTAAATACATTTGGGGTTGGTATATGATTGGATGTTAAGTTAATTATAAAATAATAGATATTGGAATATAGAAAATTTTTATAATTGAAAGGATATTAATTTCAAATATAGTTTTGGTTAAGTTAAAGATTAACTTTATGTTTGTATCTAAATTTGATTCAAGATATTTTGGTTAATTTCCAAATATTACCAGATTATATAGTGATTTATCATGGTAATTAATTTCTGTTTAAGTAAACGTAACCCATAGGCACAAAATGTGATTTAACATAAAATAATATCTAGGAACGATGAAATTAAAATTTTGAATATGTAAGCTAAACGGTGCAGCCATTGACGTTAAAACATTATTTAATGTTAAAGTTATTGATGTAATTATTGTTTGGTGATTAATGTTGTATTTCTTAATTTAATAGTTTATTTATTTTGAGAATTATCTTATGATAACCATTTTTTGTTTTATTTAATGCTTAAATATAGTATGATATCTTGATATACTTTCTTAATCCATTATAATTTGATATTTACACTTTGTTCATGGAGAATTAATCTTGACTACTCATTATTTGGAGAAATAGATTAGAATATGGTCTAAATTTATTAAAGGATGAAATTAGACCTGATAAGTAAGTATATTTCGTTACATTACTAGTCTATATGGTAACATAATTACACAAATATTGGAAAAGGAACTCAAGAATTTTGTTTCCAACAATATTTAATTTTGATAAATTAATTTTCTTTTAACTCCTCGTTAATTTATGGGATTTTTTTCATTAATTATCTCTTAACTATATTCTCTGTCAATCTCTATCAGTACATGGAAGTTATTTTTCTATTATATTTTTATATTTTAACTTCCCACAAATTCTTTCCTTACGTGGGAATATTATTTTGTGTTATTTATGTTTACCTCACGCTATCTACTTTCCATTTTTACGGGAAATTATATTATTACCTTGTATGAAGTGGGTTTTGAGAAATACATTTTCTTTGGTGTGATGGTTCTACAAGAGGCTTTTATATGTGTTGAGTGAGTGGTGAAGGCTTCCAAGAATCTTTATTGGAGTTATTTTCCATCTTTTTACTGAATGTGTTCTTTTGTCAAAGGTCACGACTCATTAAATGACTAGACCATTTAAATTTTATCTTTCTTCCTATTCTATCACTTCAATTTCTAATTCAGCCAGGGGTAGTGGATCTCATGGGGGTTTTAGGATGTAGTTTTCTAGGTTTCATTTTTCTAGGAGGTGAGACCTTGTTGACAGTGTTCATGTTAGTCCCGATCATTGTACTACTATTGGTAATCCTTGATGGTCGACATCCTATGGTGTTCGCTGGATTTTCTATGATGTCGATGAGTTTGGGTGGATCGTTGCTGGCGTGTTAGGTGTAGAGGTATAGTTTTGTGATCTATAGGTTCAGATTTTTGACTCAAGGCGGTTCTCAATTTTAGGGTAATCTGTGGGGTGTCATTGGCCCCGACAGGTTCTAGTGGTGTTGTTTGGGTTATATGGATCCCCAAAGTAAGGGATGGACCTATAAAGGCATGAACCTCAAATAAATCAATGATGATGATTTTAATAGATGAAGACGGTTTCTATGGTGTCATTATCCGTTATCTCTTTAGTGAGGTGGAGATGTTGATAGGGTGATAGAAATCCATGGGCATGGATCAAGGTGGAAGATCATATCTCATTTCCCTAGGAGGTGGCACCAGGCTCGATGAATGTATCAATTTCATTTTTTAATTTTGAATCTTTATCATGTTAACAACTTGGGTATGGTGATGATGGATTTCTTGTTTTGCATATTTTTGGAAGACTTTATGTTTTCAAATATGATTTTTTGTGCCATGAGGGTTCAAACGTAACCTTTAGAAGTGTTTTTCTAAAATATGGAAAATATGGATTTGGAGGAGAAATAGGTTTCCTATTATTAAATAATTAGTTACCAAGAAAAATTTCTATGGTGAAATTTATTTTGTTGGTAGGGAGGGAGGTAACATCCCAAGATTTTGTGAAACATTTAATTTCTAATAAATATATTTTCATCAATCGCTTGAGTTTCATACAACACCGAGTTTAAATGAACCATAATATACTATTAAAATATTATTCTTTGTGAGAGTTATAACCTAGAAATTAAATTATTGGGAATGAATATGATTAAATAGTTTATGATATATATAATTCACACTGAATATAAATTTATTGATAAATTCTTAATAAATAATCACTTATTATTTAGTAAAGCCATTTTATTCTTCAAAAATATTATATCTTTAAAAAATGTTTTTTATTGACATTTGGGAGAAAATATTATGATTAATTTATAGAACTTTTTGAAATTTTATTTTATAAGTTTAATGTCATTTTTTAAATCATCATATTAAAATTATATTAGGATTATTTTTTGTGAATTTTATGAAATGATTAATCTTCCATTGAATAGTAAAAATGATGATTTTATTGATAACTATATGAAAAAGGTTCAACTTTTTAAAAATTATTTCAACGTAAGATTAGTTTTTCTATATTTTAAATAATCCAATTAAGTTCATGGAAACAATTTTATGTTTGAATTTATTTAATTCAGGTAAAAATACATTTTCCTGATAAATTATTTTTATATGGTCAATGTGTTTTTATCATAATAAATTAAATTTATAACTGTTGGTGAATTATTTTATTTATATATATATATTATTTTCTCAATCAATTTTTCTAACATTCATTTAATATTTTTCTTGGCAGGGACTAAGAATTGATATGGTTTTATGCTTAAAAACTATTTTTATTTCAAAAAATCTTTTTTTGCTATATTTTGGACACTTAATTTAAAAATAATTTCGAAAATTTATCTATATTAAATTGTGTGAATTTAATTACATATTTTCAGTTAGAAAGTTCATATTATTTTTAATATTCCCCTTTTATTTTTGGTTAATATTAAAGGAAATTGTGGTAAAATTTATCACATTGGTAAAAGATAAATCAGGTTGGTCTAGTTTAAAAATGGGTGATAAAGACATAATTATTCATATGGATTATTATTTTATGATGGTAATTGTGACCTTATCACCTTATGCACTAATTTTATTTTTTAATGGACACTTTTCCATTTAAATGACCTATATATTATTCAAATCACGGAAAGTTAAAAAATTTAACTCTTTTAGTTTTTAATATCTCTTATGTTTCCACATAGGAAAAAAACAATATATGAATGAATTTATGTTTTTATTTTTATCTTAATGAAATTATTTTGATAATAACTTTTTTTATAATTTTATTTTATTACATAATAACATTAAATTCTTAGGTAACACCGATGCAGTATTTTTACAATTAATAAAAAATATAATAAATGATTTTAAATATATAAAATATACATAATATGAGTTATTTAATGTGTTGAAAGAATTTTTTAGGTGAAACTAACATATTAGTGTTGTGGAATAATATTATATTCAAATTAAAACTTCATCTTTTTTTCATTTAAGTCAAATTAATTGAATAATGTCTAAATTTACAATAATGATATTTCACGGGAATAATAATTTATGAAACCACATAAAAATAATAAAAATATTAAAATAGTACCAATGAGATAATATATGATCAAAATTTCATCCCTTTTCCATTTATAGGACATTTGGAACTATTTTTCTTGACCTTGACTTTATTATATTTTAATCTTTTAAGAAATTCTAAGATTTCCCCTCACATCTCTTATAAAATGGAACCTCTTATTTTCCATATTCACATCACATTGAGAAATATAGTTCGAAAATAATTTAAATAATTATCTTATCCACTTCACTGAAAACATTCTAGCGGTGTCGGTCTTCCCAAAATACCAGCCCAAGATTCCTTTAGAAGCGATATAAAGGAATCATTTCAAAGAAGATGTAATCGCCTAAACCAATCTGATTATTTTTTACTCTTATTTATCTCCAATTAATATGTGGTATTTATCATAAAATAATAAATTAATTATCCTAAATATTCTTAAATATAATTATGATTATTAGAAAAACCATTATACGCCCTTATTCCCATGAAAAAAGAAGTGATTGTTTCGCTTGTGCGTATGTATGAGTTACCATATCCACGAATAAATACAATTATTTTTTCATCACCATGTTTCATGGATGGGTATAATTATGGTTTTAATGTTTATATAAAATATTTAAGAAATAATTATACTTATTTAATGATAATATCATGTATACCTTCTTACCAAAAAATCTATTTGGAAATAACAATGTCACTAATGAGTACGTGTGGACTACCACTACCACAAAGCGTTGTAAATATTTGTTCATTTATATTTTAGTTGAATGGTAATGAAGATAAATTTTATGAATATATATTATATAATAATTATTATTTATATTTCAATTGTTACTTAACTTTATTTCATTATATAAGTCAAAAAATAGAAATAACATTTATGCGTACGTACAACCAACTATCTGCTTGAATGTTGTAATTCATTTTTTATAACTCTACTAATTATGAATGATTATATATATTTATATAATGAATATCTTTTATTTTTATACCATTTTTGAAATAATTTAAATTATGGGGGCATGATCAAAGTATATGGATTTGGACTATCGAACAGAAAGATGCGTGGAAGAAGAAGTGGTTATAACCCAGAACAATGATTTTAATAATACCTTTTTAATAAACATCTGATAATATGTCATAAATAAATCAGAAATGGTATGACATATATGAAAATTATTACAAAATAAATTTATAATAAATCCATATTTATTATGTTGGAGGTTTGAATGTGAATGAGGAAAAGTGATACTTTTGGTAAAAGATTTATGTTCTAATCCTATTTTAATTAGTGTTGTTTATACTTGAATTTTTTGTTGAGGAAATTATATAATTCTTATCTAATTAATCCTTTTAATTTTATTATCCTCCATTTCTTTATTTAGATTATATTTTTTCCTTTCATTTTTATCACTTTGGTTTTTTAAGATATCAAAAGTGTATATTTAAGGGAAATCAACTATATTTATCTATTCGTTCTAAAATAATTTTTCTTACATATCTATATTTTCTAAGAATTTATTAAATAAGGAATTAGATACCATAATATTATTTTTTAAATAATTTTTTACCCTTTTTTGAAAGTTTATAACATCTTTTACAAGGAATATTATTATCATTTTTTGAATGAGATAATTTTTATTTTTTAATTAAAAATATAAAAGAAATGTATTTTAACTAATATGAAATGAAAGAAATTTACCAAAATTAAGACACCTAAATGTTTTAAAGATTACATTAAAAGTATACAAGGTTTTTTCAATGAAAATAGTTTTTATTGCATTTTTATTTTTTATATTTTGAAAATTATTTTTTAATTTTGAATGAGTATTTTCCTCCAAAAGTTTTTAATGATCTTTTAATGGTATCTGTATTTTTAAAAAATTACAAAATTTAATTAAAATTATTATTTATTGGGGTTATGATCCAAATTCCATAATTATTATTTCTCTATATAGATTTCAATTTTTATGAAAAATGTTTATGAAACTCGTTTCCATTGGTTATGCTGTGATGAAATGTTTATAAAACCAATTTCATTGCATGGGTTTTTATATGATTAATGTTTTATTAAATTATGGAAAAAATGTGTATGGTTTTTATTATGTGATGTGTGATACCTATATCTCTATCTAATTAATTCGGTAAAGTATTATATCTCATGATATATTCATAAGAAGCAAGTCGATGTGCTTGATAAGTTATGGGAAACAAGTCAAAGTGCTTGATCTATTTTGGTAAACAAGTCAATGTTCTGGATCAACTATGGGAAACATGTGTTGATTCTTGATATTATTGTATTAGTAGTTAAACATGGAACATGAAATTGTTTTTATACTTATTATGGACCCACACACATTCATTACATGAAATTATGGTTTATTATTGAGTTATCACGAGTTCTCATTCTAATGATTCATTTATTTTGAAATTATAATATTTTATTCTACAACTCTTGTTTACAATCAGTGTAATATTAGGAATGAACTTTTTCAGGTGTTCCCACGATGTCATACCTTTATTTTTATCTTATACATTCATATGAACATCAATTTATATATCCCATGTTTACCCTTTCTAAGGATCTGAGCTCACGATTTTTTTATGTTTGCTTTCCCCATGTTATGAAGAATGTTTTTAGTAGGGTTTTCCTAAGAAGAGTAAAATGAGGTAATATTTCTATGGAATATTTTTAATATTCTTTAAAAATTAGGAGATTTTATTTTCATTCTCTAAATAATCTAAATATTTAAGGATTTATTGTGGATCATATTTTTATTCAACTAAATTGAAGTAATATTTATATATGAAAATTGCAGGCCATCATAGGCCTCCTCTATAAATATATTAATATCATCATAATAGACCAAATTTAAACTGAAAACCTATTAATCCTCTTTATCCATTTAAAATGTAAATTTAATTGAGTTATTTGAATTTATAAAATTAAAATATAATTTTAGTTTAACATCAAAATCATCAAGAATAATGTTTTTAAATTTTATATTATCTTTCCCATGTTCTTCAATATTTCTATTAAATTACACAATCCATCTAGAAAATAGTTTATGGTGAGATTAAATATAGAGTTTGAATCCATTAATTTATGCTTAACCTAAATGAACACATCCTTAAAATTTTTTTGGACACAACATTCATCTATTAATGGATCTTATACAGTGAAGTTTAATTATTCTTCCTCTTACTATTTGATGAAATATTTTTGTCTCAAAGTCATATAAAATTATTTTAATTCATATATAATGAAATATATAAACCTATAGGTTTTTTTAGGTGAAATTTTTAACTAAGATATAATCACATTTTTTTGATTTTATATTTTATGAAATAATTAATAGAGTTATTAATATGTGTATGATTGTTTTACAATGTAAAATTAACTATCGAGTTTGATAAATGAATCAAATATATAGGAAAAATAACTATGGAATTGTTTTAAAATAATAAATAATGTGAATATAGTGACCATGATTGGTTTTTCAGGGGACTTCACTTTTCAAAGCATAGAAAAAATCCATTCATTCCATACGATCATTCCATTTGAATTATAGTGAGTAAAATAAATAAAGACCATATACATCTTCTATTTTGAATCTAATACATTTAATATTATATAAATGTGGATTAATTATCATTTAGAGGTATCCAATATACTCTTTCCTCTTAGGGTATCCATGAGTAATGTGAATCTCCCAACACTTTGGAAGGATCCCCTTTTTTGTCATGGTTTTCCAAAACCTTAGAGTTAGAGAGAGATAATTGACTTGCGGGATTTTACAATTCCATCACATAGAATTTAAATTCCCTAAGATCATAATGAATTATATATGAATTAATATTATTTATATTTGATTATAATGATATCAATTTTTTTTAAAATTATAGGAATATTTTGGTTTTATAAATGTTTCAAATCTTTTAACTATTTGAAACTCTTGGTCTAATTCCTTACATTGATTATTTAATGTGTAAATAATCAATAAACATTTCAAACTCATGCAAATATCATTGAAATACATTCTAATTAAAATATAATCGATTTAAAAAAAGATTAATATTGGTCAAGGGTTATCATAAAACACATACATAGAACTATCACATAGTGATATGTACAATGATGTGGTTTAACTTAGCACAAACCATGATATGGTTAAGACCAACACATCACGGTTTTGTCTTTAATGATTATTTTTATCAATCTACCACATATACTAATGTTTCATAGACTTATCATGCATTAATATTTTTTTTTCAAAAAATATGTTATGACTTCGAAAAAACATATCTTAAACTAATTTTGAATATTATATGGAACCATTTTTTGTACAATCTACAAATTTTTTTTAGAAAATTCCACATTATATAACAAAAATTATGAAAATACATCAAAAAACTATTTATGATATCATTTAAAACAATTTTATGATATCTATCAATGTTTTTTATAATCACTTTTCCACAAAACTTGATCTTTATTCAAAAAATTTCTATGTGTAACTTATAGGATTTTATAGAATAAATAATAATTACGAATTAACTGAAAAATATTTTTAATCAAATGGAGTTATCTAGAAAAGCATCGATGAGATTTATGTTACAAAGGTATCTAGTGTTATCTCTATAAAACATATGTATCTCTATCCATGTGTCCATCAACCATATCATATATCATTATGCTTAATCATACAATATATTTATCTAAAACCATGAGATACCACATGTCATGGATTATTCAAGTATATATATCCTGTTCATACATTCTAGATTCTTTAAGTATAGGCTGACTAGATAGATAAACACATCACATGTTGCTGACCGAGGTGGATGAGAACATTATATATAAATGATAAAGGTATGGACATACACTTCTTTAGACCATAAAAATCACGATCCTAGATATCATACTCCTCACAGAAGATGATAAATCCCATTTTGGTTAAATATATTCTAATTAGATGATAAAAAATATACCCCAATGATTATATCGGTCTTAATAATTGTGTTATAAATGTATCAAAGTATGGATGTTCTCATTCTAGGTATCTTATTAATCTAAGGTACATGGATTAGATATGAAACATTCACTAATGGTATACTAAATACATATTTTATGACAATTTATGTGGTATACATAGTGGTACATCCAGTACAAAAATTTATTTTATGCCTCACGAGTGAATTTTTTATCTCTATACAAAACCCTACCCATACTAATATTCACATGTCATAAGTATCTATAATACCAAATGATGACCATTGATTATAGATAATATAAATCCATACATTTAAGTTCCAATTATCATTTTAATTTATGAATATATTCAACCAACATGAAAAATGATAAAGTGATGACTACCTTTTGTGAAACATGATACATTTTATATACTGAAATTATTTTATGAATACTAAGAAAAAAATACATAAATATCTATCTAATAATATCCCATATGATTGAAAAAGAGAGAGGACTTATATTTTATACACATTAAAGTATTTTCTAAACTTATCAAAAAATTTATATAATTTTAACCACATCTATATTTCACCATATAAAAATCCACTCACTAACCACCTTTAACGTGTAATATCCATAAAGAATCATTATTTTAATATTTGTGATATTGGATTAATAATACTTCTGTTCAAATATTTAAATATAGCATTCAAATAATACTACATGAAAACATCCAATTTTATGACATTAATAACTTATGTTCTCAACATGGAATTCAATATAAGATCATTATAATCATCCAGGAACATTTCCACTCAAAATTTTCTTTGAAATAATTTGTTAACTAACTTTAATGTAACTATTTATATAAATATCACTATTACCAAATAACCTAAACTTTTTTAGGATACCAGGTGAGTTCTAAATTGAATTTTACTTGTATAATTAATTATTTATTGCAATTTGAACTTATCTAGGTCTAAAAATACTCCCATTATCCACTAAGAGACTATATTTTATCTAAAAATATATATTTATAAGTCATAAATTTATTTGTTTTAGGAAATAATTATTATTTACTTTGTGGGAATATTTAAAAAATAAATTATTATCAGACATATATTATATAGAAATCTATGTGTTTGGATAAATATTCTGAAAAAATATTTTATTATTTTATATATACTAGTAAATGTCATTGGAAAATATTTTCCTAATATTTTAACAAATTACATGGATAAAGTCTTTTATCACAGATAATTATTTTATCATTATATTATTTTAAAATTATTTTATAGAATTAGATCAATCATAACCATGTGTATTAAAATGACTATCTCATTTATTTGTAACAACAATTATTAATAATAACTCCTTTTATTATATAACAAATAAAGATAAAAAATACACATAATTTATTCTGACCCATTAAATCTTTTAAGTAGACCAATTAATCCACTTAATTAATATAGAAAACCCTTTCTTCATTATGTCAATACACACTTCAATATTTAATCATCAACTCTTAATAAATTTTAAACTTATATATATATATATCGATTTTTTTTAATTTATAGTTGTTATCACATACCCTTTAAAATATTAGAACTAATTTTTATAACAGAAATACCAGACATGAACTCTCTATATAGTTTCATGGACTCCTTTAGGTACTCTTAGATGTTATTCCTCTATTGACTAGACTTCCCACAAAAAATATAACCCTTACATAGAAACTCGTGTCTCTAGTTTAGAAGTTATTATAAAATTCCTAAAACCAATATTATAATATTTATGGATAAAAATTTTACCATTTAATTTTTTTGGCCATTATTATGACACTCGATATTGGAACACCCATGTTTTTACCAACTATACTAGTTATATAGAGAATTTATGATTGTTTTTTTATTAAACCCATTCATGCTGTAATTTATAAAAAACTATAATAAACAATCCACCAGTGATTGAAAAGTTATTCTTATGACCATATTAATCCCGATCAATGACCCTAACCACTCTTAGTCATTTATAAAAACAATCGTATTGAGTACATGAGTTAAGACTGATGTACCCTCAACTATCTTACATCAAAAGAGTGTTTTTGAAACAAAATTATCTTACTTTATCTAGATAAATCATTTAAAAATTATCTGTCATTCCAAAATCATCTACATTATCAATTTTATTTTGAATATTGGAAAATATAGAGAAAATCATTAATGTAGATACATTAAGAGAATATTCACTATGATTACTATAATAATATTTTATTCTTGTTCATCTTTATTAGTGAAAGGTTTCTCTCGAGGGTTTTTGATCCAATACATAAAACCTTCTTTATTACTTGAGAACTATTCTAAAGATCCTATACCTATCTAGGAAATTTATTCCATTAATATTTTCTTTATCTAACATTGATATAAAAATCATGTTTGATCATGGTGATTCCATTTATATCTACAAAAGAATCTTTTATCATATATTATAATGTTTTAAATTTATTTAATAAATAATTTTATTAAATATGATCCTCCTAAAATAATGAACCCTTTTAAATTACATCATAACCATTAATTGTCTAAGATCATTATTTCACTATTTAATGACTTTTCTTTGACATGTAACTCATCGCGTAGCTATTTAGGAACAAAATAATATCAGTCATGTTAAATATAACACATGGATAGTTAATTGGGAATTTTTTCCCAAATTAATCAAATGAATAAACTGAACTCTATTACTATCGCATTCTAACATTTATATTTTTATATCTATGTGTAATTAAAAGCGTATGAAAAATAAAATCACTTAATCTTATTAGGTACACCCATAACATTCTTTCCTCACACAAGATAATCCATGGGTGTAGAGCTTTAGACTAAACCTACCCAATTAGAGAACCAAGGTATTTAAAAGGGAATAATTTAGATGGAATCAAAGGATTTATATTTTAATGGGTTTTAAAATGTTACCATATTATATTATGTTTTACTAGTTTGTATATATGATTATAACTATTTATTTTTTAGTATCTTATACCTTATACCAAATAAAAATGTTCAAAATACATTAATGCATAACTCCCCACATTACTCATGATGTTTTTACTTACCCACAAATAAAAGTAAATTATATTCACAAATATACAAAAACATCCCATGAATATGGTATATAAAACCCATTTATCTAAAGGATTATAATTATACAAAACCAAAATCTCCATAAGAGTAAGCATTATGTGATTGGTAACCTATCCTTAATTTTGTAGACATAAACTAAACCCCTAAACTTGTGAGTAGTCTGACCCAAATTACCACTATTCATGGATCACTACTCAAGAGGGAACATAATTAAAATACAATACTCATACCTAATATATGTAAATCATAATCAACATTTACTTTCAAGATCATAAATGACATAAAAATTTAATTTATGGTTAAAATCGACAAAATATTACATTGCAACTAAAATTTAACCCCTTGTTTGTATGGTATGAAATTTATAAGAATACGTTTAACCCTTTAAATTAAAACACACATACATTTGTAGTATAATGATTATATTTATCAATAACAAAGTAAGAAATAAACTACATTAACAATTCAAAAATTTATACATGAGATGAAAATTTATGAACACTTCATTAATTAATAATTAAAAATAATTTATAATTTATAATTATCTTATAAAATTATATAAAATATAAATATAATAAATATTATATCAATTTCACAGATATAGACATTCCATGTTTTATTTTTTATACGGTATTTAATAGGAACCCTATCATATTCAAAAGTTTAATAATTTATGAAACCTTTTATAATAATATAAAAATTTAAACATTTATGTAAAAAATTTACATAAAACAAATATAACATATTTAACGTAATTTAAACCATTATGAAATCCACAAAAAATAATTTTAGTATGGTTTAAATAAATTTATAAATAAGTAGTTTTAATATTATCATTACATATAATAATTTATGAACATTTCTTAAATTAACATAAACTCGTTTATATTTTTCATTATTTAAATTTACAAACAATTATATAAATTATTCAACCATGTAAATATATTTTAAACATAAATAAAATCCACAAACCATTTTTGGTATGGGCCCAAAGGGCCCATGTTTGTGAACTCTTTTAATCATTTTAATAAAAATAGTTTTCTTTAAAATATCTAAACATCGATTGTTTTATATATAAAAAATAGCATGGTTTTTCTCTGATTATAAATTTTTATAAGAGAAAAACCATGAATACTTTTTCTAGGCGATGTTATTTAAAACCAAAGTATTTAGAATTCATACTTTTTGAAACTAAAATGTGGTTTTCACTTTATTACTTCACAATTTTTCATGCTAATCACATTTCTATACTAAATAGTAATGTTTTTTTGGTAAACCAGCACATAAGTATATTATTATAAGATGTTTGATTTTTTATGTAACTTTTTCATCCCCATTTTTTATTAAACCATGATGTGATTTTATAATATTTATAAAACAATTCCTATTTTCTCGTAAAATATATCATGGTTTAAATAGGTTTAATTACTTCAACTATTTTCCTCCAAAACACATCATAGTTAAAGAAAGTCATATTTTCTTATTACTCTATCTATTAAAAAAATATATCCAAATAAGATGGAATGTGAATTTTATACCATTTATGAGTTTTAAAGGGGTCATCAATTTTCCAAATCAAGTAGAAATAATAAACCAAAACCATTTATTCCATAAGTTTTTTTTCATTTGAATTGGAATGAATAAAATAAATTAACAATGATTACCTTTTTTCCATTGAATATAATACATTTCATATCTTAGTAATTATCTTGATAAATATCACTAATAAAAACTATTAATATCCTTCTTCCTAGGGTATCCATGGGTTTTGTGAACCTGTCTAAAATTTGGAAGTATCCCCTCTTCCTCATGATTTTATATAATCTTAGAGTTAGAGAGTGATAGAGAGATATTTTACACAAGTAGTTTCAAAATTTTATCAAATTGAATTTTAATGGAAATATAATGGAACAAATTGAATAATATTTGAACCTATTTATATTGGCTTTTAAGGATCTCACATGTCTCTCAAATTTTAGTACTATTAATTAAATGTCTCATAAATAATTCAAATGTTACAAATATTTGTAACTATTTTATGAATTGGTCTATTTAATTTCATATAGTTTAATCTATCATTTGGTACTTAAAATGAACTTGAATATTATCAATTGAAATTACAATAAAATTATTATAGATTAGGATTAAGTGAGATAAAAATCATGTGTTATTATATAATGTATGAAAAAACCACAATTTAGTGACATTCATCATGACATGGTTACCTAAACAAAACCCATGACATGGTTATGACCACCATGTCTTTGTTTTAGATTTATAGCATATTTTTATCAAAATAAACTAATGTTTATTATCGTGTAATATCCTCATTAATTATGTATATATATTTAATTTAAAAAATTAATTATGTATGAAGTTTATAACCATAAATGAAACATCGACACCATTTAGAAGTTGAGAACTTACACTGTAACAACAATATAATAATTCTTTCCAATAAAAGTTTACCAATTTATTCATCAGACAACAAAGATAAAGAAAAAACCTCTAAATAATTTTCAATACACTCTTAACCAAGATTAATAATTTTAAACAACAAACAAAAATTTTATTTCACTATCTTGGATTGTAATCTAACAGAAACTCAATTAATAGTTGAAATGTGCCACTGTATATGCATAAAACATTTAAGAGGAAAATAAATGGTTAATGTGAATGATGATTCCATCATAACATAACAAAACAAAAAAACATTATTCAATTAAAAAGAAAAAATTAAAAAATTAATATATAACATGAATAAAATTAACTTAAGAATGTAGAAAGTATTTCAAAAATATCTCCATAGTTTTGGTTATAGAGAACTTAGCCTAAAATGAACGTGAAGCTTGTACTCTTTATCTTCAATATTATTCTTCAAACCACTTACCTCTTATGGAAGACAAAACTAAAATAGGAAAACTCTACGTATAAATTTCTATTTATATCTTAATTAATGTTTAATACAACTAAGATATTTCCAAGAATAACACTTCTCAGATTAATCTTAATGAGTTGCATGTAGGATTAATATATTATTCTTTATCTTTAGTATCAAACTCTAGTAACCTAATATAAAATTATATAATATAATGTTTTTCTATATATAAACTTCATATCATATGCTCTTTGTCATACTCTAGGTCTCTATTAAATCTTAAAAGGAAATATGACTTGAAAATCCATTATAAATGAAGTAAATTATATGTGAAAAACTTAAATTGAGTAACCTCTATCCTCTTAAACAAAATCCTAAAATAATAGAAATGAAATTATTAGGATTGTCACTTAGCAAAATTGACAATTACCTTATTTAAGGTTAAATTATGTGACATCTAAACACCAATTCTCTAACTAGTAATAATCCTATCTAATTCAAAAACAATACTTTTAGAATTTAATATATTAAATAGTCTCATGCTCATCTTGAAATGAAATCCAATCCTCCCTAATGTAATGTCAAACATAACTCTAACTTGGTAATAATACTATATAATTTAGCAAGTTAACTACAAAAACCTAAAATCTATCCCAAATAATGAGACTATAATAGTTCAATATGAACTTGAGCCCTTAATATCCCGTATATAGAACATCAAAATAAATAAACTAGTCTTAGAAAATATAGTCTTCTAGATAAGACCAGATCTTGAATAAATAACCTTAATAAAAAATATTGATAGATCGATGAATAATCATATTTATTAAGTGACCCAATAGATAAAAATTCAATAACTCAGATCCTAGCTTATATGAGTGGTTAATTCACTCTAATTTCAAGGCCCACCACTTCCCATCAATAGATAAACAAAACTTAGTGGCCAAACTAATGCCCAATGTCACCATGAATTTAATTTTTAAGGCCTATACTCCTATTATAATTATAATTCCTTTATTTAAAAAAATATATAATCACTTTGATGTAATATGAAATTGAAATATGTAAATATATTATTTAAACTCCATATTTAATATGAATTATCAATTATTATTAAAAAAATAAGAAAATTATAGATATACATTTATAAATGAAATATAAGGGGAATAATTTCCAATGATTTTTAAATAAAAATATTGAAATATTAACCTTAATAAAATCCATTTCACTATCATCTTGATCTCTCTAGAAAAATTAAAAATTAAAGTATAAAAATTCATTGAATTCAAAGTATTTGTCTAGAGTTCAATAATTTATAACTAATAACAATTTATTCATGACCCATTATATTCTCTATTGTTTTTTAAAAAATAATTGTAATTTTCTATTACACCCATGAACATTTCACACATAACTTACTTGGAAATAACATCACTCACACTATAAAAGTAGTTTTAATAATGTGTAAACCCTTTCTTTAATAACATAATATATTTATATATGAATTCTTTATTACCTATTCCTAAATTCACATTTTAAAATATATTAGTCAAAAGGAATTTGAAAAGTTATATTATAGAGGTCTAGGTTTATAGTTGAGTTTCTAAAATTGAAGGTTGAAAAGACGAGGATACAATATTCAGAACAATAAATGTTTTAAAAACAAATAATTTTATAATACCCAAGCCTTAACATTACATAATATTGAGTTAAGCTAAGAATTCTCATTAAAGATATTTTCAGGTTTAGATTTTTAGAGAATTAGTACATAACTACTACATAACAACTGAAATATTAAAAAGTAGACACGTTTACTCACTATCCATTTTTTAACAAAACAAGTCTTTAAAATAAATCATGATTTCATTTTCGTGATATAAATATTTTTGAATTCTTCATTTTCTTCCCCATATTTATAACCTATAGAAAACATTTCAAAAACTTTGGATTAATATAAGAATCTTATAAATGAATATAAATTATGGAATGAAACTGTTAGTCTTTGAATATTTTAAACTCATGAAAATATTTTCACAAAATCATAATTTTCACCCACAAAACATAAGCTCTTAACATACATAAAAAATTAATAAAATTCCTAGAAAACTTTTTAGAAATTATAAATCATAAATCTAACTTGTGGAATCCATATTATAATTACATTATAGATTTAATATCTACATAGGGAGTAAACTTCATGGTTACTTTTGGAATACATATCATTGCATATCCCATAAATATCTTAGGGTAAACCTTATCATTTAACTTTGTATTATTACCCAATGCATTGGATAGCTATCATAGGATCACGCACCCTCAGTTTATCATGAAACCACATGCATACATAAGAAATTCCCAAGAACCATAACATTATCATAATACATAAAACAAGCATAAAGGAAAAATAATATTTACACTTTGAAATCACAAGATATAATTTCAAGATATTGATAAAATAAAACCATTCTGAAACCCATTTTCAATACCAAAATACCTGAAAAGGGAATATGGTTTTGATTTTTTTAAAAAAATATCATATCTTGTCAAGGAAGCCAAATATCAGATAATGTTCATAACAACAGAAAGGTCATTGTTCCTGTATAAGTTGAAAAAACATTACTTTTTGTCATTAGGTAAAACACTTTGTATAAAAAGATTCCTTTTTATTTTTTTGAATGATATTAAAATTCGAAGGTGTTGATTATACAATTTATAAATGAATGTGGTGTATATTATCAAAATATTCCTCAATGAAAGAAGATTGAGATGAAGTAACTTTCCAAGAGTTTGACTTGTATTGTATGTTCTTTATCTTCCTGAATAATAAAATTAGGTTAATTTCTACTTTCATCATAACCATTTCAAGTTTTTTATTCATTTTATATCTCTTATTACCATGTTATAACAATTACATAATTATTTATGTTCACATCAGCTATTTTGTTGATATTTGGTACTTGAGTCTAACAAGAGCTTGGTTTCATACCAATAGTCCATGTGTTCATAAGTCCAAAATCTCCAGAATAATTTTCATGACATTATTTTTATAAATAAAGTATATTTTTAAATCAAACTACAATATTATAATCATGGAGATGGTAGGTCGTACGTACGCATGAGTAACATTTCCATTTTTAATTGATCTATATGAAAATAAGGTAATTATTATTTTGTCTTTACATAATGATAATAATAGTATTAACATCACAATAATCATTTAACTATACTTATATATATGTCATACAAGTGATGTGGGGAATAAAAACGATTCACATCACTTCGTTGAGGTGATAGTTCACACGTACACACGAACCACATTATCATTTTAATGTGCATGGAAAGTAAGAACATAATTGATATATTATTATGTTATAAGGATATATATGTCATGAAAATCATATCAAAACATTAATTCTGTCATTATGACCAGTATTGAGAGACAGTAATGAAAAATGAACTATATCGGTTCGCGAGGCGGTAGTTCGTCATACACACAAACAAAATGTTCATTTCCCATTTTATGAAATTAGAGATGGATTTGGGTGTTGATATTAACATAATAAAGTATAAAAATATTTATTATACTATATTTATATGTTCCTCAAGGATGAATTATATCTAAGGAAAGATGAAGAAGAAATACAATTGAAATAATAAAAGAAAACAACACCTCTTCTTTAGTTGATTGCCTTTGAAGAACACCTTAACACCTCTAAAGAGGGTGTTATTAATAAAATAAGGACTCAAGAATGTGGGGTGGTATTTTAGGATGGATTTTGGGTAGATCATGGCTGAACCAAATGATTCATGAACTGTTATTAATAGAGAAGTGTGGATACCTTTTATAGGATAGGGGAGAGATACCCATGGAAACTTTTAAAATATTAAATTAATATAAATTAATTTCAAAATACAAATGACTGAAACATGTGTTATGTAAAATATAATATGTTTATAGTTTTAAATTCTCCCATACAATAATTTTTAGACATGTATTTTTTTTATTTTAAACGTTATATTTTTCCGTTTACCCTTAACTAATCTATTTCAAATTTAATTGCAGTGACAACAATTTTAATATTAAGAGGCTATAAATTTTAATTATATGGGTTAAATTTACCATAAATGGTTACTTTGTAAACTTTTAGACCTTATCATATTCAGTTTTTAATTTTACATTATTTTTATGACTTTAAATAATTTAATAAATATTATTTTTATAAAATATCAATAACATCAATTTTGACACTATTCAATTCATTGAATTTAAATAAAATATAAAAAGGGAGATAAAATAAAAAAACCATTTAATAGAATTTTAATATTTCATAGTCACCTATATGATTCATAGATTACCCTAATTAATTCTAATTATATTTATTTTAATAATTTTCATATCATTTACTTGATATTTCTATTAATAAAATAATTATTGTATCAGTATTGTGTCAATATTTATAATTATTATTTTGAACTCTAGAAATTATAAATAAATTACCTTAATATAGATAATTTTATTAAATTAATAGAGAATATTTATTTTCTAAGTTATATCTATTTATCACTATATTAAAATTATTATACTTATAAGAAATAAGGGGGTGACTTGTTTGTCACTTTTGTTTGTTTTAATAATATTTATATCACTTTCATTGAAAAAACTGCATTAAATGAGTCAATTTTGATCCTTAGGTGTTAAGGGTAAACTTTTATTCATAAAATAGGATTTTGGAAGGTGTTATAATAATTTTATTATACATATAATATTATTTGTTACCATAATTTATCTCATTTACCTTTAACCATGGTAAAAAAAATTACCAAAGTTTTTATTCACAAAATCCAAAAATAAAAGGAACATATTAACATAATTTGGACCCACTGATTACAAATATGTAATCTCTTTTTCAAAATTTAAAACAGAAATCTTGAAGTAATTAATTTAAAATTAATCTCCATTGTCAAAACGAGAAAAAGGGGTTTTAGAAGTAAAAACCATCAATAGATTGACAGGTGTTTATATCTAATTTAAATGTTTAATTACTTATAATGAACAAAATTTGATTAAATTATAAAACATTTATATAAATATACATTAAAATTAATTAAAAATATTATATAACAATATAAATAAATTAGATGAAAAAGCAGATTTGAATGAAAACTATATTTAAAATGGGTTCTCCTTCAAAAGGAGGTAAAACTATATTTTAAAAATATAATAACTTTTATGCATAAAATTGGATTTATTCTTATTTTAAGTATGTAAAATTTATTGGAAGAAAGTAAATATATTTAATAAACATGTGTAAACCTAAAATAGTTTTATTAATTCCCACCAATACAATGATAAGATATAAATACTATTTAAAATAATAATATTAAAAATATATTATTTTTTTGGTATAACTTAGTCTTTTGTGAAATGTAATATTTCAAAGAAACTCATTATTGCATTTCAGGTACATTATCAGACATAGTGTCTCATATAAACTAAAATTAATATCTAATTCATAAATATTAATATATTTGATAAAATTCCTTATTCTATAATTACCTAGGATGTTATAAATTTACTAAAGTTACTCATTTTTAATACTTTATATGTCACAAAATTTTACTCTTCAATTTCTATTCAAAATAATTCTATACCAAAAATTGATTTTATTTCACTTTTATTGTCAATTGTTATTAATTTTAAATATATCTGTTTTTTTTTCAATTTTTCATCTTTTTTAGATCTAATTTGTTCATATATATATATATATATATTTTATTACCACATTCTAAAAGAAAGTCACACAAAAATCTCCCAAACAATTCATTTCTTATACAGGACTATGAAAAAAATCTCTTTCCCTAAAATTAAATTTTATTGTATATGTTAAATATACATAATATAAATGTTGGAATGGATTTTGGTTTAAAATTTATCTCTTATTATAGCCTTTTGTGGTCTCTAAGGCTTAGAAGAAAGGTAAATATTAATGTGTTTTAAAAGAGTAACTAACATATGATCATTAAATGATAAAATTTACTTTATCATTTTAGCTCTTCATAATCTTGTAAATTTTTAGAAGATGTAATCAGTATGTTTTATATATTTCTACATGTTTCAAGTCCACTCAAGGAAAACTAGAATTTAAAATAATATGAGTAAAATGTTTGTAGTCCTCTTTGGTAAGTAGATTTGATATTGGAAAAGGTTCATGATTATCAGTTTCACAATCAATAAAAATTATTATTAGATCACAAATAAATATTTATAAAATTTGGATATTTCAATATTCATATGAAATTTAGACTTTTAATTAGTAAATTTACATATAACAAATTTAAACATCATTGAAATTGATACATAATTTAGATCAATTAATTGAAACATAGTCTAAAATAGATAAAAAAACATAAAAAGAGTAGAAAATAAGAAGTATTAAAAAATCATAATATAACCTTGGTTATACCACCCCCCCACTTATTTTGTGTGGTGTTCTCAGTTAACCACAAAAATATATTCAATTTAATTAAAACAATTGTAAAAAAAAATTAAAAATAAATAAACAACATGGTTTGTTATTATGAAATAGAAAAAAACACTAGAGATATCCAATGTGGTGCACAAACATTATCCCCTTCTTATTACCTATAAACAAATAAAAAAATAATTACTAAACTAAAAATAAACAAAATTAAACTAAAAACTAAATAAATAAGTAGATAAAACATAGGATAGACCCCACAAGAGGTGACATAGTCAATATATCCATTATAGGATAGGGGAAGTAATTCGTCCCTAGTCTAAAGGGTTATGAGGTTTCTATGATAGAAATTTCCATATACTAATTATTTTAGTACTCTGTATGAGAAAAATAAAAAATAACAATAGATACAATTTCCTTTTCCATATATTGAGTCCCTCATTGACAATTATATAAATTTATTACACTTCCTCAACTTATACCTATGTGTAGTTGGGGTATAGGTAAGGTGGGGTAAACATATGAGGTGTATCAAGAAAAAAGTCACCATCATCTTCCTTTATTGGATATAAAATTTTTATAGTAATATATACGAATTAATCACTAGATGCATATATTTATTTTTCTCATCACTCTGAAAATTAAGAAATTTATCATTTGAATCTATAAAAACAGAATAATAGGAGCTAAATTTTAATTAGGTTTTTATAAAATTAGACAAATTGAATTAAAAATTAAAATTTCTCCCTAAATATTATTATCTTCAAGATCTTTCTCCACTTGTAATACTTTTATAAGGTGATTTTTTAGGGGGAAGATAGACATCCTAGATCATATTTTCATCAAAACAAAACATCAATTATTCATCTTATAAAGAAATATAATTGTTAAAAAATAATGATATATCACTATATGAGTGAGTTGTTTATTCAATTTTAACAAATTTGAATATAAATAGACTAAAAATGGAATAATCACACTATTTTTTATCATATTAATCTACCCATATATATGTATTTCATTTATAAGGTTAATTTTAAGAGAATAAATAAGTGTATCATGAATCTTGGTCTCCCCGAAATTTACCATAGATTTGGGTTGAAGCATTCTCTTGTAGTTTATCTCGAGTTTTCAAATCCTCAATGACCAAATAAGAAACCTATAGACACAACCATTCAACAGAGTGATTTTAGCTATAATGTGGTGAAATTTGGGTTTGATTTAAGTGGATTACTAAAAAACTACAACACATATGTGAATTAAATTTATGAGAATGGGTTTATATTAGGATACTAAAAATTGTTGATTGAATTAATTTCTTTTTAACAATTTCAGTTCCTTAAATTCAATAAGGATTCATTCAATCAAGTAAAACCATTCCCATAACTTACTTATTTAATACATACACATCCAAGTACTATTTATCTATACAGTTGGAGAATCATTTTTATGAGAACTCCACATTAAAGGACCATATTATTACTTATAATGTGTGGCCTTAAATTTCAATAATTATGTTGAAGTAATTAATCATTTAATGAAATTATCAATTAATATAAGTGATTAAAAATTTACATAGTGAGAAATAAAATCCAATCCATCCCTATACTCACATGGATCAACCCATAAGTGGTTTAACCTTCCATTGATGAAATAATGTCAATGGAAGACTGAAGTAGACTCATAAGGATGGAATTGAAGGAGTTAAAACAATGAAATAACTAACACTCCACCTTGCATGATGAATTTCACACTTTTGTGTGTGAATAAATTCACACCATTAAGAAACAATATAAATATGTTATGAACGATAGAATAGAATAAGAATATGTATTATTATGAAACTAATGTGAATTATAATAACTTACAGGAGAATAACTATTCTTACAATGAGAAAATAATAGAGAAACATTATAAAAAAATCAAAAAACTAATCCAAATTAATATATCAAAAACACTAACATAAACAATAATTTAAAGAGTATTGGGTTAGTCACCAAATACTCTATAACCTCTCACTTGATTATGGAAATCATAGGTGGGTGGAATTTTTTTGGAATTTAGACTTTTCAACCCTTTAACCAAATAGTATCCAACTAGAATCCCTCCAATAGACATTCTAAAATTATCTTTTAGACGGAGAATTTGGATGGTATGTATAATAATAAATTTATTCACATAATATATTATAATATATTTAAAAATTTCATCCCATTTCACTGCATATTTGATTATTTATGATCCAAATGGCGGGCCTCTTTTCTGAGCCATTGAATTGGGCCCAAGATTTCATCTTCCATTTGGGATACCCAGTTCATAGCATAAAATACCAAATTGTCTCTAGAAAATATTTAATTAAATATACCTTATGAATTTATGTAATCATATTTTAAGTTTCATCTTTATTGGTCATGTATCATGGTTTCTACAATCATTTTTCTCACCTACTATCTAGTTTACTTCACCCAATTTTTTTGGAAACAAGGACCTAGGATGAGTGACATCCAATGTGAATCTCTTAATTATTTATTAGGATAAAATATTCACCATAATATCGGAAACATGATTTTGAAATATCAAAATAAAATTTTTACCAAAGGGTGTTCTACAAGGTAGTGAAAACTATACCAAGTATTTTCATATTTTAAGAGATAATTGAAAACATGATGATAAATGAAGTTAAAATTATAAAATAGAATAATTATAGTGTTTATGAACAATAAAGAATATAAAAATAACTATCACACCCCCAACTAGGGTTTTTCTAGTCATGATCAAAAAGTATCTAAAAATATAAAAAATGACTTCAATTTTCCAAACAATTTTTTAATATACTGTGTTCACCAAAAGAACTCATATATAAAAATCATTAAAACCATAAAGGTAATTTAAAAAAATCTCTATTAAAAATAATATCCTAAGCCCAATCTAGTTACTTATTTCAAATTTATCCGTAATAATATGTTGTGTATCAAAAACACAAGGGTTTCATTTTTATTTAAGGGAAAAATGGTGGCTGTAGGTGAGAATAGAATTTTAATCATAACATGAGTAATTTTTTATTTTTTATTATCCTTTTTATTTTCAATTTTTTCTTTGGTAATTTGAATTGAACTCAATCAAGTTAACCCCTAGAGCGAGACTTTTTAGTTGACTCCCAAATTCAATGACCTTAGGGAACCCAGTGAAGCTAAAATAACTAGGCATCCTCTTATATTAACTCAATAAATAAAAAAATATAACTACCAAAAATAGAGATCTAATTTCCAAATTTTTTCCAAAAAACTATAGAGTCATGATCCCCAATTTCTAAAATCCATGGATTAGGTCAATCCATTTCCATAAGCACAAATTTTTTATGTTTTTAGTTTTTTTAATATTAAAATTTACATTTTTAATATTAATATTAAATTAAAATGATCATAAACCTATGATATTTACTAAGGGACCCCAAGAACTCAGACTAATACCTTACAATATAATGGATCCACATAGTGGCATTTTGATCAAATACGATGGAAATGTTAAAGGTGAAAAATCAAATCAGACAACCATAATTTCAAAAATTTTATACTCACAACCCTTTTCTTGAATTAAAATAATATTAGATAACTGATTTTTTTTTTTAAATTTAGTTTTATACTTCACAAATTATGATGACTATAGGGCCTTTAGGACATGTTTTGGACATTAGGATGCTGAGTCTTTAGGATTTTTTTATTGGGTCTATGGGCCACTCAAGATCTTAGATTATGTTAGAGTTTTCTTTAAACCCATTTTACAAGTGATTTTTCATTCTTATTGAAAAGGTTCATTGGAAAAAATTGTTTAAAAGTATATGTCTAAGGATATTGAGGGTGAACCCAATGTTCAGTAATGAAATAGAAGTTCGAACCATCAGAGCATACAAAAAAAGGTCCATGTGGTGAGGTGAAAGAACATTTGTAGGCTGGAGGGATCAACGTATTGAATTAAATTCATGGATATTCTATGGCTGAGGGTGTCCCTAACAGTGTATCCATCACTAATCTGGCCACCCTCACCAATGATGAGTTGGTTGTCCAGCAACAGGTGTTGGTGAGGAGGCTACCAAAAACAACAAACCTTGGGGGCTTATTATGCACTGTAATGAAGAAATGTTTGCCAAGAAGTTTCTAATTTATGACTCCCATGAAATGGTTGATAGGATGGATGAGAGACCAATTTTAGTGAACAGTAATAAATAGAAACATGATTAGATCAACAAGAAATCTCTTATTTTGATAAGAGGCATCAATGAAAAATGGTTATCTTGGAGGGGTTCATTCAAACTTGCGATAAGATGGATTCTTATTTTGAAGATCCCATCCAAGATGATCCAGACATAAAGGTACATTCTCGTCATTGAAAATTTTATAGGTAAAATGATTCTAATTATCTAAAGTTTTAATTAAATGATTTTATGATCATTTATGGAAGTTAAAGTTTTTTTGGAAGAATTTTTAAGGTTTACCACTTTTTCTATAGAAGTGATTTCTTATAATAAAAAATATAATTTTCAGTCAGTCACATGGAAGGATAAAAAATTTTATTTTCCATTGAAGTACTTTTTTTTTCATTTATGCACATTTTTTCTTTCATTCTTTATTTTCAACCATTATATAGAATGAAACTATTCAAATGTCTAAAAAGGAAATTTAAAATGATAAATATGTAGAGGATAGGAATTCAAAAATTATATTTGAAAATTAAATTATGAATCGAAGTCACCTGAGGTTTATGTCACACCCAATTACACATCTGATCCCCATGAAATTGAAGACTACAAGATGCACATGAATTAATTAAAAATCCATAAACCTTGATATCCCATACATATCATAGAAAAAAATAATTTGAAACCATAAAAACCTATAGGTGGTCCCTCAATTAAAAAATAAAAAATAAAAAAATGAAAAAATTTACATGTTTATTTTACCATACCAAAGACCGATAAAAGAAACAAGAAAAAGAAACAAAAAAACAAAAAAAAAAGCAAAAACAAAAACAAAAACAAAAACAAAAACAAAAACAGAAACAGAAACAAAAACAAAAACAAAAACAAAAACAAAAACAAAAACCAAAATAAAAACAAAAACAAAAAAAAACAAAAAAAAACAACTAAAACAAAAACAAAAACAAAAACAAAAACAAAAACAAAAACAAAAACAAAAACAAAAACAAAAACAAAAACAAAAACAAAAACAAAAACAAAAACAAAAACAAAAACAAAAACAAAAACAAAAACAAAAACAAAAACAAAAACAAAAACAAAAACAAAAAGAAAGATAATAACAAGAACAAAATCATATTTACAAAATTAAACACAAATTATTTCAAATAAAGTTATATATATAGAAAAGTGGTAAGTGGAAAAAATTATAGGTCATAGTTTAGTGGAAGGAACAGAACAACATCACCCTCAGGACATAGTTTTAAGCCCCAAGAATTGTTTTTTTTCCTTTGACCTATTTCCTTCCATATTTTATTTTTTTTATATTCAAATTATTTTTTTTTAAAAAACAGTTTTAATTTTTTTAAATATAAAAAATACTAAAAATAAAATAAAATAAAATAAAATATAAACATAAATAAGGTTTCCTTCTGGTAAGTGCTATGTTTAAAGTCATTATCTTGAGTTGAACCTCTAACATTTTAAGTATTGTCTTCGTCATATGTCGGTTCATTTAAATGCTCTTAAATTTTATGCTTATATAATTATTATATGAATGGTCCAAGACTATGAACATTGAAATTAAAAATATTACTAATAGTGGGATTCTCAATTTCAACTAACCCATAGGCGTATATATGATGCTCTATGTAGGGGTCCAACCATCTTGACCTTTACTTCCCTGGGTTTAAATAATGCTTGGGACAATATAAGAGAAACTCTTCATGGTTTGAAGTGTTTAAACATTATATTACTCGACCAGTAGGCTTTCTATCAAGATTTATTGATGGTTGAATTTTCATAACCTTCTATCATAGGTTCATTAAGGTATAGTTTCCTCATTGTTCCATCTAATTGAAATTTCAAAATTCATTTTCTTTATTACCCAAATATTTCTGTGCTCAATTTCAACGGGTAAATGGAAATATTTTACATAAACTAACCTATATAGTGAAATTATGCGGATGATTTTTAATATTTTTTTGATATTCTAAAAGGGTTTCCATGTGTTTTTTATACCAATTTTTCTAGAGGGATTGATTTTTTTAAATAATTTGCTTAATTTACCTATTCTATGACTTATTTTTACCATTGATTTGAGGGTGGTAGGTATTGGAATCTTTTTGAGATATCCCATAATTATACATGAGTGTATAGAATGGATATTTATATAAATGGGTTCCATTATCACTAAAGATATCCCTAGGAATTAAATATCTTGAAAAGATGTGTTATTTCGATAACTAGATTACAAAATCATGATTATTAGACTTGGTGGGAAATGAATCAATACATTTATAGATGTAATCAAAAGATAATAATATATAGAGAAATACCCTAGAGTTTGAGTATGTTACCATGGAATCAATTCCCTAACAATAAAATATTTCGATAAATGGAATGGTAGAAAGGGTAATTTGATTCATTTTAACAATGGATCATAATTATTGACATTAATAATAACATTAATAAAATTTTTAGGAATCCTTAGAGATGATATTTTAGAAGAAACCACCTTTTAGGACCCTTTCAATGGTTTATTTGTGAAAACATGACCTCCATTGGCATCTCCATGACATTATTTGAGAATGGCATCTTGATCAACCTCTAGAACACATCTCTTAATGACCTAATCCGGAAATGACTTATAAAGGCATAGATAATTTGAAGAATATTGTTTGACATAATAAATGAATTAACTCCTATCCCAAGACCCTAATAATTTTGAAATTACACCCATAACCAAGTATTTTTCTATGTTCGTATACCATGGGAAATCACTTGAAAAATAGAGATGCTCATCAATGAATGAATCATGTTGAGAAAGAAAGGGTGAATTATACTTGAATTATATCATAGAAAGGTCATGAACCACAAAATTTTCAATTTTTTTCCTTAATGTTGACATAAAATTCTTGTATATTAAGAAACCACCTAATAAATTTAGCCTTGGAATCATATTTTTAAAAAATGGTATTTCAATGTTGAATGATTAGTAAAAAAATGATGGGGGATTCTAAGAGATAGGACCTAAAATTTTCAACAGCTGATAAAAAATAATAAATTCGTTCTCAGTTATGGTGTAGTTTAATTTCATATCATTCAATGATCTTCTTTCATAAACAATTTCCTATAGGGTTTTATCAAAATGTTTTCATAAGAGAGATTCTACAATAAAGTTACTAGATTCAAACATGAGTTCAAATGGATTTTTTCCAATTAGGTGATTCCATGATGGGTAGACGTATAAGATATGAATTGAAGTTAGTAAAGGATTAATCATATCTTCATAACTAAACAAATAGATCCACTTTCAAAATAATAGAACGAAGGGTTTGTTCGATGGAGTTGAAGTTCCTAATGAACCTTCTGTATAAACAAACATGGCCTACAAAGGACCTAACTTTGTAAAAAAAATTTTGATATGGAAATCAATGAATAATATAAAACTCATATTTGTAAACATTAATCTATCTAATAGAGACCATATATACCAAAACTTGTCCTTCCTTCATAATAAAATGATTTTTTCCATTTTAGGATGAAATTATTATCGTCACATTTTCACAACACCCAATACAAATTTCGTAGGAAGATCAAAAAATATGTCCACAAATATGGAGATTTCATCTATAAATACCTCCAAAAAATACCTAAATATGTGACAGAATATTCCCATCATACATCACTAGAAGGTACCAAGGGAATTATACAACATGAAAGGAATATGGTTGAAGGAATTTTTTTAAATGGAAAATAAAGGTTGTTTTTACTTTTTATTCTAAAGAGACCTTAATTTAATTATACATTGAGTATCTGTATGGAAAATAGTAGAAATCATGATACACCACGTGTTCATGGAATTTTTTAATAAAGGGAAAAGGAAATGATCTTTCTTGGTACATGATTTTAAATTCCTATAATCGATGTACACTCTCCATCCACTAATAACCCTTATAGGGATAAGATCACTATAATCATTGGAAATCATAGTGATTATAGCCTTATTAGGAACCATTTGGATAGGGATTACCCAATCCCTCTCAGTAGTGGGGTATATTGTATAGGATTTCTATATCTTGAGGAGTTATTTATGTACCAACCCCATTAGATTAAGATTGTGTATCCTACGACATTGATAACATGGTTTTGAATCATTTTATAAAACACTCATATAGGCCCCATTGATTGGGATAATATTTAGAATAATAGAAAGGTCCATCCATTTTTTTCATTTATACAGTCAAGAATTATAAATGAATTATATTTTAGTTTTATTATTGGGAAAAAGTGATTTAAACATAAAGGGTTTGATTTTCCCTTAGGAATGCATATATAATTGTGTAAAGTAGAACGTAAAATTTGATCTCAGATGGTTGATATTTTAAAAATATGATTGGGAATTTTAATTTAAGTCAGTTTATTTTTCCCAATTTCTAAACTTAATTGGTTTCCTTTAAAAAAAAATTTTGGCCACCAAATTGGACAGATCAGTGTTATTAATGGGTATATACTCGATATTCATTATTTCTCCAATGTTTTATGATTATTGATCTTGAGAAATCATCAATGGATCTATCTAAAAGATATTCAATCTAAGGAGACAAATTTATGGCATATAAACCAATAAAATAAATATAACATTTACTTAAATATCCTTGAATAATCATTTTATGTTACTTGGGTACACATTCAACACTAATTATCCAATTCATCCCATGAACCTCCTTATTATACTTGATTTTGGATTTATTATAGTAAATTTTTAGATCAAGGATCATGTTCACCATGGTTATAGTTATGACCCCATTACTTACTTGGATAACTTAGTTTATTATCTCTAGAAATTCACATTCTTGGTTTATTATATTTTTCTCCCTAGTGACAAATTTTGGATTATTTTTAGGGATAATGAAGTCTATATGGTATATGAAGTTCTAAACATTCACTGGAATTTCCTTTAAAACCACCTTAACAACATGATCACTTATATTAACAAGTTGAATTGTGACATATGGGGGTTGGAGTTCCTAGAGAAATAAATGACAATAAAATACCTATGTAATGAGGTTCAAACTGGATCCTATATCCCAAAAGGCCTTAAAAACCATGTTTATCCTAGTTTAACATTGATGCATGGACATATTGGGTATTTCAACTTAGGAAGCACTAGTACCTGGATAATGGTACTCACAATAACTACTAGATGGATATTATTTTTTTTTTACAAAAACTTCATTTTTAATCTAAAAAGGTATTTTAGGTACTTTTATTATATAAGTATGGTTTTTATTGCATTAAGAATTGGTATGTTTAATTTGACTTGCGAGAATACTTCCCTAAATGTTTCATTTAGTTCATATATGGATTTTCCTCCCATGCATTGAGGGAATAAAGTATGTTGGTGGATTATTTGGGAAGGTGGTGGTTCCACTACAATATCATTATATTTTTATGATTCATTGAGTGGTTTATCAATATGTTCATGAGTTTTTTTGGCTTTATATTGTTTTAGAATGGTTGGTTGATGTTTTTTAGTGGTTTTATCACTTCATAGGATGGTAAATACTTTGAGTTATTATAGAGATTTTTGTGTTCCACAAGATTCAGCCATTATGGATGGTGAAGACACAACCTAGGTAGGAATGGGTGGATTGAATGTTTTAATGGTTTTAAATTATTTTCTAAGGGATGCGACTTCATAATTTATTCTTTCTTTTTTTTCAAAATTGTTCAAGTAATGGGAAGGGGACTACTTGGGTAGGGTTTTGAGTCAGTTAGTTTATCCCTGGTGGATATTTTGGTTTTTAGATGAGATATTGAATATGATGTTGGATGATTTATTGGAATTTGACTGGTAGATTTTGATATTGGACTGGTTATGGATAGAAATGATTACAGGTTGGAAACATTCTATGGAGGGTAGGGATTTAGTCCTTTTGACTGACTTGGTTATTGGTTATCTTTCAAACAGAATACTGGGTGGTCATTGTATCATGGATTTAATGTGTTTTGGTACTATGGATTCAGAAATTTTATATAATTTACCTCCACTAGTGGTCATAGTAGAAGGACATATTTTAGGGAAGTAATGTTGGGGAAGTTTTCATTCTTGTGGTAATTTTTGTCATAAATTATACAAAAAGTTCAACAATTCGGATTTCTTAGACCTTCCTAAGATTGATATTTTCTATATTCTTATTTAGGGAAGAAATATTAGAACTAATTCATTATTTTTTCCCAATAAGGTTTATCCCACAAGTTTTTTTGTGGCTTCTTATAGTAGTTAAAGGTTCCCCATGTTTGGTTTTGTTCAGATAGACCTTCGAGATAATTACAAGAATCACTTGAGGCTTTATTTTTTAAAAGCTACATTATAAGTCATATTAATGAAATATTTATTTATTATTCCGAAACCTTCATAAAATTTTATAACTTATTTTGGGATTTAAAATCCATAGCGTGGTACTATGTTTAGGGTGTTTTTGAACCTTTCTGATGTTTCATAAAATGACCCCTTCTTTTTCAACAAAGTTATTAATACTCTTTTTATGGGAAATTGTTTTGTGATGGGGGAATTATTTTTTGTAGAATTATATTTTTATTTATGACCATAAATGGAATGATGAGATTCTTATATTTTTAATAAATTCCTAGATTTATCATATGGTGAAAAATTAAAGAGCCTAATATTAGCTGAATTAATTTTATGTTGGGGAATATTATTTCAATAATTTCATTTAATTTGTTCACAATAAGGTATGAAATTTATGACTCCATACTATGAAATTATGGAAGGTGTTTTAGTATATATACACCAAAGTTATTTACACATATTATTACATTATTTTACACATAAATATCTAATAAATAAAAGCCAAATACCAAGAGACCTAGTTTATTTGAAAGATTGGGTTGATAATACATAAAAACAAGACTAAAACACTATATAATTATTTTATTATATATAATGTGCTCATAAATTCCTTTTATATCCTAAAAATATATAGGATTACCTAGGGAATACATATGAAAAAGGGGTGAGATATAATTATCAATAATGTAATGAACATGATATTAATGATAAAATATGAGTTAAAATTCATAACATGATATCAAAAAAGAAAAAGACCATGAATAATAATATAAGATAATAAAATAAATAACATGGAATCATAAGATCATAGAAATATCTGAATTTGGAAGCAACATAAAACATGACATAAGAATAAGTCAATGATAACTGCTAAGACAACATCACATGGTGGATAAGGTCCCATCATGGATTATGTTTACTCCAAAATCCCAAACATATCATCTTATGAGAAATAAAAACTACCCAATTCATTGGAGAGATATCTGGGTTCCCCCCATCATAAAATGAACATGTATATGTGTGCCACACAAGGTAATGAAACATAGGGAATAAGCATAAGAAATATGCATGTAATGAAATAGGAAATATAATATTTCCTCAAATCAAAATCAAATGATATTTTATAAAAATTAAAAATAGAAAGAAATATCATAATAATAATTCATAGGTCATGAGAATGATTTTTATTTGAAAAAAATGTCATGGTAAAGGTTAGAGAATTTGGTAGAGATATGAACTTTTAAAATGGTGTTTTAAAGAGTAATAAAAATAATTTTTAAGTAAGAAATAATATGAAATTTTCTTTGAAAAAATAAAAGTTAAATCATAATGGTTATTACAAAATTATTCCATTATTAGATGAAATCATGAATGGGGATAAAGTTTTCAAAATACTATTACATATATGGATTAAGGGATAGAAAAGTTCATCTTAACTGATCTTATTTTAAAGAAGGAATTGAGAAAGTATCTTAATACATGTATGACCCCATAAAAATAAAGTGATTTAAACTGGGTATATATTTAAGTGACATATATACATAATAAAAAAGAATTACATAACATAAAATAGAGAAAAAAATGTGTAGGATATGTTCTTAAAATGTCAAATAATAAAATTAGATTCATTAATTACTTAATTCAAAACCTTTTAAATCAACATTTTATTTTATATAGTTATGTTATGTTCATTTACAAACATTTCAAAAAGATATCAAGTTTAATTTCATTTTTTTGAGGGTGTTATTTTCATGGTTCCAATTATCAAATCAGTTGTGGATAATTATTTATTTTTTTGAAAAATGGAATAAAAACAACATAAGTAAAATGAAATGATATAAATTAAAATTTCCTTCCATAAATTGAAATGGTTATAAATATCCATTTGTGTTCCTACATAGGGATGATTTATTTATTATAAACGTTATATTTATATAGTTAGTTTATTCATGTGGTTTTATTGACTATTAAAAAATAGATTTTTTTAATTAATATTTTGTATGGATATTCATTATATAGTATGAAAAAATATATAATAGATATTTTTGTTTGTTTTAAAATAGTATAACTGAATTTAAGCCTTCCATGAAGGTATTAATAGAAAAACAATCTCATCATCCCTGAAGGTGATGAACTAACCATATTATGAACAAAGTTTTCATTTTATAATCAAATGAGTGGAGGATATAAAATGTATATTACACCATAATAATAACATATATATTTAGTATTCCAATGTTACTATGTCTAGGTTTATGAAATGTATATGGGTTGGTAGAAGAAGTATAACATTAAAATAAATTTAGTTGAGAATTTACCACTCCCTTTGGTTTGTTCTTCTTAGGATACATGTCAAGGCTCCTTATAATGTTCTTTAGAGAGTTGAAGATTTATAAAGATGTTGGAAGTGATATTAGGAGATATTTTATTAATGTTTGTGTAAGCTCCAAGGCTTATAAAGTGCGCGTAGAAGGGGTGGTATTTATAAGGCAATGAGAGACGATTTTTTGAGTATTATATTAATTAGTTAATTATTTTGGATCATGAATAACAATAATGTTGATTACTGTGAATATATATAGTAAATGGTTAATGTGATTTCAAAATAATGGGTGGTTGCATTATGCCTTACTCAATTAATCATGTATTTAATTTATAATGTAGAATACCATATTTTACAATTCACCAAATCTTCACCTCAATAATTTTTTGAAGTTTATATTGAATAATTGGAAAACATTTTATGAAAATAATTTTCTAAATATGAGAAATTTATTTTTTAATTAAAATTATTATTTATTTGAAAAATATACATTTTAATATTATGATCAATTTCCCGATCCTTTGAAAAACATTTTATGCTCTCATAAAATTATATTACAATTATAATAAAACGTAATATTAATTTTTAAATTTTTCTATGCGAATAATATTTATTTTAAATTATTATATTTTATTTTATAAAAATAAAAAAAACATTTAATTTTTACAAAATAATACAAACACTTATTCTATCATTTGAAAAATATTTATTGACTTGTATTAGGATGTAAATATAAAAAATTTTCATTTTATAATATATAAAAATATTATTTTACACTCCCATAGGAGAAAATTATATTATAATGTCTTGGTTACTCTTCTTAATGGCCAAATTACTATTCCAATAGTTATATTACTTTTCTAATAGTTAGATTTGTAACAGTCACATAGGTTCCCAAATTTCTATAAATACCACATATTTCATTAATTATTCATTAACTTCTATTTTCTCTAAAGGTTATATATATTTTAATTTTCATGATGAATATATTTTTTATCATGATTTGTTTTATATCTATAGTGTTTTTCATGAGTGCATTTATTCTGGTGGATTGAGAAGATAAAAATTTTCTTATTAGAGTAATCTTATTTTCTATTTTTATCCCATAATAATATTTCAATTCTTATAGACATAATTATTCTATAAACTTAATGTTAAAATTATTATAATAAAATGTTTTTTGTTTTATCATGTGGTGTATAATATCTAACTATGACAAAATTATATAATCATAAAAGAAACTCCATTAATAATATTATGGGTTTTTACATTATTCACCCCTCAAGAAATTTCATCCTCAAAATTTAATTTTATATAATATGTTGAAAATAAGTGAGGGTAATTCTACATCATTTATTCCTCTAGTATCCATTTCATATCCTTTTATTTATTATTCTTCTCTATAACTTTGAGTCTGTGAGATGTCTCATTACATAGAACTTTAGATATATGATCCAAGATCTTTACTAGATGCTCCTTATAAGAGATATTATTTTATAGCTATAACACCTTTCAATTAATTACATGTGAGTGATCTAGTATATACTTTCTCAATAGGGATATATAGATCATTTAATGTACTTAAGATAGAGTTGTAGGGAGTGCTTCTCAATAGTCCACAACACTTATTTAATCAAGAATATCAAAGGGTCCAATCTAACTAATTCTCAGCTTTCCATTCTTCTGAAATCTGATGATTCTCTTCCATATAGATATGAAACAGAATAATTATCCATAACCCCAAAATTGAGGTCTCATAAATGATTTAATCATGCCTCTTATATCATCTTTGGAAAAACCTAATGTGCTACTAAATGGTTTTGACAATTTCTACCATTTATTTAGAAAATTCAAGTCCCGTCATATTGTGTTCACCAACTTCATACCAAAATGAAGGTTTTCTACATTTATTCCCATAAATGGATTTAGGTGGATACAATTATACTATTGATAGGAAAGATATTATTATATGATAACTCAATAGAAGGAAGAATGAGATTTCTTCCTCCATTAAATTCCATCAATATTGTTCTCAACATGTCATCAAATGTTTGGAAATTTTTCTTAGATTGGAAATTAGTTTGGCGTGACATGTCATAATAAATTTAAAATTAGTTTTTAGATCATTTTTTATACTTTTAGCAAACATAAATGTAATATATATATCATGATCAGATAAAATCAATAGTGGTGTTTTTGGAAACATCACTACTTATTTGATATATTTCTTTGGAAGTAGATAAAGTGATAAGTCCACTCGGATAATAATGAAATGAGAAGCCTTTGTAAGGAAATCCACCACAACCCATAGATAATCATTTAATATATATTTATTCATAAGACGAATGAAAAAGTCCTTATTCATGTATTTCCATTTCCATATAGTTATGGGTAATATATGCATCATACCCTTAGACGTTTTCTATTTTCCTTCACTTACAGACATACCAGTAACTTTTTTGTATATTATATAATTAATTATTCATATTACCCCACTAATAGTGCTCTTAGAGTTCATGATACATCTTTTTTCTCCCCAGGTGAATGAAGAAGATTGAGATATGTACATCATTTAACATATCCATATTTATCTTAGGATTTGATGGTACACATAGTAGTTACCCAAACATTACAACTCATTATACATAAATTCTAAACTCTTATGATTCCCCTTTTATTATAGTTTCCACCCACTTTTGTATTTTCACATAATCTCTTTGATCATACTTTATCTTCTCTATAAGGGATCGTTGAGTAATCATTTGATAAAGGAATGATGATGTGACATACCTTATGATTACAATGTCCATCATTTTCATGCCATAAATGATTTGATCCCCCTTAATCATTATCATTGATAAATGTGAAATATCCTTTCTACATAGGGAATCTTTCAATTTATTTGAATTCTTTGGATGGTAGTTGATTGAGAAATCACAGTCCTTGAATTGATTATACCATATTTTTGGTACATATTAATCTCTTTCCATGTGAATATATATTTGATACTCTTATGAACCATATATATCTCACAATTCTCCCTAGAGTGATAATTATGAAAAAAATTTAATGTGAATATCACTACATCCAAATCCATATCATGTATTGGATAATTCTATTCATGAAATTTCAACTGAATTGTGGTGTAGACTATTAATTTTTTCCTTTTACATCAATATTGAACCCATGATTTTTAAGGCATAACTATATTACACAAATAATTCCCCACCAGTGTGTAGAAATAGAATTGGTGTAGTGATAAACCAACCTTTTAACTTCTTAAAGATTTCTTCACATTTATTAGTCCAAAAACACTTTACTCCCTTATGATTCATCTTGGTTTTTTAGGTTTGAAAATCATTAAAATTTTCTCAAAATCACCATTATTACCCAACTAGTATAAGGACACTATGGATATTCATTACATATTCTGCTTTTGGCCACACATCAGTTGCATTTACTTTATAAGGGTCTACATATATCTTTTTTTGGTGACAACTATTCCCAAGAATGATACTTCCTCAACCCGTAACTCAAATTTACAATAATTAGAATATTGATCATCCTTTTTCAATGTATTTAGCACAATATTCAAATTCTCATCATGTTGTTCCTTGTTTTTGGAGCATATTATAATATCAACTATAAATACTACCACAATTTTTTAATGGTAATCTATAAAGACTCTAATGTTTAAGTCCATGAATATTTATGGAGCATTAATGATTCCGAAAGGAATCAATATGAACTCATAGTGTCCATAAAATTTTCTAAAGGAGGTATCAGGAATATATTACTATTTGAACATAAATTAGTGATATCCTAACCAAAGGTACACCTTAAAAAATAATGGGCCCTAGTAGTTGGTCAAATAAGCCATCAATCCATGGAAGGGGATACTTATTCTTTATCATGATGTTGTTTAGTTCATGATAATTAATGTAGAGGCACACTGACCCATGTATATTCTAGGTGAAGAAGACTAACACACCCCATAGTAAAGAAGTTAAGTTTATAAAACCTCTATACATATTCTATTGTAATCACTTCTTCAGTTCTTCTGATTCAATGGTGGCAATTCCATGGGGAGTCTGGGATATAGTCAGGGATCCTGGTATAATGTTAAATTATGAACTCAACCTTTCTGAGAAGAGTAAGACTAGGAAACTCTTCAAGGAATACATCATTATAGTCCCTCATAATGGGTATGTCTTCAAGTGTGATTCTCTCCTTTATCTTAATCTTTTATGCTACATATTCTCACTCATAAGGAAATAATATCCATTATGGAGATGAATATTCCAAAGGATATTCATCCACATCTTTAAAATTGTACAAAATTTGAGGATGAATTGCGATGTGAAGATTGATAGCCCTATTCCGATAGTTGATGTTGAATTTTTATATGTAAAACCAATCCATTAAAAATAAATAATCAAGTTAAACTAAAGGACGTATGATAAGATTTTTTAAAAGGTTCAGTCCACAAACATTGACCACAAAGGATTTAAATACTTGAGATAAAATAATTTTACCATTTACTATTCTCATAGATAACTCAACCTCGTTATTTTGAAGCAGCATTTTAATAGTTTCACTAAACATGACATATATAAAAGAATGTATAAAACTACAATAAAATAGTATTGTTACTATTCTTTAATTAATAATCAACATTCCTATCACCACATCATTTTAAATATACACCTCGACAATAGTGATATCATATAAACCTATGGATCTATAGTCCTTAGAGGTTTTTATCATTGATTTTCTACATAAAACATTGGATTAAGACATTTTGTTGCATAATTAAAATATTATTTATAGTTAAACACATGACAACTCATTGAGTGTTGATTATTACCATATTTTCTTATACCAAATTAGTGGGATTATTCACCTCCATTTAGCATTGATTAACCTGTATCCCCTCTTTTCCATACTTGAATAATCCTTGGTTCCCTTGACATAGTTTCTAGGATTCTTCTTCCCACATTTTTGACATTTGGTTAGTTAGGTTTTATATATTCCTCTGGATTTATCAAATGATCCTCCCAAATAAAGCTCAATTTTAACTTCTTTTATATCTTGCCCTTGGAGACCAATGAGAGTTAACAATATCCATATTGAACTTAAGGGCACAAAAAAATATCTTTATAGTTTTAAAAGTCCCAGAATTAAAAATCATTTCCTAGACTCAGTTTTAATCCATTAAATAAGTCATCCAACTTAATTTTAATGTTTATATCAAGGTTGGAGGTGTACTGTGCAATAATGTTTATGTTTTCATCATACACCCTGATAGACTTATATTCCTTTTTCATCAGTCTAAATAAATACCATTATATTTTAATATACATAATTAGGGAAAAATAATTATCAAAAAATATTTTTTTGTATCCTTCACATTATATGAAATCAAATTGTCCCCTGTGCTTTGTGTTCTTGAATAATATCAACCACTGATTAGCTTCACCCTCTAAGTGATAAAAAACAATAATTAATTTCTATTTTTTGAGTATTGGAGTATATAAAATATCATCTCTGTAGAGTTAATACATTATTCTATAATAAGGAGATCATAATATCCACCAAAGGTGAGAGGACTTTTTCTTGTAAAGGACTCAACCACAACATGACATTTCTCAGGAGAATGAGGCCATTCAACAATATTTATGTTATTAAATATAACTTTAGTAAGTTGATTTACTAATATCATTAAGTTCTCAAATCCTTCTCCAATAAGGATAAACATATCATTAGGGAAATCAACGCATTTCCTATCACATTGGTTATAGGAATAGTTCCACATATTTTCTACCATTAATTAAAATAAAGAAAATAAAATTAGAGGTGATTATACTCAAAATCAAAATCTTATAAAAGGTAATATATGAAATTAGAAGGAAGAACTTATAAAAGAAATTTATATCCGAACAGATCTATATATAGGTTTCAATCTAGGTTATCCATAATAATTTTCCTATTATGTTTTATAACCTAACAATCAATTCATGTCAATCATAATGTTTCATAAATAGTTTGAGTATTTGATAAATCATATCCTATATGAGTGTCAAAATTGGTGTAAAAGAAGTCCTATTAGTCTTTCACTAGGTAAAAGTTAAGTTAATACCCAAAAATACATTTTAGGGTTATTATATCTATTTATATCTATTCTAAATCCACATCCACTTGAAGTATCCAAACAATGATTTCATTTCTTTGAAACTAATCCATATATAAATTACTAAAATTTGATGATATTTTCCTATACTTAGACTAATCCCTAAGATTTTTACTAATCTATTATGGTATTAATCCCTAAATTGACTAGAAATTTCATTGATACAATCTATAGTGTCCCATGTCTTTAATAAATATTATTTCATTATTTTTACATAAATATATAATAAATAAAAACCAAAGAATAAGAGACATGGTGCCTTTATAAGACTAGGTCAATAATAAATAAAAATGAGACTAAAACAAAAAATATTTATTTTATTCTCTATAATGATCTCCTAAATCCCTCTGGACTCTTAAAACATTATAAGATATCCTAAGAAATACATAAAAATGGGCGAGCTATAATGTCTAGTAGAAAATAAGCATGATACGAAGGATAAAATATGATTAAAAATGAATAACATGACATAAAAAATAAAAGACTCATGAATAATCACATGGGTGAATAAAATAAATAACTTGAAATAATAAGATCATGGAATCAAATTAACATGGTAGGAACATAAAAATGACATAATCATAATTCAATGCTAACTGCTAAGACAATCCCATGGTGGACATAGTCCTATCATGGATCAGGTTTACTCCTTAATCCCATAGATATTATATCATGAGGCATAAAAATTAACCATTCATTGGATCACCAGTTGGGTTCCTCCGTAGTACCATGTATATTCATATGTCTTCCACATAAGGGAATCAAATATAAGGTGTAATAATAATAAATACCCACGTAAATAAATGGAATACATCATCTTGCCTAATATAAAAATAAAAGAATATTTAATTAGGATTCCAAAGAGAAGAAGGAATTTAATATTTTGGTAGTTAATATATGAGTAATTATTATAGGTCTCAAACATAGTGTTTATTTGTAAAAAATTTCATGATAAAGGGTAGAGAATTTTGTAGATATATTAACTTTTAAAATGGTTCTTTATGAAATTGGTGAAGGACTTTTAATGTAAGAAAGAATCTGGTGTATTTTTTTAAAAAATAGAGGTAAAATAAAATTTTTATCCCTAAAATATTAATTTATTTAATGAAATCATGAATGTTAATATATAATTTAAAATAGTATTACATAAATGGGTTAAGGGATAGAAAATTTCCCCTTCATCAACCTTGATTTTATGAAGGCATTGAAAAATGAACATAAGTCTTGTATAACCCCCTAAAAAAGTTAATTAAACTAGTTATATATGTAAGATACATATATAAAAAATTTATAATAATTCAATTATATAAAATAGAGAGATAAATTTCATAACCTAAAGAAAGAAAGGTAGTTTTGACAGATCCTTTACCTTAAGTTCTAAAATTGTTTTGCACTTGAAATCTACATCCCAAATAATAAAATTATATTAGTTAATTAATTAAATAAATTTTTTTTGCATATATATTTGGTTTATTATTATTATATTATTCTTATTTATAATAATTTTAATGAGATATCAAGTTTAATTTTTTATGTGGGTTTTTGTTTCACAGTTCCCAGGTTAGAACACTTGTGAAAAATTAATTAAGTTCTTTTAAAATGGGAATAAAACTATAGAAGTTAAATTAAATTATGTTAATTTTATTATATAAATTAAAATGGTCTAAAATATCCATAAGTGTCATGATATAGGGGTGATTCATTTAGAATAAATGTTATTATTATAAAGTTAGGTTTTTAGGTGTGTTTACCATCCATCATGAACTAGATTCTTTTTAATTAGTGTCATGGCTATGTATTCATTAGATAATGTGAAAAAATATATAATATACATATTTAGGTCATTTTAAACCATTATAAGTGAATATAAACCTACAATGAAGGCGAGAATGAAAAAAAACTCATCGTCTATGGAGGCAGTGGACTGATCATATTGTGAACAAAAGTTTCATTTTAGAATAAATTATTATAAGGATAGATGGTGAAAATTCCACCTTAATAATATCACATAAGTATATTTAGTTTACGTATATTCCTATGTCTATGTGGATGGAAAACATATGGGGGTGGTAGAAGAAGGGAAACATTAAAAGAATTTTTGTTGAGAATTATCATCTCCCTTTGTATGTATCCTCTTAGGATACCCCTTAAGGGTACTTGGAATGATATTTTGTGACATAATAGACTTGGATTCTACTAAAAGGTTCATTGATCCAGGTTTTCCACATGGAATCATGTGCATTTCCCTAAATTCCAGAGGCTTCTGAGTAGCAATGAGGGCATAGGGTGTGTACATGGGGAGACTATGACCTCATTACCAGAGTGTAACACAATGGATAAATATAATAACATTGGAAATAATAAATTAAGTATAATAAAAAGATGTCACAGTAGAAGGAGACATGAATAATGAATAATATAATCTACTGGTAATAATACTCTGAAACTAATGATAATGTTTTCCACATGTCTTAAAAACTGGAGAATAGGTATACAAGATAGAAGGAATAAGTACTATACAAAAGAAGAAAAAAGTAATAAAAAAATATCCAAGAATCATGAGATCTAGCTCGGTCATCTTCTTTATAGCTCCATCCTAATTTAAGTAAGTATTCTAGTGTCCAATTTGAGACACTTCCCTTTTAGAAAGCCTTTATAAATTTATTTTTCTTGGGTACCATTGGAGGACCATATAGTGGGTGAGATAAATCTTAGTAGGCCGCCACCAATGACATATATTACATCCAATACATGTTATATAAATGGAATAAATGTGTAGTCATGTAGATATACAAGTAAAGAAGTACAATAATGTAAATACCCAAGTAATTTCTTCAGCCTCAGTTAGTGTTTGAACATGTAACCATTTCATTTATTAATTATGTTCGTGTTTTTATAAAGAATTCACTTGAGGTATAACCAGAACTGTCATCATGAAATGATAATAACAATAAAGGATCCAATATGTAACAAGGTATCAATGATGATAATAATAAAGAGGGTCCATGAAAATTACCAAAGAAACCTTTACCTCAGGGGTCGAGCCAATGTAGTAACAATCTATATCCTAAATAAAGGGGTCTGACTGTAATTTAAGCGGTATCACCCAAGGAATTCCACAACAACCTAATTCTAATAGAGTCCAAGGAATGCATATAAGGTAAAATGAGACAAAAAATGACTATTCATAATGGTTTATATAAGGTGCCACATGTTTTTAGACGTCATGATGGATCCAAGGAGTGTATCCAAGGTATACCATAATGATATTGGCGGGATCTTATGGTTTCATACCAGGAATCTAATAGTATATATGGATTGAGTTACAATATGGGTATGAACCATGAAAACATGCATACTTGAATCAAGATAGCATCCACGAGATCTCATGGAATTTCCTTGAGAATAAAAGGCATTCTCTAGATTAATCACTCTTATAATTATGTCAAGGTCCATATAAAATAGACGCCTTATAATTGATTAATTAATTAATTATGCCATGTAACACTCATTCCATTTAATAAGTCATCTAGTTTAAGTCGTTGCCTTTCATGAGTTTGACAAGCATAATAGGGAATGAAAAAATTTATTTTGTTAATCAAATTTCCCTTATTTGGTTCAATATTTAACCTTTAATCATCACTACAAGGTAGTATAATTATGTGAAACCATATGGAATTCATTTATAATAAACTAGGCCATGGGGTATCCATAATATACTTTCCAATTAATCATTTAAACATTAATTATTTAATTAAAAAAATTACCCTAAAATGGTCAAGGGATATATTCACATTTAATATCCATTAACAACACATAGATTTAATTAAACACTTAACTTTATAAAGGTTAATTAAAATTACACCTGAATGGTGGCACAAATTGACTTAACATGCTACTAAAATTATAATTAATAGAAAACCCTACATGGGGTGGTATGTGTTGAGGAAATAACCTCTAATGCGGTATAAAATATATAACAAGGGTCTTGGAATATGATTCTAATGAATATAATAAATACACATGAATTTAATAGGACACACTAGATAAAATCCGTGTGCGTACAACTACATCAATATATAAGATGATGAAACTTAACAGATGAGTCCTAGTCCACTTCCCTTAAGATATTATGAATCTCCTCATCTAGTATCAACCTTTAGTTTGTCCTAGAATAGAGGAAATATTAAGAATAGATCAATGTCTTTAAAATAGGGCATATGTACCTGCAAGAAAAATAATCCATCGAGGAGAATAAATATGAAGAACTGTGTAAGAGGAATAGAGATCTTACTGGCACACATAAAACAAGACATATAAATCTAAAATCAAAGTTTTAATCAGAAAGAAACAAAAAATAAAAGATCTAGTTGTGAGAGGGGATTCACGCGTGAGTGAGATGGGATACGTGAGAACTTTTCAAAAAAAGGGAGGCCCTAACTCTTATTTTTTTAAAAATTCCTAGGCATTTATATAACGTGTAAATTTTTTACATGTCATTTAAATATTAGAGTCCCCCCCTAAGAAAATCCCTCTACAAGACATGAATAGTCCTAGTGAGTCTATACCACATGATGTAACGATTACATGTCATGTAATCTAGTTACACTTCATGTAATTGGCTTGTGGCCTACCTTCATCCCCCATGTTCCCTTATCTTCAAAAACAAACCAACTATCACATGACCAGACATTAGGGACTAAACCCAAAAGAGAGCACTAAAATCTTAAAGTATAAATTAAAAGGATCCATAACTAAATGAAAAAATGGGTTCATATAGTCTTCACCCATTAATGGAACATACCCAAGTTCACATTACAACGGTGAAAAAAAACTTTTTGAGAAGAACTATAGCCACTAGGCACATATGTCAGCCTCCCGATCCCATGTATGATCCTGTACATGGTCGTCATTCCATAAAATCTATACTAAAGGGTAAGAATATCCTTGGAGATATTCCATGCTCCTATCAATGATGCGTATTGGATACTCCAAAAAAGAATAATCAACATCCAACTCAACCACCCCAAGATCAAATGTACGATATGGGTCAGCATGATAATGTAGAAAATATGAAACATAGTAGACATCATGCATGGAACAATACCTATGAGATAGTAACAATAGATAGGATACTGAATCGATTCTCTCTAAAATCAAGAATAGTCCTAAAAAGTGGTGAAAAAAATTCCCTTTCCTATATATCCTTATATTCCCAAGCATGGGAGATACCTGTATAAAAACATGATCCCTGACCTCCAACTCCAAAGGTTATCAATAATGATCATCATAAGATTTATAACTAGATTGAGTAGTATATATATGATTTTTGATCAGCTGAACCTACTCTAAAATATCTTACATGAGATGAGGACCTAGTAGAACTGCCTCACCAACTTCTAAACAGTACAAGGTTGAATGACATGACCTAACATACATGGCCAAAAAAGGAGCCATCTGAATTATCGCATGAAATATATTGTTGTAGGATAACTTGAAGAGTGAGATATTATTCTTCCAAGAACCACTGAAATCAAGGACACATGATTTATGAATCTCGTCTAAGACCTATATAATCTATTCCAACCAACTAAACATCGGTCTGAGGGAGAAAATATATGTTTAGAAGCAATAGTGTACCCATAAACTTCTACATCCCCTTACTGAACCATGACAAAAAGAAAGAATCCATATCTGAAATGATATTGAGATGGAACCAGTGTAGTTAGATGATCTAAAAAATATACAATCTTTCTATTTCATCAACTAAGAAATTATACCATATAGGAAGTAATTGGGATACCTTCATTAGTTGGTCCATAACTACCCAAACTACATTTATACCATGAGGGTACCTTGGCAATCCAACTACAAAATCCATGGAAACATATCCCCATTTCCATTCAGAATTTGGAAGTGGAAGTAAAAAATACTGTAGGTTGCTGGTGATCCACTTTCACCTATTAACCATTGAAACACCTTTTGATTAATCCTGCTATCTGATGTTTCATCATAGGCCACAAATACTGGCATCACATATCTCAAAAAATTTTGGAGATGCCTGGATGAACTTCCCACTAAGAAGTGTGGGACTCACACATCAGTCACTCTCTCATATCTGTAGAAACCCAGACACATTAATTTATACGTTTTTTTTCATCTATGTATATAGATCAATCCATAGGAAATCCATTTCCAACAATGCTCTCTCAGAGAGCCAATCCTTCAGGATTGGAAAGCTGCATAATCTTTACTATCTCAAGGAGTGAAGAGGTAACTATAAAGGCTGATAGATAATACTATTAAGTATTGTCATGAAAATTTAGATTAAACATTGAAAAGATTTCCTTAAATTTCCATTCATAACTAGCTTCTTATATGGAATGTGCTAGAGTTTTTTGACTCAGTGCATCAGCCACAACATCTCCATTTAAAGGCATATTGGCAAGCTCAAAAGTAAAGGACTAGAGATATTAGACACATATTCATGATTTTAGATTAATGTAACCCAGTTTAAATATATATTTGAGGCTCTTAAGGTCTATATACACCAAAATTCTCTCACCTATCAGATAGTGTCTTCAACAATGTATGACAAGCACAACTACTACGAGATCAAGGTTTTGCGTTGAGTAATTTCTATTATGAGGACTAAACCACTGATATCTGTATGAAATGAGTATAAACTATTTTTTCAATAATCTACCTATCATTGTGAAATAGGAATCATAGAACATCACATAGCCTCTTCCAGGATCTGGAAGAATTAGAATAACTTCTGAGACAAGCCTTCCTTTTTGCTCTTGAAAGTATTTGTTGCACTTATATGACCACAGAAACATACCACCAATCTTTTTAAGACTAGTAAGAGGTGAAACAGGGCATGATAATTCCTCTATGAAATTCTTGTAATATCCATCTTGTCCCAATAAACTCCATACATCAAAAACTTTCTTAGTATTCTCTTAGGAAACAATAAAAATATCCTTCTCTTAGTCAACAGATACTCTTGTTTCGGAGATAATATAACCCAAGAAGTGAAATTTATTGATTCAAAAGTGGAACTAAGTAAGATTTACAGAAATATGATTCTATTTAATTGTATTCAAAAAAATCATGAGGTGGTTTTCATGGTCACTACGAGTGCGAGAATACAACAAGGTGTCATCTACAAAGGCCACAATAGAAGAATCCATATAGGGTTGGAACACTATATTCATCAAATCCATGAAAATGATAGGTGACTTCATAAGACTGAACAACATAATTAGACAGTCACATAGACCATAACTACTATAAAAATATGTATGAGGTATATATGATGGTCTAAATCATAGTTGATGATATATTGATCTTGGCTCGATCTTTAAAAACACCATAGCTTCTTCAAGCCAGTCAAAGATATCATATATCTGAGATGGTGGATAATGTTTATTCAATATAAACTGATTCAACCATTTGTAATCCATACATAAATCAAATTTCCCATCCAAATTATTAGTGAAAATTATAAGTGAACCCTAAAGAGGAAGTTCTAGGCCATATAAAACCTTCAACCTCTAGATCCTACAACTCTCACTTAAGATCCTGGAGCATAGTAAGTCTGATCTTGTATAGAGGAATTGACACTGGTGATACTAAAGGAATGATCTCTATCTTAAAATCTACCTCTCTCCCAGGGGGTATTCCAAAAAAATAATTTAGAAAGACATAACTGAAATGATCTACTACCGGTGGCAATTCATCCTTATGTAAACCTTGATCCTCAATGAATATATTAGAAATAGGGGTGGTTAATCAAATTAGCCCATGATTCTCTGGTCCAGCTCTTCCAGGAAAGACATCCCACTCATCCTTTTAGAGATAACTACCTCCCTTTAGTGATGTAAATGATACCCTGTTATTATAGATGTCTATAAAGGCATGATATAGAACCAACCAATCCATCCCAAGAATATCATTGAAGCCTATCATCTCGAGAACAAAGTGGTCCAACAAGAAAGGGTAAATTTATACCTTAAGGGGAAGTCTCTGAATTAGCATATTCCCTATGGATGTACTACCAACGGTGTTTCCAGGGTCGTTAAACCATTGTAATACTAAATTTGTAGCACGATACATTCTATAACAGATAAAGTGATTAAGGAGGGGGAAACACCTATATTAAATAAAGCAGTTATTATGGTGGAGGATATTAGAAATGTACCTCATACTATAGATGGTATTAAACTCTGATCCTTGGTTATCATCTGTAAATATAGCAAGTGGCATAATCCATGGGAATGTGTTATAGCTGGACTACCCTAAGTATGATCACCCTACAAGTGTTAATGATCTGAAGTCTATCAACCATGGCCATGACCTCCTCCTTGACCAGTACTTATGATGATACTCCAACAACCTACCTATCATGACATAAAATTACCTACCCCGGAAGGTAAATCTGGGGAAGATCCTATTAAACTAGAGGAAGAAGTAAATGTCTGAAAGAATCATTGAGGATTCCCCATATGGCCACAATCATGAATCTCCACTGGGTCTCTATCATGATTAGGCTTTAGATTCCCATGATTTCCCCAATAATGGCATAAAATGGAGCTGCCAATGTGGTTACTCTGACCACCACTGATCTAACACGAAACCTAGACGGAATGATTTATACTACTAGAAGATCTACTAGTCTACCTCAGCACAAATTCCTTATGTCTGGTACTATCTCCTTACCTCCAGTTGTAATCAATGATAAGATCCTAATAAGTTTACTTAGGGAAATTTTGTAGGAAAAAAAGGTTTACCTGAGCATGGATGGAATAAGGGATCCCATCCTAAAAATTTCTAAAATGAGAAAGTTCATTGCGGGATAGAAGTGATGGAAATGATTGAAACTCATTAAAACATGTTGAATAATCCATGACCAACAGATCACCCTTCTCTAGATTCCTGAACTATCTGGATTGGTTAGTTCTCAGTGTTTGAGGAAATAAGTGGTCATAGAAGGCATTCCGAATATCATCACTGACCATGCCCTGATGATGAACATCTTCAGTAACCACATCACAATAGAACTTGGATGAATCAAATAACATATATGTAGAAATATTTAAACTCCACTCTAGAGGCTTCTCATGATGCTCAAAGATAGATAGGATGGACTCCATCCAAGACTCAATAATCTATGTTCCACCATCCCCCAAGAAGGTGGGAGGATACTACTACTAGAACTCAGGAGTCAGATCAACCATAGTTGGTGTAGGCCATGGAGCACCCTTCATGGACTGCATTAGAAATATAAAATTATCAAGAAGCAAAGAATTAGTTCACATATAAGGTACAATAGTGATGCATCAAGTGGAAATCCTAGTGGTAAGACTGGAGGCTCAAAACCGACCACGTATGGATCATGGTCATGGCTACCCTCTTAAAAAATCACATGGGGATGTCATGGTGTCATATCTCTACAAATTCTAAGAAAACTCCTCAGTAAAAGCTCAAGAATAGATATAATAACTAACAGAAGACGAATTTAAGAAGAAGGGATCACTACCCAAGGTATACTACCCCAACTACCCACATAGGAGGCCTTGTATTTGTAAGAATTAAAATTTACGTTATAGGTGTTTTCATAGGTGAAAAGGTTAATAATAATTTTCCTCTTCATTTATTGGAAACCAATTGATTTTAAAAGTCATGATTTACCTTTCAAATTGAATTTTCTTATAAACTTATATCAATGTTTAATTAAAATGGATTTTTACTCCTAGTGAATTAGGGACCACAGAACTTTTCATTAAAAGTGAAACCCATTTAATCTCTAGTCAACCCATTCTACATTAGGTCTCAAAACTAATTGGTTATATATGATGGTTCGACTCAGCAAACCCCACATTCCAACCCACAAGGGCACATACAACTCATGAATAGAAACTGAAAGTGACTCAATCATAGACAAAGAGTAGTATAAGCATAATATACCTACCATAGAATCACTAAACAATCACAAGAAAAATAGGAAAATGCAATAAGTGAAGTTCACCTATAGGGAATGATATATATATTGCATTTGAATACTAGGCTCCTATAATGATGCATGATTGATGATCCTTTCCCTTATCTCATCAGTCCAAGGGTAAAGTGAAATACATAATCTAAATAATAATAATAACAATCATATATCATGTTCATCACCCAATGGTGAAGTGATATAAAATATAATAAGAAAATGTAAAACAACAATTATAATTTAGGAAACATGGTATTTACCTTGAAAATTGGTTATATACACCAAAAAATGACTTGTAATCATGTTCCTAAGTTTTTATAATATACTATTTATTTTCTCCAAATAGAAAATTAAGAAAGGAACCACTATGATACCACTTTGTGACATCTCAGAGACCGATTCCTCTCAGAGGTTCCTCGAGCCTGGTTGATCACATGGCCTAACGCACATCTCCCCAAATGCTAGAGGATAATGACTAGTAGCGAGGGACTATGTAATGTGTATGGGGAGAATAATACCTCCTTAACTGAGTCTAACACATCAGATAAATATAATAATTGGGAAAACAATGGAAGCAATATTATAAAAAGATGGCACAACAAAAGTGGACAAGAATAATGAATAATAGAAGCAACTGGTAATAATACTCCAAAGATTATGATAATGTATTCCATGTTTGTATAAAACCGGAAAATAGGTAGACAAGAAAATAATAAACAATGCAATACAAAAGAAGAAAAAAATAAAAAAACTATCCAAGCATCCTAATCTCAAGATCTTTCATCTGCTACCCAACTCCATACCAAGGGAAGCAATAAATCAAGTTTCCAAAGCAGGACACTTCCCTTTTTCAACACTTGCATATATGATATCATCTCTAGTACCAATGGAATTCCAAATAATGTGTGAGATAAATAACTTTAGGCCACAACCAATTACATATATGACATATTATTTGTGTAATATAATCTGAAATAATGTGTAGGCATGAATATATAAAACTAAAATAGTAGTGTATGTAAATACACAAGTGCCTTCTTCATACTTAGTTGGTTTCTGAACATGCAAACATTTTATTTGTCAATTATGTTCCAGTTTATATTTGAAAGTCATGTGAGGTTTAACAAGCATTGAAATCATGAAATTATAGTTATAATAAAGGATCCAAGATGTAACAAGGAATCCATGATGATAATAATAAACAGGACCCAAGGTAATAACTAAGGCATCCTTGACCGTAGGGGATAAGCCAACTTAGTAATAATCTATTTCCTATATAAAGTGTTAAGAGTTTCATCCAAGGGGAATCACCCAATACACTCCATAATAACATAATTTCAACTACATCTAAGGAATTCATCCATGGTAAAATGAGATAAGTAATGACTTGGCCCAACTGTGTATCCAAGGTTCCACATGTATATAGAATTCATGACTCATCCAAGGATCAAATCCAATTAATATTATAATGATTTTGGAGGGATCTTATGGGGTCATACCAATAATCCACTAATATACAAGGATCATGTTCTGAGTTAGGTATCAACCATGGAAACTATTATTCTTGAATCAGAATGGAATCCACAAGTTCTTAAGGAATTCCCTCAGGAATCCAAGGCTGGACCGAGTCTAACCAATCCTTCAAATATTTCAAGGTATATATACAATATCCTCTTTATACATAAATAATTAATTAATTTGTCCATGTCACAATCATTCCACTTAATAATTCATTTAGTTCAAGTCGTTTCCTTTCATTAGTGTGAAATGGTTAATAGAGAATGAAACTACTTAGTTTATTAAAAACATTTCATTTATTTGGTCCACTCATTTAACTTTAATTATCATGACAAGGACATCTAAGGATGTGAAAACATATGGAAGTAATTTAAAATAAACTTTGACAAGTGATATCCATAATATACTTTCCAATTAAGCATTTAAACAATAATTAATTAATTAGAACACTTACCTTATAAGGGTGAAGTGATATCTTCAAATTTATTATCCATTAAAAAATAATAGATTTAATTAAACACTTACCTTTATAAATTTTATATTGAAGCACACCCAAAAAGTAGCACGAATAGGCTTAACTAGATAAAAAAAGCATAATTCAAGGAAACAACCTACTTGGGGTGGTCTTCATTGAGAACATAACCTCCAATGATGGATAAAATATATAAAAAAGGTCCTAGAATATGATTCTAATGATTATAAGTAGGGAAAATTAATTTAATATTCCACACCTGATGAAATTGGCATGCACTCAACTATGATAATTTATAAAATGAAGAAACTTGAGGGGTGAGTCATGGTCCACCTATCTTATGTTCTCCAAACTCTCCTCATCCAGTATTATCCTTTAGTTTGTCCTGGATCAAAAGAAATCTATAGAATAGATAAATTACATGGAAATAGGGCATAAGACACTGAATCAAAGTAACTCATAAAGGAGAATATAAATGATGAATGGAATAAGAGAAATAAATATTTTCTTGGTGAACATCCAATGAGACAGATAGATCTAAAATCGGAGTCCGGATCATGATGAAACACCAAAGCCTAGGTCAAGGTATGATAGAGGATTACTGTACAAGAGAGATGTGTGGTGTGAGCTCTGTATGAAAAAATAAGGCCCTAACTCATAATTTTAGTAAACTTCTCATGCATTTACATGACATGTAAATGCATTACATGGTGTGTAAAGCTCAGGGTCCCCCATGGGAAAACCCTCTACATGATGTGAAAAGTCGTGGCCAAGCCATTACACTTTTTTGAATAATTAAATACCATGGAATCCAATTACATGTCATGAAATTGGAATATATCCTACCTTAAACCCCCCATTACCTTATCTTCAAAAACAAACCAACTGGTTCATGACCTGAATTTAGGGTCTAAACCAAAAGAAGAACTTTACAAAACCTTAGAGAAAAAATCAAAAGGATCCATACATGAAGGAAAAACTAGGTTCTTATATTTTTTTGTGAGAATATGGATTCTAGGGATATCGAAAGATATATGAGAAGATATTTTGTTTGAGTTTGGTTAATCTCCAAGACATAGAAGGTGTGAGTGGAAGGGGTGGTATTCAAAAGGGGAGGATAAGAGAGTTTTTGAATATTATAGTCATTATTTTGTTATTCTACCCCAATAAAACAAATATTATTGATTATTATGAATATTTATATTAAATAGTTAATTTTATTTAAAAATAGTGTGTGTTTACATCATCTATTTTTCAATTAATCATTTATTTAACTTATACTATTAGGAACTGTATTTTACCATATTTAACCCTTCAAAAAAATCAATTTTTAAAAAAATTCCAAAAACTACCCCTTACTATTTTCAATTATTATATTCTAAAAATTAAATTCATTTTATGAAAATATTTTTCTAAATAAGAGAAAATTATTTTTTAAATAAAATCATTATTTATTTGAAAAATATCGATTTCAATAATAGGATCAATTTTCTAACTGTTCGAAAAATTTATTATGGTCTCATAAAATTATATTACCATTATAATACAACTTAATATTGATTTTAAACCTATTTAATTACAATAAAATTTCTTTTCAATAATTTTAGTTGTTATACAAATGAAAAAAACATTTTTGTTTTAGAAAAATTTGAACACTTATTTTATAATTTTTAAAATATGTATTTACATGTATTATAATATAAATAAATTATAATTTCATTATACAAGATAAAAAAATATTATTTTATAATCCCATAGGCGAGAAATCTATTCTAAGTATTATGTTACTATTTTATATGATCATATTACCATTCCTATGTTTAGATTACTATAGAAACTATCAAATTACTATTCCAATAGTTAGATATTTAACAGTCATATGGGTTCCATAATTTGTACAAATAGTAGATATTTATTTTATTATAAATCCACTTATATCTTCTCATAATGTTATAAATATTTTCAATTTCAAGAATACTATTTTATTACTAATATCTTGTTTCATATCTACATTTTTGTTTGTGAGTTTAGTAATTCTGATGGATCAAGCAGATCCAAATTTTCATATTATAGTTATCTTGATTTCTATTTTTTATCCGATTGTAATATTTTCAATTATTATGTACATATTTATTCTCTAAATGTAATATTAAATTTAATATAATAATTTTTTTTTGGATTTATCATGCGGTGAATGAGCTCTAATTATGAAATAATTATATAACCCGAAGGGAAATTCTATTCATAAACTTACAGGTTGTTACATGGGACATGGGGTTTAAATATATAATGGGAATATCCTAGTGTATCACGTATAATTAAGGAGTGTGGATTGGTTCAGGAATGTTTGAGGTAGTCACTCATGGTTTGATCGACCACACTCACCACGTTTGGGGATACCTAATTTGGATTTCAATTTTAGTTACCACCTGAGTTGACGATAAGGTTTCACGGAAAACCCTCCATTGTAATGGATTCAATTATATAATTTGGAGTGTTATGAATATTAGGATCTAATGGTAAGAGAACCCTAGTTGTGATTGACTCTCCAACCCTAGGACTACCCACCCAAACTAGATGGTTTGATTGGTCATGGGTATAGGTGGACATGTTCTAAGAAAAAAGGAAAAATGAAAGGGAAAAAGTTAAGACAAATTAGTTGAGAATAGAATGTTTACGTCTATGTATACTTACTTGGGTCCCCAAAAATGGCACCAAAATTTAGTCTCTCCAATATTAACCAATGTTTATGGTTGAAGTAGTTGCTTGGAAATTAGATTCGGTTATTGAATCCTCAGAGACCCTAAAAGAAACCTAAAAACACAAATTTTACAGAGTGGTTTTTCTATAAAGTATCCAAATATGGGTTTGATTTTAGTAGATTAATAAAACAATAAAATACTTAAGTGAATTCAATTTATGAGAATGGGTTGATCCTAGGTTATTACAAATTTTTGATTGGATTAATTTGTTTTTAATGATTTGAATTCCATAAATTCAAGATGGATTCATTCAATAAAGTAAAAGTATAACCATAACTTACTATTTTAATATCTACACATCCAAATACTAATCATCTTTACACTTTGAGAAGTATTATCATTATAACTAAAAGTTAAAGTATCATATTAGTGCTCAAAATGTGTGGCATTAAAATTCAATTAGGACATGGATGTAATTAAATGAAGAATGAAATTATCAATTAAAATAAGTTATACAAAATTTATAAATTGAGAAATAACAACCAATATATCTCTTCAAAACTCCATTGGATTAAACTATAATATTTTTATAATTCCATTATTGTTATTATCTCAACGGAAGATGAGAGTATACTCAAAAGGATATAATTAATGAATTTAAAACAATGAAATAACAAACACTCCACTATTGTGTGAATGATTTCACACTTTATTGTATTAATAAATTGAAGTTGTGAATAAACAAAATAAACATGTTAATAAGAAAAAAATATAATAATAATAATAAGTTTTATTATGAAACTAATATTAATTGAACCAATCTTCAAGAGAATAAATGAAATTACAATGGTAAACTAGGATCATAACTTTACAACTAAATCACACATGAACTAACACTTAATTCTTTAATAAAAATACATTAAATAGTAATTTCAATATTCTTGGGTATAAACCCCATAATTACAGGTCTTCTCACTTGAGTATAGTAGGCATAAGTGGGTGGAATATTTGTGTAATTTGGACTTTTCCACCCTTGACCTGAAATAGGAGCTAGCTACTGTCCCTCCAATAGAAAATGCAAAAAAAGAATGTAGATGGATGAATATGGATGGTACAATGAATAATATATTTAATAACATGATTTTTCTACTATATTTTAAAATTTCATCCCATTTTACACATATTCTCATAGATATGATCAAAATAGTGGGTTATTATTCTTGGTCACCTAATATGGCCTATAATTTCATCTTCCGCATGGGATTCCTGAATCTCCCCATAAACCACTGAATTTTCTCTAGAAATATTTTAAGGAAATTTGACCCATGATGTATTATATCTACATTATAAATTTCATCTTCATTGGAATTGAATCATAGATACTACAGTTATTTTAGTGGGATCTATCCAGTTCACTTTTCCCAAAAAAGTCTAGATTCAAAGCCCAAGATGTATTCTTTACAATGAGATTTTTGGAGTTATCCATAAGGATTAAATATTCCCCATGACATGGATAAAATGATATTTACATATAAAATCAAAATTATGACCATATTCTGTTATTAAAGGTGATAAAATATAATTTTATTATTAGAAAATTTTATGAAATAATATATAACATGATGATGACTGGAGTTAAAAGTATAAAATTAACTAATACTAGTTTTTATGAATAATAAAACACATGAAAATAATTAATAATGAATATTAGCCTCTTCTAGTGTAAAATCACATCTTTTCCTTAAAAGAAACTACCCATTCAATTATCTATTATTTATTTATCACATCTAGAGAAAGAAGGTGTACTGAGATACCAATATATGTAGGATAAGAGTCAATATGTAGTTCAATTTCAAAAAAAATATATGTGAATATGAAGTTAAAAATAAACTTTCTTCTTTACTTAATTTACATGAAATTATTCATTTTGGAGAAATTATTCTATATGGATTTCTATAGTAGGGAGAAATATGGAACCCTCCTCCATTATTTCTTCTGAACACACCATATTTAGTGTTTAATGATTTTGGCCAAAGTAAGGTGAAAATGTTCTATTTTTTAATTTTAAAAGTTGGTAGTATCAAATGGAATTTCATCTTGAACATAATCTATCCAATTATTTTCCAAAACACTTTGATCTCTAAAATCTACATTTTATAGGATATATTTATAAAATTCATCCCCTGGTAATTAAATGAAAAATTTCTATAGTAAATTCATTAATTTGACATTATCTCCTTTAAATAATATCTTATTGTAAGATGTGGGTGGAGTAAGATTATCTCGATCATTTTCCCCTTTTAATCATTTTTCTAAACTTTAAACATTAAATTCATAAACTAAATTCTCTATGTATGTTATTTTACATTGATTATCATGAATGTAAAATAGCATGGATTATAGATACACGCTTATTTATAGGTCTTTTTACTATTTCATATTTCTTGCATGCTCATCACTATACTCAATCACTTTTGATTTATTATTATTCTCACCCAACACATTATAATAATGAACCAAAGTGTAATATGTAAATGTATATTTTAATATTTGAATCCAAAAAATTCATCATGGAATTTTTTGATTAAATAAAGAATTCATAATTAAACAAGATAAAAACAAATATGTAATTAAGAAATCTCCCTTTACATAGTTACAATTTAATGAAATAATTTTATTGAAAAGACTTCTCAATTTATTTTACATCCTGAAGAATACAGTATTGTATCTTTTAGGTAGTCTCATGATGAGTTTGTGATGAAGTTATGATCAATTTTTATTTAGTTTTATGTTTAATGAAAGAATAAGTTTTTTATGTATATGTTTGTTTTAAAATATAAAAAACCCTATATAACTAGTTGAATGAATCAAAGATATTGAAATAGTAACTATGAAATTGAAATAAATCAATAAATATTGTAAGAACATTGAACAGACTGAGTTTAATCTTGTATTAATATCCCCCATCATTGTTTAACTATATTTTCCTTTTAGTAATTCATTTTATGTGAATTATATATTCCTAATACACATATCCACACTATTAAGAAGCTAATAACTTACACTGTAATGATAGTGTTATAACTATTTCCAATAATAGTTTGTCAATGTATTCAATGACCATTGAACATTGAGTTAAAAACTTGAACACAATGTGTACTGTAATATAAATCAGTAAAAATGAATTTAAAAAATAAACTAAAAGTTGACTATACTCTCATGTAATATAACCAAACACCAACACACCATAATGATTAAAAATTTCATAGTATTTGTATTAAATTGATAAGAGGGATGTAAATAGTTAACGATGTAAGATGAATACATCAATATCAAATAAAAATAATCATTATTGAATTCAAAATAAACTATCCATGAACTAATATAAAGTTCTAATATATTGTAATTAAGACATATTAAATCATCACCATAATCACTCTTTAGTTACGGTTATAAAGAACTGATCCTTCCATGGAAAAAATAATTGCACTATTTATCTTTAATCTTATTCATTATCCTTTCAGCCATTACAAAAGAGGTTTCCCTTGAACCAACTTGATTAGTGTAATTTTATTACGAAATATTTCATATAGAGAGTTATCCATGATATATAATTCTCATAATAGTGTTGATACTTTAGAGCCTACTATTTTCATGGTAATTTCCATAGATTATTTA